>JAUDYM010000020.1:0-600000 GCA_030407015.1 Armillaria fumosa | reverse complement strand
CTTCCTCTTTGGCAATGGTAAGCATGGCCCGCAACTAGGCTGACATGTATTTCCTGGTTTTCAGGTCCCTAGGATGCTTCAGCTTCTTGCAATCCTTTGACAGGTGACCCTTGACCCTGCAGTTGAAACATTTCCCCTCATGTTTGAGGCAGTCAATGTCCATGGGCTCCCCAGCCCCTCCATAGGTGGTCCAGCCTGAAGTTGACTTGGCAGCTGGTTTGTTGGTCAAGAAACTTGTTATGCCAGCAGTGGACTTTTGTCTGCTGCTGGCATTGTGTTTGGGTTTCTCGTAGTGACTGATTTTGTTGAAGGCCTCCTTCCTGGTTTTTTCCTCATAGATGTTGCAGATTTGTCGTTTCCAGTTGGCGTAAGTCTGGGGGATCATGATGCCCAAGTTGGCGATGGAGTCAGTGTATGAGGGGGGTACCCCACATCATATGGCTCAGACTAGGGTGCCTCAGGGTCCAATGTCATGGAGCTGATCTGCTTGGTGGGTGAGTTCCTCCAGGTGGCAGAAGTACTCAGGTGCTGGTCCGGTCATTCTTAACTCAGACATCCTTCATTCCATGACTTCTTGAAGGGCTGGATCGCCATACTCAACCTGTAGGGTGGCCTTGAAGTTGTCCCATGAGGGGTATCAGTAGTACTCATTAATGTCACTCCAAAATTGGAGTTTGTAGTGGGACCACCACTGTTGAGGTTTCTTTTTGAATAAGGAGGTGGTGAAGAGTATTTTGTTAGCATGAGTGGGGTAGTACACTTTAAATATCAAAAAGTATTCTTTGCATGCTCCTGTGAATCAATGAATGAATGTCATCATGCCTCCCAGTGAAGTCAGAAGGGAGGCATATCAAGGTGGGTTTGACCTGTTGCCAGGGCATGGTTTCTTCTGCATCCCTGGAAGGCCAATAGGGGGGGTCCAGCAGGTTGTTCTTTGGGGGTGTTCAGGGAACTGACCATCGGTCTGTACGATGGGTTGGGCTCTCATACCTTCTCGGTGGTGGTTGGATGGGGCATCCTCATGGTGGGTCAGGCTCTTGAAATTCCTTGGGGAGTGGGAGGTTGTGGTCAGCAGCGAACTTCCTGGCTTCCGCAAGCCCTGCTTGTAGCTTGTCTTGGGCTTCTTGCCACTCCAGTGCTGTCACAAGTCGACGCTGTTTGGCTGCTTCTGCATCCAGTCGTCTCTGCTCCACTTCCTGTTCGGCTTGGGTGCTGGGTCCAGCCTCTCCTGCTCCAGCAAGGAGCCTACTCTTCCCCTTCCAGGGATTGCCAGTCATCCTCCAGTCTTTCGGCGGCGAGTCAGGCATTGGCCTGGGTCGGGCATACCTGGGCCAGGTGGCTTCGCTGATGTTCGTTGGCTCTCCAGCTTCAGAGTACATCCTCCAGGTGGCATTGGAGGGTTCAGTGCTCCTCCTCTGTTCTCTCTTGTAGTCTGGAGAGAAAGAGGCCAGGGGTGGGGCCGTAGTTCTGCTCATGGCGGTATAATTCCTTGGTAGGGAATAGTCCCTGCCATCGTCAGTGCTCCTCCAATGTCTCATCAATTCCTCCTCATCTAAGGTAGTCCTCTCATCTATAGGTCCAGGCCTGGGACCGATATGGTCTGAGGGTGATTCACTGTTGGGTCAAGATGGATGGCCAGGCTCGGTCACCACTCTCCAAGTAGAAGGGGTTGCTTTCCAATTCTCTTCTTGCCAACCTTCATTCCTCCCTAAGCTCCTGAGGGGGCTGGTTTGGATCCTCTTCCCGTTGTCATAGGTGGAAGCCGAGGTCGGTCTCCCAAACCCTTCTTTGTCGGTGATAACTAGGTCTCCTGATGTTGTGGATTCAAAGTCATCCTCTCTGGAGGTTGGCTGGGTCGATGGCGACTGAAGATGGCTCAGGGTTGGGGCTAGGGGAGGGAGATTCATAATCCTGTGCTGCCCCAGTTGGGTCAGGGGGGGGGGGGGCAGCAGAATTGGGGGAGGAATCGGAGAGTACAATTGTCGATGCAACTGTACTGGGGGCTGGTGGGGGCCACCACCTGGGGTCATGGGGTACATGGGCCCTCCTTCTACTGAGCTCTGAGGGAGTGAGGGAATCAGGGGTAGCAGTCTCCCTTGAAGGATTGACAACGTGTAGGGTCACACGGGGAAGGGTTGCGCTATCTGGTCGGGGCTCAAGGGCCTCGGTTGGAAGTGGCATGCTGCTTCGGCCACCCAGTTGATGTTTGATTGAGCCATGCTCATTTGTTCTGGGTCCAACATAGGCCCGGACAAGTTCTGTGATATCTCCCTTGAAAGAGGAAGGGGGAGTTAGTGTCCTAGGGGAGTGCCTAGTTCTAGAGGGCCCAGCGATGGGGCTTGGGCTTCTTCTTCTATAGTGGGTTCCGATGTCAGTCTCTGGGCTGGGAGCTCTTGATCGCTCCTCCCTATTCAGTGAGATGGGGGGCATGTAGAAGCGGTCTCTCTCGTATTGAGGGTAGTAGGTCCAAATGGGCTGAATTTGACCATTATAGGAAGGAATGTAGAATGGAGGTAGGGTCAGGGGTGGATACATGATACACCTTCTGAGTTCTAGCCCGTGTTGTTCGAACCAGTTGCGATTCCTGTAATAAATGATGAGACAGGTGATTACTGTCCCGACTGATACTGCTGCAGCAACAAAGGCTGTGATAGCAGTGTTTCTGGTTTCTTTGTTGATATTGAATGTTTGGATGGGGGGCATGTGGGATCTTTCCTGTGTCTAGCATCATGGAAAGGTGAGGGAAGCTTCAAGCTAATTGTTAGGGCCTGACTCTCATGTGACTCAAGATAAGACAATCGCTGAGCTGTCTCATGTTTGGACAGTCACTCAGCGACTTCTGGGATAATCTCGAGGTGGTAAGAGAGGCACTTACAGGAAGGCTCTTGGCAAGTGAGCAGACAAGTAAGATTTAGATGTGGTTAAACCTTAGCTCGAAGCTGAGGTGTTACAGTGAAAATGGTGCTACTTATATACTGAAAAGTCAGGTCTAATAATAGTACTAAAAAAGATGTGAAGATTGGATCAAAGAGAGTTGCACATAGGACAACAGGTGTTGGCGTGACCACCATGGCTCTATGTGTGAGGAACCCATGTTTGTTGTATCGAACTTTGATGTGTGGTGTTCATGCGGTAATAAGAAGTGCGATAAGATGAGATAAGACTAGAAAAAGGAAAAAAGTGAATAAATTGTAACACATTGAAGAGGCTGGCTGTGGGCACTCATGGAATAGCGCGCGGAACAGCATGATATACACACTAAACCTCACACACACTCACACAACTACTCAATCTAACAATAGAACTACTGGCTCTACGGTGAGAAACCATGGGGGTAACTGGAGGTTCTTCACCAGATACAGATTGTACCTGCTGCGATTGGCTTTCCTGGCTCCTCTGCGGTACTCTTGTGGTCTTTACCGTAGCTGGGAAAGGTAGAATCGGTGGGACCGATAATCTGCTCACAGATTTCTGAGCTCTAGTTACAGGTTCTCGTGACTGTGCCGGTCCTGGTTGTCCTGAACTTCAGGGCGTTGTTTTTCTCTGTGAGGGGTTACCCTCATTGTCAGAAGTCCTTGGGTAAAAAGGTCCTCCAACGGATTTGCTTCTGGCAAAGGTAATCTTTGAGAGCTCTCAACTGTTGTACACCGAGGTGCAAAGATTCTTCACAAAGATTCGAGGCAGTAAAGTCACAAAATGAAACCCCCCCTCGCGGTGGGCTCCAAATGAAGAGGCTGGCTGTGGGCACTCGTGGAATAGTGTGTGGAACAGCATGATATACACACTAAACCTCACACACACTCACACAACTACTCAATCTAACAATCACCCTCGAAAGTGCGATGGGGGGAATGAGATTATATCAACTCTGCGGCTACTAGTGCTTCAAATCTAGTAAAGCTCCTTATTATCTCGACGCTATACAGTGTTTACTCTTTTCCAATTGATCCTAAACCTAGGAACTTTTTACAAGAAGGTGTTACTTCGAGGCGCAACCTTCTAGGCGAATGATAATATTCCAAATACACAGGACACTGGTCTTACAACAGAACGGAACACGATACAAGTCGAAACGACACTGAGCTCGCTCTTCTAACCACTCAGCTAAGTACTGACTTAGTGAGCTCACTACACATCAGCGTGTAGGGTTATCCGAAACTGACTCAAACGACGATATCAACCACGGACACTTCAACAGATCTTGGATTCACAGAAACAGATTCAGAACAGAACAGAAGCGGATTTCAGAAACAGACTGACAGAAACAGATTTCAGAACTTCCACTTCAATTCATACTCTCAACAGACTCAACAATGCTCAGATGGAACAGAACAGCGACACTGATTCTTATTCGCTCGGAACTTAAGGCACACAAGTCAGATTCTGAATATATCTCGATTCTTCTGGGTGAGCTCGCAGGTTTATATATGACACTCGAAGCTACAAACTAATCCTTTGCCACAGCGCTCAGCTTTCCACGTGCACACCTGTAACTCGGGGGTTCGAAACTTATATACTACTCTAATATACTGACTATTTATACTAGAACAAGTTACTGATTACAACATTCACACTATTACCCAGGTAAAATAGACTCCTACGCACACAGCCCGCTGCTGCCAGCAGTTCTTACTTGGCTACCGACTCGGAGTTTCTTCATATAGTATTGTTTCTATAGTGAGCTCACTTAACTGGTAGGGCATGCTCGCTATCTATAAGTCCGAGGACATATCAGGGTGACAGGCTGTCGGCTATCCCAGATCTAGCCTCATCATCGGTTTATTGTTCTCTCTAGAAGGGATTCTCGCATGCACTGAGCTCTCAGTTTGACAAGGCAATGTATACAAGTTACTCGGCCCTCCGGTATTCAGCCGACACTGCTAATCAATCTGTGTGTCCAATTTTATCATTTATCTTATCTCACGCACAAGGTTCGGACCGGCTTCTCAGGTATAGTACATCATTTTAATTTAACGAGCGCACCGTTTTCATTAAGTACAATCATATAGTTCTTCAAATTAAAAGCAGAGCTCGCTAGGTAGACTAGACTGTAGGCGCTAGGACAGGGGTTTTCAGTCTTTCTGCCAAGCATGCCCATCAGGTACAGGCTATGACTAAGTCCCTGGTTTATTCTGTCACGTCAAATGTCACTTTACTGTCTATTTGTCTCGTCGCATTGTATTTTATTATGTACGCTCTGACATATTAGCTCCGCTCGCTGTCTATATAAGTCATATGGTCTAATCACTCAGATTGCAAAAATACACGATTGGAGTGTCTGCAGTCGCAACATATCCCCCTCACTAAAGTTCTGACCGTCCTCGGTCATTCGCATTGTGAGTCCATGTGGTTCTCTTCTTTTCCACGTGGCATAAACTTCGGATGCCCGTGGGCCGGTTACATCAATGTTCGCAGAAGTTCTCACGCAGGAGCTTCTTTTCTTCGCGGAAAGGTAAAGAAGTCCAATGAATTCGTCAGATATACGGTGAATGTTGGACTTGTAATTCTTCCCACCCTTCTTTGTTTTCGCCCACCATCATCGTGCGGCTGCCCTCTGCTTTCTCCACTATTCTCCAGTGCATGTTCCCCAACTTCAAACGTGAACTAGTACATTTTCTAACGCGCGCTCTCTCAGGTTTAGTTTTTCTTATTAAGTCTTCACAGTTACCATGTCTTCACTTCCTTCTGCTTCCAACGCGACGTCTCGATACCAGTACTACGCGAGGTTCAACATCGCCTGAGCACTACCGCGCCTACCTGCAAGGTCCTTAACCTGTTACTGCCCGGGAAGAAACAAGTCCCCCAAACGACTCCTGAGGAACTTTCTCAATTGCTGTCGGTTATACACTGGGATTTTGGTATGTGTCCCCATCCCGTCTCTCGTTACTGCGTACTAACTTCCATATGCAATTGCTCAGCAAGGTATCCTGCTGCCGCTCGACGAGGCCCGCATTATCGATTCTCATGTAGGCACTTTTATTCGAGGCCATCTGACCAAACTGCATATGCAGCTTCCCGCTCGCCTTTCGCATCGTTGGATGGGACGGCCTTATTCGTCGTTCCCTGAGCGAGCTCCGTTCTTCTCATGTAAGTTGTTTCGCTTTTCCACTTTGTCCTTTCTTTGTTTCGAGCTCACTTGGCTGCTAGCGGCTGTCTCAATATGTCCTCGGTTCTCCACTTCCGGGGGAACCTCGATTCTCTCTGGAGAACCCTCCCAATGCCCTGGAGGACTATCTCCTTCAACAGGAGGTCCACGTAATCTCGGGTACTCCATTCCTTCTGCCTGAAGACAATACCGCCTTTCCCTCGGCCGTCTTTACTCGTTTCCCAACACCTTATAGCGACGATGAGGACGATGACGAGGGCGAGGGTCAGACAATGACCATCGCTGATGCTCCTTCCATGTCAGAGCCCGAGTCTGCTCCTTTCGCCCCAGAGTTGCTGTCTCCTCCATCCCTGCCTACAACTCCAGCGGTTCCTACTGCTGTTCTGGCACTTTCTATTATTGATAGGGTTACCCTCCCACCAGTGGCTTCGCTGCTGAGTCCTCGTCGTCCAGGGTGCCCAATCGTCCACGGGCCCTCCCTTGATTTCCCAGGCCAATGCAACTCCAACTCGCCCCAACTTGGCCAACCTGATGGAGGGTCATCCGGCAACTCCTCCTCTCAACACAAATTTTAATGAGCTTGCTCGTCAAATGTGCATTATCCCTTAGTATTTCATGCTCGCTTATGTATAAATTGTCTCTTCAGGGCTGAAACTGTTCGTGTGGGCTCTCCGATGCCCAGTAAGTATCTTTCTTAGTTTGACAATTCTTTCCAGCTCACTCCGTTTTTATCTAGTACTGACCACTCCGGGGCTGCAAGCCCTCTTCTCTCAACATGAGTGTATCATCTCGCCTTCTTTCTTCTTAGTTCCTCACATGTTTCTCTATTGTTTAGCAGCGGTTTCCTCTTGCTGAACCTCCCTGAGCCTCTGTAAGTCATTTACTCGTTTTAATTTTTCATGAGTCTTACTTATTTTTGCTTTTTCTCTCAGGGTTCCCACAGGTTTGCATCTCAGACACCGCGGTTCAATCCCGCTCTCCAGTTTCCTCTTTCGGCAGTCACTTCAGTCAAGCCTCACCTTTGCCTCCCATTGTGGGGCAAGGTGATTTTAATCCAACTCCGGTATCCTTGGTTCCCGATAATGAGCCCGCTCCAGAATCTACGCCTGTCGACTGAACCAGCACCTGCCGTCTCCTCCCAGGATGTACCACAGCGTTGAGCAGTGAACCCCTCGACTTTTCCTGAGCTTTCTGCGCATCCTTCAGCGCCAATTCCTATCACTGGCAAACAAAGCCGTTCTCAACAACAGCCTGCTACCACTGCCGGTACTAAACCAAAACCTCGTCGGCTTCTCAAGGACAGGAGAAGAATGCTAGAGTCAGCTCGCTCTTCTCCTCCTGTGCTTCCGGTTTCTTCCGCTCGTCTCGAGCCCTGCTCCTGGTTCCACCAAGGCTTCCAACAAAAGGAAGCATTCTTCATCCAAGACCAAGCCTCCTCAGCTCGCGCCGGCTTCTTCTCTTGCGGATGCACCTCGTACTCGAGCGCTACGCTCATGCTTCCAAGGCTGCGAATTTGCCTTCTCCTGTAAACGTCGAGTCCGAGCCCGATTCCTGAAGAAGTAAGGGTTACCAAGAAACCCAAGCTTTCTTCCTTCAGCAAAAAGGGATCCAAGGCCTGCTGGTTCGTCTCGCCCACAGCAAGAAGTCGCGTTTCTTGACTGAAAGCTCCTGGAAGCAGCTCCGACTCCGAAACTGGTGGGGTCAGCCATTACTCACCAAACGACACATGCAGAGCTCGAAGCTCTGACCTTCGACTGACATCCAGGGCTGCACCCTACGAGTTCCTTCAGTAAGTCTTTTTAATTCCTTCTTCTAGTCTTCGAGCTCACTCATGTCTTTCTAGGCCTGTTCACTACCCAGGCAAGAATGGTACCTTTGGTGCTCGTTCTTCTGCTAACCCCTGGTTTGCAGTGGGCTCCCGATGTGAGCTTTCTCTTTTCTCCTGATTCTTTCTTTTCTCTAACTATTTATATAGCATTACGTGGAGTCCTGCATCCCTTGCACCTCTAAGTCCATCAAATGTACTTGGACTAACAAGTTCCCTGGTGCCGCAGTGTGATCAATGCACCAGTAGCCACCACGGTCGATGCTCCGCTCGCTATACAGCTCAAGAAATGAACGTCGTTTCTACTAGGATTCGCGCTGTTTTCCAAGTACAATATTGGCAGTGCTGTCCTTTCTTTATTCTCATTGTTCGTTTATTTCTTAATCTTTCTTCCTTTTTAGATCTTGAATGGGATCTCGCCCAGCTCTGCAACAGTTAATCACGAGCTGGAACACCTGGACTATCTCGTCCAGTAGTCAGTTACCTCAGTGCGTGACATTATCATCCTGGGAAATTGCTGAGGCTGCTGGATCAGCTTTCCAGTCACTGAGAACGGTAACCAGATCGTCGAGGGCCTCAGCTGCTGCTTATGGTGAGGTCAATTCTTTTATCGTCAACGATGGGATTCGTCGGTCCCTGGGCCAATCTTTCGACGTTCCTCATGGCCCAATGGCAACTTTCGACGATGCAGGTGGTACCTGTGTGGGAGCTCAGCGATGACGAGGGTCTTCAGTCAGGCTCAGGAGGCCCTGCCAGCGCTCCAATCAAACCAACAACGAGGGGGATCTTCAGGAAGGTCCTTCCAACTCTCTGGAGGATGGTTTGGATGGCTGAAGGGGTTGATTCCTCAGGCTGACAGCTTAGGCTCCTTGCGGCGTTTTCTTCATATATTATCACCATCTGTATCTGTATATTTGCCCATTCTTGTTTTGTCTCGCGGTCTTTAGGACCATAATCATATATACTTGTATGCTCTAAACAAAATATGCATGTCTTGTTTTTCACGCTCTTTTGTTCTTCTGAGTACTTTTGCTAGTAAGGTCCTGTATCAAAACTCTATGTCCCTGATTTTCTTTGATGGGTCTCATATTGAGTCCGTTTTTAGCCGAGCTCACTAATTCCAGGTTTGGACTTGTCATCTTTTTCTCGTAGCTCTCTCATTTTTCTTATCTCTATGTTCAAATCCCACTTAGTCCGCTGGGCTATATGCTATCCATTCTTGTCATTTCCGATGTTCTAGGTCAAGTCCTAGCGCCACTTGTCGCTAGCACGGCTTTTTCATTTCCGTCTTGTAATTTCAATTCCTCAATATTTCGGTCCTGGATGACCCTGTCTCCATTGTCTAGTGTGTGTTCATAGAATCGAAAATTTTCCTTCAAATTCTACTGTATATTATTTTCGTTGTATAATAAGGGTGCACTTTGTACACCACTATATCCCCCACACTAAAAGACATTGACTGTCCTCAGTCACCCAATTTCACCTGAAATTTCAACTCATGTTATCAGCTATTTCCAACCCAACATAGTCCGCTTATTCTATTAATTTTTAAGTCCGCGGGCTATCTTGTGTTGTGATATTTTCTCTTCTAGGTTCGGATTTCTCTGGAAATGAATTTATTTATTTTCTAGACTGTGACCGCTGCGGGTACTGGTATAAAAGCTAAGCCAGCTCGCAGTCAATTCCTCATCACCAAATATCCATTTTCTCTAACCAGTACTCGTGTTCTCCAACGTCTTTTCGACTTATATTCAACCAAGACCCCCTCATATCTTACAATGTCTTCTGCTCCTGCTATGCCCTTCATCGCCGTGAAGGCTGTCATTACTCAGTTGTGCCAGAACCTTGGTACTACTGCTACTGAGAAGATGGGCCAACTTCACGAGTACACGGTGCGTTTTTAGTGAGCTCACTAACATTTTCAACGTTAATGAAGCTTTTCGTTGCAGGAGTACCTCGAGCATTATAAGGAAGAACTCATTAAGGATAAAGAATTCCGAGAGACTATCTTCAAGGCTCGCAGCACGGTTGAGAAGAAGTTTCAAGCCAATGCTTCGAAACAGCCCATCCACAAGGTCTTGAAGACCATCACTGGCTGGGTTCAATCGGAGCGTCAGGCTGTCGAGGCAGCTCCTGCTGCTACGACTCCTGCTGGTCCTCGTCACGATGTGAGCTCTCTGTTTTTATCTTTTTAAATTTCGCACTTATCTGCTATTTTCAAGGCAAACCCTACTCCTTGCGGCAAAGGTAAAGCACACTCCGTCAAGAAATCGGCTCTCATCATTGAGACTGATTCTGAGGACGACGATGCCGAACCCAAGGTAGTTCTAGCTTCTGATTCTGATGATGAATCCGTTAAAGTGCGCTTTTATTTAGATTCCTCCGTTCTTCCTTAACTTCATCACTGACGGTATCCTCAAGATGATGATAGACGATGACAACTCCAAGGGTGTCATTCCCAAGATGCCCAAGTTCAATAAGCACAAGGCTGGGGATTCTACCGCGGGTGAGAAGTGCAAGGATCATCCTAAGGTGGTTTATATCTTCCTATTTCGATATCCCCCACACTAAAAGCTTCTGACTTTTAGGAAGAACCTGCTTCTTGCTTTTTCTGTGGTGGAAACAATCATTCCATCACAGATTGCACTTCCCCTGGTGCTGTGAGTGTCTTCTGTTTAGTGAGCTCACTATTTTGCCCACTCATTTCTCAAGTTCTACAGGCTTCTTTGGCTCATAAATACTCCAAAGGCGGCGATCGCGACTACAAGCGTCCCCGATCTGCCTTCCCCTTGCCCTCTGCAAGAGAATATTATCCTTCTCATTCTAGAGGACCTGGAGGTCGTTCGCTCGGCCTCAGTTCTCGGTCTTGTTACTACCGGTTCGTCTTCTTTCTTATTGTTCTCTTCCGCTCACTAAATTTGGACGTTCTTAGCGGCCGGCGAGATGGGAACTGCCATCCTTCACGACGCGCTTAGCTCAGTTCATCAGGGACCGTCCATGGAGCATGTCAGTGTCGAGTCAGTCGACCATTTGGCCTGGCTCGAAAGCGCCATTATGGGGGACCTCGTTGTTGTACAGCACACTATATTTGCTGCTGAGAAACAACGGACCTTCCTCCTTAGCGAGCTCTCTGGGATCCAAGAAGCCCTTGCTGCTCCAACCAAAGAGGCTTCGCCGCCTAGTGCTCCCACTCCTGCTGATACCGAAAGCGGCCCAGTTGCTTCCACCTCGGCTATCGTGGACACTGCGGGTTTTTAGTCCGAAGCCTGTCCTCATTGATATTTATGGAATTAATCCGGCAACCGGTCGCTGGCTCTTGCAACATCATCAGCTTGTCTTTTCCTTTTCTTTTCACTCCACTGATGTCGATTACATGCTCCCTATTTGTGAACATTCCTTAGATACTTTCCAAGTCAATGCCCAAGGTTTAGTAAGGGCTTTTCTCGAAATTTATCCATAGTGTAATATCTTCCTGTTGCTTCTGTCTTACCTATACGACTGTTACTGTCTTTACTCACAATCCCAGGCCTGCAGAAGGCGTTTTCTATTCATATATTTAGTGAGCTCACTAAATTAAATGTCTAAGTTGATCTCTTTCGATTGTTTAAGGTGGTCAGTCTCAGGATAATCATCTGCAAAGTTTTCTGGTACTTTGTCCTTTGGTTCTGGTGACTCTATCAAGTTTTCCAGCTCTGCATGCATCATATCCATCAGTTTTAGCACTTCTCCACCCAAATCTATTGATTTTCTAGCTGAGTAAGGTATTACTCGGAATACTGCGACTTTGGTGCATAGAATCGACCCATCTAGCTCGGCTAGGATGTAATTACCAACCTTAGTGTGATGTACAACCACTAAGGGCCCCAAATATCACGGTTTCATTTTCATGTTTAGTGAGCTCTCAATTTGGCTGTTTCGCATTAACACCAAATTTCCGGGCTTAAACTTGAACTCTTTGATCCTGTTGGCATGCATCTTCGTGTATTTCAAGGTCATTTCCTGCTTAGCAGTGTCCATCTCTTCTCGCATCTTTGTTACTCGGTCCGCGTGCTTTTCCAAAGCGATCACCCTTAGTCCACAGAGCTCCCAATCTTCTACGATTCTTCCGGGATACTCAACCAACCAAGTCGCTTCTAGCACATCTAAAGGCAACACTGGGTGTGCTCCGGTTACTGCAAAGAACGGTGAACACCCCATTCTTTTTCTCACAGTGATGCGGTCCACCCACATTATCAAAATGAAGTAATGGTGCCAGTGGCGCTCATTACCACTGCAGGCTTTGTATAGAGCCTGTCTTACGTCCCAGTGTGGTCTCTCAATTCTTCCGTTTGCTTGTGAATTGTATGGTGCGATCTGTATTCCTCGGATCCCATACTTTTGTTCTAAATATCTTATTGCCACTTTGAAAGGCTTCCCATTATCCGTAATGATCAGGGACAGACATCCCCACCGACAGATGATGTCTTCAAATATCCATTCTCCTATAGCTTGTGCAGTTTCACTTGCCAAAGTACATCCTTCCATCCAGCTAGTGAGCATGCAACGGCCATGTATGATATACTTATGCCCATTCGATGCTTGAGGCATGTGCATGGTATCTGCATGCAGGACCTGGAATATCGATGGTGTAAACGTTACGGTAGGTGGCGCTTTAATCACTGTCTTCTGTCTTTCTTGACATATATGACACGAGCTGACATACCAGGCAATATCTTGCTCCATTTCGGGCCACCAGAATCTTTCCCTAATAAGCATTTTCATTGCATATATGCCGCAGTGACCCAACTGATCGTGGGCCGCCTTCATAATGTACATTCGACGCTCAGGGTAGATGACTAGTTTATGCTCTGACTCTATATCTCTCCTGTAAAGTTTCCCTTTATCTACGACGAAATTCCTGGCGTAGCGAATGAAATTTCTATACTGATTATCGGTAAAACCTTCCAAACTGATGAGTCGGATTCGCATGCCAAGCTACTACTTGAGTGAGCTCTCTGTCAAGCATTTTTGCATATCCACTTCTTCGTTCTTCTGGGTAATCCCTGGCTTCTATGAAGTCATCCGTGTCTGGCAAGAATACTCCTTTGTTGTGTCTGATGGCGAATACCTCTGCCGTATCCAAAGCTTCTTTAATTATCTTATCTTCCTGGAAGTCATGGACCGCTCGCGCAATCGTAACGAATCCATGCCTCGTGTCAATTCTTTCTTTGAACTCCGAAATGTCTGGGAGCGTTTCCTCAGATTCATTTTCGATTTCTAGCTCATCTGCTGCTACAGGTTCGTACTCATCTTCTGGATTAGAATATTCTTCGTCGCCCGGTTGGAATGTTCTGCATGATAGGCCATCAGGTGCATGCCGCTCACCAGGAATGTGTACCAAGGTGAAATGAAACATCAAAATCGACTCGATCCATCGATTAATGGCCGCGTTAGGGACCTCGTCAGGGTTCCTAAGCATCCCTGCAATGTATTTCGTGTCAGTTTCGATGACTAACTTTTGGCATCCAAACAACCAGTGTCTGCAAGCATGAAGTGCCCGGAATAATCCATAGAGCTCTCTTTTTGGTTGCGAGAAACGAGCTTCCTGCTCGTTAAGTACGATCGACCCAAACCTAGCATATCTTCTCTTCTTAGGGTTGTCAGGGTCGACTTGACAAATATAGAATCCTATTGCTTTAAAGGACGTGTCGATGCCCAGTATCACATCCGTCAGTAAGTCATAGTCAATGGGCATCAGGGAGGGGCAATTTTCCAATGCATCTTTCAGTTTCTGCATCGCGCTCGCTTGCTCTTCCCTAAATACAAAGGGTACTTTCAACCGAGTGAGTTTGGTCAATGCTTCGGCTTTCTTGGCATAGTCTCTAATGAAAATACAGTGTACTCCCACTGTCCCCAAGAATGCATGCACATCACTCAAGTCCTCACAAGGTCCCCACCTCAATATGACTCCTACTCGATCCGTAGCTGGCTTTCTTCCTTCATAAGTACATCTATGGCCGACTACCATGATTTCCGAGGCACATAATACTGCCTTATGTCCAGAGAAAGTCCCTCCAGCATATTTCATTCGTTGGACTACTCGGTTCACATTTTGAAAATGTTCCCAGACAAATCTACGGATGCCCTTATTACCAGGAATTGTCTCGAAGGTTCCCCCAGGTATTTCATACCGGGTTTTTGGTCCGCGCACTGGCACATCGTCGACATATGGTATTGTTACATGTGGCACTTCTTCCTGTAGAATATAAGTTACATCGTCATGGAATATAGGTACGGAGTTCGTCCATCCCATAGGTAATGTAACTAGTCTGAGCACACCAAATGGCATCTGGAAAGTAGTCATATCTCTAGAATCTTCATCCAAGGTCTGCTCATCATAGCCGACATACAAGTCTAATGTCGCTCCACATGATTGTCCAGCAAAGTGCTCAGCAAGCTCGTCAGTCGCTGGCGGTACTCCTGAGTGTCTAATGGTGACAGCATTCAACGGTTCTAAACTGTGTACCAGGCAAAGACTCTTTCCATCTTTCTTAACGACACAGAACCAACGCAAGCGGTATGAGGAGTTCAATGGCTCATACACGCCGGCTTGTATCTTCGTCCTGATAATTTTACATACTTCATCAAATATTCCTGGCAGAATAGGAATGTTCTTCTGTATCCAGGGAGTGTGCTTGACTACCGGGATCGTAACAGGAGGGAAGTATTCTTCTTTAAAATGTCCCCGCTCACTATTGTCCCATGCAAAGCCTTCATTCTGCAGGCTCATGAAGTGATGCATCAATTTCCGCTCTTCTGGCCAAAGAAATTCCTCCCCATGGACTTTGTCTATTTGTTCCATCCGCTCTCTTGTGTATCTACCAGTAGGTTCGAAATCTGGGGGCTGCTCACTAAGTTGGGGCATATCTTTCAATGGATCTCCCTTAATGTCGCGTTCTATCCTAAATTCCGTTGGCAGACCGCCTGTAATCGGCCTGACTTTCAATGCTACTGGTTTATATTTCTTGGTGGCAAACACATCCTTCACCAACCCTGCAGGTGGCGCGTTATCAGCCGCAGTTCCTTCCTGGGAGTACATCTGAACCCCTTCAGTAGGGCTCGATTTTTGCATCTGACTCGGCTTGCCTGTCCTCACTATCTCTTCTCTGATATCTCTAACCTTTTGAAGTGACCCAAAGTATGAGGACAATGTCCCGCGTCCTTTTGTGTCTTCTCCACACACCTGTTTGCTAGCCATAAGATACGTAGCCTGTAATTCTTCTTTTCCAAACTTCTTGGATCCTGTAGGTTGTGCATAGCCACTGATCACGAAGTTCCCATTATGATCGGCTTCTATGATTAGTGCCAGCTCTCCTTGATCTTCGATCAAATCATCGATCACTGAAAATCCTGTTCCACCTCTCACTGCGCTACCCTGCATTGTCCTCGTGGAAACGTTGGTACTATAGCACTCCTCAGCGAGTTCGGATCCTTTATCTTTATCAGTTGTCCTCTATCTGCTGTGTTGAAAACAGTGCTCGTGATGAGCACATCGAAGGGTCTGCCCAACAGTACGTCATAAGCAGGATCTCTTATTATATGCACCTGTAGATACACTGTAATGTCTCCAAATAAAAATGGCACATTCTTGGCCATTCCTAAGGATTTCTCAACCTGTTTGTTGGCAGACTGCATGTTAATGACCTTGTCGGGGTCATAGATTAGTCCCAAACAGTCGGCAACTCGTCCAGACATTCGACACTATCTGTGATCCTGTGTCATACAGGCTTTCTAACTTTTCTGTTCCGTTAACAAGCTGGGAAAACCGAGCGTAACAGCCTGCGAATCCTTAGCCACATACACCGGCTTGGGCTCCTCTCCTCGCTCCACAGTCTCATTCATATATTGTAAGAATGGGTCTTGCCAGATTAAAGAGCCCGCAGGGCACTCCATCCTTCGACTCCGTTGTCACTATGAAGCACCCTACATACGGCAACTCCTGAGATATGGATTGCACTGCCTGGTAGAGAGTTCTCATCCTCAGGGTTCTACCTCCGCAAATGGAAATACTTCTTCTCCTTCAACCTCTTCACCCTCCACTGGCTCCTCACTCAAGAAATATCCAAATTGTTGCTTGCCATTCCTCCCTTTCTTGCCGAGCGCTATCCTGTTTCAGAGTGAGCTCACTCTTTACATCTTCTCGTAGCTTCGACAGAGACAACAATTCACCCACAGTGATTGGGACTTCCGTATTCATGACTCTCTCCATGACCTCAGCTCGATCGCCTCATTCTTGTATCGGGGCTCTGATCCTATAGGCCAGTTCCCTAGAGTCTGCAGGGTAGGAGGCTATCGTTTCCCTCTTATTTTTCTGGTTCTGAGGACCTCCCTCGCCTCCACCATTAGTGATGTCTCTGGCATTCCTAAATTCCTTAGGTACGTGAGGCACTACTACTTGTGGGGTAGGTATGTACTTGGGTGCAGGGTCCCTCCATACTTGCTTGCTTTTCGAGATGGGCTCGTCATCATCTGAGTCCGCTCACTCTATCAACCGCTCTCTCCTATACTCCTTTGCTCCGTTATGCTTTTGGTTTTTGTTTACATCCTCTGGGGGTGATGGTGAACCTGACCTGGCAACTCCACTGGTCTTATTTTGGTTCCCGCCCGCCATCATTGAACGTCTAGAAAAACCCTGCTCTCTCTCCTCGTCTGTGGGCATTTCTCGCTCAATATCATCTAAATTCAGCCCTTTACTTCTGGTCCTGGCTCCTCCTCCACTTCCACCACCTTCTGCTTGTGAGCGGAGCAAGAACACTTCATGCTCCAACTCCTGCTTTTGCTGAAGAAGGGCAGCCAACGAGCCTGTCACATTGAGCAACCCAGGAGTCAAAGACCCAGTGATCAGAACATTCTGATTCATGTTCCTCGACCCATCTAGACAAGCGTAGTACTCATTGACATGGTTCTTGACATAGGGATCCCTTATTTCTTTAGGGATCATCCCACCACCGGGCAAATGCGCCCTACCATTTACTAACACTATCTTTCCAGAGTTCACATAATCAGCCTTCGTAGGACACTCTGCTGAGACGTGCCCATCCTTCTCTCCACAAAACCAACAGTCTATTGGATTTTGCGAGCTCGCTCCGAGATTGGTATTATTTTGCCTTTGAAAGGCCCCATACCCCGGATTTGGAGTGCACGCACTATACTGCGGCTGTTGATGCATTTGCTGTGCTTGACTCTGCATCTGCTGGTTCTGCAGGAAGCTCAGCATACTTTTCTGGTGCTCATTGAAGGCTTTTTCCAGGGCCGCCATTCTTTGATTGCCTTGTTGAGCTTGAAGCTCAAAAATATCCTTCATCGAAGCCAAGAAGCTACCAAATTCCTCCTGCTTCACAGCTGGTTCACTAGGCATTACGCTATTTCTAGTACCCAAACGAGCTCCATGCATTTCTCTGGTGGCGGACACTGCCGTATCTAGCCCGCGGGCTTCATTTCTTTTTCTATCCATTGAGGAAAATACTCCTTGCAGTACGTCCAGACCACAGGTGACTACTTCTGTCAGGGTATAAGGGTCTGCCAGATCTCGTCTAGTTTTCCCTGTTGGTGGAGGTAGGCATTCCAATCTAAGTTTAATAGACTGGTACAATTCCTCCGCCATTGGTGTCAAGAATTGGTCTACCAATTCTCTGTTGGATAACACCGATTCGAGTGCCTCCGCTAACACCTGAAATTCTCTTTTGAAAGCCATAAAATCAGCTTTCTCTCTGATCGGCGACAGGTCGTATCTATGAACCAGCTGTTTCAGTTCCTGAACAGCGTCTCAGTCCGCGTCTACTGCCCCATCGTAGCTACCCATGACTTCCTCCTTAAACTCTTTGAATGTACCATTCTTATATTTGCTAAGGACTCGCCATTGCTTCTCGGTTTTTATATCCGTATAAACAGTAGCATACCGCTTCTTCTCTGCATCATCAGTTATTGAGCACTTGGTGAATAATTCCTCCAAGCACGAGAAGAATCTCTCCAGCTCTTCAGGATCTGTCGAGCTGTCAAATTTTGGTGCGGACTTCTCATTTGGTCCAGGCATTACTTGTGCCATTGTGATGGAAGCACGGAAGGGGGGAATATTAAGATTCGGGTTGTGAGATGGTTGTGAGCTCGATGTAGGGGCTCTAACAGTACCCGCAGGTCTGGGAATACTAGAACTACTGGCTCTACGGTGAGAAACCATGGGGGTAACTGGAGGTTCTTCACCAGATACAGATTGTACCTGCTGCGATTGGCTTTCCTGGCTCCTCTGCGGTACTCTTGTGGTCTTTACCGTAGCTGGGAAAGGTAGAATCGGTGGGACCGATAATCTGCTCACAGATTTCTGAGCTCTAGTTACAGGTTCTCGTGACTGTGCCAGTCCTGGTTGTCCTGAACTTCAGGGCGTTGTTTTTCTCTGTGAGGGGTTACCCTCATTGTCAGAAGTCCTTGGGTAAAAAGGTCCTCCAACGGATTTGCTTCTGGCAAAGGTAATCTTTGAGAGCTCTCAACTGTTGTACACCGAGGTGCAAAGATTCTTCACAAAGATTCGAGGCAGTAAAGTCACAAAATGAAACCCCCCCTCGCGGTGGGCTCCAAATGAAGAGGCTGGCTGTGGGCACTCGTGGAATAGTGTGTGGAACAGCATGATATACACACTAAACCTCACACACACTCACACAACTACTCAATCTAACAATCACCCTCGAAAGTGCGATGGGGGGAATGAGATTATATCAACTCTGCGGCTACTAGTGCTTCAAATCTAGTAAAGCTCCTTATTATCTCGACGCTATACAGTGTTTACTCTTTTCCAATTGATCCTAAACCTAGGAACTTTTTACAAGAAGGTGTTACTTCGAGGCGCAACCTTCTAGGCGAATGATAATATTCCAAATACACAGGACACTGGTCTTACAACAGAACGGAACACGATACAAGTCGAAACGACACTGAGCTCGCTCTTCTAACCACTCAGCTAAGTACTGACTTAGTGAGCTCACTACACATCAGCGTGTAGGGTTATCCGAAACTGACTCAAACGACGATATCAACCACGGACACTTCAACAGATCTTGGATTCAGAACAGAAACAGATTCAGAACAGAACAGAAACAGATTTCAGAACTTCCACTTCAATTCATACTCTCAACAGACTCAACAATGCTCAGATGGAACAGAACAGCGACACTGATTCTTATTCACTCAGAACTTAAGCACACAAGTCAGATTCTGAATATATCTCGATTCTTCTGGGTGAGCTCACAGGTTTATATACGACACTCGAAGCTACAAACTAATCCTTTGCCACAGCGCTCACTTTCCACACGCACACCATAACTCGGGGGTTCGAAACTTGTATACTACTCTAATATACTGACTATTTATACTAGAACAAGTTACTGATTACAAATGTCACGCTATTACCCAGGTAAAATAGACTTCTACACACACAGCCCACCACTGCCGCAGTTCTTACTTGGCTACCGACTCGGAGTTTCTTCATATAGTATTGTTTCTATAGTGAGCTCGCTTAACTGGTAGGGCGCGCTTGCTATCTATAAGTCCGAGGACATATCAGGGTGATGGCTGTCGGCTATCCCAGATCTAGCCTCATCATCGGTTTATTGTTCTCTCTAGAAGGGATTCTCGCATGCACTGAGCTCTCAGTTTGACAAGGCAATGTATACAAGTTACTTGGCCCTCCGGTATTCAGCCGACACTGCTAATCAATCTGTGTGTCCAATTTTATCATTTATCTTATCTCACGCACAAGGTTCGGACCGGCTTCTCAGGTATAGTACATCATTTTAATTTAACGAGCGCACCGTTTTCATTAAGTACAATCATATAGTTCTTCAAATTAAAAGCAGAGCTCGCTAGGTAGACTAGACTGTAGGCGCTAGGACAGGGGTTTTCAGTCTTTCTGCCAAGCATGCCCATCAGGTACAGGCTATGACTAAGTCCCTGGTTTATTCTGTCACGTCAAATGTCACTTTACTGTCTATTTGTCTCGTCGCATTGTATTTTATTATGTACGCTCTGACATATTAGCTCCGCTCGCTGTCTATATAAGTCATATGGTCTAATCACTCAGATTGCAAAAATACACAATTGGATTGTCTGCAGTCGCAACAACATGTAACCCTGATCTGGGAAAATTCAGTACCAGGTGCTGTTTTCATATTCTCATGTACATTAGACACCAATTCATCTCAGAATATTGGAATATATTGGGAAGTGCAGTAATGACAAGAAATGGAATTGTCCTAAGCATCCTACTTGAGTGAGCTAGACCTCCCATTTGAAAACATGAACTAAACATGAACCTGTCAGATAATTATGGTGTGTCCATTGTCTAATTTGAAGGTTGGCGATGTTGGGTACAAGTGCTGTTACCAGGATGAGACATTTCTGGTCTTCTACTCACCACTATAAACTAAGCTGACCACCAGGATATCCTTCCTGACTACAAAAAATATAGGTATATTATCATATTGGAGGAAGGAAGATAAACCTATGCTGACCCTGCATGCTAGTACTACCATGCCATAGGCCATGCAAGAGTTTAAATATCTGTGCAAGCCCATATGACCCTGATAACAAGAAGGATTCTGAGAAGACAGCAGGGACTCAAGTCTGAATGGAACCCTGGCCATCAAGCTATGAGTGAAAATATTTTCCAGCCTTCAAGATGATACTCACTGAGATATATGCATTTTGTCAAGAACATGGCAGAGACATCTCTAAGCCTGACCATTAACTAGAAAGTAAAGACCACCTCAAATGAGTAGAAATCACATCTGCACAGATGCTTGTGAGCCTGGCATTAAATAAGATTCGATGCCACAGGACACATATCAAAACATTTGCCCCCTCCCCCATTGCAAATTAGGAATTGAACATGATTTGTAGCCTTCATTTCAGTCTGTTTCATTCATGGTGACATAGTGAGTGCTGTTCTTCACAGCACTCCGGCTAAGTACTAAGTATTTTCATAACAAGAGAAATCATGAAGTGCAGAATCCCTAGGTGAAAATGCTGCACCAGTCCTGTCACTTTCCAACTTCAAGTAGGGCAGGCCATCATTGTTCCATGATCCCCTGCTATTCCCATCTAAGATCTCTCCAAATCTTTCAAGTCCAAAACTTCCTAGCTGCTATTCAGGTGTTTGGCTTGAATTACTTCTTCATTGATATCAGGTCACTTTGAGGTATACCATGCATACATCTGTTTCAGGATTCTCTTAGCTAAACTGTAAGGTACAGTTCTTGTTGGTTCTTACTGCTCAGAACCTGGGGAAATACCTCATATTTTCTGGTGGAAGCAGTGTGATGTTGGGGACCATCTCCTTTGAACAGTGCAGTTGCAGCAGAAAGCCAGATTGTTGCAATCTATGCAGTGGGAGGCTTGCAGTAGGTAAATATACTGAATTGTTAGCTACTAGAGCTCGGAACGAGCTCCTTAAATACTACAAAAGTATCTAGAATATTCTACCACAAGTACCTATAATTATCAAAGTATTGTGACAAATTAGTAAACTGAACATTCGGAAATCTTCCGGCATAAGCTTGAAGTTGCAAATCCAACACAGATGACGCAAAGCATGTTGATGGTTTACAACTTCCTTTAAAATGAAGAGTGATGCAACAAGTCGGAGCTGCAGTAGAATTGATATCAGAAGATCGTGAGATGAGAAAGGTTTATGTATCGTTGTTGTCGCCTATATCATTGATAGATAAAACTCAAGTCGTAATCCATCCCAGAACATCACAACAAGCGAAGAAGACATGCTGGACTGCGTAGTTAGCACTGTTCTAGCAACCGACATATCAAGTCATAATCAATCTAGATCAGCACAACAAGTGAAGAAGAGGACTGTGTATTTCACACTATTCTGTGAACTGACATATGTGGAGATACCACATCTAGCGAAGGCGGATACCACTGCATTCCTGTACCGGTGAGAAGGCTGCCATAGTACAAAGGACATACGTCGATTCTAAACATGCGTGTGAGCGGGATCTTCTCCAAGACGCTGATATCACCCCTTGATGCCGTGTACTGATGAAAAGTAGGGCAAGGAGCGCTTCTTTCCAGCCGTCTAAGCAGCAATCCATGACATACAAGGATCCCTACGCATATCGGACCGAACCCCGGTAAGTATAAGAAATACAGAATAAGCACTAACGTCCTCGAAAGATTCTACGAATGTAGTGGTCAATTAGACGTGATATAGACAGGTTGGTTTCATGTTCGGGAAGCGAAAACAGGAATGTCGAGCGAGGCACATGCTAGATCCTCGATTAGGGCTAGTTGTCTGGGGAGCTGCGATAGCTGAGAGGCGAAGGAAGGGAACGATTTGAGAAGGATACATGTGGATATCCTTGTCCTCTACCGTGTTTGAGCGAGCGTATCTGCTTTGTTACGGATCTCAATTAATACCATGAGCCGGAAATCGCGTCGCCGCAGCTGAGGGAGTGACTCGAAGCTTAGATTAAATGGTCGTGAGCCAGGGTTCAGAGAGTAGCTGCCAGCGTGTGAGCTCTGCAAGGAAGACGTCAAGCGAGAAACCTTCTACCTGATCCATTACATATGCACGCAGGGGATTATTAAGTACTCACAATCTGATGGTAACCTCGTAACCCTGAAAATATGATCACAGCATTCATTGATGGGTATTTAATTGGGAGATGCGTGGGCGTATGCTGGATCTATGAAATTATGTTAATTCTCTCAAGGATGATGTTTCCGCCAGAACTCTGGCTTACATTCCGAGCTAGAGCCGCGAAATTAACTCTAATCCGTGAGAATGAGCGCTGCCTTGGGAATAGTTTTAGTGAGTCCTCGCTTGAGAGCACAGACAGGTTATACCAAGGCATTGACAAAGGCTTGAGAAATTTCGTACGCTACATAAGTGAAAAAGAAGACTTCAACCTGCGACCGAACGTTCAGAATGTTGCTTGTCAGTGCTGTCAGACCGCGTTGAAGATATTTCACTACCAGAGAGACAGCACATAACTACAATGCGATAGTTGCAATAATGTGACAGCCGGCGAGCAGAGAACATGCAGAGACGCAGAAGAGACCAAGGCGACGAGCGCAGGAGGCAATCGGCGTCCGTGGAAATTAATGTTCGGAAGCGCCCGCGGACCTAAATGAAATTGACGTACACGCGATCTGTATCAACGGCATCAATTGTCGTCAAGGGCTGGAAAGAAACTCTAGATTTCTATTTCTCCCACTCCCATTTTTTCATGCAGGGCCTTGGAGACGACGACGATGTTCCTCCAGCGGCGGCATACAGCCTCGGCAGCGCCAGTGAAATCGGGAGGAAAGCTGATGAAGAGGATATCGACGATGTTCAAGCCTGCCTCGCAACGAGTGGTGGAGAGGGTCGCAGAGATCGTGGAAGAAGAGGACGAGGAGAAGATTAAGGTATCTGTGTCGTCAAGTCAGTCGTCGATGGATGATATTCGCAGGCCGTCTGGACTCGGACCGACGATCGACGAGCATGCAAGTGTCATGCGTGCATACCGCGTTCCAGTCCCGCCTCTCCCTCCCTACCGCCCGCCCAAGCCACTCCATGAAATCCCGCCTTTGCCAGTGGAGAACCTCACCGCAATTCTCTCGTTAATCCCACGGACGTCGGTGCCTGCACTGGCACTGCTCTCCCACGACTTCCTCTCTGCAGCGCAGGCGGTGTTATACGGCGACCTCGACATGCGGGACGTCCGAAATCCCGACACACTGTGGATATTTCTGGTCACACGACGAGATCTCACGTCTCTCACGCACACCCTCCTCGTCCCTGCATGGCCCTCCGCCCAGACCCGCGCGTATCTCATACCCCGCGTGCTCGCCCGCATGGACAACCTCCGCTCCTTATCGATCCCCTCCTTCGATCTGCACATCCTACGGCACCACTCTGCCTTTGGACTACGCTATATCGAGTTTGGGAACACGCGTCTCTCCGAGCAGGCCGAGGCTGAGCTCCTCACGTGGCTCGATGGTCAGACTAATGTCGTCTCGCTGCGATTCCCGTTCCTCGTCGATGACGATGACGATGACGACTCGTCACCGCCTACGCCACTTCCCACCACCCCTACACGTATCCGCCTTCTCTCCGCACCGACAACACCGAGCCAACCATTTCTATTCCCGATGCCTCCGCTATCGCCGCTCCCGCCAACACCAACACCGACGCGAGACACGTTCACGCATACTACCGAGACTCTGCTGCCAAATCTTACGACCCTCCAGGGCACGCCACGTCTTGTCGTCCTTCTCGCACCTTCTCGACCACTAATCGACGCGTCTCTCACCGTTTCTACGCCAATCTATGCCGGATATCGACCATGGACGACCCTCGAGTCCCTCCCTCCCTCTGTCCGCCACCTCCGCCTCACATTCAAGTCCGTCGGCAAACGTACCGAAGTAAAGACGCTCCGTATCGCCATCGTCGTATGCCCCAACATCGAAGAGCTCGAAATAGAGGGCGAGGCTGGCGAGGAGTGCTGGTGTTCAATAGTTCGTCAATTCAAGTCTCTTCGTGTCCTGGTCATGCGTAAGCCAGAGACAGCGCAAGTAAAACCGCCAAAGGAAGAACTCGATGAGAGGTTCCCTCTCCCGAAACGTGCCAGAACACGCTCCACGTCATCTACCATCAGCCACTCTGGCCACTCCATGGTCGTCAGCGAACGAGCCCATGCAGCCCGTCTCGCCAACTCGTGCCACACCCTCCAACACGTCGTCTTCCCAAACGGAATCGAGTGGCGCCGTCCCTCTCCCTCGCTCCCGCCTCTCCCCCGCTCCCGATCCTCGCCCTGTCTCCCCTTCGACGACCTCTTCGTGAAGAAGATCAATCGCGATGCTGTCCCTCCTCCGCTTCCTCGGAAAGTCGTCCCTTTGACAGAGCAAAGGTTCATGAAGAGAGAGGAATGCTTCAACCTTGATGATAGCGACGACGACGATTCCCTCTTCTATAAACCAAATACACGAAGGGAGAGTAGTTCGGTGCAGGGTTGTCACGAAGGGGTTGAGGTCGACGTTCGAGGCGCCGGGAAGATGGTGATCGCCCTAGTCTGAGCATAGGTATGTGTCTTTTCCGTTGTTCTCGCTACGCAAGGTCCTCAATTTCTTCGTAGATGCCTTCGCCATCAGTTTGTTCCCGATTCGTGTATATATCCTTATCTGTATTTATACCTCCCTTCACTTTCCCAGTCATGGATTTATACCCAATTGCAATTCTTCGTGGATACGTATCATTCGTCCTAATCCCACATGCGAACTAAGTCTCCTTACTCAAGTCAAACGCCACATATTCATACGAATCAGGACTTCACATGTACCGCAGCTTTGTCTGTACTATCAACCTTTTCGACCACGACATACACTCCCACACAGATTGTGGATACTGCACAACTCCGAGCATTGTCGACAGGCTAGAAGCTAAATGCTGCTTATTTTCGTAAGTCCTATTTTCATTACACGAGAACAGACGAGCTCTTAGATTTCCTGTAAAGATTCCGTTTCTACTTTGCTGCTTATATCGGCTTGCATCACAGCGAATACGACAGTTGGCGCGCACGTCATTCTGACGTGGTACCTTTACCAAGGAGCAACGACACAGACAAGCTCCACCTTCAGCAAATATTGACCTCCGGAAATTCAGGCGATAGAGACTATACACTTTCTCGTTTCCTAAGAAAGCAGGACCGTGCTGGTCACTTCTGCAGTTTCCGGGTGCGTCTGCGTCTGCATAATCGAAGGTCGAATCCCATGTTTGCCGTAACACAGGGATCATTTGGTTCAAGTCGACCACGATCCTAAATCGCGTAACGCTACTTCCGGTAGCATTAGTGCTAACAATCGTTCTCCAATCAACCCCAGCTGTATATCATTTAGCCGGGGATTTCGACCTCAACGACGAGGTTTCCCTGTTTTTCAACACTGGCCGAGAAAGGAGAGTATTTTGTGTCATCAACATATCGAGGTTGACGTTCAAAGTGCTGGGAAGATGATGGAGCGTTAAGTACGTATCTTCTTTTTCGTCCTTACGATTCAAACTCAACACATTGTCGTAGGTCGTGGTCATCGGGGTAAATCGATCTATTCTCGATCCATATGTATATATTGTCTTTATCTATCTTGTGACTCGTGGATGTGTATTCATTACTCCAACTTTGGACCTCAACATTAACGTTGCCCTCCAACAACCGGTTCCAGAGTATTCGTCCTTGTCCGGTGATCATTCGAGGATTTCTCGTGTATCGCAAGATATGAAGACCTGATCAATGCGTATAACCTGCTATCAACGCCAATACCTAATAAGCAATACCTCGTAGACTATTTGAGGTTATCGATAAGGTGCCTTATTCGACTGAATCTGAGTTCAAATCCACGTTATGCTCTGTTTTCTTGGCGCCTTCGGCAATAAGAACCTTATGATACCTTCTTCGGGAACCTTTGCTCCAATCCGGCAGTCTTGCCAGGTTCGTAAAAATTACAGAATCAGAATCTAGGGGAAAGTTTTTCGATAAATAAACCATGAGAAAATAGGACATGCTGAAAGACACAAAAATACATCAAGTAACAAGTTCTCCATCTTATGGATTCCACATGCGACATCAGGTTATGTAGCATCGACATTCTCAGACCTAACCAATCCTAGCTCAACGTCCGTATTGGGGCCCATGGTCGATCCGGATCCATGGCGAGTTTCCAACCCACCAGCGAGATTGTTGGAGCTCTCCGACGGCTGTGTAAAAGTGTTAAGCTGAACGGGAGACTGAACAATTTATATCATCTACATACCTCGTTCTTTTCCCTGTTACGACGCTTTTCCGTCTTGATACACTTGGCCAAGAAACTGACATTAGATTTCATATCCTCTTTCCAATAGTCGTTTGTTCTTTTGTCGGCAGGATGCAGTGTGTAGCGCTGAACCGAGTATTCGTGATTTGGCGAGTTTAAGATTTGTAAGATGTTTAACCATTCATCGTGATAAGGAGCAATTGATGCTAGGGCGGATAAGATAGGGCGTGGTGGTACGTCGCTGCAGGCGATGCTCGCGCAAATGCAACGGATTACAGGTGCTTGATGGAGGTCTTCGATATGCCGATTAAGTATATCATCTGATTGAATATCTGGGAGCTTCCCTTTCTTGGCATCCGACAGACCAGTGATATACCCGCAGAGTCCTTCAGTGAGCTCTGGATGGAGGCTGCGTGTCTTGACAATATAACGCAAGCTGCCTTTCTCTTGGAAAGCTTCATACGCGCCGGGAATTCCCTGTTTGAATGCGTTACCTAGTAACCAGCCAACCATGCCAAATATAGAGTCAACAGGGTGACAAGAATCAGCTTTGAATCGAATGGGCGGCAGAACAGGTGCGTCTGCTGCACGTTCATCATCGATGACTTGTAGGATATTCAGAAATAAAGGTTTATTGGCCCATTCTGCTTTCCATTCAATGACACAGTGTTCGGGGCCTCCATCTATGAAGAAGCCCATGCATACAAGAGCATGAGCACGGCATGCCCAAAAGGGATCCTTGAACTCCCAATACTCCGAATGACTCAAAGCATGTCCAGAAAACAAATCAGACTTTATGTAAGAGAGTGTCGCCCAGAAAAGATGGGTCCGCCATTCTTTCGAAGGAGGATCGGCAGAGAGGACGGCATTTTGAATCGCACGCAGTGCAACATGCAGCAGTCGGTACTTGGAAATCGGAGATTCATGAAGAAACGGATGAGGTTCGTGTGAATCAATGAATAATGGGGCGGAGTCAGGTACCAAGGCACATACAATGGCGAGCAAGAGTCTGTGCTCGAAATTGACTATGACGTTGTGTGGTTCGGATGTGGGGAAGAATGCGAGAAGGCGTGTCACAACTACCTTCCTATAGGAAGATATTAAGGAGTATGCCAAAGTGCAACTGTACGTTTCTGGAGGACTGTCTTCAAGGGGATATAGATTCGTTACCAAGTTGAGACACATCTCGATGGTAAACCCATCATTCCCCACGGTGTTAATCAGCCTTTCTTTGTCCACATAATGGTCTAAGAGTTTTTCCCAGACGAGAATATGGTGAACATTAGTGTCCGCTAAGGCATCCATGATGATTTGGTTCTGCTCCCTAGGCTTCTGAATATGTGTATCGTCGATGGCAGACAGGGTTATGGACAATGTATGGGAAATATCCCTTGAGAAATCCAGATCATGCTCTCCGAAGAGTCTGGATGGGTACTTCCTGCGCAAAGAAGGAAATAGAATCTCCAACCGCAGGAGGGGTTCGATCCTGCTGCCGATGTCGGGAATATCCTTAGGAATCCACCGAGTAGTCCTATCTCGAGTCAGTTCCATACAATCCATCAACATCCTTTCCTTCTCGTCTCGTATTTCAACCCACCGCGGGCTGAAAACCTCCTCAACATGCGCCGTATGGTCTGAGGACAATCCAGCAAGTGCATGGATAACAAGACGATGGATGGCCAAAGTCGATGATCTGTCATACAACCAACGAAGTGCATCAACTTCGTTTTCGATCCGTGATTCATGTGCAGCATAAATCTCGAAAGCTTGTACCTTATTGACTTCAGAGAGGTCCTTGACTTCTAGCGATGAAGCCAGCCCGGGGACTGTGGTAATTGGTGGCCGCTTGCAGAGGACAGATAAGATATGAGTGAGGGGAGTTTTCAAGGGACGCTCCGGGTATAGCAAAGCCTCGCCACTGACAATTAAGTAAATCCAAAAAATGAGAGAGAGTATCACGACCAGCACCACGTTCAATTCCGGACTATAGCCCCAGGAAGAGACTATAAGGCCCAACACAAAGGTGAGGAGGGAAAAATGCAACAGGACTTGTAGGACGCGAATAGAATACTGGAAATTCCATTTAACAAGGCTATTGTAACGTAAATGTCGAATACGGGCGCGAACGTTGGGTTGTCCAGGGATGGGTGACATGTAATCGCAATACAATGCATCAATAACAATGGCGAAAAATGCAGTCGTAAGACTGAGAACAAGACTCGTCAACAAAAGCACAATTACAAGCACATCACCCAGGTCCGGAGTAAAAGGAGCGTTAGGGTCAAAGCCGGAAGTGGTGACATCATCAATGGAAGTGCCGTTAGCTAGTGCGAGCTGAATATTGATCTGGTCGAACAGCAAAAAAGCAGACATTTTCTGATAGTCTGGCTGAAACTTTGTCGATGATGATGTAATGAAGCTGCTGACAACAGCGGAGAATAGTCCCGCCTATGAAAGAAAATACAATCAAGGGATGTAATACATATCTGACTGAAACTACTCACAAAAACTAGGAGGATATTCACTTCTCCTCTCTGTTCTGCGACAATGTTGGCATCGCAATCCCGACTTTCATCCAAATAGGCATGCCAAACGCTTGATGTTGGCCCCGCTTCTTCGAAAGGCTGACTGGGTGCATATGCCCGAAAGTCACCTAGAATAGCTTGTGAGTATAGGGTTGATGTTTAACGAAGCACGCGTACCAGTTGGCACTCCTGCAGAGCCAGCACCTTGCTGTGATAGACCGAATACCGATGGATGTCTTGTTCTGGCTCGACGTGTCGTAGGCCCCTCCTCGGGCAGGGGCATAGACATCCCTTTCCCTGTCGTGCTAGCATGATGTGCTAAGCGATGGGAATTTTCAAGCGTGTCCAATGGTGTTTGTGTATATGTGGAGGCGTTCAATGGATCGGTGACTCCAATCCCTGAATCGCCATTGAACGCAGGATCATGTGAAGTTTCGTCTTGAATGTCGGAGGGCATATGGTATTCCTTGACAACTGTTCGAAGGGGAAAAGAGAAAGAATACAGCAAGAACAAAGCGACCGTTTGCAATGCGATTCTAATGTTGGCATGTTTATATATCAGGGAAAGCGGGACCATGAAGTGTACAGCAGTTACGAAACTTACTGCTCCTTCGCGGCCATTGCAGTGCCTATGACTGCGGTTACGGAATTAAATGCAAGCAACGTGCAGGAAGCGAAAATGAGATGATGCAAGAACAAGGTGATGGGTGACCATGCAATTCTAAACTTCGCATGCTCAGTATCAGGTAGTCTAGAACCATCATGTGTACAAGGTTTACCAAAGTTCGGAGTTAATTGTGTTATAAATATTCCGATCTCTGCATCATTGGACTCAGCATCGTATAAGTCATCATCTCGAGTATCGGCAGGCATATCGTTCTCCATGATCGGAATTCATAAGTCACGAGAGGAGATACTGCACGAATGAGGCAGCCACTATATGTACGGTTCTAGTATTAGCACAAGTCGCATTCAAGGAAGGATAGAAACATCACGATCACAGCAATTCCAAGAATAGGATAGGAATCAATGATGACTGACGAAACCTGTAAAGCGCTTGTCAGGCTTCTCGTGGATGATGAATGAAAGTTACATACATACACAACGGAAAGCCAACAGATGATTTCTAGGGTTTGAAACTTGTTTCACCCAAAAATCATTGCTGTGAGCGCATCAAATGTGACCATTTTTACCTGTGGACCTTATCTCGGAGTCAGGTAAATGGCGTCTCCCCGATGTGAATCATTGGTTTGTGTCACCGAGTAGACCGTTTTGCTTTCACAGTGTGTATATGTATCTTATCATCAGAGAGATAACAATATCGGTATGATTTTTGGCTCCGTGCTTCGCGGGCAGTTCGTATTCATTCTAAACCACAATAATTCAGGATCCCAGCGTGGAACGCAGCCCAGGAACTCGTTCCGGAACAGCATGATTGTCAAGCTCGTTGGACGGTAGTTTCCGAACTGTATCGATTCGTTCGTCCAGTTCCAAGTACATCAATATCTCCTCCAATGAAGGCGGCGACTCTCTAGAGTGTAGACCACAGCAGTATTCCTAGCTCGAACGACCACGATCCTTACTGAATACGAAAAAAACTAAACCTGGAAGTCGATAGGCCATCAACGGTCACGCGATGTTCTAGATGAACGACAGATGATGTTTTCACTGCGCTTGCCAGCTTGAGCCGTTAGTCAATATAGTTGTGGAATACTCACAAGGAACCTGATTTGTAGTCATTCAAATATGGTGGAAAAGAGGTGCAAGCCCTTGGCCTTCAGGGAAGTATCACAGTACGAGGAAGTACCGCCGTGAAGTAAGTTGGACCCACCTGAGGCGTTGTAATGAAGGTCTTGAATAATCCTGGAAGTCAAACGGTAGATCAGGCCAGTTTTTTTACTTTATTCCCTTCTGAACGGGAACAAAGTAACGCCCTTTCAAAGAAAAAAAGGAGAGAACACATGAAATACAGGTAGCAAGCCCAGAAAAACACAGAGGCGAAGATACAAGCTTTGAGGCAGAATCTCCATTTCCCGAGCAGGAAATACGACTGGTATTGAGGCTGGACCTAAACGGACTGGTGGCACCGTCTCGTCAGGTGGAAGAGAGAATCACGGATCTAGTTGAGAAATCATGAATATGATCCATATGATTTCGACGAATGGAGGAACCCGACCATGCTCTCGACTTAGTGCACCCGGATAATAGATGCTAATTATACCGGTACTAATAGTGAATATTGAACAATTATAGGAGGACCCGCAAAACACTACAGCAAAAACGGGGACAAGCGTGCATCATCCGGCAAAGATTCTTATCATACTTACTTGATGACACTGATAATGGATGAAATTCTTGGATGATTCAGGTGGGTTTTCTCTGTGTGTGACAGTCGGAGTATCATTCTAGACATCGCCTACATGAAGCTTGTTCAATCCTTTGAGACGCCGGACTGTTGTGACAGGGAGAGATAACCATCAGGCCGACCGGCAATATCGGGCCGATAAAGTCCCTAGGCACTTTAGGGCAAAGGGTTTTCGTTCGCTTGCATCTGCGTCGTCATGAGTCATTGATGGACGATATTCGCATACCTACTGGATTCGGACCGCCAATCGAGGGGCACGCAACTCTCTACACCTTCAGTTCCTCCCTCTCCCCGTTCCCCCGCATACCGCCTGCCAAAACCTCTACATGAAATCCCAACTGTTTCTCGTTCCTCCCAAGAATGTCGGAGCTCGCGCTCGTCTTGCTCTACCACCTCTGTGCAACACACGACATACACGATGTTTGGAATGTGGAGACGCCGTTGCTCTCTCTCGTCATAAGGTGGGACAATCCTGTACGACATGACCTTACTCGTATGGACGACCTCTACTCGTTTTCTTTTTCTCCGTTTGCCACCTGCATGCCAACGCTGAGCTTCCTACTTGGGACAATATTCAGAATAACGACATCTCCCTCCAATTTCTCCTCTCATGCACGCCACCTCCCGTCATCGCTACGCGTACTTGATTTGTCTCCACGCCAAAGGAAATATGTCTCTTTTCCATGCCTCCGTTATCACTGCTCCCGCCTACTCCAATGCCGTCTCAGGAGACTCTGTTCCCCAAACTTATGATCCTTCATATTTTATCATTGTCATCACGCTGTCACGTCTTCTAATCGTGTCGATCAGCTCACGATTACTGTTTTATGTCATACAATCACGCTCGATTCTTTCTTTCCATCCGTTGGCCGCCTCGGTCTCGTTTTCAACCCAGTGATAGAATGTACAGAAGACAAAAACCCTTTGCCGTCGTCGTATGCTGTGGTATCGGGGAACACGAAACAGAAGGCGAGGCCGGCGAATGGTGCTGGTGTTCTATCGTTCTACATTTGAAGTCTCTCCAAGTACTCGTCATGCGTAAACCAGGGACGGGACAAGTCAAAATAGCGAAGGAAGGGCTCGATGAGAGGTTTCCCCTCTGCGAAGGTGCCAAAACACGCCCGACGTCATACACCATCAGCCACTCTAGCTACTCCAGCGAGCGAGCACGCGAAGCTGCCTTGCCAATGCGTGCCCCATTCTACAACACGTTGTCGTTCCGCCAGTCTCCTTCGCAACCGCCTCTCCTCCTCTCCTGATACTCACCCTGTCTCCTATTCGACAATCTCTTCTTGAAGAAGATCGATCGTGGTGTTCCTCCGCCGCCTCCGCCTCCGCGGAAAGTCGTTCCTTTGACGGAGCAACAATTTATAAAGAGAGGAGTGCCTCGACCGCTATGACGGCGACAATGACGACTCCCTGTTCTATAAATCGAGTCCGAGCGGGGAGAGTAGTTCGATACAGAGTCTCACTAACGGGTCGAGGTTGACGTCAAAGGAGCCAGGAAGATGATCTCAGCACTAGTATAGGTGTAAGGTGCGTCTCTTTTCTGCCGTTCTCGCCATTCAAGGTCCTCATTTTATTTCGTAGATCCTTTGCACGTATGCATGACAATCCGTGCCGGTCAGGGGACCGTAGTTTCTTTCGCTTCCACATGTGAAGATATTTTCGCCCAGATCAGCGTAGCCATCGTTCATGTATCCTTTTCACATCCATCCGGGAATTTCATGCAGCCGTTCATGAAGTGTTTTGACCTCGACGACTCTGGCTTTGGCTGCTCCCTGCTCTGTACACTGAGTCCTAGAAAGGCGTGTTTTCGGTGTCATGAACCAATCGAGATTGACGTTCAAAGTGCTGGGAAGATGGTGGGGCATTAGGGTACGCGTCTTCTTTTCCGTTCTTGCGACTTACACTCAATGCATTCTTTTGTAGATTGTCATCGTCGCGGCAAATCGGTCTACTCTTGATTCGTATATATATATGTGTGTGTCTTTATCTATCCTGTGACTTGTGGATTTATTTTCGTTACTTCCAGCTTTGCCGCTCAACGTTAACGTTACCCTCCAGCATCTCGATTGGTTCCAGAGTATTCGTCCTTGTCCTGCGATCGTTCGGGGATTTCTCGCGGCTGCTCGTGTCGTGCCGGAATATATGAAGACCGGTACGTCCGCTAGTCATTGATACGTTCAATTAATCAGCTTGACTCAGTTCAGATCCTAGTTCAATTCAGCACACTTCCTAACGACTTCCTCCAGCGACTACTACCGTTGAAGATGGTAGCATCAATTACATGTCTTCTACTCCCGGTTGCTCCGAGGTGTTGATACCCATATTCGGATCGCGGTGCGATTCGAGCCCATCTATCCTTGTTACGTTCTCATTTCCTTCTCCTTATCGTCTTGGCCAGTGGCTCATTGAAGACAACTTTTAAATATTCTACGTTTCTTTGACCGTGATTTTTTAAGTTTTCTCTCATGAGCCAACTATAGCTCGTCTTCTAGCCGCCTACGTACTGTATGCTAGGATTGCGATGCCGACGTAGACATTGCGCTATTCGAGGTCCACTTGGAGATATCTGCAAAATGTCATGACGTTCCCGGTGCAGCTCATCATGTACACGCCTCCTAAATTGATTTTCAGTTCCTCGCTCGACATCTGGTGAAGTGATTACGCACCATGGTTCCCATCGTCCTCTGCGCGCTTACTGTCTCCCTCCCTTGTCTATTAATAAACAAGGTGCACCACCCTCGCGTCCCTCCATCAACCCTCGCGTCTAATAATAGCCCGACCCATCCTCATGAGTCCACTCGCTGCACGCGCCGACGTCCATCCCCTCCCGAGACCCAGTCCCCGACATTGGTTGCTCTTTCCTTGACTCTGCCGCACACCGAAACGTCTATCAGCCTCAATGTTGTGCATTGAATAGGCTGCCTACCACGAGCTCGACGTCGTACATTGTACCGTCCTTGCGCAAAATCGCTGACGGCGTAAACGAGGGTATAGGGTTCCAGGGGCGGGCATTCAACCAACTGTGTCTGGATGGCATCGTCGTTGGGCAGCGCTGCGGATGTCTGAGTGTGCGTGGAGGGAGTGAAGTGACGTACTCACCATCCCCATCCGCAGCCTCTGAAATACTCTCTCACGTATTCCCCCACTTCCTCCCGTATAACTATAAATCGCCCTCGCCCCGTTCTGAGTCTTTAGCATCAAGAAGACGTTCATGCGACTAGGTACTGGTGGGCGGAGTCGGCATCTGAGCTTGACTGATCATCAGCGAGCACGATGGGATCTTATACGTACCAATTCACGACGTTAATCTAGGCGACCACCAGCAAGAAGTGGTGGCATGAACAACATCGTGTACATACCAACACACGACACAGACGAGTGGCGTTCCGATAGAGACGGTCATCGTTCGCGAGAAAGATCCAGGCTGCTGATCTTTGAGCACGCGGCTAGCAAGAATAAAGTCGAGTAGGACTTACCTCGATGACCGTCGAGTGCCATCGAGTTCAAAGGCACTCCCGCTGTAATCACTCAGTGAGAAAGGGAACCGAAAAATAGAAGAAACACGCTCACCATTGAGCACGAAGAGAAAGCGCCAATCAACATGGCGGTCGACAGTAAGAAAAATAGTCGGCTATCGAAACCGGCTTAACCAGGCCCGGCGGTCCAGTCACGAGACCACGACGCGTCTACCAACGTGACACGGGGACATGCCAACAGGTGCAGTGAGCTCAACTTGAATAAGGGCAGTAGACGTGATGGGAAGAAGTAGAGAGATTGAGGCATGTAAAGGAAGGGGGGATGGGAAAGGAGGGATGAGATGCTGTGTTGTCAGAGATGGGCACGTCCTTTATATCTCTCAAGCGTCGTCTTGGCTACACTGAGACGACATGCCAAGCTGTCAAAGATATCCATACGAATCGGCACCTTGGAAGGTTCAGGTGAGGAGACATTTCACTCGGATGTGTCTTTGAATTTACCTGTCGCTGTCAATCAGCTTGAGCCGAGGTGTAGATTCGAGTTGGAAAAGGTTTTACTTACACCTTTGGTGTGTTCGGAGATTATCCTGGCTCGCCGTGCGAGTCTGCTAAGCCATAAGCTGGATGAATACACCCGGAGGAGGATGTATCCCTTCGTAGGATTGGGATAGGGGAGACGGAAGGGAGGGGGTGGAGGATGTGGTTGAGGATTTGGAAGACCAGCTTCCCGCCGGCGGACGTGCCTACGAGGGTGATGTTAAGCTTATTCAATCCTTTGAGACGCCTGGCAGTGTTGTGTGACAGTGAGAGATAACCATCAAGCCGGGCGGCAACATCGGGCCGATAAAGTTACTCTATACTTTAGGGCAGGGCTTCTTCGTTCGCTTGCTTCCTTTCTTCGGTCTGACACTCCGGTGTTCCTCAAACCGGGTTTTTAACCTCCAAATTCTTCCTACCAATCTTTTTCTCAATTCTGCAAGGGGTGTAATGGTTATTTATGTGTTTTTCTTTTCCGCCTGCCAAAGTAAATCCACTATTTACTATTAAAGCCAGGTTTAAAAGACGACAGAGATTTTCATACAGCAGCGGCAGGAATGCTGATAAAAAGGTCAACTATTTTGAAGCTCTTTCAATGAGATGATGGAAGAAAATAAGGAGAAGAGTAGACTATCTGCGTCGTCGTCGAGTGAGTCATCGATGGATGTCATTCGCTTGCCCTCTGTACTCGAACCGTTAAACTTATTCGAGGGACATGAGAGTTGCAAAGGACACCGCCTTCAGGCCGTCCCGCCTCTCGTGGTTTTCCATACACCGCCACCTCAGTTGCTGCATAAAAACTCGCCTCCTCCTGAAGTGTTGACTGTACTTCTCCCGTTCCTCCCATGAACGGCGATGCCCACGCTCGCTTTGGTCTGTTCTGATTCTCACCGCTCAGGGCAGGCCATATTGTGCAGTGACCTCGAGATGCAGGATCATGTTGATCTCCGTCGTCACAAGACTCGACCGTCTGAGTTCCCACTTGGATCGATAGTCAGAACAATGAACATCGTCGTCTCCCTCCGATTTTTCATCCCATGCGCACCATCTCCCGTCACCCCTACGCGTACTCGATTTCTCTCCACCGCAATGTCACGTCCTCTCGTCAAAACGTTGACCAGCTCATGTATACTGTTTTCTGTCCTACAAGCACCTTCAAGTCCTCGTTTCCATCATTCGGCCGTCTAAGTCTTGTTTTCAAGTCAGTGGGAAAATCTACTGTTGAAGTCTCCGAGTCCTCGTCGCGCGTATCTCATACCCAGCATGGACAAACTCCGCTCTTTATCGCTCCCCTCCTTTGACCTCCACATCGTACGGGACCACTGTACTTTTGGAATACGCCATATCGAGTTCAGGAACACGCGCTTCTAAGCTGCTCACGTGGATCGATGGCCAGACTGTTCCTCGTCGATGATGATGATGACGACGCGTCACCGCTTACACCACTTCCTTACGCGTATACGCCTTCTCTCCGCACCCACTACGCCGAGACAACCATTTCTGTTCCCGATGCCTCCACTATCGCCGCTTCCGCGTACTCAAACACAGACACAAGACACGTTTAGTCACACTGCAGAAGCTCCGCTTCCAAATCTTACGACTCTCTAAGGCTCTCCATGTCTTGCGATCTGTCTCCTGCCTGCTCGACCACTAATTGCCGCGTCTATCACGATTTCTACACCAATCTATGCTGGGTCTTGTCTACAGCGACCCTCGAGTCTCTTCCTACCTCTGTTCGCCACCTCCGCTTCACGTTCAGGTCTGTCGCCAAACGCACGGAGGAAAAGACACTCCGTATCGCCGTTGTCGTATGCCCCTCTATCGAAGAACTGGAAATAGAGGGCGATGCTGGCGAGGAGTGTTGGTGTTCAATCGTCACTCACTTCAAGTCTCTTTATGTCCTCGTCATGCAGCTCGTCTTGCCAACGCGTCGTCTTTCGGAACGGTGACCAGCGGCGTCATCCATTTCACCTGCTACCGCCTCTCCCCACTTCTGATCCTCACCTTGTCTCCCATTCGACTATCTCTTCGTGAAGAAGATCGATCGTGATGTTTCTCTCCCGCAGCCTCCACGGAAATTCGCTCCTTTGACGGAGCAACAGTCTATGAAGAGAGAGGAATGCTTCCAGTCAGCGATCTCTACTTGCCAATGGTCTCCACGTAAGCATAAGAATCAGCGCCGGGATTGTAATTACTTTCGCTTCCAGTGAAGACATTTTCACCAATATCAGCTGTCATCGTACATGTGTCCTTTTCGCATCCAGCTGGGGATCTCAAGCAACGGTTCTTGAAGCGTTTCGACTTCAACAACGACGATTGCCTGTTCTTTAAACCCAAGCCGAGAAAGGAGACTTTTTGCGTTACGAACAAATCGAGGGTTAACATTCAAAGTGCTGGGGGTATGGTGTAGCATTATCCAAACTTGAAACATTGCCTAGATCACTCTCCCATCGTGTCTATCCTGCGACTTGTCGATTTACACCCATTCTATTCGTCACTCCCCCTCCCCCTAGCAACAATGTTAACCTTCAACATGTTCATGAGTATTCATTGTTGTCCCGCAATCATTCGAGGATTTGTCGCGCCGTTCGTATCGTGTCCGAAGCTATGACAACCTACACGTCGGCTGGTTATTAATGTGTCCAAAAGTGCTATCATCACCGATGATGGTAGTATCAAATTCAAGCCAACAGTGAAACAATATTCAAGGAACCGCTGCTCGCTGCAAGGTTATGAGGTCTAGTTTCAAGGTGCTGGAAGAATGAAGGTGCAGTACTTGGTGCGTACCCGTTTCCTTCCGTCTTGCTATTTGTATTGCAGGTCCTAACCACGGCGCCGTGAAGATGGTCATGGCGCTGGTCTGGGTGTAGGTGTGCATCTTTCTTCCGTTCTTGCTACTCAATGTTCTCATTTTACTTCGTGCCTCTTTGACGCCACCATCGTTTGGATCCTGATTCATGTACATATCCTTGTCTGTATGTATCCCTTTACCTTCACTCTCCGACTTGTGGATTTATAACCAACAATTTCATGATATCTTCGTTCTTCACAGAAGACAATGAGCGTTCCTCCAGGCTCCTTATTTAAGTCGAACTACACAAAGTATCAGCGCGGGTCAGCACAGAAACACGTCGAGCTCTGTTTTCACTGATATCTCACCGGCAAAGTCGAAAGAAAAAAACAATGTGCACATTCGGGTACCTGCATGTTGCTAACACCTCTTCAGCCATGTGGCCTGCCACTTCCTCTTCACCGGATTCTCGTCCGGCGAGGATTCGGTGTCTCTGTAAGCGCGCCTCTCTTTATGATGTAGAGTCCTAGCATATGCAAGGTCCTCCATCTCAATTCGGCGAAGACTTTGACGTTCACTAGAGAGCTCGTCCATCGATGTTGGGATATTACAACGACGACTGACTTCTTTGGGGTGCCATATCGTCTCTTTTACGATTGTGAATGGCGCGTACCAAATTTCCGATAGGCCCGTTACAGTTCTATTACTCTTTTTGAAATATCTCTTAGTTCAAACTGTTACTGTACCCAATCAATAATCACCGTATTAGACAAATTCAGCCTCTAGAAAAACATTTTCATCTAAGAGAGGAAGGAGCGCCACCAAAGGTCATATTACTACGCACTCATGATGTAAATGATCTGCGACCAGGAGGATCTTCAGCACCAGACTAAGTACGATTCAGGCGTATATTTCCAGAGTAGAGTAAAGAGTAGGTCAAAGACACGACATGAGCCACAGTACTAACAATGTCTAGATCGATCATCATTGTGAAATCAACGTATATGCATGTTTATCGAGACCCATCTGTCATGCATCATCCTCGCCTTCCTAGCTCAATGTCCTCCTGCATACTGTTTATTGGTGTTCCCAGACTGGGTTCTCGGCGTGTTTCTGCCGAACTGGTGAGATAGTTGAGTATCTTCGACAGCTAAGCGAAAGTATTGAGCTCACAATAGATTGAAGAATTACAGTCATGCACGTACCCAATTAATTCCGTTCCTGCGTTCCCTTTCTGCCTGAAGACACTCTGCCAGAGCGCTTACAGTCTCTTTCATACTCTCCTTCAGATGTTCCTGATCATCTGGCGATCTATCTCTGTCCAGTACGTATTTCTCAAATGAATATTCGTCATTTTCTGACAGTCTTCTCATGATTCCATCCCATCCAGAGTGATTGGGATCGATTGATACCAGGGACGATAAGATACGGCGTCGTGGCGCGCAACTGTATGTGATGGTCGCGCAAATGAAACCAATGACGTGGACTTGATGGAGGTCTTGGATATGCCAGTTAAGAAGATGTTCTGGTAGCTCCCCCTCCTTGGCTTCCAAGATCCCAGTGATGTAACCCCGCAATACATCGATGAGCTCTAAGTGGAGCTTTTTTCGCACTGCGATATCACCAAATCCACCTTTCTTTCGGAACGCTGCGTACGTGTCTTTGACTCTCTGAGAGAAAGCGTGGCCCAATAATCTGGCAACTGCGCCCTTGACTGATTGAAAACATTGAGCGCCAGGGATGATAACTTCTGCAAAGGATACATAGGATGCACTCAAGCTGTATTCATCCCGGATATCTCCAAGAATATTTGACCAGAATGGCTTGTTCCCCCATTCTGCGGGAGGTCCAACGTCACAGTACTTGGGACCCATATCCACAAAATGTGCCATACATACAAGTGCGCAAGCACGGCATTTCCAAAAGTCGTCCGGGAACTTTGAATGCCTGAATAATGGAGACGCAATGTAAGACCGTATATCCTGGAAGACCGCCGTACGGCGGCTTCTCAAAGAAGGGGGAGCGATGTAGTAAGTTCCGTTCTCCATGGCACGCCGCGCATTACGCCGTTCGTGAGATTTGGAGATTTTGGAATCGTTTGCATGCTCAATCGCGGACCTGAAGTACCTCATGGTGTCGCCCAAAACTGTTGATTCTAGATAATCGTCATCTCCACGTAGACGTGGTTCCTTGAATAAGGATAGAAGACTTCGGAGGATCTTTGGTCTGAAATACCGTACTGAGGCGTGCACCAAAGTACAGGTGTAGGATGCGGAGGGGACATTTGGTTGGGAATATAGTTCCATGAGCAACCCTTGACACGTCTCATCGGAGAGAAAGTTCCCCGGGTCGTCAAACAACATTTTCTGAACTGCATCACAGTCCAAGATCTTCTTCCAAACAAGAGGATGGTGAAGACCGTTGTTCGTTAAGGTGTCCAAGACCACCTGCATTTGCTCCATAGGCTTCTGAACATATGCATCGTCGATGGCGGACAGGGTTATTGACAGGGTATCGGAAAGCTTCTTCGAGAAGTCCAGATTATGTTCTCCAAATAATGTGGATGGGAGCTTTCTGCGCAAATCAGGGAACAGAATCTCCAACCGCAGGAGTGGCTCAATCCTGTGGTCGATATTGGGAATATCCTTAGGAACCCACCGAGTAGTCCCATCTCTGGACAGCCCCATACAATCCATCAACATTCTGTCCTTCTCCTCTCGAATTTCATCCCAGTGAGGGTGGAAAATCTCCTTGGCACACGTGATGTAGTCTGGGGGCAATCCAGCAAGAGCCTGGATAATAAGATGACGGATGGCCAAGGTTGATGTTCTCTCATATAACCAATGAAGTGCATGAACTTCATTTTCAATAGGTGATTTGTCCAGACCAATAGAGCTGATTCTGGCGTAAAACAACACGCCGAGGAGACCTATCCCAGAAATCCCAACCCCTGATACTGTGCTGTCATAACTGATGGAGTATAAAAGGCCATACAAAAATACCACGACGGAAGTGTGTAACAGGAATCGTAGGTAGCCAATCATGGTCCACTTGATAGTGAGTTGGTGATGTAAATGAAAGGTATGTGCATGAAATTTGAGTTGTCCAGCAATGGGTGACAGACAGTGCAAGTACCATGCATCTATGAGAATGGCGAAAAAAGCTGTTAGAAGACTGAGAATAAGACTCATCAACCAGAGACAGTATGTCAAATAATCCTTTGGGTCTGGAGTAAAAGCGGCGGTAGGGTCAGTGTTGGAAGTGGTGATATCATCAAGAGAAGTGCCATTAGCTAGCGCGCGCTGAATATTGATCTGATCGAACAATAGGAGGGCTGCCATTTTCTGATAGTCAGGCTCCAAATTTGCTAAAGATTGTATAACAAAGGCGGTGACAACTGCAGAGAATAGTCCAGCCTATAAGAGAAAAATGATTGATAGGACTCAGACACATTTGACGGAATCAACTCACACAAACTAGGAGGGTGTTTAGTTCTCCTTTATGTTTTGCAATCATATCGGTGTCGCAATCCCGACTTTCATCCAAATAGGCACGCCAAACGCTTGATGTTGGCCCCGCTTCTTTGAAAGGTGGATTGGGTGCATATGCTCTAAAGTCACCTGGAATAACTTGTAAGTATAGGGTAAATGTTTGACGAAGCACGCATACCCGTCGGCACTCCCTCAGAGTCAGCAGCTTGGTGTGATAGACCAAATACCAATGGATGTCTTGTTCTGGTTCGACGTGTCGTAGGCCCCCCATCAGGCAAGGGCACAGGAATCCTTTTCCCTTTCATATTTGCATTGTGTGCTGAACGATGGGAATTTACAGGTGTGTACAATGAACTTTGGGTAGGTGTGGAGGCGTTCAATTGATCGGTGACTCTAATCCCTTTGCCGCTGAACACAGGATCATGTAAGGTGTCGTCTCGAATGTCAGAGGGCATATCGTGTTCCTTGACAAGTGTTCAGAAGGGACAAGAGTGACGATACAGCAAGAACAAGGTGGTGGCCTGTAATGTTGGCATGTTTATATGTCAGGGAAGGTGGAGCCATGAAGTGAACAGAAGTTTACCAAACTTGCTGTTCCTTCGCGGCCCTTATAGTGCCTATGACTGCGATCACGAAAGCAAACGGAAGCGACGTGCAGGAAGTGAAGATGAAATGATGTATTATCTCTCTCTTCCGCTTCCTTCAGAATTGAACAACTCTGGGTCCTGCACTCCATTAAAGCGACCTTATTTTAATATCACTGACGACAAGAGAGGGGAGACTGCAAGAGCAAAGGGATGGGCGATAATGCAATCCTAAACTCGGCATGCTCATGTATGATAATCAGGAAGTATAGAACCATCATGTGTACAGCAGTTGTACAGCAGTTTACCAAACTAGCTGTTTGTTCACATCGTTGGTACATGTGGGACCGGAATCTCAACTGCCGGTGTGAGAAGCGAGCCGCACTGGATGAACAGTTGTCGCGCTCAGGGTGCGCGACTGCGAACAATGAAACAAAGTGTAGAAAGCAAATATGGATGGTGTACTATCCCTCTCTTCCTCCTCCTTTAGATATAACAGTGATATTATCTAGCCATTATAACATCTGGCTAGCCCTCTCAGACTGAGGACGTTACATTGAACAATTATTTGCACTAGAAGCATCACCCCTCGCCTAAAAACAAGTTCTGAAGTTTGTTTCTGGGGGAATCCCTTGATCAAGTGAACATTCAGTGAGCCGAGTATTTCTACCGCTTGGGTGACCCTGTGAGCGAATCCTCCCCAAATAAAAGTGTAACATTGAGTTACACAGTAGTACCACTTTATCAATGTCAATATCGGTTTCCTCAGCACTTTCAGGTCCGACGATTAGGGTTTCCTAGCTTTCTCTTAACTGCTCGGGTAGTTTATCGACGTTCATATTGAGAATCGCTCTGTTCCGCTCAATCGGCTTGAGGATGCGTCTCTCTGGGAGGATAAGCCGAGCGGCAATATCGGGCCGATATCGTCACTTTCGAAACTTCAGGGCAGGGGGTTTTCATTTCGCTTGCTTCTCCTCGTCCACGCCAATTCTTCTCTCGATTCTGTGAGTTCTCCAATGGCCATCGATGCGACAATTGCTAAGCAGTGAAGCGCAATGGTACGTCGTTAACTGGACATTCTGCCTTGGTACACTCTCTGATTCCTTCTGTCAGAGCGGTCCACCCTCACTCTTGTTTGAGCTCATATTGGATATTGACGTTTATTTTCTCTCATTACCGCCGGAACAAAATGAATGCAACATTTACTAGTAAAGACTAGGCCTTGAAGCCGACAACATTGTTCATACAGCAGCGACATACAGCCAAAACATCGCCGTTCGAAGCGGCAAGAAGGCTGATGAAAAGGATGTTCACGATTTTTAAACCGTCGCAAGGTGTCTGCATCATCGTCCAGTGAGTCATCAATGTCGATATTCGTATACCCTCTATTCAAATAGCAACTGACGTGACTAGGCTTCGCAGTGAAACTCAATGATTCTCCGATGCTTTACCATTCTAGACTGGAACATCCTTTACTTCCGTCTTTCAGAGGCGTGCATCGCATACAGGTGTCTGCCCTGCTCTCTCATGGCTTTCTGTCCGCAGTCAGAGTCTCGACATACTGCGGATGTTCCTTTTCACATGGCGGTATCTAACATCTCTCACGCACACCATTTGGCAGGAATCGTGCATATCTCACACCCCGTGTATTTGCACGCATGGACAACACACGCTCTTTAGCACGCCACCATTATTCCTATCATCTACGACATATATCCTGTCTGGGAATACACGACTCTCCGGGAAGGCCAATGCTAAGCTTCGTATCTGGCTCAATGGCCATACCGGTGTCGTTCTCCTCCATTTTCCGTCACTCTTCCACGACAACAATGCCTCGTCGCCACCTACGCCACTTTCCGCCACCCCTACCCTCACCCGACTTCTCTGAGTGCCCATCCCGCCAAGCAGACACTTTCTATTTCCCATGCCTCCGCTGTCGCTGTTCCCGCCGACTCAAGATTTCTTGACGCATACAGCTATCACCATGCTCCCTGACCTCACCATCCGCTGATCGATGAAGCCAGAACAGTCCTTCGACAGCAGCGATGGCGACTCTCTGTTCTCTAAACCGAGCCTGGGTGGGCATAGTAATTTGATACAATGTTGCTGTGGGTAGGTCAAGGTTGAGGTTCAAGGGGCCGGAGAAAGGTGGCCGTTATCCGATCGATAAACGAGCCTTCCTGACGACTTCCCTTTATGACTATTACCGCTAGTGACAATAGAGGCGGTATCAATTACCTGGCTTCTTCTCCCGCTTCCTCCAAAGCGTTGATGCCATATTGGAACCGCGGCGTGATCCGAGCTTATGCTTCTTTCTTTCGTGCGTCCCTTCTTGCTCCTCCTTTTCGTCTTGCTAATAATCAAAGTACAGAATCCTCATTTGAATATGCATTTAAATATTGTACGTTTCTTTGACTGTGACTTTTCATGTTCCCTTTCCCTTTCCTTCAAGATCGCAAGAATAAACGTCTTCTCGCGAGGCCGACTTCCGTGATGGGTATGAATCAAGTGCGGGCTTTGATGTCACAATATATACTAACATGCTCTCATAGTCACAGGTATCGATTTTAAATTTGTCCGGGAGCCGTTCCTTCGACATGTATGCTTTGTGCCGAGACATGTTACGGCACAACGACATGAAGGATAGGTGCAGATTGCAGTAGAACATTGCGATGCTCATTTCCACTTACTATCTGCAATCTTCGAGCAGGAAAAAAATCCATACCAAAGGATATTTTTATCTACACATCATGTTGCGTTTGGTCGCTGCCATATCAGGACTGGCAGCCTTCGTCTGTATGAGTGGCTACATAGCAAGACGAACGTTGTCGACCCCAGCGTTCCACCACTGATGGCGATAATTCTCCAGTCAATTCACCGTTCCCGCTACCTCGATATATTCTCTGCAACCAGCCAACGGTCTCCGACTCTTGCAAATCAACAGTCCGCTTCATCGGTTACTCTATGGTCGACAGCTATCCAAATCGAAGATCTTTTATCACATTTCGTCGCCTTCCAGGAAATATTCGTCTAGAATCCAAATATAGACCTGCATCTCTCTCAGCACTCGCGCTCACTGTTCAGGTACCTCCGAACCCGGTCTCTGGACAGGTTACCGACACCTTCTGGACAAATGGTCCCTCGACCCAGAGGAGACTCTGTTCTTGATGAACGCGTCAGAGACAGTGTTCGGACTGAAAGGTATTCCTGGAGAGCAATGACGCGCCTCACAATAAGCGTCGTGGTCACCCTCGAGCTACTGGCTAGACATTTCGTCACCTTCTTTGCAACGTCGGAAGGTTCCCTCTTCCGATTTAGGGAACGTTAAAAGGAGCCTCCTCAAGCCCTCCAGACGTGATAACTTGATCAAAAAGACGGTACTTGATTACTACCCTACTCACTTGTTCCTTTAGACACTCCTTCGGAGACGCTAAGTCCTGAAACCTGAATTCCTGCAGGAATAACCAATGAATCGCACGTAGTCGTTCTGCGGTCAGTCCTGGTTAGCTGTCTTGTCGTGCGTGCGCAGCAAGAAAATGGCTTACCGAGTCGTGGCATGGATAGAAAGTCGAAAATCATACAGGCTGATATACGTCCACATAAAATCCCGTCCAAGGATATGAATACGCGTCGGACAGCATGTCCTCGATGAAAGGAGAAAGGAAAAATGAAGCTGGGCCAGTGATTGGCACGGCAAATTCCGTAGGTGGCGTACCGGATCAAAGTTTTGGCCGTTTCGAGACTGGTCTCCCTCCAACAACCACTGTTAGCTTCTCCATGCTCGCTTATGTCTTCTGTGAACTCCTTACGCATGTAAACGCACACGCGAATAAATCGAACACTCCACTGGGGTTATTGCCGCTGTGACGACACTGCTTTGATCTCACCAGCATATAGGATTTCTTTTCTCGCGACCTAACGACGCGTAGAAGTTAACGTTCCCTGAGTCTCAGAGGCGGTTATGGACAAACGTTCCTCGCGCAAAACAATGCCATATCTGGGAATTGCAGCAATAAATCTAGCTCCTCCTTATCAGTCGCATACACGCACGCACACCACTCCACAATCCTCGGCTCCCCGACGTTCCCCATCCACGCCGAGTTCCATATCGGCTGACAATGGATCCCCGACATCTGCTCGTACACCTCCACCTGCGGATGGTACGGCTGGATATACCTCTTGCATAGCCGCCTCTGACCAACTCTCAAACACTCTACTTCCCCCCACATCACGAACACGCGCTCCGCAAGCATGGAGAGCCCATCGAACTGGTCCTCAGGCAGATGTGGGGGAGAGGTACGTCTTTGAGGAGCGTCCGACAGGGGAGCCGGCCATACTGGGCGCTTACGCTGTCGTATTGGTGTTTCGCCTCGAGGCAGTGTTGGGGGAGACTGAGGTCTTCTTGCATGGAGACCCAGGGGGACATGAGGAATACGCCGCGGAAGCATACCTCGGGGACTGGGGAAACGGAGGGGAGGGGGTGCAGGATGTGCCCGAGGAGTTGGAGGATGAGGTTCCCGCCGGCGGAGGTGCCTGCGAGGGTGATGTTATGGGGTTTGGCGCCTGCGGTGAGGAGGGTGGAAATTGCGGCTTGGGCTTCGCAGAGTTGGGTGGGGAAGGAGTTGTTTGGGAGGAGCTCTACATTAAAGTTGTGAGTACAGCTCGGAGGGTGACAAAGAAGACAAAGGACTTACTGTATGCTAGGATTGCGATGCTGACATGGATGTTGTGCGTTTTGATTTCCAATTGGAGGTATCGGCAGAATGTCATGACGTTCCCGGAACAGCTCATCATATACGCGCCTCGTAAATCGATTCTCAGTTGCTCACTCAACATTTGATAGAGCAACACGCCGTACCGTGACAGTACAAAATCACTCGATCCAGGCGTTTCGGACCAATCCAGGCCTTTGCTGCAGAGAGAAAGTCGTGTGAGAGCAGCGCCAATGTAGACACCGACGTCCGTGAGATCAATGAGAGGATTACGGCCAGGATCTCCACTGGCAAGGACGGGATTTCATCAAGTGGTTTGGGCAGGCTGTAGGGAGGGAGAGGCGGGACTGGAGCACGGTATGCACGCATGACACTTGTGTGCTCCTCGATCATCGGCCTGAGTCCGGGTGGCCTGCGAATATCGTCCATCGATGACTAACTTGACGACACCGATACCTTACTCGTCTCCTCATCCTCTTCTTCCATGATCTCTGCGACTCGCTCCACCACCTGCTGCAACGCTGGCTTGAAAATCGTCGACATCCTTTTCTTCAACCTTCATCCTGTTTTCACTGGTGATGCCGAGACTGTATACCGGCGGTGGAGGAACATTGTCGTCATCTTGAAGACAATTGATGCCGTTGATAGAGATCGCGTGTCCCATGACGTCAATTTCATTTAGACCACAGGCGCTTCTCACTCCTGTGGCTGAGCGGTAATTTCAGGGTGTTAAACACTTCAAAGTAATATTATCCATGTTTAATTTGGAAACATGCAGGTAAAAACACCTTTGTAAACATGGCTTGTCATTTAGTTTGTGTTTAAATTTAGTAATTCAATTTATATTATGGACAAAAACACATTTGCAATTACTGGATGTGTTTTTATCTGTCATATATGGATAAATACATGAGTAAAAACATATGTGGTAATTATGACCGGTGTTTTTGACCAGTAATTTCCTTTTTAAACACAGATAAAAACATCACATGTGTTTGTGTCGGTAATTATAGTTGAATGATGTAATGGAATTACCAATTGAAACACAGATGAAAACACAAAGGGTGTTTTTATCCATGTTTAAAATTTAAACACACAGCTACTCAATAGTGACAGTATAGACACTATCTAGCCACTAGCTAGAGAGTTTCCAGCTACTAGCTGTCAACTCCCTCTCTACTAGATGGAAAATATATGATGAGTGGCTGACTAGTAGAGAGGGAGTTGACAGCTAGTAGCTGGAAACTCTCTAGCTAGTGGCTAGATAGTGTCTATACTGTCACTATTGAGTAGCTGTGTGTTTAAATTTTAAACATGGATAAAAACACCCTTTGTGTTTTCATCTGTGTTTCAATTGGTAATTCCATTACATCATTCAACTATAATTACCGACACAAACACATGTGATGTTTTTATCTGTGTTTAAAAAGGAAATTACTGGTCAAAAACACCGGTCATAATTACCACATATGTTTTTACTCATGTATTTATCCATATATAACAGATAAAAACACATCCAGTAATTGCAAATGTGTTTTTGTCCATAATATAAATTGAATTACTAAATTTAAACACAAACTAAATGACAAGCCATGTTTACAAAGGTGTTTTTACCTGCATGTTTCCAAATTAAACATGGATAATATTACTTTGAAGTGTTTAACACCCTGAAATTACTGCTCAGCCACAGGAGTGTCTGAACATTAATTTCCTTGGATGCTGATTGCATCCTGTGCTCGTTGTCTTGATCTCTTTCTGTGTCTCTGCCTCACTTGTGCTCACTGGCATTAAAATTCTGGCAACTAAAAATATATACTGTCTTCAACATCGTCTGCCTTTCATGACAACAATCACAGGCAGCTTTCTCAACGTTCTGGCATAGATTTAAGTCTCTCATTTCTGGTGATGCGGGGTATGAAATTATTCAAGTCTTTGTCAATGGCTCAGTAGAACCTGTCTCCGCTCGCTTGCTAAATTTTCTCCCAAGGCAGCGCTCATTCTCACAGACCAGAACAATTTCACGGCTCTAGCTCAGAATATAAGCTAGATTCCAGATGGAAAAATTATCCTTGTGAGAATTTACAGACTTTCATAGATCCAGCATCAAACTCTCACATATCTCCTAATTAAATACCCATCAATGAATACCATGATCATATTTTCAGGGTTATGAGGTTACCATGAGATGTGAGTACTCAATAATTCTCCTTGTGCATAATAGACTAGCTCAAATGCTTTCACTCGAGGTTTGCCCTGCAGAGCTCACACACTGGTGGTGGCTCTCTGAAACCTTGTATATCCTGGCTTATGAGTGTTTAATCTAAGCCTCGAGTCACTCCCCCATCCGTGGCAAGGTGATTTCCAGCTCGTGGTAACGATTCAGATCCATAACCAACCAGGTAGGCTCGCTCAAGCATGGGTAGAGGAAGAGTGTATCCACACATATTCTTCTCAATTTATTCCCTTTCTTCACCTCTCAGCTCTCATAACTGCCCAGATAACTAGTCCTACTTTCGCTTCCTGAACATGGAACCACTATGGCCATCTTACACCTAATTGACCACTACACTCATCGAATTTGTCAGGGACATTATTGCTTATTCTGTATTTCTTATGCTTACTGGGGTTCTGTTTGATATGCATAGGGATCCTTGTATACCATGGCTTTCTGCTTAGATGGCTGGAAAGACACACTCAGTGCCCTACTTCCCATCAATACACAGCTTCAAGGGATGATATCAGCATGTCAGAGAAGATTGCGCTCATATGCATGTTAAGAACCAACATATGTCCTTTGTACTGTGGCAGCCTTCTCACAGGTACAGGAGCATGATGGCATCTGCCTTCGCTACATGTGGCATTCCCACATATGTCAGTTCGTAGAAAAGTTCTAAATACACAGTCCTGGCACGTCTTCCTCACTTGTTGTGATAATCTGGATTGATTAAGAGTTGAAGTATTATCTATCAATGACATATGCGATGATGACGATGACATACACCTTTCTCATCTCATGATCTTCCAATATCCATTCAACCACAGCTCCAGCTCGTTCCACTCTTGGTTTTAAAGGCTTGAATATGCTCACATTGCAGTTCAATCATGATTTAACACCTCCCTATCAGCTGACAGGTATTTCTTCTAAACTATAACATCTTCCTTTCTTCAGGGCTTTGAGTGATGAACAACCAGAATAAACTTCTTTTATTTGTGTACAAAATCAAAAACATGAAATCAAACATAAATAATCACATCAATGTAGTCTTAAGCTTCACAGTTACGACCATCTTTTACCTGATCAGGTATTTGAGTCTCTATGAGAAGAATGTTGACACTCTGTATCAAAGAATTCAGTGCTCACTAAAATTCAGCTGTACAGAGCACACACCTGCTCTCCAGTGTCCCCTGAACAGACTTTAGGTGCAATCCCAAGGAGATGGGAATTACCACATTCAGATTTATGGCCCTTCCATGAATTCAATCTAGCCAATGATCCACATCAGTTTGGATTACAGTGACCAACAAAGAGCACATATTCACAGTGCAAGCATTGAATTAATATAAACTGTCTGACTATTGTCAGTGATGGATCAGAGGCGAGATTGCAATGGGGTTCTCATGCTTTGAGAGAATGAAGTCAATGCCAATGAATACAAAAGAGTTGGGCCAGATGAAGAACTGGGGAGGATGTTGGTACCTGGAACAACAGAAAGGGATACCATACCATAATGAGGCATAGCAATGAGCATACACTATTCTAATTTAGCTTCCACTCCAATTTATAAATACTGGCTGCCTTACCTTGTAGCTAAATTGGAAATCACAATGAGGTGCATGAGAATCAAAAGTTTCTTTGAGGTGCTGATACAAGATAAAGTAAGTACCCAGTGTAGTGCAAGTTCAAGTTTAAAGACAGTTGACGTACCTGGAGAAATTTGTGACAGATCTACTCTTGTGCAGATAATAGCACATTGAGAAAATGATTGCGAAGTCAGATACCACTGCAGCTGAAAAGACAGTCCAAATTGATTTCTGATTTGATGTTCAGGATGAATCACCATGTGAAACACATATGTGGCACATACCCTTATTTGTTCTATGGACAGGAAAGTTGAGATAGAATATCTACAATGTGATTGAGTTTTAATTTAATAATGACAGTGGGCTTACACTTCAATGATGACATCTGTTCAAAAGATGTCAGCACAAGTAGACCCAAGGATAGGTTAAGAAAAACTTGCATATTCCAGCACCTATTGCGGAGGAACAACATTATTGAGAACATCATTATTATTGACTGAATCACTTACTGAAATCAGCTATCACAGCCAAAATCTATAGATTCTTCATTAAACACAGAAAGCTAAGGAAAGGATGATACGTACCACAAACCACAGAACAATTTTGTAAGAGTTCTGGCCAACTATCAACCAGTATATGTTATTTTTTTTTTAATAATGGATCAAATAGAAGGAATATGAACATTTCCATAAACAGATGGTATACAGACTATAGGATATGTCAGTAAATGAAGATTCTGAGTGGAAAGAAAGAATGTACACTTGGACTACATTGATGATCACAGCCTGTGCAGGTACCAATTTCAGAGACATGGGCTGTGTAAAGAATGTAAATGATAAATGCATGTTGAAAAAGATTTGAAGCTGTTGAATGGTAATATTTTAAGTCTTTGCTAAAGAAAATATATGGCAGAACAGAATACCTTGAAGCTCCTGGACCAGAGAATCAGGAGGACCACAGGTATGCCAGTTCTAGTTATGCTTACCACACAATATTATAAATGGCTGTTAAGTTTCCAAAGAGATTAATGAGGTAGTAATACAATGCATGTGTGCTTAGAGCAATGTGGAGGGCATCAAGTACAGTCATTCACCAGTCACTTAGACCCCCCCAGTCATGTTAGACCCTGGCCCAAAACTCATCTTCCACTCATTTTCTTAGCTCCAAAAAATTCTTAAAAATAATGTATAATATATAAATACTTTCTTGATGATTGGTCTTTGTTTTATGTACATGTTTTGAGGTGTTCTCACTTCAATCAATCAATCATTCCCGATTAGGATATGTCACATGATATAATCAAAGTAACAATATCCATCCATAAAAAACATATTTCAACACCCAATAAACCCTCCAGTGAGTCTCCAGAGCAGTCTCATAATCATATCAGCTTGAATAATGATGATACCTATGAAGAGAGATGATGTGGCCAGATTTTGGACTGGGGTCTAAAATGACCAGGATTGCCTTTTTTAGACACTCAACAAACCCATCCTCTGTAGCAACCATTTCTCTACATATAGCTTTGGCAATTTTTTTCAAACTCAATAGATTGTAGTAGTATACATTGAGTACAAAAGTTTTATCCATTATGCAAAAAACATATTCCAGCCATCAATCAGTGTTTTGGGGTCTAAGTGACTGGTGAATGACTGTATCCTATATAGATGTCTCACTACATGGAAACATTAGCACAAGGAAAACTGATGCACCAAAGTGACACAACCTGTCAAATGAGGATCAGTAAGCTGAAATACATCTATAGATGAGTATTGACATATGGAGCATCTGTATACCCACCAGTCATCTGGGTAATTCTCATAATAAATCACTGCTTGCAAGTCTGTTGTTGTGACTGCAGACAATCCAATCGTGTATTTTTGCAATCTGAGTGATTAGACCATATGACTTACCTAGACAGCGAATGGAGCTAATATGTCAGAGCATACATAATAAAATACAATGCGACGAGACAAATAGACAGTAAAGTGACATTTGACACGACAGAATAAACCAGGGACTTAGCCATAGCATGTACCTGATGGGCACGCTTGGCAGAAAGACCGAAAACCCCTGTCCTAGCGCCTACAGTCTAGTCTATCTAGCGAGCTCTGCTTTTAATTTGAAGAACTATATGATTGCACTTAATGAAAACGGTGCACTCGTTAAATTAAAATGACGTACTGTACCTGAGAAGCCGGTCCAAACCTTGCGCACGAGATAAGATAAATGATAAAATTGGACACATGGATTGATTAGCAGTGTCGGCCAAATACTGGAGTGCTGAGTAACTTGTATACATTGCCTTGTCAACCTGAGAGCTCAGTGCATGCAAGAATCCCTTCTAGAGAGAACAATAAACCGATGATGAGGCTAGATCTGAGATAGCCACCAGCCATCACCCTGATATGTCCTCAGACTTATAGATAGCGAGCGCATGCTACCAGTTAAGCAAGCTCAATATAGAAACAATACTATATGAAGAAACTCCGAGTCGGTAGCCAAGTAAGAACTGCAGCAGCAGCGGGCTGTGTGCATAGGAGTCTATTTTACCTGGGTAATAGTGTGAAGTTTGTAATCAGTAACTTGTTCTAGTATAAATAGTCAGTATATTAGGGTAGTATACAAGTTTCGAACCCCCGAGTTATGGTGTGCACGTGGAAAGCAAGCGCTGTGGCAAAGGATTAGTTTGTAGCTTCGAGTGTCGTATATAAACCTGCGAGCTCACCCAGAAGAATTGAGATATATTCAGAATCTGACTTGTGTGCTTAAGTTCCGAGTGAATAAGAATCAGTGTTGCTGTTCTGTTCCATCTGAGCATTGTTGAGTCTGTTTGAGAGTATGAATTGAAGTGGAAGTTCTGAAATCTGTTTCTGTCGGTCTGTTTCTGAAATCTGCTTCTGTTCTGTTCTGAATCTGTTTCTGTTCCAAATCCGAGATCTGTTGAAGTGTCCGTGGTTGATATCGTCATTTGAGTCAGTTTTGGATAACCCTACACGCTGACGTGTAGTGAGCTCACTAAGTCAGTACTTAGCTGAGTGGTTAGAAGAGCGAGCTCAGTGTCGCTTTGACTTGTATTGTGTTCCATTCTGTTGTAGGACCAGTGTCCTGTGTACTTTGAATATTATCATTCGCCTAGAAGGTTGCGCCTCAAAGTAACACCTTCTTGTAAAAAGTTCCTAGGTTTAGGATCAATTGGAAAAGAGTAAAACACTGTATAGTGTCGAGATAATAAGGAGCTTTACTAGATTTGAAGCATTAGTAGTCACAGAGTTGATATAATCTCATTCCCCCCATTGCACTTTTGAGGGTGATTGTTAGATTGAGTAGTTGTGTGAGTGTGTGTGAGGTTTAGTGTGTATATCATGCTGTTCCATGTGCTATTCCATGAGTGCCCACAGCCAGCCTCTTCAACGTTTGTAATGTAAGTGTCGAGTATGTGCACGAACTTTGAGTTGCCTGGCAATGGGGGACAGATAAAGGAAATACCATGCATCCACAAGAATGGCGAAAAATGCAGTTAAAAGACTGAGTGTAAGACTCGTTGACCAGTACCTATATATCCAAATGTCATGCAGGTCTGGAGTAAAAGGAGCGGTAGGGTCAGTGTCGGAAGTGATGATATTGTCAAGGGAAGTGCCATTAGCTAGCACGCGCTGAATATTGATCTGATCGAACAATAGAAGGGCTGACATTTTCTGATAGTCTGGCTGAAGGTTTGCTGAAAGTTGTATAACGAAGGCGGTGACAATTGCAGAGAATAGTCCAGCCTATAAGAGAAAAACGATTGATAGGACTTCAGACACACTTGACAAAATCAGCTCACAAAAACGAGGATGATATTCAGTTCTCCTCTCTGTTCTGCAACCATGTTGGTGTCGCAATCCCAACTTTCATCCAAATAGGCACGCCAAATGCTTGATGTTGGCCCTGCTTCTTCGAAAGGTGGACGTGCATATGCTTGAAAGTCACCTGGAATAGCTTGTGAGTATAGGGTTAATGTTTAATGAAGCATGCATACCAGTTGGCACTCCCTCAGAGCCAGCAGCTTGAGGTGATAGACCGAATACCGATGGATGTATTGTTCTGGCTCGACGTGTCATAGGGCCCTCCTCGGGTATGGGCATAGACATCGTTTCCCCTGTTGTACTAGCATGATGTGCTGAGCGATGGGAATTTTCAAGCACGTCCAATGAAGTTTGTATCGGTGTGGAGGCGTTCAATGGATCAGTGACTCCAATCCCTGAATCGCTGTTGAACACAGGATCATGTGAAGTTTGGTCTTGAATGTCGGAGGGCATATTGTGCTCGTTGACAAGTGTTCAGAGGGGAAAAGAGAGAGAATACAGCAAGAACAAGGCGGTGGTTTGCAATGCGGTTCTAATGTTGGCATGTTTGTATGTCAGGGAAGGCGGAACTATGAAATGTACAGCAGTTTACCAAACAGGCTGTTTATTCACATCGTTGGTACATGTGTCTCATCTATGAGAAGCGCGCTGGAATGGATGGACATAGTCTGGCCAGGGGTCGGGCTTGACCCTCGAGACCCGTGGGTCGACCTCGACCCGGCTCGTAGGGTCAGAGCCAAGTCAGGGCTAGGGCCAGTACTGTGATGATGGGCCAAGGCCAGGGTCAACGACTGGAGGGTCAACCCGGAGTCGACCCTCTTGGCCCTCGAAATTTTAGATAATCAGTATATTCCTTTTTCAAGCATTATCGGTCAAATTTATATTAACAAATACAAGTTTTATAGTACATCTGCTGATAAAATAAGGTTCAAGCCAAAAGAGTAGCATGTTGCTCACCAATATCAAACTGTGCCGAGAAATCCGCTAGATCCGTGAGCTGCATGCATGTACAGGAGGAGTTCTAGGGTGGGGTTGTGAGTGAATAGATGGGAGAACAGGCATGGGATGTACCGTAGGCTATGATTGTGATGCCAACATTGGAGGTATCGGCAGCAGTGCAGCCCATCATGTATGCACCTCCTAAGTCAATTTTCAGTTACTTGCTCAACATTTGGTAGAGCAATTATGCACCATAGTTCCCTCCATCCTCTGCACGCTTACTGCTTCCCTCCCTTGCCTATTAATAAACAAGGTGCATTCCCTCGTGTCTCCCTCCATCAGCCCTCTCGTCTAATAGTAGCCCAACCCCATCCATCCATCCGCACGCGCCGATGTCCATCCCCTCCCTGCGACCGAGTCCCTGACGTCACATGCTCCTTCCTTAACTCTGCTGCACACCAAAATGGCATGAGCCTCAGTGTTGTGCATCAAATACACTGCTTACCATGAGCTCGATGTTGTACATTGTACCATCCTTGCGCAAGATTGCTGACTGCATAAACGAGGGTGTAATGTTCAAGAGGTGGCCAATTCCCTGGATGAGCCTGGCCGGTGTTGTTGTAGGGCTGAGCTGCAGATGTCTGAGTCTGCGCAGAGGGAGTGAGGAGATGTACTTACCATCCCCATCTGCAGCCTTTGAAACAACTCTCGCGTGTTTCCCCACTTCCTCCCATCTAAAATTAAATAGACCTCTCCCCGTTCTGAGTCTCTAGTGTCGAGATGTTCATGCGACTAGGTACTAGTAGGCGACGTTGGCCTTGTCATCAGTGAGCACAACCTTAATCTAGGTGATTATCAGCAAGAAGCGGCAGGATGAGCAACATTATGTACATACCGATACACGACGCAGATGAGTGGGCTTCTGATAGAGATGGTCATCCTACATGAGAAAGATCCAGCTGCTGATCTTTGAGCATGCAGCTAGCAAGAATAAAGTCGAGTAAGACTTACCTGGTTGATCGTCGAGTTCAAATGCACCTATCCTGTACTCAGTCAGTGAGAAAAGGAATCGAAGAATAGAAGAAACATGCTCACCATTGAGCACGATGACAAACTGCCAATCAACATGGCCGTCGACATCAAATGAAAATAATCGGCTATTGAAACTGGCATAACCAGGCCCAGTGGTCAAGTCACGAGACCACAGTGTGTCTTTCCATGTGACATGGGAAACTCAACAATGGTCGTGCATGGCCACAAGCAATATCAGTCCACATTGTGAAAGGCTGGATGGATGAATGAGTTTCGAGCCAAAGTACGCTAGCAATATTGGTATGAGCAGTGTATCAACAACTTTAAAACAATTACTTACCTGCTTAAATCTCTCCAGTGCATTTCTAGACATCGAAACAAGGAAGAATATGACTGATAGGACCCAATAGCTTTGGTATGAAATTTGCACCTACAAAGGATGGCGGTCGTAGTGGAGATATCACTTGAACGGGGGATGTAATGAAGGTACTGAGGAAGGCGCTGCAATATGTCGCCACGTCAAGATGTGAGTTTTGACATGCACACCTAGTTATGCATCGTCAATGTTTCATTCTCATCATCCAAAGATCATTGATTATCCATCAGAGATCAGTCACTCAGATTGACTGGGATGAATTTGAGATGAATATATGGTTAGTTCCAGCTACAAAGTATTCTCCACATTAGACCTATGAAGATATGAGTCAGAAATATGTCTTGCTACTAAACTTTAGATGATAGGAAGAACTACAAAAACACTACAACATCTGCTAATCTTCGCCCCTGTGTCTATCTCACAATGTACATCATGCATGATGAGAGAAGGCAGCGACATTCTAATCCCACAACAAAATCCTGCCAATTATCTGACAAACATCACAGATCGCTATCCATGAATGAATGTGTACATTGGTATCGATCTGTGAGATGACAGAGTATTACCAGCATAGGAGATCTCATGATAGGGAAATGATACAAGTCTTTGATCTATCTGTATTGAAGTTCACTGTGGAATTGATAGGAAGCCATTCTAGGTCAGTACCCATCTCCTCAAACTTCCAGAGTTGTTCCGGGAGATGCAAACACATCTGTTTCCAATGCAAGAATCAGTTCCCATTGTCAAGTCACTCTTTGACAGCCTGAGTGTCCTGTCTGAATTTACGATCCTCTTCAGTGTTATCCATTCCTGAATGCTATATAATGGCCAGCCTTATGAGTTCAGATAGGCATCTCTCTGATATTTGATCTACAATGAATTCACCTGATATTCCATTGCTAGGATTGACCCTCAGTGCAGTTTACGTAGGGGCTATGGTGGCCACCATGTAAGGCCACATGCACAGCTTTCCTCTCCCTTACTCACAAGTCAATAGCCTCTTTGGCATAACGAACTTGCAAGCAGTCATTTATTACAAGAATTCTTCCCCAGATGACTTGTGGGTATACAGATATGCCATATGCCAATCCCCAGTCTGTGGATGTATTCCAGCTTTACTGATCTTCATTTGACAGGTTGCATCGCTTTGGTGTGGCAATTCTTTCTTGTGTAGGTATTTCTGTAATGTGAGACATCTATCTAGGATACTCAATGCCCTTCATGTCACTCTAAGCACACATGCATTGTATCACTACCTCATTAATCTCTTTGGGAACTTGATGGCCATTTATAATATTGTATGGTAAGCATAACTAGAACTAGCATACCTGTGGTCCTGCTGATGCTCTGGTCCAGGAGCTTCAAGGTATCTTGTTCTGCCTATATTTTTTAGCAAAGACTTTGAATATCACCATTCAACAGCTTCAAATCCTTTTCAACATGCATTTATTATTTACATTCCTTGTACAGTCCACATGTTTGAGATTGGTATCTTCCCAGGTTGTGATAATCATGGTGGTTCAAGTGTACATTCTTTCCTTCCCCTCAGAATCTGTATTATTTACTGATGTGTCCTATAGTCTGTATACTCTCTATTTATGTTAGACCCCAACCAATATTCAGAGGACAAAGGTAGGTCTAAGGCTGTCTCGCATTCAGGCAGTCACCTTAGAGATCCTTGTAAGAGTCTGGAATATCAGGAGGATATGATTAGATAGCCTTTCAGTGAGTGAGTTGGCAAGATAGAGTTGAATAAACTATAGCTTGAAGCTAAGGTTACATGGTAGACTTAGCAGTCCTTATATAGTAAAATCAAGGTATAAGAATAGAATTGAACTCTGCATGAATGAAGAGAAGGTGGAGTCCGATGATAACGGAAAGATAAGATCATCTCTGCTGAAAAAGTAAATAAATCATAACATTACCCTCTTGTCAAGGCAGTTGTCCCGACTGCCTCTATAATTTGTCAGGGTCTGGAGGTTCCTCCATCAATTTTTCTGCTTCCTCCCTCCAGTATTTGTCAATATATGGTTTCCACATGTTTTCGTTTGGGCTTTCAATCCAAAATTTCCTCCCATCCTGTCGCTGTACATAGTAGAAGATCATCTTGTTTAGGTAGTGGTGGTCAATTATCCTCTGGAGTGCTTTTTCTGATCGATCGACGATTCTGCTGATGACGGTCCTGTCCTGAGAGATACTTCCTTCATAGTCTGTGATTGCTTCTTGGGCATTTGTCATGTCATCTTCCCATACCCAGGAATTGTGTTCTCTAGTCCAGCCTTTCCACTTGATGAGGTAATCAACAATGATGCGTGATTTTTGCCCCTTTTTTCCATGCACCCATCGAGTGCGCGAGTCTAGGACTTCTTGTACTTCATATTCCTCTTTGTCCTCTATAAGGTCCAGTGGAGGTGGTGGTGGCTGTTCTTGGTTCGGGAACATGGGTGGTGTGTATGGTGTCAGTAGTTTCTCATTGAAGCGTGGGTGTATCTTCCAATGTGGTGGGAGCTTCAGTTTATATGCTGATGCACCTATTTTTTCGAGAATCAGGAATGGGCTGACACGTTTGTCATTGAGTTTTTTCTTTGGTCGTGGTAGGTGGAGATTGGTGGTGTCCAGCCAGACATGATCACCAATGGCATAATTTATTGTGTTTCATTTTCCCTTGTCATATTGGGTTTTTATTTTCCCCACTGCTTCTTCTAGGGAATCCTTCACCTTGTGATGAATTTCTTGCATGGTTTCCACAAAAGATTTTGCCAAGGGGTTTGTGAATGGGGTGGTCTTGATTGAGTCTGGTAGGATTCATGGGTTCATACCATAGTTTGTGTAGAAGGGGGATTGGCCTGTTGTTGAGTGACTTCAATTGTTATGAGCAAAGGCTGCAAGTGCAAGCCAATCGCTCCAGTTGGTTTGGCGATAATTTATGAATATCCACAGATATTTGTTAATTTCTTGATTTGCGCGTTCGGTCTGGCCATCAGTTTGTGGGTGGAATGCCGTGGATGCATTGGGAGTAATGTCGAGGAGTTTAAGGAGTTCCAATATGAACTTTGAGACAAATTGTGGTCCCCGATCAGATATAACGGTTCGGGGCATTCCATGGCGAGTGTCTACATGATCATGTAATAGCTTAGCCCACCCTTCCGATGTGAGTTCAACATTACATGTGATGGGGATGATCTCCTTGGAGAATCTGTCCACCACTACCAGGATGGCATCATAGCCATTGGATTCTGGTAGTCCAGTTATCATGTCGACAGATATATGGGTCCATGGAAATGATGGGATTTTGTTGGGATGGAGGGAGGCAGCCTTGGGTTGCATGTTGGTCTTCATTTGTTGACATGCTTCGCATGCCTCGACATACTTCTCGACTGTCTGTTTGAGTTTCAGCCACCAGAATTCCTGCTGGATGAGTTCCTTGGTCTTTTCAATCCCAGGATGTCCCATGGTGATGTGGTCATGGTGTGTAGCGATAATCTCACCGCATACTTTGTCGTCTCATGGAATGTAGATTCAGTTGTCATAATACAACAACCTCTCCTTTTCTGAGATGCCTCTCTCATGATTCAGGGAGTTGGCAATCCCTTGATCCCATTTGCTGTGGTCTCTGGTTGCCTCTTTTACTCGTGTATGGGTTTCATCAATAGAGGGCATAAGCATCGCTCAGAAATGTTCTGGTTGAAGGACTACAATGCTGTCGTTGTCCCTCTTCCCTTGATCATGATCGTCTCTTCTGCTGAGCAGGTCGGCCTTGCAGTTAGCTGTGCCTGGCTTGTGATGTAAGGTGAAGTGGTATTCGGCAAGTTTGGTCACCCATTGTGCTTGTCATCGATTTAATTTTTGGGATTGGCAGAAATATTGGAGGTTCTGATGGTTGGTCCAGATTTCAAAGTCTTCAACAGCTCCCATGAGGTAATGCTGCCACTCTTCTAAGGCAAGCATAATGGTGAGAAGTTCCTTGTCATAAATCTCGTAATTGCGCTCGGTGGTGGTTAGCGCTTTTGAGAGAAAGACGACCGGTCTCCACCTCCTGTCCTGCTCCTGACTTAGGACTGCTCCCACTGCCCCTTCGCTTGAGTCCACCTCTACTCGGAATTTACCATCCTCTTTTGGGAGGGTGAGGACTACATCTTCAGCCATCTGCCTTTTGAGGTGTTGAAAGGATTTGTTCTGGGCAGCCCCCCAGATCCAAGGGGTGTTGCCGGTCAGTTGGGTCATCGGCCATACAATTTTAGAGTAGTTTTTGATGAATTTTCGATAAAAATTCGTAAAGCCAAGGAAGGACTGTAACTCCTTCTTTTTGGTGGGGGTGGGCCACTCTGTGATCCCCTTGACTTTAATGGAATCCATCCTCACTGACCCCTCGCTGATGATGACTCCTAGGTATTCGGTTTCCAACACCTCAAACTCGCACTTCTCCGCTTTAAGGAACAGCTTATGTTCCCTGAGGCATTGAAGTACGTGCTTGACAACACAATGATGTTCCTTGAGATCTTTCGAAAAGATCAGGATGTCGTCCAAATACATAGTTACCTTTCCCTCATGGATGAGGTCATGGAAGATATCGTTCATCATCCATTGAAAGGTCGCCAGGGAGTTTGTGAGCCCAAAGAACATCACTGTGGGTTCAAACAACCCTCAGTTGGTTCTGAAGGCAGCCTTATGTTCGTCTCCTTGCTTTATATGGACATTGTTGTACCCCCATCAGACATCGAGTTTGGTGAAGTATCTGGCACCTCAGAGTTTGTCCATGAGCTCCGAAATGAGGGGGAGTGGATATCGGTTCTTTATTGTCATCTTGTTGAGCTTGCGGTAGTCCTGTATCGGTCGGAGGGAACCATCCTTCTTTTTGACAAAGAAAAATGGTGAGGTGAAAGGGGATTTAGAGGGTTGGATCCTTTCAGTTTCTAGATTTTCATCTAAAAATCTGTCCAGCTCCTCCTGCTCATTATGGTTGAGGGGGTATACCTTGCAGTCTAAGGTGGACTGAGCATTAGGTATCAGCTTGATCACATGATCCCAGGGTTTCCATTTGGGGAGTTTGTCAAAGTTCCCCTTAGAGAATAGATCTCAGAACTCATGGTACTGAGGTGGGATCATTTTGTTGAGGGATTTCTTGATTTTGCCCTCGTTGGCCTTCACCGCTAGGTTGTTGGCATGGTGGACTGCATGGATCTCCAGTTCTGCCTTGAGATTGACCATCAGGATCGTTTCTCCTTCTTCTAGTTCTTCATCCCATCGGTCTTCCGGGTCCGAGTCAGGGAGGAGGTATGGGTTCTTTTGACATTGACATCAGGCAAAGATAACCTTGCCAGTCATCCAGTTGATGACAGGATTGTGTCGCACTAACCAGTTGTGTCCGAGGAATATATCCGCCTTGCCCAAATTGGTTACTGCAAGGTCTATCTGCTCGCTGTGCCTCCTGATGTTTAACCTGAGCTCAATGAACTCGGTGATACTTCCTGCTCTATTATGGATGCTGTCTGCATTGTAGATGGATATAGGGCTTGCTGCTTGGCAGGTTTCCAGGTTGTGTGCATGGATGTAGGATTCGTTGATAGTGCTACCTGTGCATCCACTGTCAACAAGGGTCTGGACTTTCAAAACCTGGCGGTTGGTAAGGGTTTCTATCTGGGTGTCGAGGAATAGTTCTCGAGCCCCTCGAGTCCTTACTCATCGCTGATATCTGATGGGGGCCCTTAACTCATGCAGGGTTTCAATGACAGTCGGCCCCTCCTTCCTTAGTTGAGGGAGAAGGTCCAGCTCTATTTCTCCTGTTTTATCTTTATGCGTCCAGATACAAAGAGCAGTTCATGCCTCCCTGACCACCCGAAGCATCCAGTCTGCACCAAATGGTAGGAACCAGGTGAAGTTCAGGGGGCAGGAAACACTTACTGGGGATGACTTGGACGACCTCTCCTCTCATGCTTCTTCGTCTTGCTTCGCTTGAGCCTTCAGATAACATTGATATGATATATCATCGTCTTTATCAGGCACCTCTTCTAGCGTTACTCATGGTGGTACTGCGCATCTGATACCTCTTGATTCCATTATGGGCATACTGGGGGGCATTGATCTTCTGATGCTTTTGGGTCCCCATTCCGCTGATCCCGAGAGTTGATGGGATGTCACTTCTCCAGGTGAGGTGTATGCCTTGGCTGGGGGGCGATCATCACCACTTGCCTCAGCGGGGCTCGGAGGTACTGGGGTTGGGTCTCTCGTGACTTGTCCCAAGGGGTCAATGACTGGGGGGGCCACACACGTCTGGTTCGATGCACTGTGCCCCTTGCTACTCTTGGGGGTCAATGCCACCCACAGCCCAGAGCTCTTACCCGACTGGGAGGTGAAGGATCCAGGGATTTCTTCTGAGGCGAGTCCAGGAGGGGTGGCTGGCACGAAAGTGGTTAGCAAAAATTAGAGTAAATCATGTTTTGTGGATGCTGCGTGCATTCCATTGCTCTGAAACATTTACCAATGGATTCCGCGACCTTCAAAACCCCTAAATGGCCCCTGGTTATATTTGTGGGCACTCAGTATCGATCATCAAATTGATATTACATTTTAGGAGGAGCACATATCAAAAGTCGCATTTCCAGGCATCGGAAAACTTCGGAGTTAAGTCCAGTAGATTTTTAGACCTTGAAAACACCCAGAAAGGCACAGGATTGCAATCCAGAGCTGCAGAATCCATGATGAAAAGGGTGAAACTGAAAACTTGCGAAATTTCATAAAGCTCACATTTCTGAGTGTTGGGTAAGATAATACTAGTACTAGATATACAATATATACCGTATAATAGTGTGTACAAAATCCCAGGGGGATGCGAAATGTACTGACAGAGATATAAGCAGATCTTTCCAAAAATGAGGAGGAGCAAACTCTAGATCTCGATGTTCTGGTCATCCTATGGACCGGGGACTATCAGATTCCGATTCCTTGACCCGAAAAACATAAGAGGGACCTATCATCCCTGCGGCTCATTTTTACTAGTAGGCAATCCATATACAGCAGTATATCTTAGAACATAAGTAAAGCACACTCTTTACCTTGGAGTTTAGACACATAAAACCCATGGATAATGGGTGGCCCTACTGTTTTTCGGGTCAAGGAATCGGAATCTGATAGTCCCCGGTCCATAGGATGACCAGAACATCGAGATCTAGAGTTTGCTCCTCCTCATTTTTGGAAAGATCTGCTTATATCTCTGTCAGTACATTTCGCATCCCCCTGGGATTTTGTACACACTATTATACGGTATATATTGTATATCTAGTACTAGTATTATCTTACCCAACACTCAGAAATGTGAGCTTTATGAAATTTCGCAAGTTTTCAGTTTCACCCTTTTCATCATGGATTCTGCAGCTCTGGATTGCAATCCTGTGCCTTTCTGGGTGTTTTCAAGGTCTAAAAATCTACTGGACTTAACTCCGAAGTTTTCCGATGCCTGGAAATGCGACTTTTGATATGTGCTCCTCCTAAAATGTAATATCAATTTGATGATCGATACTGAGTGCCCACAAATATAACCAGGGGCCATTTAGGGGTTTTGAAGGTCGCGGAATCCATTGGTAAATGTTTCAGAGCAATGGAATGCACGCAGCATCCACAAAACACGATTTACTCTAATTTTTGCTATTTTTCACTATTTTATATCAAACCTAGAGCCCCACAAATAAATCCAAGCATTGTTTAGAGATTTATGATGCTTCAGAACACATTGGGGAAGGTTTCAAAGCAATCCAATGCATGCAGCACCCCCCAAATGCAAATTTTCGCAAATCTTTGTTTTTTCATCGCATTTCAATGGTCATATATAACATATGAAGGGGTATTCTAAGGTTTTCATGGTGTAGAAATCGATTTGTAACATTTGCAAAGTGATCTGATGTATGCAGCACCATACAAAGCCAATTTTACCGATTATGCCTAGCCATAAAATGCGCCACATGTGCTGTACAGGTGCCAATTAGGGATTCTCAAAGTCATAGAATTTATTGGGAAAGTTTTGAAGCGATCCGATGTACGTAGCACCCCAAAATCGCGATTTTTCTGCGATTTTCTGCTATTTTACCCCTTTTACCCCCTCCCCAGGGCCCCCATACCTCCCCAGAGGGTTCGATTTTATGCTATTTATGTTTATTCATATACTAGTACCATCCCCTGGCCCACCCAGTAGCCTGAGGAAGCCCCAAATGAGCCAAAATGCCAAATATTTCCGAAAATGGCCTGATATTGATGCCATCAATGCCATGGCACAGCCAGTTCTGGGTGCAATTGATGGGCTGATTTGACTAGGCCAATAAGGAAGAAAACGCGCATCAAAGCGCACCAAAGGGAGGGATATTATAAATATAAGAAAGTGAGGGCATATAGGGAAATAATTACACAGATATATAAGGCTAGTATGGTATAGTGGTTAGCATGTGTGGCTTGTCCTTGTCAGGTGACATTATTGGAAGTCTTTTTAAGGTCCTGGGTTCAATTCCCGGACCCGCCGGATTTTCTGGTGATGATATAATCTGGTCCGGCATCCTATGCTGACTAATAGACCATGCAGTACTGCAAAAAACCCTATATAGGCTGGTCAGTCCACTGACACTCCTGATGCATGAATTAAATCTGTTAACTGACACATTTCATACAGAATTCTAGCTTACAAGGCTGCTCCCCTGACATACCATTTACAGAGCCATCTCCTGCTTTCTCTTTTGAGGGAGACATCACTGAACTTGTCTGAACCTATACAGGGATTGGAATGGATGAGTATGAGCGACAACTATTGGGCATGAATGGTGGCCAAAGAAATTCAACCCCATCCCCTGAGCCCCACCCCGATAGCAGCACCCTTCCCCAGCAGGCACTATGGGTTGCGAACCCTACTGACTGAAGAAGTGAAGCCACCCCCAGCCCAGCATCCTCTGAGTCGACCAGCCTGAACACAAGAATCCAATGCTCCATGGAGCCATACCCCTAGCCAAATGTATGGACCCCTTACACCTTTGCCACCAGCTTCAAGGGCCTCCTCCTCCCCCTCCCCCTCACCCAGCACCAGCAGACTCCCCGAACCTGATAGACCCCGGACTGACTGAGGAAGAAGAACTACAGAGGCAGTGGGACCTCGAGGAAGAAGAGGAGGTCTGGAGAGCCCTCGCACCATCACCATCCACCTGACCAGTGAGTCAGATAACCAGATCCCTGCTCCACCTGTGCCCTGAGTCCTGGCACATGTTCTCACAGCAAACATCCGACAAGGATGACTTCAGATCCATGAGCACAGGCAACCCAGCTATTTACAGTGACGACAGCCAGGAGAATTGATGGATCACTACAAGAGAAGGAGAATCGAGGAGGATCCGGACCAGCCACCACAACCCCTTTGGGTCAAGGTATGACTGGCAGAATGAGAATGAGAAGAGTCTCCATTCTACATTGGGGGTGATGATAGGGCATGGCCTGAACTATTCCAGAACCAGTGAATCGCAATGGGGCCCTACTGTGCAGCAGCATGGAACCATTGACAATGGGACTACCTGGAACGAGGAGGAACTGATGAAACAGTGGAGAAACACAGATGAAACCATTCTGGCTACAAGGGGGCTGCTGATCAGCAGCGTGCCCGATACTACGGTCCTCAACCAGGAGTCTTCATCTCAGGACTATGACCCAGAACCGAGGAGGAGCGCCAAGAGCTCTCCCAAGTTCTGGAAGATATACTCTGAGACTGGCAACAGGACAAGCAAGACCAATTCGAACTCGCCCAGGTACAATTGGCCCAAGCCACTACCTGACTCCCCTCCCCAGGGATGGTGCAACCACAGTGTTGCAACTGCAGACAATCCAATCGTGTATTTTTGCAATCTGAGTGATTAGACCATAGGACTTATATAGACAGCGAGCGGAGCTAATATGTCAGAGGGTACATAATAAAATACAATGCAACGAGACAAATAGACAGTGAAGTGACATTTGACATGACAGAATAAACCAGGGACTTAGTCATAGCATGTACCTGATGGGCACGCTTGGCAGAAAGACCAAAAACCCCTGTCCTAGTGCCTACAGTCTAGTCTACCTAGCGAGCTCTGCTTTTTAATTTGAAGAACTATATGATTGCACTTAATGAAAATGGTGTGCTCATTAAATTAAAATGATGTACTGTACCTGAGAAGCCAGTCTGAACCTTGCACGTGAAATAAGATAAATGATAAAATTGGACACATGGATTGATTAGCAGTGTCGGCCAAATACTGGAGTGCTGAGTAACTTGTATACATTGCCTTGTCAACCTGAGAGCTCAGTGCATGCAAGAATCCCTTCTAGAGAGAAACAATAACCCAATGATGAGGCTAGATCTGGGATAGCTGACAACCGTCACCCCGATATGTCCTCGGACTCATAGATAGCGAGCGTGCGCTACCAGTTAAGCAAGCTCAATATAGAAACAATACTATATGAAGAAACTCCGAGTCGGTAGCCAAGTAAGAACTGCAGCAGCAGCGGGCTGTGTGCATAGGAGTCTATTTTACCTGGGTACTAGTGTGACATTTGTAATCAGTAACTTGTTCTAGTATAAATAGTCAGTATATTAGGGTAGTATACAAGTTTCGAACCCCTGAGTTATGGTGTGCACGTGGAAAGCAAGCGCTGTGGCAAAGGATTAGTTTGTAGCTTCGAGTGTCGTATATAAACCTGCGAGCTCACCCAGAAGAATTGAGATATATTCAGAATCTGACTTGTGTGCTTAAGTTCTGAGTGAATAAGAATCAGTGTTGCTGTTCTGTTCCATCTGAGCATTGTTGAGTCTGTTGAGAGTATGAATTGAAGTGGAAGTTCTGAAATCTGTTTCTGTCGGTCTGTTTCTGAAATCTGCTTCTGTTCTGTTCTGAATCTGTTTCTGTTCCAAATCCGAGATCTGTTAAAGTGTCTGTGGTTGATATCGTCATTTGAGTCAGTTTTGGATAACCCTACATGCTGACGTGTAGTGAGCTCACTAAGTCAGTACTTAGCTGAGTGGTTAGAAGAGCGAGCTCAGTGTCATTTTGACTTGTATCGTGTTCCGTTCTGTTGTAGGACCAGTGTCCTGTGTATTTTGAATATTATCATTTGCCTAGAAGGTTGCACCTCGAAGTAACACCTTCTTGTAAAAGTTCCTAGGTTTAGGATCAATTGGAAAAGAGTAAATGCTGTATAGCGTTGAGATAATAAGGAGCTTTACTAGATTTGAAGCACTAGTAGTCACAGAGTTGATATAATCTCATTCCCCCCATTGCACTTTCGAGGGTGATTGTTAGATTGAGTAGTTGTGTGAGTGTGTGTGAGGTTTAGTGTGTATATCACGCTGTTCCACGCACTATTCCACAAGTGCCCACAGCCAGCCTCTTCAACGGCAACCCATGGAAAGGGAAGAGTAGGCTCCTCGCTGGAGCAGAAGAAGCAGAGTCCAGCATCCAAGCCCAGCAGGAGGCAGAGCAAAGGCGACTAGATGCAGAAGCCGCCAAACAGTGCCGACAAGCCATGGCATTAGAATGGCAGCAAGCCCAGGATGAACTGCGAGCAAAACTCATGTTCACAAGAAAATATGCCACTGACAATAACCTCCCACTCCTCGCCGAGTTCCGAGAGCCTGACCCACCCAGGGGACGACCCATTCAACCACCTCCGAGACGATACAGCAGCCCAACCCATTGAACAGACCGATGGTCAGTTCCCCACCTGCCCCCAAAGAACAACCTGCCAGACCCCCCATACTGGCCCAGCGGGGATGCCAAAGAAAGCATGCCCTGGCTACAGGTCAAACTGACCTTAATCTGAATCCCTGCTGATTTCAATGGAAACCATGATGATATCCATTGGTTCACCGGGGCCTGTGAAGAATATTTCTCTATTTTCAAGTCCTACTACCCTACACATGCAAACAAGATCCTCTTCACCACTTTGTTGTTTGGCAAAAAGCCCTGAGAATGGTGGTCCCACTACAAGCTCCAGTTCTGGAGCAAAGTCAATGACTACTACAGATACCCCTCATGGGATGACTTTAAAGCCACCCTCCAAGTCGAATATGGGGACCCAGCCCTACAAGAAGTCATGGAACATCAAATGATGAACCTAACCATGACAGGGCTGGTGCTGATGTGCTCAGTAACCATACAGAGATAGCTAGAATCTAAATATATACAGAGTGCAACTCATATATACTAAACCCCAAGCAATCCTTGTGCTCACAATCACCAAATATATGAGTTCAGGTGTTTTGAGATCGATAGAAGACCTCTGCAAACTGAATAGTCTAAGCTTGTCCATGAATATTCAACTCAATAGATGAAAACAATGAGGATATTCAAGGCAATCTGACTTCAACGAAGCAGATATACAATGTGTGTGTTGTCTAGTGGTATAATTAAGCGAACTTTGTCTCTTAGAACACTGAATAGACTTCAAAACTCGAAGTTAGATGGCTCTTTGCCTTGATCTTCCAGTTCACTGACTGATATTTGGGTGCACTGGCCTCTATCTTTAGCTCACTGGCTTATATTGGCTGCAATGCCTTCACTTTAAGCTTCATTCTGAATATACAGCGGTCTCTGTGACTCGCAATGTTTTTACAATCAAATATATGCTTTATATTCTTTCATGGACTTAGTGATATGCTATTTGTCTGAGACTTGACTTAATACCTCTTAATTCAACCTTAGCTTCTGCGCTATATGGTCAAACTGCAGGGTGGCGAAGCCTCCCTTCTATTCGTATGTACAATCCTTATATACTACTACTGGTCCATGCTACCTCAGCTATTTAGTCATATACTATAGTGTAAGTTACTACTGGTCACAGCTAGCCTGAGATATCCTACCACTGTGCTATGCAACCTGGTCTAGCTAGCTGCCTCTGACATTCTAGGCTGATATATTTGGTTACCCGCCTCACAGTTGGAATGCTGTGTATCCTGCCATATGGGATAACTTAGTTACCTGCATGTTGCCTGGTTTCAGGCTGATTCATGATTAAGGGGTAGCCATAAACTTGCTATAACTAGAACTATCTGATGCAACACGATTGGTCAGAATATTCCCAGAAGATCGATCGGTAGATAGTATAGTCTCATCATTAATGCGAACCTCATGGTTTTTCAGGGTTATATCTTTCTCTAAGGCAATCCCAATAGCATCGGCTATCCCGTAATGGACATTAGCTCCACCTGCTATCACAACTATTCACAGTTTTATCTGGTATATTTACTCCTGGTTTAATAGCTAACTCACAACTAGAATTGTTATGGCGTATATATTAGGCTGGTAGGTCCAACTCGTAGCGATATCTTTCCTAAGTCCTAATGCCACTTAGTATATTGCATAGTGCGAAGCGATAGCTTTAGCTAGCGATCCAGAGGCTCAATCCTAGCTCTCAATATTCAAGTACAGTATAGATTGGATAAGTATATATATACAAATCGCAAAATCTATGGGTGGATACATTGAAGAGGCTGGCTGTGGGCACTTGTGGAATAGTGCGTGGAACAGCGTGATATACACACTAAACCTCACACACACTCACACAACTACTCAATCTAACAATCACCCTCGAAAGTGCAATGGGGGGAATGAGATTATATCAACTCTGTGACTACTAGTGCTTCAAATCTAGTAAAGCTCCTTATTATCTCAACGCTATACAGTGTTTACTCTTTTCCAATTGATCCTAAACCTAGGAACTTTTACAAGAAGGTGTTACTTCGAGGTGCAACCTTCTAGGCAAATGATAATATTCAAAATACACAGGACACTGGTCCTACAACAGAACGGAACACGATACAAGTCAAAATGACACTGAGCTCGCTCTTCTAACCACTCAGCTAAGTACTGACTTAGTGAGCTCACTACACGTCAGCATGTAGGGTTATCCAAAACTGACTCAAATGACGATATCAACCACAGACACTTTAACAGATCTCGGATTTGGAACAGAAACAGATTCAGAACAGAACAGAAGCAGATTTCAGAAACAGACCGACAGAAACAGATTTCAGAACTTCCACTTCAATTCATACTCTCAACAGACTCAACAATGCTCAGATGGAACAGAACAGCAACACTGATTCTTATTCACTCGGAACTTAAGCACACAAGTCAGATTCTGAATATATCTCGATTCCTCTGGGTGAGCTCGCAGGTTTATATATGACACTCAAAGCTACAAACTAATCCTTTGCCACAGCACTCGCTTTCCACGTGCACACCGTAACTCAGGGGTTCGAAACTTGTATACTACCCTAATATACTGACTATTTATACTAGAACAAGTTACTGATTACAAATGTCACACTAGTACCCAGGTAAAATAGACTCCTATGCTGATGAACCTAAAGACTCCTGCAGGCAGAAAACACAACACCTAAGTGGCAAGTATAATCTGTAACAGAATCTGAAGGCAGGTTCTTAGTGAGTCTAGTCATGCACCTCCATGCAGTGACTATAGGTCCTAAGATCGTAGCTTATTCAAGGCTACTGGCTGTTATGCTCTCGAATATATGGTTCAAGAAGCAAGCTCAGTGCGTGAACCTCTTCAAGAAGGGAAAGAAGTCACAACTGTGGGGGTATACTGAGTGGGGCAGGCTATATGCTGCGTGCACCTGGTGTGTGTCAAAATCCTGGCTACGGATTCAGTGGCAAGACTCTATACGAATCTATGAAGCTCTTGCTCTATGTGCAAGCAAGGCTTTGTCCAAGATGATGTACATGCAAGCAAGATGAAGTTCTCAAACTTATAAAGCTCAAGAAGATTCTAATATCAAGCAAGTCAGTACCAATCTTGAGTCGAACTTAACTGGATGAGCTTCGCGAACCTCCCCTTCTATTGGAAAGGTAGCTAAGGTCTCAAGGTGTCTAACTCAATGAGAGTTAAGTGGTGTCGTTTCCTAGGCTTGGAAACAGTAGTAGTAGGTGTTAGTGGCTAAAGGCTTCAATCCTAGCTGCGGATTGCTCTTTGAAGCGCACAGGTATGTTCTCGAACTTAAATTGATGAGAATGCCACGCAAGGGTAACCAGTAAAGGTTTCCTGGCGAGGTTTTTGGAGCAGAGGCAAGCTTCACGAAGTTATAAGTGACTTTTAGTGAATATTGGTTCACTAAGTGTTATTTCTCCAATGGACAACAGAGAATTATAACTTCGAGAAGGTATATCGGATGTAGGAGGTGTAGAAGGCAAGGAACAAGTTCGAGCACTTTCTCTGAAGCTTGTAGCCTAATGTCTCCTCCCTCGTCTCTCTTTGTCTCTCTAATTCGACTTTCTACTTATACTACTGAGGGAATACTTGTATGTAAGCTACATTTGTCCTTGCCTGGTTGATTCGCAACACAAGCGAACTATTAATCATCCAATGAAGTATTATTAGCCTTTCCTTACTACTGCTGTGTTGAAGACAGTCAGCAATCAGTCAGCAGCTGTGAACTTCCAACTGTGCATTGCTGCGCATAGCATATGCAAGTAACTGTGCATTACTGAGCAAAGCTGATGCTGCGCGAACCTTCTGAGTAATTCTGGGTGTTTCTAAGCCTCCTTGCTTCGCGAAGCAAAAAGCCTTAGTAATATCTTGATTGCTGCTGACTGTAGCAATGAATAAGTTTGCTAACTTTGTCATTTAACTTGTGTAATAGTTGCGCAGCCATTCCAATTGATCTGGCATAGCCATAGGCTATTTCTGGAGTGTCTTTTAAATAGGATTGATGATTAAGGTGCCTGCAGATCATGGTGCCTGCGGATCATTGCTGCACCTTGATATGAAGTTCAAAGGAATGGAGTATCACTAGATCTTTACAGATCTGTGAATTTATGAGCACACAGAGCTGCGAGGCTCATCAACGCACACAGCCTGCCACTGCTGCAGTTCTTACTTGGCTACCGACTCAGAGTTTCTTCATATAGTATTGTTTCTATAGTGAGCTCACTTAACTAGTAGTGCACGCTCGCTATCCGTAAGGCCAAGGACATATCAGGGTGATGGTTGTCGGCTATCCCAGATCTAGCCTCATCATTGGGTTATTGTTTCTCTCTAGAAGGGATTCTTGCATGCACTGAGCTCTCAGGTTGACAAGGCAATGTATACAAGTTACTCAGCACTCCAGTATTTGGCCGACACTGCTAATCAATCCATGTGTCCAATTTTATCATTTATCTTATCTCGCGTGCAAGGTTTGGACCGGCTTCTCAGGTACAGTACATCATTTTAATTTAATGAGCACACCATTTTCATTAAGTGCAATCATATAGTTCTTCAAATTAAAAAGCAGAGCTCACTAGATAGACTAGACTGTAGGCGCTAGGACAGGGTTTTTCGGTCTTTCTGCCAAGCATGCCCATCAGGTACATGCTATGACTAAGTCCCTGGTTTATTCTGTCACGTCAAATGTCACTTTACTGTCTATGTGTCTCGTCGCGTTGTATTTTATTATGTACACACTGACATATTAGCTCTGCTCGCTGTCTATATAAGTCATATTGTCTAATCACTCAGATTGCAAAAATACACGATTGGATTGTCTGCAGTCACAACAATGTTCCATGTGTATCAGTGCCCATATACTTCCAACAACTCGAAGAGCTCGCCTGTCAAGCCAACCAACTCCATGATGTCGGACCACAAAGTGCCCTGGTCTGAGCTGTTCGATGGGGAGTACCTGCCTCATACACCAATTCTATGGCCAACTTAGGTGTTATGATACCCCAAACCTATGTAGACTGGAAGCACCACATCTGCAACATCTATGAGAAAAAGACTCACAAGGAAGCCTTTGATAAGATCAGCCAGGTAGACCGACCAAAGAACCAACACACCAGCAGTGGACAAAAGAACACTGCTGGCATGACAAGTTCCATGGCTGATAAACCTACCAGCAAGGCGCAGTCATCCTTGGGATGGACCACTTATGGAGGGGCAGGGGAGCTGATGGACATTGATTGCCTCAAGCACAAGGGCAAGTGCTTCAACTGTGGGGTCAAAGGTCACCTGTCAAAGGACTGCAAAAAACCAAAGCGTCCTAGGGACCCAAAGACCAGGAAATATATGACAGCCCAACTATGGGCCATGCTTACCATTGCAGAAGAAGAAGAGAAGACAGAGAAGGTCAAGGAGAAGATGCCCTCAATGTTGAAGGTCGAGGAGGTAAAAAGCGAGGCCAAGAAGTGAGTGATTCCACTTCCTCAGCCCAATCCTCCTTGTCGGGCAGTCTGGCATCAGGTCCCGCTGTGCAGACATTACCTGATTGTATTACATCATTATGTACATCTGTTATTATCACACATTCAAATATACCTGTGATCACTGTTCTACCCGAGACCACCCAAAAAGAATCACACCCCATTCAGGCGCCGCCTGAAAAGACCCATGAAAACCATGAAAACCCCAATGACACCCATCCCTCTCCCTCTTTGCTGACACTCTCAGTCCCAGAACTCCTTATACTTCAAGACCTTAGACATCGATGGGGGCCAGAGTTCATCCAAACAATGTCAGGGATCTCCAAGTCATTGACAAAAGAGGTTCTCCCTGAACCGGTCAAGCCTGTCATTGTGGAAGAAGATCAGCCTTCAACAGTTGCAAGAGCAGACAAGGATTTGGGAGAAGTGCTGATGGATCCCAGGGTAATGGGGGTCAACAGACAGAGTCAAATGACTGAGGGAGTTATGAACCCCCCTGCCCCTAGTGACCCTTGTGAACAACCCAGGAGCAGCCCACCTCCCTTTTCTCCTCATCCTGATGAACAAGCCACATGTGAACTGTCCTCAGGGAAGGAGCATGCCCCAACTGAGGGACCCATTGCCTGGCCCCCGATTGTTGAAGGATCAAGAAGGACCCCCCAGAAGGAAGAAGTGTCGGATGCGTGGCATCTTGGGAGAAGAAAGACCACCATGGAAGAGGTGGCCGATGAAGAAGATGACACATCATTCTGAATGGCCCAGCAAAAGGTGCAAGAGAAGAAGGAAGAAGAACCGCTCGAGGCAAGGTCGTCCAAATTTAAGCCAGTGAGTGTTTCCCCCCTGAAGTCCACCTGGTTCAAGCCATTTGGTGCAGACTGGACCCTTTGGGCTGTCAGGAAGGCACACACAGATTCAGAGGCCTTCGCCTCGCTCCACCTCTGGGCCCATAAGGAGAAGGTCAATGCAATTGATGACCTCCTCCTCAGTTTGATAAGGCAAGGCAGAGAACAAGCACAAGAGAAACTCTATGAATTGAGCAAACCCATCTGATATCAGTGCCACATATCAACCAAAGGCGTCAGGGAGCTCTTCCTTGATGTACAAATTGAGACCCTGGAGAACTGTCAAACCCTTAAAGCCCAGGCTCTAGTCGACAGCGACTGTATGGGAAGCACAATCAATGAAGCCTATGTCAAGAAGCATGGCCTTGCCACCTGACCCACACTGACTCTGATTTCTGTCTATAATGCAGACAGCACTCAGAATAAAGCATGGGAAATCACCAAGTTTGTAGAAGTACAGATGACTATAGGAGGCCACAGCAAAAGGATTGATTTTGCCATCACCAACATCAGCAAAGGAGACATTTTTCTAGGATACAAGTGGCTCCTTTGACACAACCCTGTCATCAACTGGGCCACTGGCAAGATCATATTCACCTGGTGTCAGTGTCAGAAGAACCCATTCCCCTTGCCTGATGCAGATCCCGAGGACCGATGGGACAAAGAATTGGAAGAAGGCGAAACCATTTTGATGGTGGACCTTTGGGAGGAATTGGAAATTCATGCCATGCATCATGTGAATGACCTAGTGGCCAAGGCCAACAAAGGAAAAGCCAAGAAAACCTTTGAAGAAATGATCCCACCCCATTATCATGAATTCTCTGATCTATTATTGAAAGAAAACTTCGACGAACTACCTGAATGAAAACCCTGGGACCATGCAATTGAGTTAATCGCTAATGCCCAATCTACCCATGACTGCAAGGTCTATCTGCTCAATCACCATGAACAGGAGGAACTCAACAAATTCCTCGATGAGAATCTGGAATCGGGAAGGATTCGTCCATTGAAATCCCCCTTTGCTTCACCCTTCTTCTTCATCAAAGAGAAGGATGGCTCACTTTGACCCATACAAGATTACCAAAACCTCAACAAGATGACCATCAAGAATTGTTACCCACTCCCCTTGATCTCAGAACTCATGGATAAACTCCGTGGCACCAAATACTTCACAAAATTGGATGTCCACTGGGGCTACAACAACATGAGGATCAAAGAGGGGGACAAACTGAAGGTGGCCTTCTGAACTAATCACAGTCTATGTTACGATTTATTCACTTTTTTTCTTTTTCTAGTCTTATCTCATCTTATCAGCATCATCATGCTTATGCACCACCACCTCACTATTGCTGATATCAACTTCGCTAAAACTTTCCTGATGGACAATGCATGATATTGCATGCTCGTCGCCTGACAAGCACGCTCCCCATCTTCGACAAAACTTTCATGCCTATTAATAGTACCTACACTTTAGTATTTAAGTAGCTACGTTTTACTGTACAACCTCAGCTTCGAGCTAAGGTTTAACATCACCTAAACTTTACTTGTCTGCTCGCTTGCTGAGAGCTTCTCCAGTAAGCACCTCTCTCCCCACCTCGAGATCATCCAAGGCATTGCCAAAGTGATTGTCCAAATGCGAGACAGCTTAGCAATTGCCCGATCCTGAGTCATGTGAGAGTCGGGCCCTAACAATTAGCTCGAAGCTTCCCTCACCCTTCCACGATGCTAGATGCAGGAAGAATTCTGCATGCCCTTACAACAAACCCCCAACATCTCCCCAGAAGAAACAAATTGAATTGCTGTAATTCTTTTTATGCTAGCAGCAATCATAGGAACAGTGACCGGAGCTGCCGTCATCTACTACCGAAACAGAGAGTGGTTTGAACACCATGGGATAACCCTATGAAGAGGACAACTAGTCTACCCACCCCCAACTCTTCCCCACTTTTATATTCCCCCCTACAATGTTCCGACACAACCCTTCCAACCCACCTACCCCATCTATGAGTGGGAGATCTACAGGACGCCCCCAGAGACAGTGAAAGATGGGGACGTTTTGTCCTCCGAGTCTGACATCGGAAGACGAAGACAGAGAAGCCCAAGCCCTGTCGCTGGCCCCTCTGGAACCAGGCACTCCTCTGACGATGAGAGGAGTACTCCCTCTTTCAAGGGAGACATCACAGAACTCATCAGAGCCTACCACGGCATTGGAACTGAACCCCTGGAGGATGCCAGGCAAGAACTGGAGCGAAGCCTCTGCAAGATACCTACAGCTGAGACCCCTCAGCCCCGGCCTAGTAGTGAGACCCTCCCCCATGCGACACTATGGGTCACCAATCTTACAGAACCATCTGAGGCCCCCGACTCCTCCCCATCTGATACGGAGCCAGCTAGAAGAAGAGCTCATTTACTGGGTGACCCTAGAATGCATCGTCCATTCTGCACCCAGACCACCTTTGACACACCTACGTCGACAGTTGTACACTCCTCCACCGCCTCCTCCTCCGAGTCCCCTGAGCCTGATCGACCTCGAGGGGGAATTAGAGGAGGAAGCACTCCCATCCCCTCGATTATCATCAGGACTGATTCGTCCTCCAACCTGGACTCACTCAACCCCACAGACCCAGGGTTCTACACAGAACTCTGACAATGATGACTTTTTATCTGCTTTGTCAGGCAACCTAGTTATCAGCAAAGAAGAAGAGCAGGAGAATCCCCGCTTGCATTCCAGGCATGACAGAGAGACGAGAACCCAAGTGAGCCCCCTCGGGATGCTAGAACAGAGCAACAACTGGCGAGAAGGGAGCTTGAGAGTAACCTCTTCTACTTGGGGACTCCAGATCGAGCATGTTACGATTTATTAACTTTTTTCTTCTACCTAGCCTTATCTCATCTTATCGGCATAATCATGTCTACGCATAATCTCCACTGCATCACCACAAAGGACTTCGATAAATCTTTCATGATGGACAACGCATGATATTGCGTGCTCGTCGTCCGACCAGCACGCCTTTTGACTTTGACAAATCTTTCGTAGCTATTCTTAGGACCGACGTTTTAGTATTTAAGTCGATACATTTTATTGTAAAACCTCAGCTTCGAGCTAAGGTTTACTTACCCCAAATCTTACTTGTAACTCACTCGCTGAGAGCAACTAATAGTTCGCGCCTCGCTCGCCACCTCGGGTCATCCGCGGTATTGCATAAGTGATTGTCCGAACGTGAGACAACTTAGCAATTACCCGACTACGAGTCACGTGGACGTCGGCCCTAACAATTAGCTCGAAGCTTCCCTTCACCCTTCCACGACGCTAGATGCAGGAAGGAATCCATGCCATTACAACCAACCCCCGACATCGACGAAACCACCAGAAACGCGGCCATAGGAGCCTTTGTAGGGGTGGCAGTATTTGTAGGACTTATCATTTTCCTTGCCGTCATATATTTCAGAAACAGAGACTGGTTCAAACGACACGGACTAGGACCTAGGAGACGATTGACCTACCCACCACCCACCCTTCCCCGATTCTATATTCCCCCCTATCAGTACAATGGTCAAATTCAGCCCGTTTTCCCGACATACGAGCCCTACAGAAGGGACCAGTTCTACACGCCCCCAGTCTCGCCGAATAGGCAGGACAGATCCAACGCCCCCAGCCCCGAGTCGGATGCTAGGGTCTATCATAGAAGAAGAGGAAGAAGTCCAAGCCCCGTCGCTAGACCTTCCGGAACTAGGCAGTCCTCTAGGACAACATCTCGCTCTCCCTCTGTCGAGGGAGATATCACAGAACTTATCCGAGCCTACGTCGGGCCCGGAACTATCGAGTATGACACGGCAGAGTCGATTAGAAGCAGTACAAACATACTTCCAGCCGAGGACACTGAGCCCTCCCCTAGCACACCCCCTCCCCGTCCGACCCTCCGAGTTACAAACCCTTCTCCGCCTTCAGCAAGCAGCTCCGTCATCGCGGCACGTATCGAGGCCTTCTACCACCAGAGGGACGTTCCACAGCTACACCGCGACCCCATCTACGATCTTGGCTGGACCCCCCCCGGCACACCTACGACATCAATTGTACAGACCCCGTCCTCTCCCTCCCATTCCGCAGACCCTGTTACCACCCTCCCCCGCCCTGAGCAGCCAAGGGAGCAACGAAGCAGCTCAGATAATGAGCCTCGGGACGACAGTGAGTCGCCGGTACGCGCCAACGCTGACGACCTCCGGAGAGGAAGACTTCAGATCCGCGAGATCGGGAGACCTTCCTACTTCCGACGAAGAAGAGCTTGGGAGACTGAGAACGCCTTCCGACTTCGACGAATGGAGGAGGACCCAGAACAGCAGCCCAGAGACCTCCGAGATGAGAGGAGAATGGCAAGAAGGGAGCTCAAGAGCAATCCATTCTACTTGGGAGCTCCAGCCCGAGCTTGGACCTCCCTTACCATACAACAGCAAATCGCCCTGGGACCCTATCGTGCCCAGGCCTGGGCCCTCAGAAGAGAGGACTATGTCAACCGAGGAGGAATTGACGAGTCCCTTGACGAACATCGGCGGCGACTACACCTCTTTCCAACGGAGGAGCTCCACCGCCACGAGCAGGACTACGGCCCCACCCCTGGGGTCTATATACGAGGTCTACGACCAAGGACAGGAGAAGAGGAGCGAATCCTCCAGAACAGACTGGAGGATATACTCCGCACCTGGAGAGCTGAGGAGCATGAACGAGAACACCTGGCCTTCGTACGAATGGCCCAGGCCAATGCCCGATGAACCGCCCAGAGAATGGTGGAAGAACGGCAATCCCTGGAAAGGCAAGAGTAGGTTGTTCGCCGGGTCCGATCCAGCGGGACCCAGCGAACCAATGGAGACAGAAGACGAGCGTCGAATACGCGAAGCACAGGAAGCAGAGGCAAGAAGGCAGCAGTTCCAAGCCGACAAGGATGCCTTCCCCAACCTAACGGCGGGACTAGTGGCTCAACTGGAAAGAGCCAGGGCGTTTGCCCTCACCCACAACTTGCCAATCCCAAAAGAACTCCAGGACGTTCCCGACCAGCCCCAGCCCCGAGGACGTCCCCCTGCACCGCCCCCCAGAAGATATGGGAGTCCTACCCACCGAACTGACAGGTGGTCAGTTCCTCGCCCACCTCCTAGATACGACCCCCCGGACCCCCCATACTGGCCCTCTGGTGCCGCCCAAGAACAGGACCCATGGCTCCAAGTCAAGCCAACACTGATCCGTATGCCCAGCGACTTTCAAGGAAAAAGCAGCGATATAAATCGCTTCACCGGAGCCTGTGAAGACTATTTCGCCGTCTTCAAGGCCTACTATCCCACTCACGCCAACAAAATCCTGTTCGCGGTCTCACTCTTCGGCGAAAAGCCCCAAGGATGGTGGTCTCAGTACCGCTACCAATTCTGGAGTGATCCCGAACAGCGATATCGATACTTCTCCTGGGACAACTTTAAAGCAGCCCTAAAAGTTGAGTACGGCGATCCCGCCCTCCAGGAAGTAATGGAGAAACGAATGAACGAGCTCAAGATGACTGGGACCGCCTCTGAGTACTTCCGACGACTCGAGGAGCTGGCCCGACAAGCCGACCAGCTTACCGACCTCGGACCCCGAAGTGCAATCGTCAGAGCCGTCCGCCGAGGAGTACCAGAATCGTACACCGAATCAATCGCGAATTTAGGCATCATGATCCCGACCGACTACCCAGAATGGAAACGACGGATCTGTAATATCTTCGACGAACGGGCCCGCAAGACCGCTTTCGACAAGATCGGATATTCCGATCGCCCCAAAAACCAATCCGCCGGAAGTTCCAATAAAGGAACTTCCGGCACGACAAGTTCCGGGGCCGACAAATCCACCGGCAAAGGATCGTCAGGAGGTTCGTGGACCACATATGGAGGAGCCGGAGAGCCAATGGATATTGACCGCCTCCGAAAGGAAGGCTGGTGCTTCAACTGTGGAGGAAAGGGTCACATGGGAAAAGATTGCAAAAAGCCGAAGCAGCCACGAGACCCGAAAACCGGGCGCTACTCGTCGGCGCAGCTTCGCTCCATGCTGACCGAAGCCGAGGACTTGGAGAAGGAACACGAAAAGGAGGTGCACGGACACAGTCACACTGAGAAGGTTGAGGAGAAGACGCCCTCAACGACGAAAATCGAGGAGGTAAAAGGCAAGGCCGAGAAGTGAGTGATTCCACTCTCTTGGCCCAATCCTCCTCAAAGGGTGGTCGGTTATCGGGTCCTGCTGTGCGGACTTCGCCCGATTGTACTAGTTTTTTACGTACGTCATTGTCATCTACGCATTCGAATATACCTGCCGCGTTTTCACAGTTCCACGAGACCACCCCAAAAGAATCACAACACATTCAGACTCCGCCTAAAAAGGCATATATCATCCCTCAGAAGCGAAACGAGACTCATCCCCCTCCTTCGCTTACACTTTCCGTCCCAGAATTCCTCACCCTCCAGGATCTTCAGACTCGATGGGGACCAGAGTTCATCCGAACCATGTCAGGGATCTCCCAGTCCTTAGGGACGAAGGAGGTGCTCCCTGAACTGGCCGAGCCCGTCGTCGCTGAAAGGACACCTCAAGACGAAGGCGGGAGTACGAGGTTGATGCCTGTCGACCATGCCCCCAATGATTCGCCTCGCACTCAGGGGCCGTCGCAGATACACGACCCCCTCTCCTCTCGCCTGGCAGAAGAAACGAAAGGTTGCAGCCCTCGTCGTTCTCTCGGAGACGCCATGCCGATCAAGATAGCGCCCCTTTCGTCCACGACCCAGACGGAAGAAGATGCCACAAGAAAGGATAGGGATCCGGGACGGGCACCAACGGACCCGACGCTAGTGGGGGAGCACGGTTCATGCGACAAGAACGTGACGTGCACGGCTTCCTCGATTCGTCCCCCCGACGAGTCCTTCAGTTACTCCCGGAGCGACCCGCTCCCCAAACCCCCGAATCCTGGTGAAACAGCCGACAGCGGGCGACCTCTGGGGAAGGAGCATGCCCCAACCAGGGGAGACCCTCTTAGGCCCTCGACCGTCGAAGGATCAAGCAGGGTTCCGGCGTCGGATGCGTGACGCTCATGGGCCTGGAAGACCACCCTCGTTGAAATCCCCGACGAGGAGGACGACACAGCCTTCAAAATGGCACGGGATCAAGAACGAGTCAAACGGGAAAAAGAAGCAAGGGGACTTCTCCCCTCGTCCCAGGATCAAGAGAAGCGGGAAGAAGAAGCGTTGAGGGCGAGGCGATCCGAATCCATACCAGTGAGTGTTTCCCCCCCGAAGTCCACCTGGTTCAAGCCGTTTGGCGCGGACTGGACCCTTCGGGCCGTCAAGGAAGCACGAACAGATTCGGAGGCCTTCGCCTCTCTCCATCTCTGGGCCCATAAGGAGAAAGCCAACGAGATCGATGATGAACTCCTAGCCTCGCTACGCAAAGAAGGAGAACAAGCGAGGGAAGCGCTCTACGAGCTGAGCCAACCAATCCGATACCAACGGCGAGTAAGCACCAAAGGGGTTCGAGAGCTATTCCTCGACGTCCACCTCGAAACATTAGAAAACTGCCAGCACCTTAAAGCTCAAGCGCTGGTCGACAGCAGATGTACGGGAAGCACGATAAATGAGGCCTACATCAAGAAACACGGGCTTATTACCAGACCTGCACCCGCTCCGATTTCGGTATACAATGCCGACGGCACTCGCAACAAGGCCGGGGAAATTACGGAATTCGTAGAAGTAAGAATGATGATAGGGGGTCATAGCAAAAGAATCGATTTTGCTGTCACCAACATCGGCAAAGGCGACATCTTTCTCGGACACGACTGGCTCCTTCACCACAACCCCATAATTAACTGGACTACTGGGAAGGTCATCTTTGCCCGGTGTCAGTGCCAGAAGAACCCCTTCCCGTTGCCGGATGCCGATCCAGAGGATCCATGGGATGAGGAATTGGAGGAAGGAGAAACAATTCTAATGGTCGACCTCAGAGAGGAACTAGAAATCCGCGCGGTCCATCATGCCAACGATCTCGCAGCCCGAGCCAACGAAGGAAAGGCCAAGAAAACCTTTGAAGAAATGGTACCGCCTCAATATCGCGAGTTCGAAGACCTATTCTCTAAGGAGAACTTCGACGAGCTACCGGAACGAAAGCCTTGGGACCACGCCATCGAACTGATCCCCAACGCTAAATCGACCCTCGACTGTAAAGTCTACCCGCTGAACCGCCACGAACAGGAGGAACTCGACAGATTCCTCGATGAAAACCTTGAGTCGGGGCGCATTCGACCATCCAAGTCGCCATTCGCCTCTCCCTTCTTCTTTGTCAAGAAAAAGGACGGTTCCCTCTGACCCGTTCAGGACTATCGAAAGCTGAACGAGATGACGATCAAGAATCGATATCCCCTCCCGCTTATCTCAGAACTCATGGATAAGCTTCGCGGCGCCAAATACTTCACCAAGTTGGACATTCGCTGGGGATATAACAACGTCAGGATCAAGCAGGGAGACGAGGCCAAGGCCGCCTTCCGTACCAATCGAGGGCTGTTTGAACTGACAGTCATGTTCTTCGGGCTTACGAACTCGCCGGCCACCTTCCAATGGATGATGAACGACATCTTCCACGACCTTATTATGGAGGGCAAGGTGACGATCTATCTAGATGATATCCTTATCTTCTCCAAGGATCTCCAAGAACATCGACGAACCGTCTCACGGAATGGCCCACGCCCACAAAAAAGAAGGAATTACAATCCTTCCTAGGCTTTACGAATTTTTATCGAAAATTCATAAAAGACTACTCCAAAATCGTTTGCCCCATGACCCAACTCACTGGCAATGCTCCCTGGACATGGGGAGCGGCTCAGAACGAGGCCTTCCAGCGCCTCAAGAGGCAGATGGCTGAAGATGTGGTATTGGCTTTCCCCACAGACAAGGGAAAATTTAGGGTAGAAGCCGACTCAAGCGAAGGAGCGATAGGCGCCGTCCTTAGTCAAGAACAGGATGGGAAGTGGAGGCCAGTCGCCTTCCTTTCGAAAGCACTAACTGTAACAGAGCGAAATTACGAGATATACGACAAGGAACTTCTTGCAATCATGCTCGCGCTGGAGGAATGGAGGCATTATCTAATGGGAGCATTCGAAGACGTGGAGATCTGGACCGATCACCAAAACCTGCAGTACTTCCGTCAACCCCAGAAGTTGAACCGCCGTCAAGCTCGGTGGGTCACCGAACTTGCCGAGTATCACTTCACGTTGCATCACAAGCCCGGCGCTTCCAACCACAAGGCCGACTTGTTAAGCCGAAGGGACGACCACGACCAGGGAAAAAAGGACAATGACGACGTTATCGTCCTCCATCCAGAACACTTCCGGGCGATGATCATGCCCACCACCAGCGAGACTCACCAACGGGTAAAGGACGTCACTCGTAATCGTGACAAGTGGGACCAGGGAATTCAGAACTCCCTAGACCATGAGCGCGGCATATCCGAGAAGGAGGGACTCCTCTACTATGACGGACGAATCTATGTCCCCAGAGACGATAAGCTGAGAGGGGAAATTATCGCCTCCCACCATGATCACATCATGGCTGGACACCCAGGAATCGAGAAAACCAAGGAACTCGTACAGAGAGAGTTTTGGTGGCCCAAGCTCAAACAAACGGTGGAGAAGTACGTCAAGGCATGTGAAGCATGTCAGCGGACGAAGACGGACACTCACCCAAGGGCCGCACCCCTTCATCCCAACGAGATCCCGTCTGAACCTTGGACGCACATATCCGTGGATATGATCACTGGATTACCAGAATCCAACAGGTATGATGCTATCCTGGTCGTCGTAGACCGATTCTCCAAGGAAGTCATCCCTATCGCATGTAATGTGGAATTAACCTCCGAGGGATGGGCCAAGCTTCTACGAGATCACGTATATGCCCACCATGGAATGCCCAAGACAGTCATCTCCAACCGAGGACCCCAATTTGTCTCGAAATTCATGATGGAACTCCTTAAACTCCTTGACATCACACCCAACGCATCCACCGCCTTCCACCCCCAAACCGATGGCCAAACCGAACGGGCCAACCAGGAGATCAACAAGTACCTCCGCCTCTTCATCAATCACCGACAGACAGACTGGAGTGAATGGCTCGCTATGGCAGCATTCGCTCACAATAATCACATCCATTCCTCCACAGGACAAACCCCCTTTTTCACCAACTACGGCACGAACCCTCGAGTCCTACCGGACTCGATCAAAACAACCGCTTTCACCAACCCCTCAGCCAAATCCTTCGCAGAAAATATGCAAGAAGTACATCGCCAAGCCAAAGAGGCTTTGGAAGAAGCAGCGGGCAAAATGAAAACCCAATACGACAAAAAGAAGAGGGACGCAGTGGACTACGCCATTGGAGACCGAGTATGGCTAGACTCCACCAATCTTCACTTGCCCCGCCCAAAGAAAAAGCTCGACGATAAACGAGTCGGCCCCTTCCTGATTACAGAAAAGGCCGGCGCCTCCGCATACAAACTCAAGCTTCCACCCCACTGGAAGATCCATCCACGCTTCAACGAGAAGCTCCTAACGCCCTACGTTCCACCAGCATTCCCTAATCAGGAACAACCTCCGCCCCCTCCACCAGACCTCATCGAAGATGAAGAAGAATATGAAGTCGAAGAAGTCCTGGACTCTCGTACATGCCGAGTCCGAGGCAAAAAAGGACAGAAATCGCGACTTGTAACAGACTACTTCGTCAAGTGGAAAGGTTGGACCCGAGAACACAACTCGTGGGTCCGGGAAGACGACATGGCTAACGCCCAAGAAGCCATACAAGACTATGAAAACAGCCTCTCTGAAACCCAAGCTGTCGTAACTGCCTGCAAAGTCATCAACAGATCGGAGAAGACGGTGAAACGCATAATCGACAGGTCGTACCGGGAAAACCCAGCAACGGGAGGATGGAGTATGTTCTACCAAGTAGAACGCGTTGACGGAAAGAAATTCTGGATCGAGGAACCTGATCGAGAGGTTTGGAAACCATTCATTGACGATTATTGGCACAGGGAGAGCAAAAAGGAGTTCACAGACCCAATATACCATAACGAACAGGACGAACCATACAATGGACCATGGGAGGAAGACATAGGGCAGTCGGGACGACTGCCTTAACGAGAGGGTAATGTTACAATTTATTAACTTTTTTCTTCTACCTAGCCTTATCTCATCTTATCGGCGTAATCATGTCTACGCATAATCTCCACCGCATCACCACAAAGGACTTCGATAAATCTTTCATGATGGACAACGCATGATATTGCGTGCTCGTCGTCCGACCAGCATGCCTTTTGACTTTGACAAATCTTTCGTAGCTATTCTTAGGACCGACGTTTTAGTATTTAAGTCGATACATTTTATTGTAAAACCTCAGCTTCGAGCTAAGGTTTACTTACCCCAAATCTTACTTGTAACTCACTCGCTGAGAGCAACTAATAGTTCGCGCCTCGCTCGCCACCTCGGGTCATCCGCGGTATTGCATAAGTGATTGTCCGAACGTGAGACAACTTAGCAATTACCCGACTACGAGTCACGTGGACATCAGCCCTAACAGAGCATGGCCCATGCTCTCCCTCTCCCAAAGAATGGGCCTCAGAGCTTATCGAGCCCAGGCTTGGGAGCTACAAAGAACAGACTACCTGGCAAGAGGAGGAAATGACAAGACCATGGAAGAGCATCACAACAGACATAACCTCCTCATCAATGAGGAGTTATGGTGGCATGAACTTAACTACAGACCAGTACCTGGGGTATATGTCTCCAGGTTACAACCAAGAACAGAAGAGAAGGACAGACTCCTCAACCGAAGATTGGCAGCTCTACTTGCCACCTGGAGAAGAGACAAGGCCCAAAGAATCGAAGCAACCAGGGCACGAGTGGCCTGGGCCAATGCCCGACTCGCCACCGATTGATTGGAGGTGCCAGAACTGCCCCTGGAGGGGGACAAGTAGACTACTCACCGGAGCAGGGGAGGCAGGGCCTAGTGAGCCCATGGAAACTGAGGCCGAACAGCAACAACAGGAAGTGGAGAAAGCAGAAGCAAGAAGGCAACAGCACCAGGCAGACCAAGATGCCTTTCCTGACCTCACAGCAGCCCTGGTAGCTCAACTAGAAAGGGCTAGGGCATTTGCTCTCGCAAATAACCTACCCATCCCCAAGGAACTCCAGGATATCCCTGACCAGCCTCAACCAAGAGGATGACCTGTTCAGCCCCCCCCAAGATGATACAGGAGCCCCACTCACTGAATGGATCGCTGGTCAGTACCTCACCCATCCCCTAGATATAACCCCCCAGATCCCCCCTACTGGCCCTCCAGCGACGCCACCGAACAAGACCCCTGGCTTCAAGCGAAGCCCACACTAATTTGACTCCCCAGCGAGTTTGAGGGAAGAAGCAGTGATATCCATCGCTTCACAGGGGCCTGCAAAGACTACTTTGCAGTCTTCAAAGCCTACTACCCTACCCATGCAAACCTATTCGCGGTATTGCTCTTCGGCAAAAAACCACAAGACTGGTGGTTGCAGTACCAATACCAGTTCTGGAGCAGCACCAAGGAACGATACCGGTACTTCTCCTGGGACGACTTCAAGGCCACCCTTAAAGTTGAATATGGTGACCCTGCCCTTCAAGAAGTCATGGAGCGATGAATGAATGAGCTCAAAATGACAGGAACTGTGTTGGAGTACTTCCGGTGTCTCGAGGAGCTGGCACGACAGGCCAACCAGCTCACCGACCTTGGACCCCACAGTGCAATCGTTTGGGCTGTCCGACCAGGAGTCCCTGAATCATACACCGACTCCATCGCTAACTTAGGAGTCATGATCCCATCCACCTACACTGAATGGAAATGATGAATTTGTAGCATTTATGATGAAAAGGCCTGAAAACAGGCCTTCAATAAAATCGGCTACATCGACAAGCCAAAGAACCAACACACCGGAAGCTCCACCAAAGGAACTTCCGGCATGACAAGTTCCTCAGCCGATAAACCTGCCAGCAAAGGGGCATCAGGATCAGGATGGACCACATATGGTGATATGCATGGAACGTATCCACCCATAGATTTTGCGATTTGTATATATATACTTATCCAATCTATACTGTACTTGAATATCGAGAGCTAGGATTGAGCCTCCGGATCGCTAGCTAAAGCTATCGCTTCACACTATACAATATACTAAGTGGCATTAGGACTTAGGAAAGATATCGCTACGAGTCAGACCTACCAGCCTAATATATACGCCCTAGTAGGTGAATATACGTCATAACAGTTCTAGTTGCGAGTTAGCTATTAAACCAGGAGTAGATATGCCAGATAAAACTGTGAATAGTCATGATAGCAGGTGGAGCTAAAGTCCATTATGGGACAGCCGATGCTACCGGAATTACCTTAGAGAAAGCTATAGCCCTGAAGGACCATGAGGTTCACATCAATGATGAGACTATACTATCTACTGATCGACCTTCTGGAAATATTCCAACCAATCATGTTGCATCAGACAAGTTCTAGAAAGCTTATAGTTGCCCTTAATCATGAATCAGCCTGAAACCAGGCAATGTGTGGGTAACTAAGTTATCCCATATGGCGAGATACACAGCATTCTGACTGCGAGGCGGGTAACCGACTGTATCGGCCTAGAACGTTAGAAACAGCTAGCTAGACCAGGTTGCATAGCATGGCGGAAGGGTACTTCGGGCTTCCTGTGACCAGTAGTAACTTACACTATAGTATATGACTAAATAGCCGAGGTAGCACGGACCAGTAGTAGTATATAAGGATTGTACATACGAATAGAAGGGAGGCTTGCCCACCCTGCAGTTTGACCATATAGCGCAGAAGCTAAGGTTGAATTAAGAGGTATTAAGTCAAGTCTCAGACAAATAGCATATCACTAAGTCCATGAAAGAATATAAAGCATATATTTGATTGTAAAAACATTGCGAGTCACAGAGACTGCTGTATATTCAGAACGAAGCTTAAAGTGAAGGTATTGCAGCCAATATAAGCCAGTGAGCTAAAGATAGAGGCCAGTGTGCCCATATATCAGTCAGTGAACTGGAAGATCAAGGCAAAGAGCCATCTAACTTAGAGTTTTGAAGTCTATTCAGTGTTCTAACAGACAAAGTTCACTTAACTATAACCCTAGACCACACACACATTGTATATCTGCTTTGTTGAAGTCAGATTTCTTGGAATATCCTCATTGTTTTCATCTTTGAGTTGAATATTTGTGGACAAGCTTAGACTATTCAGTTTGCAGAGGTCTTCTATTGATCTTGAAACACCCGAACTCATATATTTGGTGATTGTGAGCGCAAGGATTGCTTAGGGTTTAGTATATACGAGTTACACTCCGTATATATTTAGATTCTAGCTATCTCTGTATGGTTACCGAGCACATCAACGGAGGAGCCGGGGAGCCGATGAACATAGACTGTCTCAGGAAGGAGGGAAGATGCTTCAACTGCGGAGGAAAGGGGCACTTAGGGAAAGATTGCAAGAAGCCGAAGCGGCCTAGAGATCCAAAAAGCCGATGATATACGATGGCCCAACTTTGCACGATGCTAACGGAGGCCAAGGAGCATGATAGGGAGGAGCATGGACACAACCATGAGAAAGTCAAGGAGAAGATGCCCTTGATGTCAAAGGTGGAGGAGGTAAAAGGCGAGGCTGAGAAGTGAGTGATTCCACTCTCTCGGCCCAATCCTCCTCTCTGGGTGGTCGGTCTTCAGGTCCCGCTGTGCAGATCTTACCTGATTGTATTACATCATTACATACGTCTATTACTGCACATTCGCATATACCAGCTTTGATCACTTCCCCTGAGACCACCTGAAAAGAATCACACCCCATTCAGGCTCCACCTGAAAAAATCTATAAAATCCCCCAGAAGCAAGACAAACACCATTCCCCCTCCTCGCTAACACTCTCCATCCCAGAACTCCTCACCCTCCAGGACCTTCAGACATGATGGGGACCAGAGTTCATCCGAACAATGTTGGGGATCTCCCAGTCCTTAGGGATGAAGGAGGTGCTCCCCAAACTGGTCGAGCCCACCATCGCTGAATGGAAACCTCAAGATGAAGGCAGAGACACAAGGTCAATGCCTGTCAACTCTGTCTGCAATGATTCACCTCACACTCAAGGACAGTTGCAGATACATGACCCCCTCTCTCTCCACCTGGGAGAAGAAACAGAAGATCGTGCCCCCCATCGATCTCTCAAGGATCATATGTTGATTGAGATGGTGCCTCTTCCATCCCCGACCCGGGATCAAGACACCAGGGTTGGAAGACTGGGGGGAGACCCAGGTTCGGCCCTGTCCCTGGAGGACAGCACCTCCTCTTCCTTCCCCCCTGATGAAGAAGTCGAATGTCGGACTTCCTTGCTGAAAAATCATGAGTTCACTGAGGAGGGACCACGCCGACCCCTGACTGTCAAAGGATCAAGCAGGATTCCAGCATCAGATGCGCAATGCTCATGGGTCCGGAAGACCACCCTCATCGAAATCCCCAATGAGGAGGATGATACCGCCTTCAAAATGGCGCAACTTCAGGAATGGACAAGATGGGAAAAAGAAACTGCCAAGGGGCTTCTTCCCCCATTCCTCATGGAGCAAGAGAAGCAGGAAGAAGAAACACAGGAGGCGAGGCCATCGGAACCATACCCAGTAAGTGTTTCCTCCCTGAAGGTTGCCATCTGGCTCCGCCCTTTTGGCATGGACTGGACCCTCCAGGCTGTAAAGGAAGCACAAACTGATTCAGAGGCGTTCGCTGCCCTTCACCTCTGGGCACATAAGGAGAAAGTCAATGAGATCGACCACCACCTCTTGACTTCCCTGAGACAAGGAGGAGAACACGCGTGAGAGGAACTGTACAAACTAAGCAAGCCAATCCAATATCAATGATGAGTCTCCAGTAAGGGCATCTGAGAGCTCTTCGTTGATGTACAAATTGAGCTGCTAGAGAATCAACAGACCCTCAAAGCTCAAGCCCTAGTCAACAGCAGCTGCACTGGTAGTACTATCAATGAGGCCTATGTCAAGAAACACGGCCTTGTCACCAGACCTGCCCCGGCCCCCATCTCAGTGTACAATGCAGATGGCACATGAAATAAGGCAGGGGAAGTCATGGAATTCATCAAAGTAAGAATGACGGTGGGAGGTCACAGTGAGAGGATCGATTTCACCATAACCAATATCGGCAAGGGCGATATCTTCCTCGGACATGATTGGCTTCTTCGCCACAACCCCATCATCAACTGGGCCTCTGGCAAGATCATCTTTGCTTGGTGCCAGTGCTAGAAGAACCCATTCCCACTTCCTGACTCTGATCCCGAAGAACCGTGGGACAAAGAACTGGAAGAAGGCAAAACCATCCTCATGGTCGACCTTCGAGAGGAATTAGAAATTCATGCTGTGCATCATGTGAATGACTTAGCTGCCAAGGCCAATGAAGGGAAGACCAAGAAAACCTTCGAAGAGATGGTCCCGCTCCAATACCGGGAGTTCGAGGACCTCTTTTCCAAGAAAAACTTTGATGAACTACCAGAGCGCAAATGTTACGATTTATTGACTTTTTTCATTTTTCTAGTCTTATCTCATCTTATCAGCATAATCATGCTTATGCATTATCACCACCATATCACCCCCAACAACTTCGATAAATCTTTCATGATGGACAACGCATGATATTGCATGCTCGTCGCCCGACCAGCATGCCTCTTAACTTCTACAAAACTTTCATAGCTATTATTAGTACCAACTCTTTAGTATTTAAGTAGTTACGCTTCACTGTACAACCTCAGCTTTGAGCTAAGGTTTAACATCACATAAATCTTACTTGTCTGCTCACTTGCTGAGAGCCTCTCTGTAAGCGCCTCTTTCATCACCTTGAGATCATCCGAGGCATTGCCAAAGTGATTGTCTGAACGCGAGACAGCTTAGCAATCACCTGACCTCGAGTCACATGAGAGTTGGCCCTAACAATTAGCTCGAAGCTTCCCTTACCCTTCCACGATGCTAGACGCAGGAAGGATTCCATATGCCACTCCAACAAACACCTGACATCTCAGAAACCCTCAGAAACCAGGCCATAGGAGCCTTCGTAGGAGCAGCAGCATTAGTAGGACTAGCCCTCTTCGCCGCTGCTATATATTACAGAAACTGAAACTGGTTCGAAAGACACAGACTAGGACCTAGAAGACCATTAACCTATCCCCCACCCACCCTCCCACGATTCTACATCCCACCCTACAATGGTCAAATTCAGCCCATTCACATGCCATACAAGCCCTACTGAAGGGACCAGTTCTACATGCCCCCCATCTCGCCGAGTAGGCAGGACCGGTCAAATGCCCCCAGCCCCAAGACCGATATCGGGATCTATCATGGAAGAAGAGGAAGAAGCCCAAGCCCCGTTGCTGGGCCCTCTAGTACTAGGCAGTCCTCTAGGACAGCATCTCGATCTCCCTCTATGGAGGGAGACATCACAGAACTTATCCAAGCTTACATCAGGCCTGGAACTATCGAATATGATGAGACAGAGTCGCGTCGAAGCAGTACAAATGTACTTCCAGCCAAGGGCACAGAGCCCAATCCTATTAGCACATCCCCTCCCCGTCTGACCCTCCAAGTTACAAACCCTTCTCCGCCTTCAGCAAGCAGCTCCGTCGTCACGACACGAATCGAGAACTTCTACCACCAGACAGAGCATATACACTGCGACCCCCTCTACAACCTCAGCTGGACCCCCCCCCGGCACACCTACGATGTCAATTGTACAGACCCCTTCCTCACCCTCCTCAAATGAACCCCCCCCCCCTCCCCCACAGACCCACCCCGACCCGATCAACCTTGGGAACGAAGAAGCAGCTCGGACGTTGAGCCCCTCAATGAGGACAGCATCTCAAACCAGTCATCAGTATGGGTCGACCCAGCCAACCTCAGAAGAGGAAGACTTCAGATCTGCGATATCAGGAGACCTTCCTACTTCTGACGAAGAAGAGCTTGGGAGACCGAGAATGCATTCCACCTATGATGACTGGAGGAGGATCCAGACCAGTCTCCCAGAGAGCTTAGAGATGAACGAAGACTCACAAGAAGAGAGCTCAAGAGCAATCCGTTCTACTTGGGAGCTCCAGCCCGAGCCTGGACCTCCCTCTCAGTACAGCAGCAAATTACCCTCAGACCCTATCACGCCCAGGCCTGGGCCCTTAGGAGGGAGGACTACGTCAGACGAGGAGGAATTGATGAGTCCCTGGAGGAACACCGCCGACGACTACACCTCTTTCCCACAGAGGAACTCTATCGCCACGAGCAGGACTACAGTCCCACACCTGGAATCTATATACGAGGATTATGACCAAGAACAGAGGAGGAGTTACGAACCCTCCAGGGAAACCTGGAAGATGTACTCCGAACCTGGAGATCCGATGAACATGAACAAGAGCACCTGGCCCATGTACGAATGGCCCAGGCCAATGCCCGACAAACCGCCCAGAGAATGGCGGTGGAACAGCAATCCATGGAAAGGGAAGAGTAGATTATTCGCCGGGTCCGGCAAAGCAGGACCCAGTGAACCAATGGAAACAGAAGACGAACGGCGGGTACAGGAGGCTGGGGAAGCAGAGGCAAGGAGACAACAGTTCCAGGCTGACAAGGATGCTTTCCCCAACCTCGCAGCAGGGCTAGTAGCCCAATTAGAAAGGGCCAGGGCCTTTGCACTCACCCACAATCTACCCATCCCCAAGGAACTCCAGGATATCCCTGACCAACCCCAGCCCCAAGGATGCCCCGCAGCGCCAATCCCCAGAAGATACTGCAGCCCAACCCATCGGACTGATAGATGGTCGATCCCTTGACCCCCACCTAGATATAACCCCCCTGAACCCCCATACTGGCCCTCCGGCGATGTAGCCAAACATGACCCATGGCTCCAAGTAAAGCCAATGCTGACTCGAATGCCTGGAGAATTCGAAGAAAAAAGTAGCGATATCCATCGCTTCACCGGGGCATGCAAAGACTACTTCTCAGTCTTCAAAGCCTACTACCCTACCCACGCCAATAAAATTCTCTTCGCCATCTCCCTGTTCAGCCAGAAACCTCAGGGTTGGTGGTCTCAGTACCGATACCAATTCTGGAGCGACACCGAGGGACATTACTGACACTTTTCATGGGACGACTTTAAGGCTGCCCTCAAAGTTGAGTACAGGGACCCTGCCCTCCAAGAAGTCATGGAGCGGCACATGAATGAGCTCAAAATGACTGGGACAGCGTCTGAATACTTCCGACGCCTTGAAGAACTGGCCTGCCAGGCTGATCAGCTCACTGACTTAGGATCCAGATCCGCGATAGTCAGGGCAGTCCAGTGAGGAGTCCCCGAATCCTACACCGACTCCATCACGAACCTGGGTGTCATGATCCCCTCCACCTATAATGAATGGAAATGATGCATTTGCAGTATTTTCGACGAGAAGGCCCGCAAGACAGCCTTCAATAAAATCGGATATGTTGACTGACCCAAGAACCAATCCACCGGTAGTTCAAAAGGAACTACCGGTGCGACAAGTTCCGGGGCCAACAAATCCGCCAGCAAAGGGATGACAGGATCAGGGTGGACCACTTACGGAGGGGGTGGAGAGCCCATGGACATAGATTGCCTCCGGAAGGAGGGCCGATGCTTCAACTGCGGAGGAAAGGGACATATGGGGAAGGACTGCAAGAAGCCGAAGCGACCAAGGGACCCGAAAAGCAGACGATATACCTCGGCCCAGCTTTGCACGATGCTCATGGAGGCAGAGGAACATGATAAGGAGATGCACGGACATAGTCACAAAGAGAAGGTTGAGGAGAAGACGCCCTCAACATTGAAGATTGAGGAGGTAAAAGGCAAGGCTGAGAAGTGAGTGATTCCACTTCCTCAGCCCAGTCCTCCTCTCTGGGTGGTCGGTCATCGGGTCCTGCTGTGTGGACTTTACCTGATTGTAATACTTTTTTACGTACGTCACTGTTATCTATGCATTCGAATATACCTGCTGTGTTTTCACAGCTCCCTGAGACCACCCCAAAAGAATCACACCCAATTCAGACTCCACCTGAAACCAAGTATAAAATCCCCCAGAAGCAAAGCGAGACTCATCCCCCTCCTTTGCTAACACTTTCGGTACCAGAACTCCTCACCCTCCAGGACCTTCAGACTCGATGGGGACCAGAGTTCATCCGAACAATGTTGGGGATCTCTCAGTCCTTAGGGACAAAGGAGGTTCTCCCTGAACTGGCCGAGCCCGTCGTCGCTGAATGGAAACTTCAAGATGAAGACGGGGGCATGAAGTCGGTGCCTGCTGACCTTACCCGCAACAATTTGCCTCGCGCTTGAGGGTCATCACAGATACACGACTCCCTCTCCCCCCGCCTGGAAGAAGAAATGAAGGGTTGCAGCCCTCGTCATTCTCTCGGAGACGTCACACCGATCGAGACAGCGCCCCCTTCATCCACGACCCCAAAGGAAGAAAACTGTCCTTCAAGAAAGGATAGGGACATGGGACAGGCGCTGAAGGACCCAGGAGTAATGTGGGGGCATGGTTCATGTGACAAGAACGTGATGTGCATGACTCCCTCTGTTCATCCTGATGAGCCTTCCAGTCACTCCAGGAGCGACCCACTCCCAAAACCCCTGATTCCTGACGAAAAAGCCGGCAGCAGGCGATTCTCGGGGAAGGAGCGTGCCCCAACCGAGGAGGACCCTCGAAGGCCCCCAACCGCCGATGGATCAAGCGGGACTCCAGCATCGGATGCGCGATGTTCACAGGTCCGGAATACCATCGTGATCAAGGTCCCAGATGAAGAAGACGATACGTCATTCAAGATGATGCAAGCCAAGGCACAAGAGAAGAAGGAAGAAGAATCGTTGAGGGCAAGGCATTCTGAATCAGTCCCAGTGAGTGTTTCCTCCCCAAAGTTCACCTGGTTCAAGCCATTTGGCGCAGACTGGACCCTTCAGGCCATCAGGGAAGCACGCACAGATTCGGAAGCGCTTGCCTCGCTCCACCTCTGGGCCCATAGGGAAAAGGTCAACGAGATTGATGACAAACTACTCACCTCGCTTCGGAAGGGAGGAGAGCAGGCACAGGAAGAGCTCTACGAATTAAGTCAACCAATTCGATATCAACGCTGAGTATCCACAAAGGGTGTCCGAGAACTATTCCTCGACGTACAACTCGAGATGCTGGAGAATCGCCAGACACTCAAGGCTCAGGCCTTAGTCGACAGCGGATGCACAGGGAGTACCATAAGTGAAAACTATGTTAAAAAGCATGGGCTCATCACCAGACCCATGCTGGCCCCGATCTCCATGTACAACACCGATGGGACATGCAACAAGGCAGGGGAAATCATGGAGTTTGTGGAAATAAGAATGACGATAGGGGGCCACAGCGAGAGGATCGACTTTGCCATCACCAACATAGGCAAGGGCGATATCTTTCTTGGACATGATTGGCTCCTTCACCACAATCCCATCATTAATTGGACCACTGGCAAAGTCATCTTTGCCTGATGCCAGTGCCAAAAGAACCCGTTCCTGCTTCCCGATGCCGACCCAGAAGACCCATGGGATGAGGAACTGGAGGAAGGCGAAACCATTCTGATGGTCGACCTCCGTGAAGAGTTAGAAATTCACGCAGTACATCACACGAATGACCTAGCTGCCAAGGCCACGGAAGGAAAGGCCAAGAAGACCTTCGAAGAAATGGTCCTGCCCCAATATTGCAAGTTCAAAGACCTCTTCTCCAAGGAGAACTTCGATGAGTTACCCGAACGCAAACCCTGGGATCATGCAATTGAGCTGATCCCCAATGCCAAATCCACGCTTGACTGCAAGGTATATCTGCTCAATCGACATGAACAGGAAGAGCTGGATAGATTCCTTGATGAAAACTTGGAGTCGGGACGAATCTGCCCATCCAAATCCCCCTTCGCATCCCTCTTCTTCTTCATTAAGAAAAAGGATGGTTCCCTCTGACCCATCCAAGACTATCGAAAAGTCAATGAGATGACCATCAAGAATCAATATCCACTTCTGCTCATCTCTGAGCTTATGGACAAACTCCGAGGGGCCAAATACTTCACCAAGTTGGATGTCCGATGGGGCTACAATAACATCAGAATCAAACAAGGAGACGAAGCCAAGGCCGCCTTCCGGACCAATCAGGGACTATTCGAACCTACCGTCATGTTCTTTGGACTGACCAATTCACCCGCAACCTTCCAGTGTATGATGAACGACATCTTCCACAACCTTATCATGGAAGGCAAGGTGACGATCTACCTGGATGACATCCTCATCTTCTCCAAGGACCTCCAGGAACACCGACAGATTGTCAAGAGAGTACTTCAACGCTTAAGGGAACATAAACTCTTCCTGAAAGCAGAGAAGTGCGAGTTCAAGGTCCTCGAGACCGAGTACCTCAGCGTTATCATCAGCGAAGGCTCTGTCCGAATGGACCCCGTCAAGGTCAAAGGAATAACGGAGTGGCCCATGCCCACCAAGAAAAAGGAGTTACAATCCTTTTTGGGTTTTACGAACTTTTACTGAAAGTTCATTAAAGACTACTCCAAGATCGTACGACCAATGACCCAACTGACCGGCAATGCTCCATGGACCTGGGGCACAGCTCAAAATGAGGCCTTCCAATGCCTGAAGAAACAAATGGCCAAGGATGTGGTGCTCGCCCTTCCCAAGGAAAATGGGAGATTCCAAGTAGAGGCCGATTCTAGTGAAGGAGCAATTGGTGCTGTCCTCAGCCAAGAACAGGACAGGAGGTGGAGACCAGTCACATTTTTATCAAAAGTGCTCACCGTCACCGAGCAGAACTACGAGATATATGACAAGGAGCTCTTGGCGATTATGCTCGCCCTCGAAGAATGGAGGCATTACCTCATGGGAGCGGTGGAAGACTTCGAGATCTGGACAGATCATCAAAACCTTCAATATTTCTGCCAGCCACAGAAACTGAACCGTCGCCAAGCCTGATGGGTTACGGAACTCATGGAATACCACTTTACGTTGCACCATAAACCTGGAGCTTCCAACCGAAAAGCGGACTTACTCAGCTGATGGGACGATCATGACCAGGGAAAGAAGGATAATGACGGCATAGTAGTCCTTCAACCTGAACACTTCCAGGCCATGATCATGCCCACAGTCAGTGAAACCCACCAGCACATAAAGGATATTACCCACAATCACGACAAGTGGGATCAGGGGATCCAAAACTCCCTAGATCATGAACGCGGTATTTCTGAGAAGGAGGGACTCCTCTATTATGATGGAAGGATCTACGTTCCACGAGACAACAAACTCTGGGGAGAGATCATTGCCTCCCACCATGACCATATCACAGCAGGACATCCAGGGATCGAAAAGACCAAAGAACTTGTTCAAAGAGAGTTCTGGTGGCCCAAACTCAAACAGATGGTAGAAAAGTACATTAAGGCATGTGAAGCATGCCAACGGACAAAGACGGATACTCACCTGAGAGCCGCTCCCCTTCATCCCAATGAAATCTCCTCTGAGCCATGGACTCACATTTCCGTCGACATGATCACCAGACTTCCAGAATCCAATGGCTATGATGCCATCATGGTAATTGTCAACAGATTCTCAAAAGAGATGATCCCGATTGCTTGTAACATCAAACTGACATCAGAAGGATGGGCCAAGCTTCTATGCGATCATGTGTACGCCCACCACGGCATGCCCAAAACAGTGATCTCTGACAGAAGACCTCAATTCATCTCTAAGTTCATGATGGAACTTCTCAGACTCCTCGATATCATGCCCAATGTGTTGACTGCTTTCCATCCCCAAACCGACGGCCAAACCAAACAGGCCAACCAGGAGATTAATAAATATCTCTGCATCTTCATCAATCACCGACAGACAGACTGGAGTGAATGGCTCGCATTGGCAGTGTTTGCCCACAATAATCGCATCCATTCGGCTATGGGCCAAATGCCCTTCTTCACCAATTATGGAATGAACCCCCACGTCCTGCCGGATTCCATCAAAATGACCGCCTTCACCAATCCATCAGCCAAGTCGTTTGCAGAAAACATGCAAGAGGTGCATCGCCAAGCCAAAGAGGCACTAGAAGAAGCAGCCGGGAGAATGAAAGCCCAATACGACAAGAAGAAAAGAGATGCCGTAGACTATGCCATCGGAGACCGAGTGTGGCTAGACTCCACCAACCTTCATTTACCCCACCCCAAAAAGAAACTCAATGACAAGCACGTCAGACCCTTCCTCATCCTCGAAAAGGCTGGCCCCTCCGCCTACAAGTTGAAACTCCCCCTGCATTGGAAAATTCACCCACGCTTCAATGAGAAGCTTCTAACGCCATACGTACCACTGGCGTTCCCCAACCAAGACCAACCCCCTGCACCACCACCAGATCTGATCGAAGACAAGGAAGAATACGAAGTCGAAGAGGTCCTGGATTCTCGCACACAACGAGTCCGAGGCAAGAAAGGACAAAAGTCATGACTCATAACAGACTACTTTGTCAAATGGAAGGGCTGGACCCGAGAACACAACTCATGGGTCTGAGAAGACGATATGACCAATGCTCAGGAAGCCATCCAAGACTATGAAGACAACATTTCTGAAACAAGAACTATCGTGACCACGTGCAAAGTCATTGATAGATCAGAGAAAACTGTCAAACGAATAGTCGATCGTAGCTATCGAGAAAATCAAGCCACAGGCGGATGGAGCATGTTCTACCAAGTAGAACGGATGGACGGGAAGAAATTTTGGATTGAGAAACCTGACCGGGAGGTTTGGAAGGCCTTCATCGATGACTACTGGCACAGGGAGAACGAGAAGGAGGTTACAGACTGGATACTCTGCGACCAAGAAGAGGAAAATGACAAACCCTATGAAGAAGACATAGGGGCAGTCAGGACAACTGCCTTAACGAGAGGGTAATGTTACGATTTATTGACTTTTTTCATTTTTCTAGTCTTATCTCATCTTATCGGTGTAATCATGCTTATGCATTATCACCACTGTATCACCCCCAACAACTTCGATAAATCTTTCATGATGGACAATGCATGATATTGCATGCTTGTCGCCCGACCAGCACACCTCTTAACTTCTACAAAACTTTCATAGCTATTATTAGTACCAACTCTTTAGTATTTAAGTAGTTATGCTTCACTGTACAACCTCAGCTTTGAGCTAAGGTTTAACATCACATAAATCTTACTTGTCTGCTCGCTTGCCGAGAGCCTCTCTGTAAGCGCCTCTTTCATCACCTCGAGATCATCCGAGGTGTTGCCAAAGTGATTGTCTGAATGTGAGACAGCTTAGCAATTGCCCGACCTCGAGTCACGTGAGAGTCGGCCCTAACAGCAAACCCTGGGATCATGTGATCGAGTTGATCCCCAACGCCAAGTCCACCTTAGACTGTAAGGTCTACCTGCTCAATCATCATGAACAAGAAGAGCTTGATAAGTTCCTCGACGAGAACCTGGAGTCCGGACGAATTCACCCATCCAAATCCCCCTTCACATCCCCCTTCTTCTTTGTCAAAAAGAAGGACAGATCCCTTCGACCGGTACAAGACTACCGAAAGCTTAATGAGATGACCATTAAGAATCATTATCCGTTACCCCTCATCTCTGAGCTCATGGACAAACTCCATGGCACCAAATACTTCACCAAACTGGACGTTCGCTGGGGCTACAATAATGTCCAGATAAAACAAGGAGATGAAGCCAAGGCAGCTTTCTGAACAAACTGTGGCCTCTTCGAACCAACTGTCATGTTTTTTGGCCTAACCAACTCGCCGGCAACCTTCCAGTGGATGATGAACGATATCTTCCATGACCTTATCCACGAAGGAAAGGTAACCATCTACCTGGACAACATCCTCATCTTTTCAAAAGACCTCCAGGAGCATCGACAAATCGTCAAAAGGGTACTTCAATGACTCCGGGAACATAAACTATTCCTGAAGGCCGAGAAGTGCGAGTTTGAGGTACTAGAAATGGAATACCTCGGCATCATCATCAGTGAAGGATCCATCCGAATGGACCCGGTCAAGGTCAAGGAAATCACCGAATGGCCCGCACCCACTAAGAAGAAGGAGTTACAATCTTTCTTAGGCTTTACAAACTTCTATCAGAAGTTCATAAAGGACTATTCAAAGATCGTTCGTCCCATGACCCAACTCACTGGCAATGCCCCCTGGACCTGGGGAGCAGCACAAAATGAGGCCTTCCAATGCCTGAAGAAGCAAATGGCCAAGGATGTGGTACTGGCACTCCCGAATGAGAAAGAGAAGTTCAGGGTAGAGGCCAACTCCAGTGAGGGAGCCATAGGTGCTGTCCTTAGCCAAGAACAGGAGGGAAAGTGGAGGCCAGTCGCATTCCTTTCCAAAGCACTGACCGCCACGGAACACAACTATGAGATCTATGACAAGGAGCTCCTTGCAATCATGCTCGCCCTCAAAGAGTGGAGGCATTATCTCATGGGGGCTGCTGAAGACTTTGAGATCTGGACAGATCATCAAAACCTACAGTACTTCCATCAACCCCAGAAGCTAAACCGCTGACAGGCCCGATGGGTCACAGAGCTCGCTGAATATCATTTCACCCTACATTATAAGCCCGGGGCTTCCAACCGAAAGGCTGACCTACTCAGTCGACGGGATGATCATGACCAAGGCAAGAAGGATAATGATGACATCATAGTCCTCCAACCTGAACACTTCCAGGCCATGATCATGCCCACCATGAGCGAAACGCATCAGCGAGTCAAGGACGCAACCTGAAATCATGACAAATGGGATCAGGGAATTGCCAACTCCCTCGATCACGAACGTGGCATCTCTGAGAGGGAAGGACTCCTGTACTACGATGGGCAGATCTACATTCCCTGCAACAACAAGCTACAAGGGGAAATTATCGCCACCCACCATGATCACATTACCGCAGGGCACCCGGGAGTGGAAAAGACAAAGGAACTCATCCAAAGGGAATACTGGTGGCTGAAACTCAAGCAAACAATTGAAAAGTACGTTAAGGCTTGTGAAGCATGCCAACAAACCAAGACTGACACCCACCCAAAGGCTGCCCCCCTTCATCCCAATGAAGTCCCCTTGGAACCCTGGACTCACATTTCTGTTGATATGATAACCAGATTACCAGAGTCCAATGGTTACAATGCCATTCTAGTGATCGTCGACCGATTTTCTAAAGAAATCATCCCAATTGCCTGCAACATCAAACTCACCTCAGAAGGATGGGCCAAACTACTCCGCAACCATGTCTATGCCCACCATGGCATGCCCAAGACAGTCATATCTGACTGAGGGCCATCCTCCCCGACTCCATCAAAACAATGGCATTCACAAATCCTTCCGCCAAATCATTTGCTGAAAACATGCAAGAAATTCATCGTCAAGCCAAAGAGGCACTTGAGGAGGCAGCAGGCAAGATGAAGACCCAATACGATAAGAAAAGATGAGAGGCAATAGAGTATGCAATTAATGACTGAGTATGGCTTGATTCCACCAACCTTCACCTCCCTCGCCCCAAGAAGAAACTCGACGACAAGCATGTCAGGCTGTTCCTCATCCTGGAAAAAGCCGGCGCTTCTGCGTACAAACTGAAACTCCCCCCACATTGGAAGATTCACCCCCGTTTCAATGAGAAACTCCTGATGCCATATGTGCCACTGGCGTTCCCTAACCAGGAACAACCACCACCTCCACCACCTGACCTCATCGAAGATGAAGAAGAATACGAAGTCAAAGAAGTCCTGGACTCACGCACCTGCCAAGTCCATGGAAAGAAAGGACAAAAGTCACGCATCGTCACAGACTACCTCGTCAAATGGAAAGGTTGGACCCGAGAACACAATTCATGGCTACGAGAAGACGACATGGCCAACGCACAAGAAGCCATTCAAGACTACGAAACCAGTATTTCTGAAACAAGAACCATCGTGACTGCATGCAAAGTCATTGACAGGTCAGAAAAGACATTAAAGGAGATACTGGATCATTGTTACGTTGACAATGTCATTTCCTATCAAGTACTTAGGAAAGATGGAAGGACCTTCTGGGTGGAAAATCCCTCTCCAAATGACAAACATTGGAGGGATTACATTGATGACTATTGGAGAAAAGAGTATACAAAGGCGCAAGAAGAACCACCAAGCAAACCCTAGGGCAGTCGGGACGTCTGCCTTAACGAGAGGGTAATGTTATGACTTATTCACTTTTTTCCTTTTTCTAGTCTTATCTCATCTTATTGGCATCATCACGCTTATGCACCACCACCTCACTATCGCTGATATCAACTTCGCTAAAACTTTCCTGATGGACAATGCATGATATTGCGTGCTCGTCGCCTGACAAGCACGCTCCCTGTCTTCGACAAAACTTTCATGCCTATTAATAGTACCTACACTTTAGTATTTAAGTAGCTACGTTTTACTGTACAACCTCAGCTTTGAGCTAAGGTTTAACATCACATAAACTTTACTTTTCTGCTCGCTTGCTGAGAGCTTCTCCAGTAAGCGCCTCTCTCCCCACCTCGAGATCATCCAAGGCATTGCCAAAGTGATTGTCTGAACGTGAGACAGCTTAGCAATTGCCTGATCCTGAGTCATGTGAGAGTCAGGCCCTAACAGTCTATTCGAACCAACCATAATGTTCTTTGGATTAACCAACTCACCCACGACATCCCAGTGGATGATGAATGACATTTTCCACAATCTCATCCATGAAGGGAAAGTGACTATCTATCTCGATGACATCCTGATTTTCTCCAAGGACCTTGAGGAACACCGATGGATAGTTAAACGAATACTTCAATGCCTCCAAGAACACAAGTTGTTTCTCAAGGCCAAAAAGTGCGAGTTTGAAGTCCTGGAGACTGAGTACTTCGGAGTCATTATCAGTGAAGGATCAGTATGCATGGACCCCATCAAGGTCAAGGGCATAACAGAGTGGCCCACACCCACCAAGAAAAAGGAGTTACAATCCTTTTTAGGTTTCACGAACTTCTACTGGAAGTTCATAAAGGACTACTCCAAGATCATATGCCCCATGACACAGCTCACTGGCAATGCTCCCTGGAGTTGGGGAGCCACCCAAAATGAGGCCTTCCAATGCCTAAAGAAACAAATGGTGGAGGATGTAATCCTTGCACTTCCTAAGGAGACTGGGAGATTCTGGGTTGAAGCCAACTCAAGTGAAGGAGCCATAGGTGCCGTCCTTAGTCAAGAACAGGACAGAAAATGGAGACCAGTCGCCTTCCTTTCCAGAGCGCTGACCACCACAGAACAAAACTATGAGATATACGACAAGGAGCTCCTAGCCATCATGCTCACCCTAGAGGAATGGAGACACTACCTCATGGGTGCCACCGAGGACTTCGAGATCTGGATGGATCATCAGAATCTCCAGTACTTCCACCAACCTCAGAAGCTAAACTGCTGACAAGCCTGATGGGTCACCAAACTCGCTGAATATCATTTCACCTTACATCACAAACTGGGAGCCACTAACCGCAAGGCCGACCTGCTAAGCAGGCAAGATGATCATGACCAAGGTAAAAAGGACAACGATGACATCGTGGTCCTCCAACCTGAACATTTCCAGGCCATGATCATGCCCACCACTAACAAAACTCATCAGCAAGTCAAGGATGTTACCTGAGATCATAACAAGTGGGATCAGGGGATTGCCAATTCACTCAATCGTGAGTGTGGCATCTCCAAAAAAGAAGGAATCTTGTATTATGATGGATGCATCTGTGTTCCCCACGATGACAAGCTTCATGGAGAAATCATTGCTGCCCACCATGACCACATCACTGCAGGACATCCAGGAATTGAGAAGACTAAGGAACTCATACAAAGAGAGTTCTGGTGGCTGAAACTCAAGCAAACGGTAGAGAAATACATCAAAGCATGCAAAGCATGTCAATGAACAAAGACTGACACTCAGCCAAAGGCCACTCCCCTTCACCCCAATGAAATCCCATCTGAGCCATGATCTCACATATCCATCAACATGATTACTGGACTTCCTGAGTCCAATGGCTATGATGCCATTCTCGTAGTCATGGACAGGTTCTCCAAAGAAATGATCCCCATCACCTGCAACATTGAGCTCACCTCTGAAGGATGGGCTAAACTCCTATGGGACCACGTCTATGCCCGACACAGTATGCCCAAGACAGTGATCTCGGACAGAGGACCCCAGTTCGTCTCTAAGTTCATGACAGAACTCCTCAAACTCCTCGATATTACCCCAAATGCTTCCACCGCATTTCACCCCCAAACTGATGGACAGACAGAACGAGCCAACCAGGAAATCAACAAATACCTTCAGATCTTCATTAATTACTGACAGACCGATTGGAGCGAATGGCTCACTCTCGCTGCATTTGCACACAACAACCAAGTTCACTCCGCCACGGGACAGACTCCATTCTTCACCAACTATGGGATAAACCCCCAAGTACTCCCTGACTCCATCAAAACCACTCCCTTCACAAATCCATCTGCCAAATCCTTTGCTGAAAATATGCAGGAAGTACACCATCAAGCTAAGGAATCATTGGAGGAAGCTGCAGGCAAAATGAAGGACCAATATGACAAGAGGAAGAGAAATGCAATAGATTATGCCATCGGAGATCGAGTATGGCTAGATTCTACGAACCTCCATCTACCCTGCCCCAAGAAGAAACTCAACAACAAGTGCGTAGGGCCATTCCTGATCCTGGAAAAGGCTGGCACTTCTGCCTACAAGCTAAAACTCCTGCCTCATTGGAAGATCCACCTGTGCTTCAATGAGAAGCTGTTAACACCATACACACCCCCCATGTTCCTTAATCAGGAACAATCTCCACCACCACCACCAGACCTCATCAAAGATGAAGAAGAATATGAAGTTGAAGAAGTCCTGGACTCCCACACCCATTGAGTCCATGGCAAGAAAGGACAAAAATCACGCATCGTAACTGACTACCTTGTCAAATGGAGGGGATGGACCTGGGAACATAACTCCTGGGTATGAGAAGACGACATGGCAAATGCACAAGAAGCCATCAAGGACTACGAGGACGATATCTCTCAAACCAGGACTGTTGTAACTGCCTGAAAGGTTATCAATAGGTCTGAAAAAATAGTAAAGGAGATAATTGACCATTGTTACATCGACAAAATAATCTTGTACCAAGTACTCAGGAAGGATGGAAGGACATTTTGGGTTGAAAACCCTTCACCAAACAACAAGGACTGGAGGGACTACATCGATGATTACTGGAGGAAAGAATACAACAAGTCACAGGAGTTACTGCAAGATGAGCCCTAGGGCAGTTGGGATGACTGCCTTAATGAGAGGGTAATGTTACGATTTATTCATTTTTTCCTTATCTTCATCATATCTTATCTCTTATCAATGCACGAACACCACTATCAACCTTCAAATTAACAAATGTGTGTTCCTTGCACCATGAACTGTGGTTGTCATGCCAATGCCTCTTGTTCTACACATGACTCCTTTGATCCAATCTTCACATCTTTTTCATAGCTATTATTAGGTCTGACATTTTAGTATATAAGTAGGGCCATTCTCTCTGTAACACCTCAGCTTCAAGCTAAGGTTTAACATCACATAAATCTTACTTGTCTGCTCACTCGCTGAGAGTCTTCCTGTAAGCACCTCTCTTGCCACCTCAAGATCCCCACAGATATCACACCGAGTGATTGTCCAAACATGAGACAGCTCTGCAATTATCTTATCTTGAGTCATGTGAGAGTCAGGCCCTAACAACTTTCACAAGCACCCTCAAGTCCTTCTTTCCATCCGTCAGCCATCTCAGTCTCATTTTCAAGTCAGTGGAAAAATGTACTACAGACACAAATGCCTTGCATTGCCATCGTCATATGCCCAGATATTGATGAACACAAAACAGAAGGCAAGGCTGGTGAATAGTGCTGGTGTTCTATGATCCTACATTAAAGTCTTCCAAGTCCTTGTTATATGTAAATCAGGGATGGGACAAGTGAAAACAGTGAAGGAAGAGCTCGATGAGAGCTTCCCCCCCCCAAATGTACCAGAACATGCCTGATGTCATCCACCATCAGCCACTCTGGCCACTCCATGGTCATGAGCAAGCAAGTGAGCACATGCAGCTCGTCTTGCCAATGCATGCTCTGCTCTCGAACATGTTGTCTTCCTGAATGGTGTCCAATGACACTGCTCGTCTCACTCGCTACCACCTCTCCCCCACTCCCAATCCTCACGTCATCTCTGATTCAACAATCTCTTCTTGAAGAAGACCAATTGTGGTGTTCCTCCTCCACCACTGCCGCCACCTCCATGGAAAGTCATTCCTTGGATGGAGCAACATTCTGTGAAGAGACAGGAGTGCATCAACTTAAATGATAGTGATGATGACAACTCCACATTCTATAAACTGAGTCTAACCAGGGTCATCACGAGCAGGTAGTGGTTGACATTCAAGGTGTTGGGAAGATGGTGATGGTGGTAGTCCAAGCATAGGTATGTGTCTTATCCACCGTTCCTACTATTCAAAGTCCCCATTTTACATTGCAGATGCCGTTGCCATTGTTTGGATCCTGAACCATATATATATCCTTTTTTATATTTATACCTTCCTTCACTCTGTCATTCATGGATCAATACGCAATTGCAATTCTTCATGAATATGTAGTATTTGCCCTGATCTCCCTAGCAAACTAAGTGTCCTTGATCTAGTCAAAGCCTCTACATACACATAAGTATTAGTGCCAGTCAGGGTACCAAGCTGCTTTCTCTTCCACATCTGAAGAATGTTTTGATGGTGACTTCCTGTTTTTTAAGATGAGTATGGGAAAGGAGAGTATACTGTGTCATGAACAAATTGAGGTTGACGTTCAATGTGCTGGGAAGATAGTGTACCATTATGGTACGCTGTTGCGACTGCAGACAATCCAATCGTGTATTTTTGCAATCTGAGTGATTAGACAATATGACTTATATAGACAGCGAGCAGAGCTAATATGTCAACATGTACATAATAAAATACAATGTGACGAGACAAATAGACAGTCAAGTGACATTTGACACGACAGAATAAACCAGGGACTTAGTCATAGCATGTACCTGATGGGCACACTTGGCAGAAAGACCAAAAACCCCTGTCCTAGCGCCTACAGTCTAGTCTACCTAGTGAGCTCTGCTTTTTAATTTGAAGAACTATATGATTGCACTTAATGAAAATGGTGCACTCATTAAATTAAAATGATGTACTGTACCTGAGAAGCCAGTCTGAACCTTGCACACGAGATAAGATAAATGATAAAATTGGACACATGGATTGATTAGCAGTGTCGGCCGAATACCGGAGTGCCAAGTAACTTGTATACATTGCCTTATCAACCTGAGAGCTCAGTGCATGCAAGAATCCCTTCTAGAGAGAAACAATAACCCAATGATGAGGCTAGATCTGGGATAGCCAACAGCCATCACCCTGCTATGTCCTCGGACTTATAGATAGTGAGCACGTGCTACTAGTTAAGCAAGCTCACTATAGAAACAATACTATATGAAGAAACTCTGAGTCAGTAGCCAAGTAAGAACTGCGGCAGTGGTGGGCTGTGTGTGTAGGAGTCTATTTTACCTGGGTATTAGTGTGACATTTGTAATCAGTAACTTGTTCTAGTATAAATAGTCAGTATATTAGGGTAGTATACAAGTTTCGAACCCCTGAGTTACGGTGTGTGTGTGGAAAGTGAGCACTGTGGCAAAGGATTAGTTTGCAGCTTCGAGTGTCATATATAAACCTGCGAGCTCACCTAGAAGAATAGAGATATATTCAGAATCTGACTTGTGTGCTTAAGTTCCGAGTGAATAAGAATCAGTGTCACTGTTCTGTTCCATCTGAGCATTGTTGAGTCTGTTGAGAGTATGATTTGAAGTGGAAGTTCTGAAATCTGTTTCTGTTGGTCTGTTTCTGAGATCTGCTTCTGTTCTGAATCTAAGATCTGTTGAAGTGTCTGTGGTTGATATCATTGTTTGAGTCAGTTTTGGATAATCCTACACGCTGACGTGTAGTGAGCTCACTAAGTCAGTACTTAGCTGAGTGGTTAGAAGAGCGAGCTCAGTGTCGTTTCGACTTGTATCATGTTCCGTTCTGTTGTAGGACCAGTGTCCTGTGTATTTTGAATATTATCATTTGCCTAGAAGGTTGCACCTCGAAGTAACACCTTCTTGTAAAAGTTCCTAGGTTTAGGATCAATTGGAAAAGAGTAAACACTGTATAGCATTGAGATAATAAGGAGCTTTACTAGATTTGAAGCACTAGTAGTCACAGAGTTGATATAATCTCATTCCCCCCATCGCACTTTTGAGGGTGATTGTTAGATTGAGTAGTTGTGTGAGTGTGTGTGAGGTTTAGTGTGTATATCACGCTGTTCCACGCACTATTCCACAAGTGCCCACAGCCAGCCTCTTCAATGCATCTTCTTCTCCATTCTTTCTATTGAAGTTTAAAGCTTTCTTTTATAGATCTCAACATGATACACTGACAGATCAGCATATTCAGCTTGGTCTGATGAATTTTGCGGGCTTTGTCCAGAGCCAATCATATTATAAAAAATTCTGATCTCTGCATCATTGGACTCAGGATCATGTAAGTCATCATCTCGAGTGGCAGTGGGCATATCATGTTCCATGATGGGAATTCACAGGACATGAGAGGAGATACTGGAACAATGAGGCAATTTGAGACAGAAGATACTGCAAGGACGATGCAGCCACTGTAAGTATGATTCTAATGTTAGCACCAATCACATTCAAGGAAGAATAGAAACATTAAGTTCACTGCAATTTCAGGATTAGGAAACAAGTCAATAATGACTAACCAAACCTGTAAAGTGGTGGGTGAGCATGAAAATAAGTGAAAGTTATATACACAATGCACAACAAACAGATGATTTATCAGGTTTGAAACTTGTTTCATGAAAGTATAATTGCTGTGAGCGCATCAAATGTGGCATGTGCCATTCCTAGAATGAATGACTGTGATCCTTGCTGAATACTCAAAACCTAGACCTGGAACTTAATAGGCTATCAATAGTCGCCCATTGCTTTACATGAATGGCAGATGATATTGTCGCTGCGCTTGTCAGCTAAGTGTATCTCGAGCCATCAGTCAATGCAGTTTTGCAATACTCATGAGGAACCTAATTTGTAGCCATTGAAATATGGTTGAAATAAGGTGGAGGTGCTTGGCCTTAGTGCAAGTACCGCAGCACAAGAAATAATTGCCATCAAGTAAGTTGGATCCATCTGAGGCATTACAATAAAGGTCTTGAAAATCCTGGAAGGCAAATGGTAGATCAAGCCAATACTTTGACTTTATTCTCTTCTGAACGCAAATAAAGTAATCTCCCTTCACAAGGAAAAAAAAGAGAACACATGAAACACAGGAAGCAAGTGAAGAGAAACACAGAGGTGACGATACAAGCATTGAGGTAAAATTCTCATTGCCCAAGCAGAAAATATGACTGGTATTGAAGGTGAATCCAATCAAACTGGTCGCACCACCTTGTCATATGGAAGAGAGAGAATAGTGAATCACGGATCTAACCGGGAAACTATGAATATGATACATGTGATTCCAGAGGAACTGGGCCATGTCTACTCTCCCACCCCTTTCAAACCTTCAATTTGATCATTGACCTTTTTTCTCAGCTTTTTGGCTGTTTCTGCCTACCGTCTGGCAGAATAAACATCACCTTTTCCAGCAGATTCAAGCCTTCACCGTGTGGATCATGTTTCTTGAATGACACCACAATGACAACTCGTCGATCTCAATGGTCATCTGGACTCAGGACATCCATGCATACTGTCCACTCAAGCTGCTGCAACAGATACTGTCCCTTATGGTCAAGTCATGGACTATCATTGCCTCATCCCTCCTAGGTACATAGGCTCCTCCTGTCCTTGTGTTACTCCCTGCTATTTTCTTGCTGCCATGTGGGCAGTGTTTTATATAGACCTCGACATGGGTTACGTTTGTGATCTCTGCAGATATTCCTCATCACATGGCTGCATCACACAGTGATCACCATACACTTGAGCTTATCTCCTATCCTGTGTACTAACTCAGATGATCAACCTTTGCTCTAGCTTTAGCACTTATATGCACCATTCCTTTCATCTCCACATCCTACGTTGCCACTCTGCCTTTGCACTATGCCATATCAAGTTTGGAACACACATCTCTTGGAACAGGCCAAAGCTGAGTTCATCATGTGGCTCGATGGTCTGACCAAGGTCATTTCCTTCTGGTTCCTATTCCTACTTGATGAGAACAATGACACATAACCACCCAAGCCATCTCCTGTGAATCCTACACTAAGTGGACCAGTATTCTGATGCCTCTGCTATCGCCACTCCCACCTACTCTAACATCGACTCAAGACATGTTCAAGCATATGGTCAGGAACACTGCTCCCCAATACCAGACTCCACATCTTATCATCCTCCTGTGCCTCTCACCATTTCTATGCCAATATAAGCTGGATTTTGTCCTGTGATGACCCTTGAGTGCCTCCTCTCTGAGTCTCTTCATCACCTCCACTTCATGTTGAAGTCTGTGGGTAAGCATGCAGAATCAAAGACTGTCGGAGTGCCATTGTCATATGCTCTGCTATCAAAGAACTCAAAATATATGATGAGGGCAGCGAGAAGTGTTGGTGTTCCATCATCCCTCATTTCATGTCTCTTTGATTCGTGGTTATGTGTGAACCTGGGACAGTCCAAGTCCAATCAGCAATGGAAGAGGTCAATGAGAAGTTCCCCTCCATAAACGAGCCTCGATGTGGTCTACTATCAGTCACTTTGGCTACTCCATGCTTGTCAGTGAACAGGCCCACACAGCTCATCTAGTGAACATGTGCCTCAATCTCCAATGCGTCGTCATCCCATATGGAGTTCTGTGGCCATCTCCCTCGCTACCACCTCTCCCCATTCCCAATATTCTCCATGTCTCCCATTCGAGAATCTCTTCATGAAGAAGATTGATCAGGACATTGTTCCTTGACAGGTGCCACCTCTGAGGAAAGTCATCCTTTTGATGGAGCAAAGTTTCATGAAGGCAGAACTATGTTTGACCACAATGATAGACGCTACAATGCTTCGCTGTGATATAAACCCAATCCGAGCAGGCACAGTAGCTCAATACAAAGTTGTCTGGAACAGACCGAAGTTTTCATTTAAGGTAATGGAAAGATGGTCATGGCACTGGTTTAGGCTTGCGGTATGCATATTTTCCTCCCTCCTAACTATTCAATGTCCTCACGTTACTTTGCAGGTCCTCCGCCATCGTCATCAGAAGATATCAATTCATGTGTATATCTTTATCTTTCTTTACCTTTACCCTTGTTCTTCAACCCATGGATTTATACTCAACAGCATGCTATCTTCTTCCTTCACAGAAGACATTGAACATTTTTTTTGTTCAGTCTCCTTATTCAAGTCAAACTATGCAAAATATTCAGCCCAGTCACCAAGCAACATATCATGCCAGGGTTCATCATTGCTTTCATGCTCATCGTTTTCTGTACATGTGTGTTTGATTATGTCTGGCCCCGAGGACATTCACAAGCAACGAATGGTCAAGAAAATGTGTTATACATTCAGTGTACCTGCAGGTTGCTACCACCACTTCAGCCAGCTGGCCCGCACTTCCTCTTGACTGGATTCTCTTCCAGCAAACATTCTTTCTCCCATTAAGCATGAATTTTGACTGCTCCCTCTTCTTATCATGCAGAGTTCCCAGTACATGCAAGGTACCAGCTCAACTTGGCGAAGACTTTGATGATCACCGGAGTGTCCGTGCATGGATGCTGGGATATTACACTGATGACCGACTTCTGGGGCATTGCTCACACATGATGGACTGATAGACCTTCTCTGTCAGAATGGGACAATAATTTGTCCTGGAGGATACCTGCACGGCCCTCAGCAGGCTCCAAAAAGCTGTTGGCACCAACCAAATCTCAGGTACACAACATTATAACTACCTACCCTTAGTCTTATCTGAACTCAATAATTAGAACCACTACTGTATGAAATCAGGCAGACAGGGTCAACATCTTCCAGTGATCTCTCCTGCTGCAACCAGCATGGGCTTTGCCCCTCAGTTAATATTGTTACCGGAGAGAACTAGCTGGGACCGAGAATATTGTATACATCACACTCAAAGACCTGCAAGTCTCTACAATCCCATACTACTATGGCAAATGTATGGTGCATACTTGATATACACTTCCAATAATGTCTCCCTGAATATCTGAGAAAAGTTCTTGATGCCCAATGAAGAGTCGACTCATGTAATCCTTGCATAATAAATACATTGAATGCTCTGGGCCTTCCCAGTTGAAAGACAAGTATGTAAGCGATGCATCTCCGCAGGGCAAGCCCTTACCCGAAGAATCATATGCCAAGCAACTTGAGATTGCCAAAGGTCTCGTAAGTCTTTCCTGTCCTTTCCAGATTTTGACTTCTCTGATCCAGAACAATACATCCCTACACTACGAGGAATATCGCCATTGCCGAACGTGGAGTAGTCTCCCATGATCTAAAAGCAAAGAACATCACCATCACATCCATGCCCGTCAGGTCGTGTATATTGATTGGGCGTTTTCTGCACCAGAGTTCCCGAACACCTTATGGGTGTTCATGAAACCTGCTATCCATCAGTCACTATACTTACGGGTTGCTTTCATCAGCATTCTAAGGATGTCGAACAGTGGACAAAGGAGAACTCACCAGGTGGTTGTGTTGATTCTTCATATCTGAATCTTTGGTACTGTCAGTTTTCTGCAACTATACTTCGTAAATAGTTGCAATATACGAACTCATGGTGTGTATACTCACAGCCGACTAGTATACGATCTATTCTTGATACATGTAATACTACATGGGGATGCACCGCTGATCAGATCGTCCTGTAAGCGATGATGTTGACATATGGGAAGTTCAACCTGAGAGATTCTATGATGCATGGCATACACACTCTCACCGGACACGGCGACCTCACATTATTTACGCACATGCTTAACATACCCCGGCTTGGGTCTATTATCCTCAGATGCTCACTCATCAGCACGGTTTCTTAGGCACTGAGAATACATACACAACGCATAAATCATTGAAAACGTAACTGTCTTCTCTGGTCAATGTTCATGCCGCTTGTCGCCATGAAGCCAGAACCACTCTTAGTCTCACGGCCAGCCACATCCACTGACAAGATCTTGTAAGACAGTCAAGCATCTCGTGGCAATAATACCCTGAAGGATACCATACGGAGTTCTTCCTGCCTGGGACTTCGGGAAGAAATATGAGGATGAAGATAAGAAAGAATCGCATAAGAGCGCGTGGTGCCTACTGCTTTATGTATCTTTTGCAAACATTCGAGATGCTTAGTGAATCCGGATGGCAGTGCATCGGAAATGCATCCTCGGCGCAGATAATGTAAGTCCACTCTTCCATGTCTAATCGAAGATGAAAGTGCTTTGAAAGCATCAACTCCAGGATAGTGGACCTTTGATGCAACTGAACGGCAGATGCAACCCTCCATTCAAGAACCGGGACATCGATGTGCAAAAATAGAGACACTTCTATTACGGTACCTATAGTTGCAAAGCGCTCTGCAATCTTTTCCCAAGATGTACAAATCCGGGTAGGTATACACCCTTCCCCCTGGCTGTCGATTGCTGTCGGAGGAATATCGCCTTGGCTTTTGCGACCCTGACAACTGAGAAAGATCAGATGGATTTTGTTAGAGCGTGCACCGTGAAAGTCAATGAGGATCGCACCACACCCGAGAAGAGCTCATGATAGACACAATGAAAATGAGAAAGTCGATGTATCAGGCAGAGCGGATTTTGTGCTGGAACGCTCCGTATCATCTTCCATCAAATTCTCCCGCAAATTCCATGGTACCTCTGCCAAACCCGATGTGTGTTATCATGATAGATTGAAGAAGGTCCTTGAAAGAAAACCGCGTTCAGTGACAAATGTAGTCGAGGTAGTAGCAAAGACTAGAGAATATCCAGGACTGTACACAAGGGGAACAGTGGACGCTGGTAGACGGTGTCGTATGATGTCATCTTGGGCGCATCGTTGATGTTGATGACGCTGGGTTCCGTTTAAAACTCCGAAATGTAGCTGACCAGATCCAATCCGATGGCTTTCCTTTGACTTTTTCTCCGAGGCACCACCGTGTTTCATCACTCGTAGAGATGGCGGTATAATGATTCATGAAGCGCCACATAGGATATTACTTCTTACTGGTGTTGTAGACGGAACAGTATTGCATTCTCCCTGCGCCTGACATGTCCAGCCAACTCTCCTTTCCATACCTCAGCCTTCGTCGCCCCCACCAACTCCAACGCAGACTCAGGAGCCGTTCATGCATAAAGTTGAAACTATACTCTATGCTATCACCACCCTCTGCAGCGTGCCGCATCATCCGATCCAGCCATTTGTAACCGTATCTACACCAATCTGGACTCGACGTTGTCCTTCGTTTCTCGCGGTCATTTCGAGCACCTTGCGATATCAGATTTTATGAACACCTGTTGCCTAGTGGGAGCAACCTGCCTAGAATTCGCTGACAGAAAAAGATGCGAGACAGCAGGGTCATGATATCACTACATCGTAAGGAAGTAATCACTTCAGATGTGATGCGACAGGCACATCAAACCAAATCCAATTTTTGTTTTCTTTCAATTGGGCTTCTTATCGGGCTGTTATTCCCTTGCTTTTCCCCACCTGACGGTGAGTGTGAATGTGAAGGCAATTGTACCGAGGGATATGCGAAATTCTCGCTACATGATGATCAGATTCTAGGACTTAACGTTGATCAAGTAATGGTTCTATTTTCATGCTTCGACCCTCGATGGGCAAAATTCGGTCACTTTATTGAAGAAAGATCTCCAGAAGACGCCCAGGCATAAACCGAGGCTCTCAGATCGGAAAATTGGCAGCCTCGAATGAACGGTATGAAGTCAAGAGCGGTGATGACTAAATTGGGAGACCGAGCCGTCACCAAATCCGAACTCTTCTTCCTCTCTATAAGACGATTCAATCTCAGGCGAGTCTAAATCTCATTGATTCATGATTTATTGCGTCTCACCCGGATGAATATAGCAAGACTTTTCATAGCTTCCATCTGATTAGGACTTATCCGATACCGATGCAAGTTAAAGGTGAGTGGTTTGGTGAAACAGAGGATACACAAGTTCAAACCTGCGTAGCCTTGTGATACCTAGCGGTATACCACATAAACCCAGTAGTTGGGACACTCGTTTTTCTCCACTTCCAATGCCGTATATCAAGCTGACGACGCTGAGATGATCTACACAGGAAAGAACGTCCCTCATTCTGATCATCTACTCGGTGTGAGATCTTGCGAGATCTTTTTCCCTTCAGAGCAACCGTGTTGCTATTCAGTAGCATTAATCACCTGGGAAACTTCCTACCTTATGAATGTGGATCCTTGTCGTCATTTGAAGCTTTGAATAGACTGAACGTATTGATCATTAGTATGACCGTCTCGGTCGTATTACGACTTTCACATCTTATTTCCCCCTTACATATACATCAACTTCGGGGGCTATTCTGAAAGTATATTCGATATTAGGAAACAAACATCCATCCAGCCTCAGTCGCGCCCAGAATAGGATGATGTCGGAAATATATAATGGCACCCTACTAGAGTGTCGAGTTATAGAGCACAGTAACCATGAACGATCTTCCAATAGATTACGCATCTCTCGTAGGTGCTTGGTGTAGCTCTGTTCTATATGGTGCGTTATTATTCATACATGTATCGAAGCATCCTAATGACGGCCACGCTATTCTAGGCGTGAAGTAAGTACTCGAAGTACTCTCAGGCCTGAGATGACAAGTTTGAACGCCCCAAGTCTGGTTCTTTACTTTAGCTCCATAAACCTGCTTGTTAGGCGTCGCTGGTGGTGCGCTTCCCCACCAAAGAGTATTTTCTGTGATAACTACCAACTTAGCGTGTTTCTCTCATAGGCTCTTACTTGGGAGTGCGACTCTCCAGTTCATTATTTCGACCATCCACATTGCTGCAGTCTTGCGCTCTATGATAGAAGGCTTTATTTGGTTGAAGAACCCCAACCTCGCCGTTTTGTACTGGAGAGACCAAGGTCGATTGGTTAATGTCGTTAAGGAGGCCGCGACGATCACGAATGTGGGTTATTTCATATATCATAGAAAGCCACCATCATGATAGCGACGCTCATATAGTGCCTTGCGTGCGACACCATATTGCTTTGGAGATTATACGTAATCTGGAATAAGAGTGTGAAGGTGTCCGTTCCTCCCGTACGCTGCTCTGTCCCACATTTGCTGATCTCCTCGATTGACGCTACACAAACACTAGGCAATCATGGTTCTAGTATTTGGAGGTCAGCCATCCTTCTCCTTCTTATTTATGTTCCTGTCTCACTGCTTACGTTTGAAGTCTGCGGATATATCACTATATACTACCTATCAACTCATCCTATCCAGCCGGAATCTATCGAAACCCTTTATCGGTGGCTGCGGGCCTCATATTCGCTGTCTCTCGCGACGCAGCTTTCCGTAACCACCATGATTGTAACCCGTATCTGGTGGATGTCTAAACGAACTGGATCCTGGAAGAGTAGCACTACGTCGAAGCCATATGTAGGCATTATATGGATGATCGTCGAGTCGGGGGCAATATCTGCCATGACGTCCACGCTCTTCCTCGCTTTCTTCAATACAGCGGTTATGGTTAGCATCATCCTTGGTGATTCACTGGGGCAGATAAGTGTATGTTGTCTTTTCTCCCTTATTCAGCTGGATGACTGCGCTAACTCTCTGTGTAGGCTATCGCTCCAGCCTTGCTCTTATTCCGCATTGGATTAGATGCTGAAGTGAGCACTGATGTACATGAGTCATTGTTATAGTATTCTCTTCTGTCTCCTTACGGTCTCCCTTCAAGTTCTAAGTTCTGTTCCATTTTCGAATACATGACTTCCTTCCCTTACGAAGATCATGACCATATACCAATCAATAGTTCTCTTTTCGTTTACCTCAATCCGCAGCCATGCTCGCACCGTATATACTAGAAGATGAAGGAAGCATCCGCCGCAGTGGCTAGTTAAATATTTAAGTACTGCCTCGTCGATGTATATGATACCTTACCTTATAATTTACCTTGCTTTACGCATCACAATACTTGAGTGATCTTAAGCAACTCGCTGAACCTGCGCGATTAATCAGCTTAATAAAACACTTAGACTTTCCTTCCTAGGTAAAGTTGAATCATTTCCATTAAAGAATACCTACAAAGTATACAAAGTTCTCACTTTCTTACATGTAGCCTACCTTACAACAGTCGTCTTACAGTCTTCATCCACGCAGCTGATACATGTCGCAGTCTAGCATTCAGTATGCTCGGGACCAGAACTATTCGAAGTTCGAGGATCTGTCAGTTGAGTACAAGGCACGGAGATATAGGGTGGAGCAAACGAAATGGACGCTTAGTACTGGGCATTCCGTCTTTACGATTCTATTTAGTTCACTAAGAAAACAAGACCCCGACAAGAACAGGACAAACATTTCCCTTCTTTATATCATAGTTGATAGGATCGGACGCCTCGATACAGGTCTAGGACCAGTCCTAGACCTTTCTTTGATTGATTCATAATTACACAAAAACCACCACCATCTCTAACATCGACTGAGATTTCAGTGTTATCTACCCCCTCTTCTCCCAGTCTCTCCCAACTGTTGTTCTCTAATTTCATTGTTTTGGGTCTACATGCCACCGCACTGATTAGCAGCGAAATTGGAAGCACTTTTATTTGCCAAATAGTAGATTCATGTATAAACGGCGAGCTTTGAAAATCAAAGAAAGGGGATTGACTCATCTGACCCATAAGCAGGACCGTTCCTCGCTGCGGACCAATGAACAAGGGCAACGTTTCTTACAAGAAATAACCAGGTCATTGGTGGATATTCTGCTAATTTGTATATTCTTTTCGCCACTTATGTCTACTGCGAGTCGCAGGACACGTCGTTTCGAAGTGGTGCAGTACAACCACATTATGATTGAACAGCGACGCGTCGATATGGGAATTGCGTAATAAGAATACAAAGGCCACCCAAAACGAGGTGCAGAATTGTAGGGCTGCGCGCCGTATCCGTATTGTACGGGAATACGGCTTCCGTGTACGGTATATGTACCGACGCCGTGAGCACCTCTAGCCCCATCGTACAATACGGCCGTCGACGGCCGTATATCTGTGGCAGTGCTACAAAGAGGAAGTACGTGTTTCTGAGGACCTTGAATGCATTTGGATACATACTAAAATGACTCACCATCATGCTCGACACCTCCCCGACACTTTAGGTAGCTGCAGGACAAGATATTGCATGCTAACCACTATGACATAGCTCGACAGCCCCTGAACTCTTTTTGACTGAACTATAATGGTCGATTTTATGGCCGGAATGCGCGCAGAATATGTCGAAATATATGCCACTTCGAACACTACAGTGTTTCTCACTGAAGTCAAGTCGTTTATAGTGACCTACCACGTAGCAACGAATACAGCCGTATATACGACCGTCACGGCCGTAATTATACGGTCCAAAGCCGTCAGCCTCCTTGGCTTTACGGCCGTATACCGTATACGGTACGGCGCGCAGCCCTACAGAATTGGCCGTCGGTCGTCTTTTCGTCGTCCTCAATGGTGTAGACCAGCATAAAGAACCGCGGTAGTTTGAAAGAATAAACATAGGCACCGTAGCTAGAAGTACATCTGTAAGTCAAAAAGATAGTACTTGATTGATATCGTACTCAATCGTTCCTTTAGTCACTCCTTAGGAGACGTCAAGCCATGAAACTCTAATTGATGCAGGAATAATTTATTAATTTGAGGATGGTTGTATCGCGGTCAGTCCTCGTTAGACTGTCCTGTAAGGCGCCGTCCCCAGCAGGAAGATGGCTTACCGAGTCGTGGCATGGACAGAAACCCGAAAAAAAGTCTTACAGGTAGATAAGAGTCCAAAGGAGATCCACTCCAAGGATAAGTGTGGATGCGTTGACAACAGGAAAGCTCATGTTAAGAATATGCCAAAAATCCGGATATGCGAGCACAAGGCGAGGAGTAAAGATCGAAGCGAGGTAAGATTGATAAGAAAAGATGTACGTCGTTAGGGAGTAGAATGGATTTCGGCAAGGGCTTGTGAGGAGACCTGAGTGGTCCGGTTTGCAGGATAAATGAGGATAGCAAGCGCGAAGCAATTGCTATATGGAAGATAGCCGGTAAGCGCGAAGCTATTACAAGGCAGAGGTGAAGACAAGCGCTAAGCGTATCCAACGAGTTGTTCAGCAAGCGCTTGATGTAGCTGAGTGTTCACGCAGTGTGAAGGGTACTGAAAATAGTAAATTGAATAAAGATTATTTAATACAATAGTATGTACGAGTTTATATACCCAAGAGTTCAAGGAATTATTATTCTACTAAGTTCTAGTATATTCTAGTACCTGTAAGAAAAGTAGAGAAAGTAAGAGAGGATACAAGAAAGTACGAGGGAGTCAGTATGACGACCGAGAAGGCCGAGTAAGGGCATGTGTTGACTCATGCTCCGAAGTAACGGATACCCAATATCCATAACAGCTCAACGCATACGCGAATCCAGTCGAACAATTCACTGGGGCTGTGGCCGCTGTGATGACGCTGTTTGACCTCGCCAGCATACAAGATTTCCATTCTCGCTACCTCGCGACGGGTACGAGTTACCGTTACCTTAGTCTCAAAGGCGGTAATGGACGAGTTTCTCGAAATCACGTCCTGGATAATAGGATTCAATTCAGTTCCTCCTTATCAGTCGCATACACACGCGCAAACCACTCCACGATCCTCGGCTCCCCGACGTTCCCCATCCACGCCGAGTCCCATATCGGCTGACAATGGATCCCTGACTTCTGCTCGTACACCTCCACCCGCGGATGATATGGCCCGATGTACTCCTTGCAGAGCCGCCTCTGGCCCGCCCTCAAACATTCTACTTCTCCCCACATCACGAACACGCGCTCCGCGAGCTTGGAGAGTCCATCGAACTGGTCCTCAGGCGCTTCCAGGGGGTCGACGAACGGGATGTGGACGGGCGATACGTCGTTGAGGAGGGTGCGACAGGCGAGCCGGCCGTACTGGGCGCTTAGGCTGTCGTATTGGTGTTTGGTGTCGAGGAGGTGTTGGGGGAGGGCGAGGTCCTCTTTCATGGAGACCCACGGGGACATGAGGAATACGCCGCGAAAGCGTACCTCGGGGATTCGGGAGACGGAGGAGAGGGGGTGGAGGATGTGCGTGAGGAGTTGGAGGACGAGGTTCCCCCCGGCGGAGGAGCCTGCGAGGGTAATGTTTTGGGGTGTGGCGCCTGAGCTGAGGAGGGTGGCGATTGCAGCCTGGGCTTCGCGGAGTTGCGTGGGGAAGGGGTTATCTGGGAGGAGTTCTAGGGTGAGGTCGTAATTAAATTTTGAAGGGCGACAGAGAAGATAAAGGACTTACTGTATGCTAGGATTGCGATGCCGACGTGGATGTTGCGCTGTTCGAGCTCCAGTTGGAGATATCTGCAAAATGTCATGACATTCCCGGAACAGCTCATCATATACGCGCCTCCTACACCGATTTCCAGTTACGAACTCGCCTCTTCGTAAAGGGATTACGCACCGTGAAAGTACAAAATCACTCGATCCACGCGTTTCGGACCAATCCACAAAAGGTGTGCGCCGTCCGGGAGCTCGTCGATCGTTGCTAGGAGGTTATGTGATTGCGTCCATTGGCTGTAGTTCATGAGCGAGGAAGGCATATTGGAGAGAAAGTCGGAGGGGGAGTGGTCGAGGGTGAAGCGGAAGGAGGCGGCGGTGCAGATGGTGCGCCATGTGTTGGATCGTTCGGGGGTGAAGAATGAGTAGAGGAGGCGTTTGAGGACGTATAGCGCTGTTGGAGGGTGAGATAAGTCGTATTAGTGGTCATGTTGGGCACTCACGACGGACGAGTTGGGAGTAGGCGTTCTCCATGATTGTGGGGCGAAGGAGAGTGGCGGGGTACCCCACGTGAACTCCGCTTAGAGCATAAATAGGTTGGTGTCAATGTATATTTGTCCCTGGTAGAGAGAGATCAGATTACTTCGCCCGGTGATCAAAGGGCGGATCTATAAACGGGACGTACGCCATGATGATTTCACACCGGCAAGTCACAAGGCATGATGGTGTGCGCTTCATGCAGTCATTTCAAGTTTGGCAAAAATCGGTGAAGGCAGGTGGAGACTTGGATCTACTACCACAACGAAATGAGTCTGATGTCGGAAGAGCATGTCGGAATCTTCATCTCTATTCCAATCTGTTTCATCCCTTGCATCTTGATTGGCGCGAGTTAGTCACCTGCATAGAGTGGCTTGATATTGACGCGTTCAGGTCCCGCGTTTGACGTCGCTCTGGTTTCCATAGATTCCGCCGTTATGCCCAATATATGTCTGGCAAATGCGGCATGACGGAGATAGTTCTGTACTATTTCGACCGTAACTTCAGGGGCTGTTACGCGTTATGCAACATGGCCAAATGACCCAAAAATGATTACAGGTTTATTCACTGAAAAATGATGTAGATTTACTATATTTAGGTTATCAGGACCACGGTGCAGTATTATGAAAAAAGTCTACCTTTGCATCGCGTCGTCGGGCGCGACCCTTGACAAGCGCCACCTAGATAGCGACTTCTGTGAAACGCTAACATCGCGCTATCAATCGTGCTCTCCCACGAAAGTCGCCATGTTCCGCCTCTCGTCTTTGAACTCTTAGAAGGCGAAGCGAAACCGAACTTAGGTTTCAGCACGAGCCCTCGCTGGGCTGTGCTCTAAGAGGACGACTCGGCAGGGCAGTCTTCGTATCTTGTATATGGGATCAAGGATTCTGCATAAAATCAAATTTTAGAAACGACGATAATTCGACTGGGAAGCAATACATACCAGAATGGATGCACCCGCAAGAAAAAGGACTACCGACCGAGATAGATCATCGTAGCACGTTCTGCCTCCTTTATATCTTTGGAATCGGGACCTTCGTCGTTGACGGACATGCGAAAGACAGAATAGAGGACGGCGGCAGCGACAGGGTCGTCAATATCGTGGGTGGAGAGAAAGATCCGGAGCACCGGCTAATTGATCCGGTAAAAAATCGGCTTTCTTTTCCCCGTCATCCCGTTTTGACGTCCACCGTGAACTAAAGGCGTTCGGCGCAGTGAGGAATGTCAATATCTCAAGAGGACGTCGACGATATCTACTTATGACGACGGGAAATTGCGCGTGTTGCACAGACTCGCCACTTGCTATGGCCATGGTTGGAATGTAAGGTGATAAGCATTCTCGTTTGTCTCTACCATACATATTTCTAACGTTCCCACCCGGACCAGTCACTTCGACCTGGGGACATTGGGTCCCAGTAAATACCCTGTATTACTCGACGTTACAAACGTTCACACGTCCGCCGCTCAGGATTGGATGCGCAAGGAATGCAGTTACTTCCTTCACCAATCATGATACATGGCCTATAATCAGCTCATACATGGAACTGTCCTCACGTGGATGTGGATTATAATGATGCCTGCCATCTAGTACGAGTTTGTCCCTGGTTTGCGCATATTCGCCGTTCCGGAACTTATTTTTAGCTTGACTCGCAGTCGATGTCGAATCGGAGACATCTACAGTCTGTTGTTTATACTTGAATGTGGAGTAATATCTGTCGCTGCGAACCTTTGTCACCTTGGAGCAGCGGTCTTTTTTATCTTCCAGTTATAAGTTCTTGTCAAGGCCTTCTCCGGTCTATCTGCGCGGACTCGTACTTGGGATACTTCCGTGCACGCTGTCAAGTAATTCACGGTACCGTTCTTCGACGTTATCAAGAGTGCACGTCTATTGCTTCCATTAGTCCCGCTCTGAATATGACGGAGTCTCATACAATAGACTATCTTCCTCATGTGCTCCAGCCCTATAACGACGGCTCTTTGGTCATTGAGTCTTGTGCCTCATCCACCGAGGAAGCGTACCCAGGGTAGAAGTCGCACTGAGAAGCTGACACATCAGCATCTGTATTGCAGAGCGCTGCAGAGCTGGATGAAGAAACTCGTGACGTTCTTTCCCTTCCTTCTTCGCTTTTCATACACTAACACACGGTCTAGCCAACGTTCTAACTCATCCCGCACAAAGATTTCTCAGCCCCGTTTCCCAGCCTATCTATCCTGAATTATGAGCCAATGCCGTCGTCGTTCTAAAGCAGGCCACTCCACCATTTGACGTCACCGTGATACCTTTTCTAAGAATCGGTGAAAACGTATTGGACGATACGAGCAAGGGATTTTCTCTACGCAACCCCATCACTCACATAAATCGTTCGTCGCAGAAATCTCTGAGCCACATCGAATAGGAACTCATGGACCGTGTACGGTGCCTTCTCGTTGTCGGGCAGCTCATGGACTATGTTGTCACAAGACCGTCGTGTTTTATTCTGTGGCATCCAATAGCACGTCATCAATATAAATCCTCAGTCCGGTATGTATTACCACAACGCACTAGCGATGCAGTCACGCAAGTAGAAGCGGGAGCAATACCAAGGAAGTTCTTTCTTTTTCGTTCGAACTAGCGTCCGCAGCCGGATATGGTCCGGTGCGTGACCTTACTTTCGAGGGTCCGAACGTAATCTGTTGATCTTATGTGCGGGACTTCTAACCCTAGCTCTACTGAGAGTACTTCCACAAACACTGTCGACTGTGAGCCTGTTAATGTTAAAATTGGATCTATTTACGACGTACGTCTATTACTTCCGATTCGCACTGACAGCGACTGAATCCCATGTTATCGACTGAATTCCCCCTTCTATAGCGATTGAACGCCTAGTCATTGCAACATATTAGACATGTCCGTTCAAGAATGCGCCAAGGGCAGGTTTCCTCTGATCTCCTCATGTGCGTTGTTATCCTTGTGTTTTGGGTAACAGGATATCCTTTTCACTCAGTTTGGCACGAACAAGGCCATTCATTTCGACCTTAGCAGGAATTATGATGGTAGTGGTGGTGGCACCGGTGTGATGGTGTGTGCGTTTATAGCGCTATGTCATGTGGTGTGGGGGTACCATCGGTAGCATTTTGCCGTGAATGACATTCTTCCATTCCAGTATCCACTTCCCATTTCAACCTCATTGCATTGCACCAACTAGCAAATTCTCGAAGTTTGTTTGGCCCCGGATAATGTGGATAGCGGTGAGATTTGTCCAGATCGGCTCCATCTAGGGGAGTCTTCATTAACCAATATCTAGATAATATGACATCTTCGCGATGCATATATGAAGACGTTCGTATCCTTGGTATAGTCTTCAAGCCTCATCTTCACCCCCATCGTCGCTCGCACTGCATCTTATATCGTTGGTCGCATATTCTGTCTATGCCAAGCATTCCAGCTCACATTGTGGTCATTCTAGAACAACATGTCCATTCTCGTTCGTCACCGAATTGGCGGCTGGCTCCCCCGCGACCATCGGGTTCTCCAACACTGGCTCGCCAGAAAGATTGCCCAAGTCGACGCCGACCCGCAACCGTTCCAGCCGGTCATCAAAGAGTTCCAAGACCTCATCGAAAGGGACGCCGACATTTACATGGACTTCCATCAGATGTTCGATCAAGTACCGACCAAGCCCCCTTACGACAATGATCCGACAGGGAAACCGCAGGTATGTACCCCACGGCGCTGGTTTTTCTCACGCAGCTCAGTGACTAAAATATGGCTCTATCTCCCAGGTTCGCGATTACATGCATATGCTAGCTTTATTCAATAAAATCATCACCGAAGCGCCCGACTTTGAAGAATCCGACTACGACGTCGGCTTGGTCGGTTTCCCTATCAACGCCATCCTTGACTGGCCTATGGGTACACCCGCGGGCCTCTCCGCGTTTGTCAACGACAAGGTGAACGCCCAGTTCAAGAAGATGTTTGACGTTTGGGCTGCTTTCCTCACCTCATCCGCTTCGTGCTATGTCCTCACCACCGACGCGACCGGCTGGTTCGGTCCCAACGCGAGTGCCGCCATGCCTAACTTTACCCAGACATACGTCTGTGATCCTACCGCACAGTATTACGGATTCACATCCTGGGACCACTTCTTCACCAGGCTCTTCCAACCTGGTGTGCGCCCTGTCATGTTCCCCGATGACGACCGCATCGTAATCAGCGCTTGTGAATCGACCGTCTACAAGACGGCCTTCGACGTCAAAGCGCTCGACACTTTCTGGCTTAAAGGCGAGCCCTACTCGCTGAACCACATGCTCAACAACGATGTCCTCGCTCCCCAGTTTGTCGGCGGGACGGTCTATCAAGCTTTCCTTAGCGCGACCAAATACCACCGCTGGCACAGTCCAGTGAGCGGTACGGTTATGAAGACCGTCATGATCCCCGGCACATACTACGCCGAGTCACCCGCTATGGGATTCCCCGACCCAGACCCCGGCGCTCCCGACCTCTCACAAGGCTTCATCACCGCCATCGCTGCTCGCTCGCTGATTTTCATCCAAGCTGATAACCCCAGTATTGGCTTGATGTGCTTCATAGCCGTAGGAATGGCGGAGGTTTCGACGTGCCAAGTCACTGTTCAGGAAGGCCAGGTGCTTAAGAAGGGTGACGAGATAGGAATGTTCCACTTCGGCGGCTCCACGCATTGCCTCGTCTTCCGACCCGGCACGAGCGTTACGTTCAATCCGGAATACCCTGTTGACGCAGACGTCCCGCTTCATGCTCCCATTGCGACTATCGCTTCAAATTGAGGTACAAGCGTAATTAGTTATGTGAGTTGTACGATACCAAGTTGTAGATGCTTACCGTTGCTTATTCTCCCTTGTAAATTTCAATTCGTCATCTCGAAGCTTGCAAGAACGAAGTTTGATGGTTTGTATACCGTACACAGGATGGGGCTGCTGTATAAATTAGTTATAACGAATTGAAAGACGTGCTTTAAGGCGAATCATTGGTCTGTTGTGAACTACCGGAGACGATCGACCGGGTTCCGTAATTATAAATATCAGCGTTGGATTGAAATGACATGTTAGGGGAAAGGATGCGGAAGGACGACGTAAGGCTGATTATGTTAACACTTTATAAAAAGAATAAGGCACTACATTATACGTGAGACATGCAAGCCTACCACCCAGAATTCTATCCTGGGTGTAAATATAATATCACTCATGAGCGATTTGATAATGGTTGTCGCCATCGACCACGCGAGATTCATAACGATCACCCTAAATATTCCCAGAAACTGATATATGATAATTATCTAGAGAAAAATTTCTCCAGATATACGAGCAACAATACAACACGTCTAAATAATATAATGTTAATCACGACACGGTACGGCGGAAATACGATTTCACAGCGGATCCCCCATTCTTCATTGTTGTCGGTTTGTTCGCAGTATATGATTCCAGTAGGTAATTTTTGAGTTTTTGAATAACTCTCTTGTCTTTTCGAAGAGTAGGGCTGTTTAGAATGAAAGCTATAGTTGCAGGACCTCTCTGTGGCTCAGGAGAATCACGGATTTCGGAAGATGCATTAATGCATTCGTCACAGCTACGAAAGCAAAATTGGCATGATGAGATATACACAGAGGCAAGAATACAAACGCACGCAGCTGAGATCGCTTGCCACTGTTCGGCTGTCAATTCAATGCCCCTAACGCAAGTTCAAGTCAAGTCTGCGGACCAAAAGAAAAAGAGAACACACTTCAGAGCTTCCACGAGTAATTCATCGTTGTTGAACATCTTTCCGCACACGGCAGAGGTCGACCGTCGAAGGAATGAAGGAAAGGAATATCTAAGCCTATATATGCAAGTGCGTAGATAATTCCAGTTGCCACTAAATCACCAGAAGTGGTCGTCTATCCCAACGTTGTGCAAAAAAAAAAGACAAGGAAAAGATATGCGTTTTTATTCAATGACCGTCATTTTTGATGCACAATGTACACTGATTCAAATGAGGACTCCTCTCAGGGTGCAGTTACTGATAGCCGGTTGCAGTCGTACATGTTACAAGGCTATTCCAGAGAGCAAGGGCAAGGGATAATGTTAGCGGGATGGTGGCACAACTCCACGGCAATTAAGGATGCAAAAAGGATTGGCGCGGGAGTCGGCTGATCAAGATCACGGAGCTCGCCGAAGTTCGATTTCTCTCGGACATTTCCGTGTTGACTTTTCTCCTCTTAAGTCGGACATGTACATCCACGCCGCGCGTCGAAATTAGGATTTAAACCCAAACTAAGAGGTCAGTGCTCGATATACATCTGGCCTCTACCTCGTGTGCTGTCTGGGTAAAACACATCGTATAGATCCAGCTTCAGCCTCATTAGTGGAACGCGTGTCGTTCATGTGAAGCTTAACCGAAGGCTTCATCCGTTGCAGTCGCAGAAGTGGAAGAATATACCTGTGTCTAAATATACGCGTTTCCTAGGCGTTCGTTCTTAGAAGATCATCGTGGAGCACTGCCTACATGATTGTGAAGAATACACACCGCCGAACTATGTCATCGTTACTGTGGAATTTCCTCATCTGCCATTGTAGCATGTCTCACCATCAGTCGACCAATCTTCTCAAGGCAATTTCACACGTAAGTTTTCTGGATTATACGGCCACTCGATTACTCTGAAATGGACAACAGTTCTAACTAAACGTTGGACAATGATTTATAATGAAGAAGCTCCTTTTACGACGCTAAATCTACGACTGAGATCTGTCCATGAAGATGATTTTGAAAAACAATGTCAACAAAGACTGTTCTCACCGTAATCTCTAGGAAAGGTTTCTAGTCTACAGATTCCTATTAAAAGCTGGCGACGAACACTACACCGTTCACGGTACCTCTCTTTCCCTCAGGCCTCAAGAGCTCAACGTTCAACAATTTACTCCCCAATATTCTCCCCACCATGTCTACTTCTTACAACGACTGTACCACCATCGTTTCGTGCGTTATTAAGATGCCACCTGCTTTCCTTGAACCCAACAATCTTTCAACAACCTTTGCAGAACATACCCTAATGTTTGGGCTGGCACCGGCGCGTAAGTTCATAACATCACTCCGTCCTCGCCTCTTTTCTTATAATCGTTCCTCTGCTATTTCAGACCTAATTTCTCGTTCCCATCGGGGCACAGCAACGAGTAGACTGATTTTTCACGCCTATATCCCCGTTAACTTACTTACCTATTATTCTAGACTAACAGGCTTGACTACGCCTGCGCCGAAATCGCTCAACGCCACCCTTCCTCAATACGATCCTGACGCCCTTCTGTTCGCCTTCCCATTCAGCCAACCGGAGGATTCCTGGGTCTCCCCCGTCAGCACCCTTCTTCCAAGCCCCCCTTCCTACGACGACTCGGAGGACATGGATTCCCAACAGGACGACGATATGCCTACCGCATACGTCAAGGTCGTACAGCGGAAGCTCTTGTTCCCCCCAGCGACCATGCTGGCAACCCCGCCCGCGACTCCACAGCGGCAACGAAATGGGAAGATTCGCTTCGAACCCTACAACATTCGGGATCGCTCGCCTATGCAGCCTTCCTTGAGTACTGCTTCTCGTTCTCCGCCTGCTCGGCTTACGTCCCCGTGAGTGCGATGGTGATCCTGTACTGCGCAGCATCTAACGACTGTCACTTAGATCTCCTATTTGTCGCTCCCAGGCTCGTGTCGACAAGGATGCATCCTCTCCTGCTGCTGCTCCCCAGACCAGACGTCTATATGAGATGTCGACACCGTCGTACGTAGCCCCTCAGTGTTTTGTGAAAGAGTCGGTCTAACGCGACCTCCAGCTCCACTTCAGTGTCGAGTTCTACCACAGGCAACGAAACCCTCGAAGCGGAGCCATGGTGCGTTTTCAGAGCGTCGAAGTTTCATTCCATTTCCTCACAATACATTACTCCAGCCCGAAATACTGCGTCCAGCAAAACTTTCCACCCGAGTTCGTACGCCAAGTCGCAGAGAAATACGGCATAGCCCCCAACCAAATCCTCCACTACCGAAAGGTGGACGGCAACTTCCACTACTGTCCCTTGGACTGCGGGAATTACACCCTCGGCAGCAGCATGGCGCATCACCTCAAGAAGCACCATCCAAACATCGAGGGTGCGACCGTATCATGCACCGTCAGGTCTCTCAAGGGAGAACGCTGCCTCCGCCAGCCCATGCAGGGCGTAGACTTCCTCGCGCATTTTGAAAGGGATCATTGTATCCAGGAGGCGCTGTGTCCCTTCTGTCTGAGGGTCACCGCCATGCCGAAGTTGATGGATCACTTTGAGGTCTGCGGCGAGATTGAACATCCGGTGGAGGAGGAGTGCGAGCCGCAACCGCAGGAACAGGAACAGGAACAGGAACAGAAGCCGCGTGCACGGTCCGCTAGAGGAGGATGGATAGGGAGGACTTTGCGCCGGAAGAAGCTACCTCTTCCGAGAGTACAAAAAGCACCCAGCTTCGTCATGAAGCTCCGACAGAAGAAACGGAAACCTGCTAGATATGCATAGACTAACTTATTTCTTTTCTTTCTTTCTTTCTTCCTTCCACTACATTCATTTCTTTGTCCCTGGCTCGTCTCATTTTCTTTCTGTCTTTCTGTGTCATCCTCCTTACAGTGCTATTAACATAACTTAGTCGCTCTTTATAAGTAGTTGTCTCATACTAATTCTACGATTTTCCTGGCGAAATTATAGTTCAGCGTGCCCCCATTACAAGGCTTTTGTGATTCTTCCACGCGTAAGTACTAAGTAATTCCACTAGTAGTTTATTTGCTCATAACATGCTTCGTCCTTTGACTGTCTCTCAGTGCTTGAGCATCTTGTTCAATGACTACGTATATATCTAGTTGCTCCGATCTTGACTTCCTATACATAACCTAACCGACCGGTATTGCAAGAATTCCTCTTCACATATCACGTCTCTAATAACACTCTAAGATGTACCTTCACTCCATCCTTCTCCGCCGACAATGATACCTTTGTTCCACCCTACCGAGAGGATCGGTTATAAACCCTGCAATATCCGGGCCCGAGAGCTGTACGTGGATCCGCCAATCAACCACGCGGTCCAGCCTAACGACAATCATCAGATCAGTTCCAACACGTACGTTCTCCCCGACTATCGGTTGCAGATCTCTGCACTCAGTAGAGACTGTATGTATTAATGATCGTCCCTTGCAAGATCGCGTAAGATTCACAACATGGCCATGGTCCTTATTCACACTTCGTAAGCCAAGAACTACTTATCAGAAAGTCAAATCAGAAATCGGCGTTAGATGGCTCACTGGAAAAACCCTTGTTCTGTTCGTAGTCAGATAGTAAGACTACTTCATCGTCACATTGGAGTCGTCAAGTAGAGACCCCGTCAGGGACTATCGTACCCTGTCATCTACGATCTAGTTTAAAAACTTGATTTCAAGCTCGTTAAGACAGAAAACAAGTCAGTCAATCAAATACGTAACAAAAGAAAAAACTAGCATATGGAATCGAACACGATAATGGATGGAATAAACCAAAAAAAAAAGACTAGGAAATTTACGTTAACGAGCGACTCGGGAGGATGTAGATATAAATCAAAGAGCCGGCTCCTTGTAACCGGAGGACGGGGTGCGTGAAGCGTGAGGGGGTATAAAAATGAGGATGAGAGGGAGCAAGCATAAAGCAAAAAAAAAGAGACATATCGTATATCATATAAGTAATTCCACGCACCACTTACTCCTCCTCCTCCTCCTCCAACACATTATGCAACGGCGCCCCATGCACATACCTTCCCGGACTCGCTCGCCCCTGCTCCTCATCAATCACCGGAACCCTTGGCGGCGGGGGCACTTCCTCCTCCCCTTCCTCCTCCTCCTCCACCGACGGAATCTCCACAATCTTCGGCGGCACAACCACGGACGCAGACGCAGCAGCAGGGGTCGGCAACGCCCTCACCGGCGCCCCACTCCCGTTCCCATTCCTCTCCCTTTCGCGATACATTTCAATCAGCGCTGCAGTCTTCCCAGGCACCCTCAGCGGCGCCGTCGACGGCGATGGCTCCTCATCGAGGTTAATAATCGGCGGGACCCGAGGGAGAGGCCGGACCCCCCCACCAAGCCCCCCCAAGCCCTCGTCCTCGGAATCACTATCGTGCCCGAACCTAGCTCGAGGGTCCTCCCCGCTGGTGTCGCCATTAAGTGGAGCTGGTCTTCGTTCGGGGTGGAGGTCAAAGTAGCCTGGTCGTTTCGGCGGGATGGAGGGTCGCACTATAGGTTGCTCCTCGTGCTCCTCATGCTCTTCTTGCGCTAGAGGTACTGGCACCGGCTCGTCTGCCTCCTCCTCGGACTCATGCTGGTCATAACGTAGCGCCTGAATAGACTGTTCAGCCGCCGAAGGTCCGTCGCCATTGTAATCCAGCGAATCGTCATAATACTGCGGCTGCTGCAAATCATCCACGAAATCATTCATAGCCAGCCTCGAAGGAACCCTCTCCACTTCAATCGACTCTTCCTCCTCGTCCCTATCCCTTACAGGATTTCGTTCCGTTCGCTGGCTCTCGGGACTCTGGCTCATCTTCCTCACGCCCTTCAGCGCCTTCTGTACCTCCAGACTCACAAGATCCACGTCCTCCCCCCTCCCTTTCCCCCGCCCCCCATACTCCTGGTCAGCCATACGTCGCTCTTGCGTCCCGACGAGGATATCCACCCACGCGTCGTCAGCGAACTCGCGGTTCTTCGGCGCGCCGTCAACAGGCGGGTAGTCCTCGTACACGTCCTCACCATCGAGGCTCGCCAGACGCGTCTCAAAATCCACACTGCTGTACTCAGCAGGGGGAACACCGCCCACGAGGGACTTTCGCCCCATCACGGAGCCGCCATTCGTGGGGGAGACTGAACCACCTAAACGAAACCGTCGTCTATTTGAGGAGGGCGTGCCCCCGACGGTACTCGCAGTCAAGGTGGAATCGTCACTTCGCGAGGATGACTGGTGACTCAGCGATTGCAACATGGGAGGGGGAGGTTCGACTTCTGTCGGGGAGCCAATTATCCTACTCTGCGTGGGCGTCTCCTTCGATCCAAGAGTGATCACTTTCGTCTTCCGGTTGCCGTCACCCCTCAACAGACCTTCGAACTCGACCTCTTTGAACGAAGCCTTGGGGCTCAGCGCCCTGGGCTTCGACCGTTCAGTCTTGTCCTTCTTCGACTTGGTCTTCACCCTGGGCGACGTTGATGTGGGGGAAAACAGCGATGGAAGGCGCCGTCGATTTGACGAAGAGGAGGAGCTTATTTGCTGTCGATATTCGAGGGGGACGAACTCTTCAAACAGAAGAAGCGCATTCGGTTGGAACTCGATCTAAATGCAGGCATATAAGTAGAATATATACGGTAACCAAAGAAACGTACCAAAGCCCAATTACACTCTCTGTCACATTCGTTGGGATTTGATACCCCTGCCCAACCGCAAACAATGTCGCAGAAGACGTCTAAAAACGCTTCCTCGATGACTTCTTCCTGCCCTACGACAGGTTCTGTGTCCCATCCAAACGCCGGTATATGCTTTGCGGCCTTTTTCAGCTTCTTGGCGTATTCGGCTGGCTGATAGGAGGAAATGGTGGCTGACATGGGAGGCGAGAACTGCAGCGTCGCGCTGAGAGGTGCGATATCCGACCTCGTAAATCCCGTCGATGAAAAGTCGTTCCAGCTGAGTGTCTGTCGCTTTGCGCTCCGCTCCTGCAAATAATGAGAAGACGAAAAATGTAAGGAATAGCTACGCACCGTCCTGGCACTCTCGTTCAAATCAAACTGAAGCTTCTCCTGACCCAGGCCGCCAAATCCCAGGGACTCGAATTCTCCCCACTTGAGATCGGTCAGACTCCGGAAGCGGTCGCCATCCTCCTGTCCTGCTTCAAACTGAGATGGCATATCCATACGCTTCCTGTACCCATCAGAGTACTTCACAGGCGACCTGCCGACGATTTTTCCCAGATTGCACTCCCACGTCGAGGCAGACTTGACGAGATCCTTGGTGTACATCCGTACATTACGACGGACACTGAGGATACGGGACGTACGAGCACCTTTCCGTGGCTGGGGTCTTGACGACTGGTCGGCAAGCATAATTGGATATCCCTTTATCCACTCCTTGAGGCGCGTAGGGACCCCCATGGATGCCGAATTCGCCCTCGGCGTGTCCTGGAAACGAATGAAAGAGAGTATAATATGTTCCATGGCGTTCGTAGCGCGTAGGTAGTAGACATAGGTATGGTGAAAAGGCAGCCCCGGTGGGCCCAGACCGAAGAAGAGGGGCCCGAACAGCGGGGAAAGCGTCGGCGGCGTGTGTCCCGACGTCGACGAGTTCGCCGTCAAACGTGTGAGTACGCTGAGCACGGTGATGACGATGGAACGCAGATGAGCAGGCAGCGGCGGCAGGAACGTCGAGAAATGTGTTGGTGGAAAATCTGCAGCGAGCTCAGAGTCGCGAAAATCAGTATAATGGTCCCACGAAATCAATCCTCGCTCCTCCTGCCCGTCAACAATCCTCACTAACCGACCGAGCCCCCATCGCAACAGCATCCCGAGCTCGTGCGGCCCCGCGAACCGGGCCTCTTCCCGGAACCGGTGCTGCTTGGAGCTGCCAGGATCAGCACAGGCGTCGATAAATGCGCGCATGAGACGCTTGGTCGATGACGAGGACAGGTCGAGCGCCAGCGACGAGAACACAAAGGGCGTCGTTATGCCCCCCCGGGTGCCCAGCTCCTCGCTGACAACGTCGACGAGCTGCGAGACCTGCTCCAGGCCCAGCACGACGTGACGCTCGTACGCGAGGTACCCATAATCGATCTCTGTTCCATCCTTCGGCCTCTCCAGCGTGAACGGTAGAAACCCGTCTGGTGGTGGCAATGGCGACTGCTGCGACGCCCTTGACGACACTCGCCCAAACTCGTCCGTACCGGCAGTCGTGTCGAGTCGGAGGCTCTTCGGCGCCGTCGAGGCATTCCTTGACCGCGAGAATATGCTCGGCATCGTGCAGCGAGACGATGAGTTCGCGATTTTTTATAAAAGAGTAAGAGGTCAGGGCATGCCGGCTTTTGCCGAGTGCCACCACGGTGATCCGGGTGATCCGGCCCGGCGGGAGAAGATTACCCACGGTGTTCGTCGCAGACGGAGCTTCCATCGTGTACTTATCTCTTCATGATGGCGGTGATACGGAAGTAAGTGGCCGTTCTACCCTCTCTCTGTGACTTTAAGAGATTTTACTGTCGTCGCTTCGTCTAGATCTCGCATAAGTTATCGCCCAAGTTCGAAAATAGACGGTGACGGTAAGCGTCTGCTACGACTCGGAATTGCGACCTCCTTTAATATCGTTTCTTCAGTGTGTGCTGCGCCGTAGTCCAAGGATCACGAAAAAGCAATCACAGCGGTGATGGCAAACGCACAGAGGGGGGAAAGCAATGGGAGTCATCAACCATTTGCCTTTAAATTTCCCCGCTCTCTCCAAATTGTTCGCTTCCGTCCTAATGCACCTCCGAAATTGCATTGAATTCGCTCCTCCGCACTTTGAAAGCGAATGGCCGCTGCCCATATTTCAATGTACACTCCCCAGCAGCGTTCCCTTCCCCTCCTAATGTATGGTCGTAATCCCCATCAACACCGAGCTGGCCATCGCCACCCATTACGCTTGACAGCTCGCATCCAGCCCAGGCTTCCAAACACGATCACCCTGACAAGCCGGCCTTACATATCAATGTTTCTCCGAGCATCACGTCCCCGTCCCCTCGCGTTATCCCCACGACTCGCGTCCGTGTCTGAGGATTTGCGCCGGCCGATGATTATTACTTATTTATGAATTGCTCCTCCGTTGCATTTCGAAATACCTTTCATTGCATCATCGTGCCTTGATGTGACTCAGATTTACACGCGGAGCGAATCTGCTCATCACGCTTGGATACAGAATCAATATCAGTATCTGCTCCTCAAGCTAAACGGACATCATCCACTCATCATCTCGTCATCTTCTCTCTCGTCACCTTCCATAACTCCAACGATTGATGAAAAAGCAATGACGCTCTGACATACACGTCGTAGTACGTACCCGACTTACACATCATTTCTCCTTCCCATCCCCTCCACTATAACACTTCCATCCCAAAAAAACCAATCCGAGAAACCCGACTACCCGACTACTAAAACCACCTCACAAAAGAAACACTCATCTTTGTCCATTTCTTCCCTTCGCACCCAATTACATGTATGTAGAACCGCAGAAATCTCCCACCGGCCCCCGGTAGCCGGACCGGCTGTGCGCTCGTATGACGGAAAACTCACTTCGCATCGTACCAATAAGCAAACGCATAGGAGCTCCAGCCTCCATCTCCATCTCCAAACAGAGGGGTAGTACACGAACAACTATCGTACACCTCTCTTCCATCCCTCCGAATCACCACAGAAATAGCCTCTGAGTCCGAGTCGTCACTGGTGAGAATCGAACGTCGGCGCGTGCGCGTGAGCACCGGGATCACACCCTTCAAAAATGCCGAGGGAGCCAATACCGTGTTGAAAACGTACAAAGTACGTCATTTTCTCTCTCCTTCCTTCCCTGCGATATATAAATGACGGTAAGTGTCACTAACTAGTGCACGTCCGTTTCCTATTCTCATCTATCCAACAGAGTCGGCGTCTGCGCATAAGCGAGTCCGGAGTCGCGTCCAACCCGTGTTTAACCGTAGAATTAGAGCGGACGGTACGAACAAGTGTCGTATTATCATTATACTCTTCCGTCCCTTCAAATCCGACGCGTCATCTCACAGAAATAACGCAGCCACTAGACGTTAGTGTGTGGGCACCCATACAAAAAAGCTGAGTACCGCATTTTCTATCTTTCCATGAGATATTTTAATGTCGGAGAGGAGCACGTACTTCTTTTCTCGTGATCTCACAATGTCAGAGTCCGGGGTCGCGTTCAATCCGTGTTTTACAAAGTTGGAGCGGCCCATCAGGACTATACAAGGATTAAATTATCAAAGACGAAGTCTCCTAAACAATGTCATCTTTGTCATGCCGCATTTCTAGGGAACAACACGCACCAGACATAGTATATTGCTAAGTATCAGGAGACCAGAGCAACGTTGAACGCGGGACCGAACGCGTTAATATCACTCCTGGCAGGTGATCAACTCGCGCCAATCACAATGCAAGCTGAGGGAACTGATTAGAACAGAGATGAAATTCTGACGTGCTCTTTCAACCACAGCAAGCTTTCACATTAGAACTTGGTGGATCCAAGTCTCCACCTGTCTTCACCGATTTTTGTCTAGCTAGAAATGACTGCTTGCTGCTTGCAGCGCACACCATCACGCCTTGTGACTTGCCTGTGTGAAATTATCATGGCATACGTCCCGTTTATAGATCCGCCCTTTGATCACCGGGAGAATCAATCTGATCTCTCTATAGACACTATACATTCCCACCAACCTATTTATGCTCTCAGCGGAGTTCACGTGGGGTAACCCGCCACTCTCTTGCCCCACAACCATGGAGAAGGTTTATTCTCAATTCGTCCGTCGTGAGCACCCACCTTCATCACTAACACACCTTATCTCACCCGTAGCGTAGCGTTATACGTCCTCAAACGACTCATCTACTCATTCTTCACCCCCGAACGATCCAACACATGGCGCACCATCTGCACCGCCGCCTCCTTCCGCTTCACCCTCGACCACTCCTTGCCCGAATTTATCTCCAACATGCCTTCCTCTCTCACGAACTACTGTCAATGAACGCAATCGCATAACCTCCCAGCAACGATCGACGAACTCCCGGACGACACACACCTTTTGTGGATTGGTCCGAAACGCGTGGATCGAGTGATTTTGTACTGTCACGGTGCGTCATCGATTTACCAAGAGGCGAGTTCATAACTAAAAATCAATTTAGGAGGCGCGTATATGATGAGCTGTTCCGGGAGCGTCATGACATTCTGCCGATACCTCCAATTAGAACTCGAACAGCGCAACGTCCACATCGGCATCGCGATCCTAGCATACAGTAAGTCCTTTGTCCTCTTTGTCACCCTTCGAGCTTTATCCACAACACCACCTTAGAACTCCTCCCAGAAAATCCTTTCCCCACCCAACTCTGCGAAGCACAAGCCGCAATCTCCACCCTCCTCAGCTCAGGCGCCACACCCCAAAACATCACCCTCGCAGGCTCCTCCGCCGGGGGGAACCTCATCCTCCAACTCTTCACGCACATCCTCCACCCCCTCCGCTCCGTCTCCCCAATCCCCGAGGTACGTTTCCGCGGCATATTCCTCATGTCCCCGTGGGTCTCCATGAAAGAGGACCTCGATCTCCCCCAACACCTCGACGCCAAACACCAATACGACAGCCTAAGTGCCCAGTATGGCCGGCTCGCCTGTCGCACCCTCCTCAATGACGTATCGCCCGCCCACATCCCGTTCGTTGACCCCCTAGAAGCGCCTGAGGACCAGTTCGATGGACTTTCCAAGCTCGCGGAGCGCGTGTTCGTGATGTGGGGAGAAGTAGAATGTTTGAGGGCGGGCCAGAGGCGGCTCTGCAAGGAGTACATCGGGCCATATCATCCGCGGGTGGAGGTGTACGAGCAGAAGTCGGGGATCCATTGTCAGTCGATATGGGACTCGGCGTGGATGGGGAACGTCGGGGAGCCGAGGATCATGGAGTGGTTTGCGCGTGTGTATGCGACTGATAAGGAGGAATTGAATTGAATCCTATTATCCAGGACGTGATTTCGAGAAACTCGTCCATTACCGCCTTTGAGACTAAGGTAACGGTAACTCGTACGCGTTGCGAGGTAGCGAGAATGGAAATCTTGTATGCTGGCGAGGTCAAACAGCGTCATCACAGCGGCCACAGCCCCAGTGAATTGTTCGACTGGATTCGCGTATGCGTTGAGCTGTTATGGATAATGGGTATCCGTTACTTCGGAGCATGAGTCAACACATGCCCTTACTCGGCCTTCTCATACTGACTCCCTCGTACTTTCTTGTATCCTCTCTTACTTTCTCTACTTTTCTTACAGGTACTAGAATATACTAGAACTTAGTAGAATAATAATTCCTTGAACTCTTGGGTATATAAACTCGTACATACTATTGTATTAAATAATCTTTATTCAATTTACTATTTTCAGTACCCTTCACACTGCGTGAACATTCAGCTACGCCAAGCGCTTGCTGAACAACTCGTTGGATACGCTTAGCGCTTGTCTTCACCTCTGCCTTGTAATAGCTTCGCGCTTACCGGCTATCTTCCATATAGCAATTGCTTCGCGCTTGCTATCCTCATTTATCCTGCAAACCGGACCACTCAGGTCTCCTCACAAGCCCTTGCCGAAATCCATTCTATTCCCTAACGACGTACATCTTTTCTTATCAATCTTACCTCGCTTCGATCTTTACTCCTCGCCTTGTGCTCGCATATCCGGATTTTTGGCATATTCTTAACATGAGCTTTCCTGTTGTCAACGCATCCACACTTATCCTTGGAGTGGATCTCCTTTGGACTCTTATCTACCTGTAAGACTTTTTTTCGGGTTTCTGTCCATGCCACGACTCGGTAAGCCATCTTCCTGCTGGGGACGACGCCTTACAGGACAGTCTAACGAGGACAGACCGCGATACAACCATCCTCAAATTAATAAATTATTCCTGCATCAATTAGAGTTTCATAGCTTGACGTCTCCTAAGGAGTGACTATAGGAACGACTGAGTACGATATCAATCAAGTACTATCTTTTTGACTTACAGATGTACTTCTAGCTACGGTACTTATGTTTATTCTTTCAAACTACCGCGGCTCTTTATGCTGGTCTACACCATTGAGGACGACGAAAAGACGACCGATGGCCAATTCTGTAGGGCTGCGCGCCGTACCGTATACGGTATACGGCCGTAAAGCCAAGGAGGCTGACGGCTTTGGACCGTATAATTACGGCCGTGACGGTCGTATATACGGCCGTATTCGTGGCTACGTGGTAGGTCACTATAAACGACTTGACTTCAGTGAGAAACACTGTAGTGTTCGAAGTGGCATATATTTCGACATATTCTGCGCTCATTCCGGCCATAAAATCGACCATTATAGTTCAGTCAAAAAGAGTTCAGGGGCTGTCGAGCTATGTCATAGTGGTTAGCATGTAATATCTTGTCCTGCAGCTACCTAAAGTGTCGGGGAGGTGTCGAGCATGATGGTGAGTCATTTTAGTATGTATCCAAATGCATTCAAGGTCCTCAGAAACACGTACTTCCTCTTTGTAGCACTGCCACAGATATACGGCCGTCGACGGCCATATTGTACGATAGGGCTAGAGGTGCTCACGGCGTCGGTACATATACCGTACACGGAAGCCGTATTCCCGTACAATACGGATACGGCGCGCAGCCCTACAATTCTGCACCTCGTTTTGGGTGGCCTTTGTATTCTTATTACGCAATTCCCATATCGACGCGTCGCTGTTCAATCATAATGTGGTTGTACTGCACCACTTCGAAACGACGTGTCCTGCGACTCGCAGTAGACATAAGTGGCGAAAAGAATATACAAATTAGCAGAATATCCACCAATGACCTGGTTATTTCTTGTAAGAAACGTTGCCCTTGTTCATTGGTCCGCAGCGAGGAACGGTCCTGCTTATGGGTCAGATGAGTCAATCCCCTTTCTTTGATTTTCAAAGCTCGCCGTTTATACATGAATCTACTATTTGGCAAATAAAAGTGCTTCCAATTTCGCTGCTAATCAGTGCGGTGGCATGTAGACCCAAAACAATGAAATTAGAGAACAACAGTTGGGAGAGACTGGGAGAAGAGGGGGTAGATAACACTGAAATCTCAGTCGATGTTAGAGATGGTGGTGGTTTTTGTGTAATTATGAATCAATCAAAGAAAGGTCTAGGACTGGTCCTAGACCTGTATCGAGGCGTCCGATCCTATCAACTATGATATAAAGAAGGGAAATGTTTGTCCTGTTCTTGTCGGGGTCTTGTTTTCTTAGTGAACTAAATAGAATCGTAAAGACGGAATGCCCAGTACTAAGCGTCCATTTCGTTTGCTCCACCCTATATCTCCGTGCCTTGTACTCAACTGACAGATCCTCGAACTTCGAATAGTTCTGGTCCCGAGCATACTGAATGCTAGACTGCGACATGTATCAGCTGCGTGGATGAAGACTGTAAGACGACTGTTGTAAGGTAGGCTACATGTAAGAAAGTGAGAACTTTGTATACTTTGTAGGTATTCTTTAATGGAAATGATTCAACTTTACCTAGGAAGGAAAGTCTAAGTGTTTTATTAAGCTGATTAATCGCGCAGGTTCAGCGAGTTGCTTAAGATCACTCAAGTATTGTGATGCGTAAAGCAAGGTAAATTATAAGGTAAGGTATCATATACATCGACGAGGCAGTACTTAAATATTTAACTAGCCACTGCGGCGGATGCTTCCTTCATCTTCTAGTATATACGGTGCGAGCATGGCTGCGGATTGAGGTAAACGAAAAGAGAACTATTGATTGGTATATGGTCATGATCTTCGTAAGGGAAGGAAGTCATGTATTCGAAAATGGAACAGAACTTAGAACTTGAAGGGAGACCGTAAGGAGACAGAAGAGAATACTATAACAATGACTCATGTACATCAGTGCTCACTTCAGCATCTAATCCAATGCGGAATAAGAGCAAGGCTGGAGCGATAGCCTACACAGAGAGTTAGCGCAGTCATCCAGCTGAATAAGGGAGAAAAGACAACATACACTTATCTGCCCCAGTGAATCACCAAGGATGATGCTAACCATAACCGCTGTATTGAAGAAAGCGAGGAAGAGCGTGGACGTCATGGCAGATATTGCCCCCGACTCGACGATCATCCATATAATGCCTACATATGGCTTCGACGTAGTGCTACTCTTCCAGGATCCAGTTCGTTTAGACATCCACCAGATACGGGTTACAATCATGGTGGTTACGGAAAGCTGCGTCGCGAGAGACAGCGAATATGAGGCCCGCAGCCACCGATAAAGGGTTTCGATAGATTCCGGCTGGATAGGATGAGTTGATAGGTAGTATATAGTGATATATCCGCAGACTTCAAACGTAAGCAGTGAGACAGGAACATAAATAAGAAGGAGAAGGATGGCTGACCTCCAAATACTAGAACCATGATTGCCTAGTGTTTGTGTAGCGTCAATCGAGGAGATCAGCAAATGTGGGACAGAGCAGCGTACGGGAGGAACGGACACCTTCACACTCTTATTCCAGATTACGTATAATCTCCAAAGCAATATGGTGTCGCACGCAAGGCACTATATGAGCGTCGCTATCATGATGGTGGCTTTCTATGATATATGAAATAACCCACATTCGTGATCGTCGCGGCCTCCTTAACGACATTAACCAATCGACCTTGGTCTCTCCAGTACAAAACGGCGAGGTTGGGGTTCTTCAACCAAATAAAGCCTTCTATCATAGAGCGCAAGACTGCAGCAATGTGGATGGTCGAAATAATGAACTGGAGAGTCGCACTCCCAAGTAAGAGCCTATGAGAGAAACACGCTAAGTTGGTAGTTATCACAGAAAATACTCTTTGGTGGGGAAGCGCACCACCAGCGACGCCTAACAAGCAGGTTTATGGAGCTAAAGTAAAGAACCAGACTTGGGGCGTTCAAACTTGTCATCTCAGGCCTGAGAGTACTTCGAGTACTTACTTCACGCCTAGAATAGCGTGGCCGTCATTAGGATGCTTCGATACATGTATGAATAATAACGCACCATATAGAACAGAGCTACACCAAGCACCTACGAGAGATGCGTAATCTATTGGAAGATCGTTCATGGTTACTGTACTCTATAACTCGACACTCTAGTAGGGTGCCATTATATATTTCCGACATCATCTTATTCTGGGCGCGACTGAGGCTGGATGGATGTTTGCTTCCTAATATCGAATATACTTTCAGAATAAGCCCCGAAGTTGATGTGTATGTAAGGGGGAAATAAGATGTGAAAGTCGTAATACGACCGAGACGGTCATATTAATGATCAATACGTTCAGTCTATTCAAAGCTTCAAATGACGACAAGGATCCACATTCAGAAGGTAGGAAGTTTCCCAGGCGATTAATGCCACTGAGTAGCAACACGGTTGCCCTGAAGGGAAAAAGATCTCGCAAGATCTTACACCAAGTAGATGATCAGAATAAGGGACGTTCTTTCTTGTGTAGATCATCTCAGTGTTGTCAGCTTGATATACGGCGTTGGAAGTCGAGAAAAATGAGTGTTCCAACTACTGGGTTTATGTGGTATACCGCTAGGTATCACAAGGCTACGCAGGTTTGAACTTGTGTATCCTCTGTTTCACCAAACCACTCACCTTTAACTTGCATCGGTATCGGATAAGTCGTAATCAGATGGAAGCTATGAAAAGTCTTGCTATATTCATCCAGGTGAGACGCAATAAATCATGAATCAATGAGATTTAGACTCGCCTGAGACTGAATCGTCATATAGAGAGGAAGAAGAGTTCGGATTTGATGGCGGCTCGGTCTCCCAATTTAGTCATCACCGCTCTTGACTTCATACCGTTCATTCGAGGCTGTCAATTTTCCGATCTGAGAGCCTCGGTTATGCCTGGGCGTCTTCTGGAGATCTTTCTTCAATAAAGTGACTGAATTTTGCCCATCGAGGGTCGAAGCATGAAAATAGAACCATTACTTGATCGACGTTAAGTCCTAGAATCTGATCATCATGTAGCGAGAATTTCGCATACCCCTCGGTACAATTGCCTTCACATTCACACTCACCGTCAGGTGGGGAAAAGCAAGGGAATAACAGCCCGATAAGAAGCCCAATTGAAAGAAAACAAAAATTGGATTTGGTTTGATGTGCCTGTCGCATCACATCTGAAGTGATTACTTCCTTACGATGTAGTGATATCATGACCCTGCTGTCTCGCATCTTTTTCTGTCAGCGAATTCTAGGCAGGTTGCTCCCACTAGGCAACAGGTGTTCATAAAATCTGATATCGCAAGGTGCTCGAAATGACCGCGAGAAACGAAGGACAACGTCGAGTCCAGATTGGTGTAGATACGGTTACAAATGGCTGGATCGGATGATGCGGCACGCTGCAGAGGGTGGTGATAGCATAGAGTATAGTTTCAACTTTATGCATGAACGGCTCCTGAGTCTGCGTTGGAGTTGGTGGGGGCGACGAAGGCTGAGGTATGGAAAGGAGAGTTGGCTGGACATGTCAGGCGCAGGGAGAATGCAATACTGTTCCGTCTACAACACCAGTAAGAAGTAATATCCTATGTGGCGCTTCATGAATCATTATACCGCCATCTCTACGAGTGATGAAACACGGTGGTGCCTCGGAGAAAAAGTCAAAGGAAAGCCATCGGATTGGATCTGGTCAGCTACATTTCGGAGTTTTAAACGGAACCCAGCGTCATCAACATCAACGATGCGCCCAAGATGACATCATACGACACCGTCTACCAGCGTCCACTGTTCCCCTTGTGTACAGTCCTGGATATTCTCTAGTCTTTGCTACTACCTCGACTACATTTGTCACTGAACGCGGTTTTCTTTCAAGGACCTTCTTCAATCTATCATGATAACACACATCGGGTTTGGCAGAGGCACCATGGAATTTGCGGGAGAATTTGATGGAAGATGATACAGAGCGTTCCAGCACAAAATCCGCTCTGCCTGATACATCGACTTTCTCATTTTCATTGTGTCTATCATGAGCTCTTCTCGGGTGTGGTGCGGTCCTCATTGACTTTCACGGTGCACGCTCTAACAAAATCCATCTGATCTTTCTCAGTTGTCAGGGTCGCAAAAGCCAAGGCGATATTCCTCCGACAGCAATCGACAGCCAGGGGGAAGGGTGTATACCTACCCGGATTTGTACATCTTGGGAAAAGATTGCAGAGCACTTTGCAACTATAGGTACCGTAATAGAAGTGTCTCTATTTTTGCACATCGATGTCCCGGTTCTTGAATGGAGGGTTGCATCATCTGCCGTTCAGTTGCATCAAAGGTCCACTATCCTGGAGTTGATGCTTTCAAAGCACTTTCATCTTCGATTAGACATGGAAGAGTGGACTTACATTATCTGCGCCGAGGATGCATTTCCCATGCACTGCCATCCGGATACACTAAGCATCTCGAATGTTTGCGAAAGATACATAAAGCAGTAGGCACCACGCGCTCTTATGCGATTCTTTCTTATCTTCACCCTCATATTTCTTCCCGAAGTCCCAGACAGGAAGAACTCCGTATGGTATCCTTCGGGGTATTATTGCCACGAGATGCTTGACTGTCTTACAAGATCTTGTCAGTGGATGTGGCTGGCCGTGAGACTAAGAGTGGTTCTGGCTTCATGGCGACAAACGGCATGAACATTGACCAGAGAAGACAGTTACGTTTTCAATGATTTATGCGTTGTGTATGTATTCTCAGTGCCTAAGAAACCGTGCTGATGAGTGAGCATCTGAGGATAATAGACCCAAGCCGGGGTATGTTAAGCATGTGCGTATATAATGTGAGGTCGCCGTGTCCGGTGAGAGTGTGTATGACATGCATCATAGAATCTCTCAGGTTGGACTTCCCATATGTCAACATCATCGCTTACAGGACGATCTGATCAGCGGTGCATCCCCATGTAGTGTTGCACATATCAGGAATAGATCGTATACTAGTCGGCTGTGAGCATACACACCATGAGTTCGTATATAGCAACTATTTACGAAGTATAGTTGCAGAAAACCGGCAGTACCAAAAATTCAGATATGAAGAATCAACGCAACCACCTTGTGAGTTCTCCTTCGTCCACTGTTCGACATCCTTAGAATGCTGATGAAAGCAACCCATAAGTATAGTGACTGATGAATAGCAGGTTTCATGAATACCCATAAGGTCCCCGGGAACTCTGGTGCAGAAAACGCCCAATCAATATACACGACCTGACAGGGGCATGGACGTGATGATGATGTTCTTTGCTTTGAGATCACGGGAGACTACTCCACGTTTGGCAATGGCGATATTTCTCGTAGTGTAGGGACGTATTGTTCTGGATCAGAGAAGTCAAAATCTGGAAAGGAGAGGAAAGACTTACGAGACCTTTGGCAATCTCAAGTCGCTTGGCGTATGATTCTTCGGGTAAGGGCTTGTCCTGCGGAGATGCGTCGCTTAGATAATTGTCTTTCAACTGGGAAGGCCCGGAGCATTCAATGTATTTATTACATGAGGATTACATGAGTCGACTCTTCATTGGGCATGAAGAACTTTTCTCAGATATTCAGGGAGACGTTATTGGAAGTGTATATCAAGTACGCACCGTATGTTTACCATAGCAGTATGGGATTATAGAGACTTGCAGGTCTTCGAGCGTGATGTATACCATATTCTCGGTCCCAGCTAGTTCTCTCCGGTAGCAATATTAACTGAGAGGCGAAGCCCATGCTGGTTGTGGCAGGAGAGATCACTGGAAGATGTTGTCCCTATCTGCCTGATTTCGTACAGTAGCGGTTCTAATTATTGAGTTCAGATAAGACTAAGGGTAGGTAGCTATAACGTCGTGTACCCGAGATTTGGTTGGTGCCAACAGCTTTTCGGAGCCTGCTGAGGGCCGTGCAGGTATCCTCCAGGACAAATTCTTGTCCCATTCTGACAGAGAAGGTCTATCAGTCCATCGTGTGTGAGCAACACCCCAGAAGTCGGTCATCAGTGTAATATCCCAGCATCCATGCACGGACACTCCGGCGATCATCAAAGTCTTCGCCAAGTTGAGCTGGTACCTCACGTGTACTGGGAACTCTGCATGATAAGAAGAGGGAGCAGTCAAAATTCGTGCTTAATGGGAGAAAGAATGTTCGCTGGAAGAGAATCCAGTCAAGAGGAAGTGCGGGCCAGCTGGCCAAAGCGGTGGTAGCAACCTGCAGGTACACCGAATGTATAACACATTTTCTTGACCATTCGTTGCTTGTGAACGTCCTCGGGGCCAGACATAATCAAACGCACATGTACAGAAAACGACGAGCATGAAAGCAATGACGAACCCCGGCGTGATATGTTGCTTGGTGACCGGGCCGAATATTTTGCGTAGTTCGACTTGAATAAGGAGACTGAACAAAAAAAATGTTCAATGTCTTCTGTGAAGGAAGAAGATAGCATGCTGTTGAGTATAAATCCATGGGTTGAAGAGCAAGGGTAAAGGTAAAGAAAGATAAAGATATACACATGAATCAATATCTTCTGATGACGATGGCGGAGGACCGACAAAGTAACATGAGGTCATTGAATAGTTAGGAGGGAGGAAAATACGCGTACCGCAAGTCTAAACCGGCGCCATGGCCATCTTTCCGATCCCTTAAACGAAAACTTCGATCTGTTCCGGATAACTTTGTATCGAGCTACTGTGCCTGCTCAGATTGGGTTTATATTACACCGAAGCATCGTAGTGTCTATCATTGTGGTCGGACATAGTTCTGCCTTCATGAAACTTTGCTCCATCAAAAGGATGACTGTCCTCGGAGGCGGCACCTGTGGAGGAACAATGTCCTGATCAATCTTCTTCATGAAGAGATTCTCGAATGGGAGACATGGAGAATATTGGGAACAGGGAGAGGTGGTAGCGAGGGAGATGGTGTAAGGGATCTGAATATATATATGTACTATTATTTACCTACATCGTTGGCAGCGCCCGCTATCCTTCCATATTCGAACTTTCACCACTTAATTACTTACTACCATCATCTACGTCTACCTTACTTTCTAGTCTTTTGACTCTCTATCGCAATACACCCTGTTGGCGTGTGTACCTATTGGGTCAAGGACCCTCGTAAGGTGTCGTATTCTTTACACTTTTTTACACATCTTTCATTGTGTATTGTGCTGTGGAGAACTACAGTAGGCTAACACTTACAGAACTACGTTTTATATCGATTCCTCTCTTCGATGGCTCAACACTCAGCCTCGGAGAGCTCTGCTGCCATGCAGCAACCTTCAATTCACTCCGATTCTCGCCTTACTGCCGAGGCTCTTTCGCAGTCACAGAACGACACACCCTCCATCGAGCGTGCGCCGTTATCGCTGGTAACTGCTCCCAGGCTTGCATCAACTACTGGGGATGCGAGCCCCTTGCCCACGACCGCCGCGCTGGCCGTAATCGTGCACTCGAATGTGCTGTATCGACCCTCAGGCATTATCAGCTTGCCTGAAGGTACACCAGCGTCAGAGACGTCCGTTATCGGACATCTACGCCCAGCGACGTTCTCAGAACCTCGCTCGACTCGTTCAGTAGCCCCGTCTGGGGCTGTATCTCATTCATCGCGTACGTCGTCGATCCATGATTATTCTGACGACGCTCTAGACCGAGAAGTGGCTCGCCGATGACGGCTGAGAGCAGCGGGCGCATACACCCAATCTCGTGGCTCGGCTCCTCCAGCCTATGCCCACGAGACCAATGACACCTTTCATCTCCCTCAGGTGCTTACACCCCACGCTGCGAGTGAACAACTCCCGGCATCGGTATCGCCCATCACCACTTCGCTGGTACCAACAAATTCCACAAAGGCTACTTCCTCTGGGGAAGCGATGCCCGTCGTGCTTCCTGACCCACCTGAGGCTACGCCTGAGGAGGTAAACCGATTCATCGAGGAACGAGTTCGTCTCGCCGCTCGACGCTACGAGGAAGGACTTATCTCGATCTCGACACAACGACAAACAGTCAATGGTACTGTATTTCACGGTATACCTAGACTAGCGATGAATAAGTTTTTTGCTGCGAATTTGAACGCCTCCGGGCAATTCAATCCTATTCCAACTGATGTGAGACCACAACTAGGTGACTATCACCATAGTGCAGACGAATTCAGTGCGAATATCAATGCCACTGTAGATAATCTCAATCTGCCTCAACAGCTGGATGAGACTAATTCCAACTATGCACGACTGTCAACACCGCTTGTTAAAGGTGAATCTTCACCCACAGTTCCGACTTCTCATAGTTCGGAAACTCAAAAAACTGTTGATGCCTTGAATGAAGCTCGACGCGAAGTATTCAATCGAGGCCTACTCCAACAACTGCATGATGAAGACATGCTATTATTTGGACAAACCATGGTACCCGACAAAGGTGTTCAAATTGACCTCTATGGAGATGCTACCCATCCTGATTTTCCAGGTATACGGATTTCTCTTCCGCACATACGTTCAGAGGTGTACAACCCTCTTCGAACACGGTTTTCACCACCGGCAAGTGCCTATGTACCGCCGACTGGTACTCCCAAGGCTCGAGTACAATCCACCGTGTCTCGAGCATCGTCACAGACTATTGTTGACCCTATAGAAGAGCAGACCAAGGTTCTGATCTCCAAGCTTAAGGGTGAATATGACAGTGATGCTGACGGCGAGGACGACGTTCCTCCTACTTATAGGAAGGAAAGCTATGTCCCTCCACATCGTAGACCTACGTCTCGACGTCCTAAAGTCGAGAAAAATGAACCACACCTTCAATTTGGTGACTCGAGGCTGCAAGATCCACCAATGAGGCCTGATACTACTGCTAGGCCAAATACTCGTATTTCTGGTGAAGAACCGAGGCAGCGGCAAGCGCAAGCTCCACCACGACCAAGAACTCGTGTAAGGGCTGCTGCACCTAATCCTGATCCAGGAGATGATGATTCTTCGAGTGATTCGCATGGATCTGCCTCTGATCCTCTGAATCCACCTCATAATATTCCTAACCGTCAGCCAGACCCACTTAGGTCACCTCGACCACGTCCAACTCATCGAGAACGGGGTGATACACCTCCAGTTCATTCACTCCGAGCTCAGGCTGATCCTACTAACTCGCAATCTAATAATCATGATTTTCGCGAGTCTTGTAGCCATTTCAACTCTGGTTTGGATCATAACCAAGCTCGTCACCCTAGACAAGCCCAGGATTCGACTTCGCATCATGAACGAGGTCCAGCACCTCCGCCACAAGTGTCACGACATTTGGAGGATCGTGCTAACCCAATGGTTGTGGATAGTCCCATTCCTCCTCATAATCGAAGTGCAGGTCGTCCTCTGAATGATCCTCCTCCACCACCACCATCTGGGGGTCCAGGATCTGACCTTAGTGTCTCTAGTAGTCGACATTCATCACGCTCTGGACATCCGCAAGCTTGGGATCCAACTCCTGCTCATTTTCAGGAAGTCCGTTTCACCTCACAAGAACCTCGTTTCAACAATGAAGAGATATTTGAATATCTCCCTGTTATGAGGACTGAGGTTGAGATTATGCTGGCTATTTTCCAGTGCTATGAATGCCTTGTGAATCGCAATCTTTTGCATGCTCAATGAGGACTGGATTCCAATGTCCAGAAAACATCTTTACAGAGTATTCCTTGTCCTCAAAAATACGAAGGAAGCTCTGACCTTATAAAATTTGATGAGTGGATCTTCTCCATCATTAGGTGGATGAAGATCGCAAATATTTGTGGCCCCATTTATACTGAAGATGAATGGGGTGGCTGACAACTTTCTGCCATTGATATGCAGCATACAAGCACTCTTGCAACCTTTTTGGGGGGAGATGCCCATACATGGTATAATAATGTAGTCGAAGACAAACCTGTTGCTTATACCAATAATGTGAATGGTGATGATTTTCCCACTTTCATGGAAGTAATCAACAGTCTGTTGAAAGGGCTGGAGACGGTGCAGGAGTGTACAGCTGAACTAGTGCACACCCTCAAAACACACCTATCTCCTAACCTGGCAAGTTCATGGGGGCAGAGTAAGGTCTTTAGTGATGAGCTTTGTACTTTGGTAGTTTCCCAGGTTACACAATATACAGATTTTAAAGGTCTGGTCTGACTGGGTAAAGGTTTACAGAGTCTGGGACTCTAAATTTCTGAAACACTGGCACCAATATCCACTGGGATATTGATTTCTGCACTGAATTGCAAAGCCTCGGAGCTGACTGACTGATTGTTACTGACTGTTACTGACTGACTGACTGTTACTGGCTGGCTGACACTGATACTGGGATACAATACAATTCTGGTTCTTTCTGGGGCACTTGCAAATACAAACTTAATTGTTAAATACTTTCTATACTGGTGAGTCTAGGACTTGAAGCTCTAACCTAGATCCTGCAGGTATTACTACCATAGCTGGAGGACAGAAGACTTGCCTGGCTACCTGATTCTACCTACTTTTATACTACCAGGTCAAGCTATTTAAAGAGAAATACAAATTCTTAGTACATTACATGATATAAAGTAGTCCTCCCATCCCATCTGACTAATGCTTGGTCATGGCATGCAACCACATTCTCCGATCGAGGTATAATACCTTTCCAGGTAAGTTTTGGACCTTGCCTGGGCAAGTTTTCCTTGCTGGGAGAGCATCGCATGCTAAAATGCCATTACCCACACCTATGTTGTCATTACTGCCTTCCACAGCCTTACCAGGTAGAACCATTTTATGGTTCCAGCCCATTAGCTGGGTAATCTTACTTTCTTGCCAAATAAAGCCAATAACATGTGTGCAACATGCTGATCACAGCAAATCCTGTACATGTAGTATTGTGCCTGGTAGTGTTATGCTGGTACTCATTTCTAAGTTCTCCAGGCACCATCATACTTCTGGATTATTTAACTAAGTCCTTTCGGCTTCTTGCCAGGCAGTTAGATAGAACTTATTACCTGTCCTAGCCAGTTACCAGCAAAGCAGTATCCTTACTTTAGCCATTACTCCACAGCATAATTAAGTAGGAAAATGCAATTTTTATTGGGTCTACACTAGTGTACATGTGCCAGGTGCATCACTGTACTGTTGATTTATTCATGAATCATCATTGTATGCTGTTAATGAACACTTTGAACATGTTCAGTACACTTTCAAGGGTGCTGTTCACCAGCTATTTGTGAGTTTATTACAATTTGCAAACATGATGCCTTCACCACCTGATATCTATACATTCTGATGATGTTTGATGATTTCTTTACCCTCAAATATTCATCAGGAAGTCACTCACATGGGTCTTACAGCTGAGGTTTCATCTGTGAATGATATCATGCAGCATGCCCTTGTTGTTGAGAAGGGTATCCATGCAGAATGATATTACAGTCAGCAAAGGCAAGACCATATATCTCACCTTCATAAATCTTCTAAGGAGAATGCCAAGGCTCCAAAGAAGAGGTGTTCTCCATCACCTTGTAAATTTAAGAAGGTTTAGGGCGAGCGCCATAGCACTCAACCCCATCCTGGCTATGAAAAGTTTAAGAGGATACGTGATCAGCCCAAGAAGGATCACCCACCTTCAAGGCATAAATCGCTGCATACCAACAATTCAAAGGATAAAGGGAAATCAACTTTGAAAACCCCTACATGCTACTCCTGTGGGAAGAAGAGACATTATTCCAATGATCCTTCATGTCCAGACTATGGGAAACAGAATTCTGGCGAGAAGTTGTACCACATTGTGGATGACAATTCCCCAGACAATTCAGCATCATACCATGAACCCTCAGATGAGGAATCACATACAGATGTTGAAAATCCACCAGATTGGACTAACCTCTCGGAAGATGAGCCTGGAAATTATTCTGGGCATCAGTCTGTGAATAATTCAGATAATGAAGACCCGTATGGTGGAAGTCAGTATACATCTGATGAGGGTACTGCTGATGAATGTATAGGATTCATTTTTGAAGAAGATAGCAATTACTCTGATGCCTCTGGAGTATATTGTTCATCTGACTATGTAATGACCATTCCATGAATCATGATACATCTAGCAAAGACTCATCCTCAATTTCAGACTCTGAAAGTGATGGGATGGAGTCTCACAATGAATATACCCTGGATTTCCCTGAATACCTTTGGGCAATCCAAACAGATCAAACAAGTGATGGAAAGGTTGAAGGATATTGACTGACACTTGAACCTACAAAAGCCCATGCACCCCAGACTGCATCTTGTCCTAAGCATACAGCTTCGGAAAATTGTTGTCTTGCTGCTTTAATCACTATCAATGGATGTGAAGCATTTACTCTCTTTGATACTGGGAGTACAGCCAATGCTATCAGCCCCAATTTTGCTCGTCTTGCAAAATTAAACATATTCCAGTTGATGAAGCCTATTACACTTCAACTTGAAACAAAAGGAAGTCGTTCACAGATCAGTCATGGTTGTAATGCATCCTATAAATTTGGGACTGCTTGTGCATCCATCTCAGGTGACAACTACTACTTTGATATTGCGAATGTTGACCGCTATGATGCAGTCCTAGGGACTGTGTTTATGTGAAAACATGGTATATCACTTGAGTTTGAGTACGATACAATTTGTATCCAGTGTATCCCAGCTCCTACTCTTTCAGAGGGGGAGGAAACTAAGGAAATGACTTGTAGATATGCAAAATGTGTATCAAACAAAGTCCAATTTGGCTTGGATGAGGCAGTAGAAATTAAACCTCGCCCAAGCAAATCCAAAGAACCAGGTTCGAGTAACCAAGCCCTGAAACCTTTAACAAAGAGGAATAAATCAATACAGCCTAAGTCAAAATGACTACATGGCCAGAGCATAAAAGAAGCTCATTCTGATAAGGCAGAACCTCCATAGTCACATTATGCACCAACTATAGAGGATATCCATGAAGATGACGACGATGGAAGGCTTGCAGCCCCATTGAACTGTCAATTACCTGTATTACTCACTCCTGAAGACTTTGTGTCGACGGATGACCTTTCAAAAATTGTTAATGAAGCTCTTACCTTGGATCCTTCGAATCCAAAGGATAGGCAACAAATACTTGAAGTAAATGAACTGGTACAGGAATTTACATGAGAACGGTTTCCAGAATCGAAAAGTAAAGAGACTGACAATTCAATTCCAAAGATCTCGATTGAAGAAGCCATTCATGCAACTTCTGAGCTCTATAGGAACAAGACAAAGGATATAACATCACCTTCGGTTGCTGATATCCCTAGTCTTTGTGCCAGATGGATGGAATCATGTTGTGACATCATGGGAGGTATTCCTGAGGAATTACCTCCACTTTGAGCCATAAATCATGAAATCCCATTGATTAATGATAATGTGAAGTATAACTATTACTTGCCTTGTTGCCCTGACTCTATGAAGGGTAAACTGGCTGAAAAGATTGCTCAGTATAAGAGAGCTCACTGGTGGGAACCACGTGTCTCTACACAAGCAGCTCCAATGTTATGTGTCCCAAAAAAAGATGGCTCTGACATCTGAACCACCATAGACTGTCGGAAATGCAATGAGAATATGGAAAGAAATGTTACTCCATTCCCAGACCAGGATACAATTCATCTTGATGTAGCCAGAGCTAAGCTATGATCCAAGATTGATCTTTCAAATGCCTATGAGCAGGTTTGAGTTGTCCCCTCCGATGTTTGGAAGGCAGCCTTCATAACCATTTTCGGAACCTTCAAGAGCAATGTAATGCAGCAAGGAGATTGCAATGCTCCTTCCACATTTCAACAGCTCATAACTTCAATTTTCCAAGACTATATTGGAGTCTTCATGCATGCTTACCTCGATGATTTATTCATTTACAGTGATAGCATTGAGGAGCATGAACAACATTTAAAACTTGTATTCGATAAGCTTCGAGATAACAAGTTATTTATGAAAGCAGAAAAGGTCCAACTTTATGCTGAGAAGATGGATTGCCTTGGTCACCTTATTGATGATAAAGGACTTCATGCAGATTCAGATAAGCTTGAACGAATCCGAAACTGGCATCAACCATGAAACTACAGTGATATTGAGAAATTCCTTGGACTTGTGAATTATCTCACACATTTCTTACCAGATGTGACTGCTTATACAGCTCCTCTATCTGAAATGACTAAGAATGGACAACCATTCTACTGGAGTCCACTTCATTCTGTCTGCTTTCAATATATCAAGGATTTGTGCTGCAAAGTACCTATCCTTCATCCAATTAATGTGGCTGTCAAAGAACCTATCTGGGTTGTTTGTGATGCTTCAATTTCCAGTGTAGGTGCAATGTATGGTCAAGGTCTGACCTGGCAAACTTTCCACCCTGCCAGATTCATGTCTAAAAAATTCATGAATAGCCAATGCAATTACCGTGTCTTTGAAACTGAAACTCTTGCAATGCTTGAAGCACTCTTGAAGTGGGAAGACAAGCTTATTGGCTATTGTATTCATGTTGTCACAGATCACAAAGCTCTTGAGTTCTTTAAGACTCAAAGACATCTCTCAAACCGTCAGATGTGATGGATGGAATATCTTTCACGATTTGATTTCGATATTACCTATGTGAAGGGTGTATCCAACAAGGTTGCGGATGCCCTATCATGATATTATGAGTCTGATACTCCAGATGATAAACATCACCTTGCTGAATTTGTCAATGCTGATATTTGTATTGATAAACTCGGTGAAGACCTACCTTTGGGTCATAAAGAAGAGGCTGAGGAGATGGTTATTCACCTCAAAGCTATGGAACCATGTCAGGAGTCTGCACGTCTCAAGGAGAGATGTGAAACTTGAGAACTTGAAGCTGAAGAAATGGAGAATGCTCAGGAACAAGAAAAACCCGAACCTGTTCAACTACCTAAAGTTAATCCCAGTGTTATCGACTCCAGGGACAAAGGGAAGGATTTACGAACTACTATGGACTCGGATCTTACCTTTGTGTCTGATATCAAGTCATCATACACCACTGATCCTATATTTTTGAAAGTCCTTAAAGCTCCCAATGATCACCCTTGTTTTTCGGTTGAGGAAGGCTTAATCTGGACTGAAAACTCATATAAGCCTGGCGAAAAATTGCTGTGCATCCCTAAGTCACCTAAGGGATTGTGTTCACTTCGTGGAGCTATCATTGAGCAAGCACATGAAGTTGTAGGTCACTTTGGGCCCCAACGAACTGCGGACTATGTTTGTCATTGGTATTGGTGGCCAAAACTCTTTAGTATGTGCGATTTCTTTTGCCATACTTGTGAAACCTGCAACAAAGTGAAAGGAAACTATAAAGCACCCTCTGGGAAGCTACATTCGCTACCAATACCCACTCATCCATGGCAATCTATAGGAATGGATTTCATCGGACCATTCCCTGAAGTCAAAGGATATAATTACCTCTGGGTAGTTATCTGCCTATTGACATCTCAAGTGCATTTAATCCCACTCCATACCTCCAATACAGCCACGGATCTATCCTCAATTTATTTCCGTGGGATTGTATGACTGTATGGTCTCCCAGAATCAATTGTATCGGACAGAGATCCGAAATTCACTTCAATTTGGTGGAAGGAACTTCACTGGTTGCTTGGTGCAAAGCTTCTTATGTCTACCTCATTTCATCCGCAAACAGACAGTGCTACAGAGCGAGCTAATCGCTCTATTGGCCAGATTTTTTGTACTGCAATACGTCCTGATCAACGAGATTGGTTGATTAAAGTACCTATTGTTGAATTCGCACTCAATTCTAGCATGAATGCATCCACTGGATTCGCTCCTTATGAATTTGTTGGAGGATATATGCCTTCAATGATGCGAGAGGTTCGATATGATAAACTTGTCCCACCTGGGATCCATGCATTTGCTATTCAAGCGATGCAGAACCTGTATGATGCTCATGATGCACTCATTGCATCCCAAGTCTTCCAAACTCATGAAGCTAATAAGCATCATACTTCTGAACCTGACATCCAGGAAGGATCAAGGGTATATCTATCAATGAAAAATTTGAATCTCCCAAAAGCTAGGGCAATGAAACTCTTACCAAAATATGTTGGCCCTTATACTGTACTCATGGCTGACCACAAGACATCAACCTATGAGCTAGACCTCCCCGATGAGCTCATTAAATGTCGAATTCACCCTCGCTTTCATGTTAGCCTGCTATGGCCATACATTGAAAGTGATTCAGTCCTATTCCCAGACCAAAAGAAGCCTGAACCATATGACTTTGGTGCTCCTGACGATGCTGAGAAATTTGTTGAGAGCATTGAAGGACATGAATGGAAGAATAATTCACTTTTCTTCCATGTATGATGGGCTCTCAGTGATCTAACTCTTGAGCCATATTCTAAGTGCAAAGCACTTAAAGCTCTTGATGATTATCTTGCTGTTGCTGGTGTCTCAGACCCTAAAAACTTGCCAAAGACTTCTAATACTAGTCCCAGGCTTAGGAAACAATGACAGACATGAAACAGAACATGAATGGAAATTGTGTTCCCAACATAGCTGCATAACAACGAGGATAGCAAGGGAAAATCCAATTACCCTGATCTTCAGGGTCCTGTGGCTGTATTGGCTCTACATTTTATGAACACCACCACGCAACTTTGGGACCGACTCGCAATGAGATATCAGAAGTGTCCGCTGCTCTTTCTAGGATATAAATTCTCCATAACTGTTCACATTAGAGAATTATCAAGCTATACTCACGTATATCAGTCTACTCCAACTACTAGCTCATTATTAACTCTATGGCCTCTTCTGCTTTGAGTTTTTTCAATCTCGATGTGAATTCTTCACAGGGGGAGGGACAGGTGCCCTTACCATCTTCAAAATCTTTCTATCCTTCGTACCCAGGCAGTATTCCACAGGCTATGCCTCCTGGAATGCCATTCTTTACTGGCTATATGAATCCGAGCATGGCACCTTCATTCTTCCCTATGACACCCTTACCTTTTCCGCAGGGCAATCCAATCATTATGGCATGGAATACGAGCTCAACTGCAATGCCTCAGCCCCCCAGAACATCTACAACTTCTATGGAAGGAATTATCAATTCCAATCCAGCTCCAGCACTCCATATAGGTTTACTGAACCTAAATTCATACCCACAGGTTCCAATAACCCCAGAACCAAGTGCAGAACCCAATAGACACCATAGCCATGTCGGAGATATGGTTAACAATGATATCACTACAGCTCTTGAGTCATTTTCCCTTGACTTAGGATCCACATATTTGACCTCTACTGCTTCTCACAACATAGTAGAGAACAGCAATGAGGACAAACTCACTCAGCTTCATCGTGAAAATGAGATACTCAAGATGAAGGTAGAAGCTATCACTGCACTTCCTACCTTCACTCCATCACATGAAGGTTCCACCAATCATGCCCATCACTCGCATATGTCTAGAGGCATGCGTAGCAGCCATCCATACCCTGCAGACCCTCTTGCACAAAGATCTCATTGATACTATCCTCCCAGAACAGACCCACATTCAATCACAGGTCATTATGTGTCACTCCCAGGATATGATCCATCCTGCATGGTCCCTATCACATCTATTGATGCTATGTTAATGATTGATGCACCCCAAAAGTCTAATAATTGGGTTACCGTTGACTGAATCTTGAATATCATCACTGCCACACAATGCAAACAATCTGTTAATATTGTTTGTGAGCAGAATGGGCATCAAGCCCCATATTCCAATATCACTGATGGTGAACATACCCTGCTCTCTCAGTGGAGTCATTGCTGTCCTCATTGGCTGGGCCAGCTCCATGACACCAAAGCTTGACCCAAGGATAGGAACAATGGCTGAGATCTGCCTCCACTCCCAGCTGCTCCTGTGAGGGTTGCAGCCCCTGAGGACACATGTTTAGATCCTCAATTATGGGCTCCATTCATCTTCCTGCATGGTACAGAATGTCATAACCCTGGCATATCTGTCACAACCACTGGATCTGTCAATATTCGAACCCTTGCAGGGTATCTGTTATTCCAGTCTGTTGTACCCAATATGGCTACCCGAATCCATTGGCATGGCTTTGCAATTGTTCTAGCCAGTGTGCTGATATATCCATCCTTGTACTTGGATATCTGCTGTGATCATCACATTTCTGTAGCAGATTCTGATGAACTTACCCCGTTCCCTCTTTTTCTTGTCAGTCAAGCTTCACAGATCATCGTTATCACTCACCTTGCCAAGTGTGGAGTAAATTACTCCCATGTCTGTTATATCCAATCATATGGCCAAGAGTTACTACTCTCAGCTGTCTGACATTTTAAAGGTCCTCTTCGCATGCATGCCTTTGAGGCCCTTGATGATTTTTCACAGCATGTCAATCAATTTGATGTGCCCCATGTATCCATGTTCCAGGATGATTCTGCACCACAGATCTGCTGGACTGCTCCTGTCAAATGGGACTTAAAACCGATCTATGAATCGCATTGCAGACATTTTCTCAATTACCCAATTAATGGGGAGGCTACTAGTAAATCTAATAGAGGTCATCAGCCCTCTGGAGATGTTAATCCCAGACCTGAAACCCCTTTACTCATGACCAGAGATGTGGTCATACATATGACTGGAGATGGCAATGCTTTGAATGCAGGTCCATCAATTTCCCCTTCTTTGACTGCTCCTACTACTTCCCCATCGGCCAAGGCTTCTATCACAATGACCCCATCTTCAGGCTCGACTCTGAATGTTGATGGCAAAGTTGACAAGCTTGATTCACAAAACAATGTCAATATAGTGATGTAACTTCACCTTATCGTTGAGATTGACTCCCTATGCCCAATCTCAAGGGGGAGGGTGTAAGGGATCTGAATATATATATATATACTATTATTTACCTACATCATTGGCAGTGCCTGCTATCCTTCCATATTCAGACTTTCACCACTTAATTACTTACTACTATCATCTATGTCTACCTTACTTTCTAATCTTTTGACTCTCTATTGCAATACACCCCATTGGTGTGTGTACCTATTGGGTCAAGGACCCTCATAAGGTGTCGTATTCTTTACAGATGGCCACAGAACTCCATATGGGATGACGACACTGAAGAGGCTGGCTGTGGGCACTTGTGGAATAGCATGCAGAACAGCATGATATACACACTAAACCTCACACACACTCACACAACTACTCAATCTAACAATCACCCTTGAAAGTGTGATGGGGAGAATGAGATTATATCAACTCTGCAACTACTAGTGCTTCAAATCTAGTAAAGCTCCTTGTCATCTCAATGCTATACAGCATTTACTCTTTTCTAATTGATCCTAAACCTAGGAACTTTTACAAGAAGGTGTTACTTTGAGGCACAACCTTCTAGGCAAATGATAATATTCAAAATACAAAAGGACACTGGTCCTACGACAGAACGGAACACAATACAAGTTGAAACGGCACTGAGCTCACTCTGCTAACCACTCAGCTAAGCACTGACTTAGTGAGCTCACTACACATCAGCGTGTAGAGTTATCCGAAACTGACTCAAACAACAATATCAACCACAGACACTTCAGCAGATCTCAGATATGGAACAGAAGCAGATTTCAGAAACAGACTGACAGAAACAGATTTCAGAACTTCCACTTCAATTCATACTCTCAACAGACTCAACAATGCTCAGATGGAACAGAACAGCGACACTGATTCTTATTCACTCAGAACTTAAGCACACAAGTCAGATTCTGAATATATCTCTATTCTTCTAGGTGAGCTTGCAGGTTTATATATGACACTCGAAGCTACAAACTAATCCTTTGCCACAGTGCTCACTTTCCATGTGCACACCATAACTCAGGGGTTCAAAAACTTGTATACTATCCTATGATACTGACTATTTATACTAGAATAAGTTACTGATTACAAATGTCACGCTAATACCCAGGTAAAACAGACTCCTATGACCACGGCCTGCTGCTGCCACAGTTCTTACCTGGCTACCAACTCGGAGTTTCTTCATATAGTATTGTTTCTATAGTGAGCTCATTTAACTGGTAGCATATGCTTGCTATCTGTAAGTCCAAGGACATATCAGGGTGATGGCTGATGGCTATTCCAGGTCTAGCCTCATCATTGGGTTATTGTTTCTCTCTAGAAGGGATTCTCGCATGCACTGAGCTCTCAGGTTGACAAGGCAATGTATACAAGTTACTCAGCACTCCAGTATTTGGCTGACACTGCTAATCAATCCATGTGTCCAATTTTATCATTTATCTTATCTCACACACAAGGTTCAGACTGGCTTCTCAGGTACAGTCCATCATTTTAATTTAATGAGCACACTGTTTTCATTAAGTGCAATCATATAGTTCTTCAAATTAAAAAGCAGAGCTCGCTGTGTAGACTAGACTGTCAGTGCTAGGACAGGGGTTTTTGGTCTTTCTGCCAAGCATGCCCATCAGGTACAGGCTATGACTAAGTCCCTGGTTTATTCTGTCACATCAGATGTCACTTTAATGTCTATTTGTCTCATCACATTGTTATTTTATTATGTACATGCAGACATATTAGCTCTGCTTGCTGTCTATATAAATCATACTGTCTAATCCCTTAGATTGCAAAAATACACAATTGGATTGTCTGCAGTTGGAACATTGGCTTGTGATTGAAGAATGGGGAATCATCATCGAGGAGGTCAAAATACTTGGTGCACCACTGTGCAGGACCAGGATTTCTAACATCAATTGTATTACCAGAAGTTAGTCTACCAGGATTTATGATCGTGGTTGCATATATGCAATCTGTGTGAGATTGTATGTTGTGAGCAAAAGGCCTTATAATACAGACACACCTGCTTTACATCTGAAGTCCTGATTCTTAAGAGTATGCATCTTTTGAGTTGAGTGAGGAGCCTTAGTTCACTGGCAGGATCATGACAAATGATATGTATCCATGAAGAATTGCAATTGGGTATAAATCCATGAGTGGGAGAGTGAAGGCAGTTATAAATATAAATAAGGATATATACATAAATCAGGATCCAAACGATAGCAACAGCATCTATGAGGCAAAATGAGGGCCTTGAATAGTAAGAACAGTGGATAAGATACATACCTATGCTTAGACTAGTGCCATGACCATCTTCCCTGCACCTTGAACATCAACTTCTACCTGTTCGTGACAGCCCTGTATTGAACTACTCTCCTCTTGCAGACTCAGTTTATAAAATAGGGAATCGTCATTGTCGCTGAACATGTCCTCACTCACTTTGGAAGAGGGAATCTCCCATCGAGTTCTTCCTTTGATGTTTTCACTTGCGCTGTGCCTGGTTTATGCATGACAAAGACAAAGGGATTTGAAGTGAGGAACGATTGAAGACCAGCACTCCTCACTGGCATTGCCCTCTATTTCGAGTTTTTTGATGGCAGGGCATATGATGACAGTGCTACAGAGTGTTTTTTCTTCAGTACATTTACACACAGACTTGAATGTGAAGCAGAGGTCATGAACAGATGGAGGAAGGGACTTTAGAGTGGTCGTATGATGAAAACCAGTGTATATTCATGTAGAAACAATGATAGACATGTCAATTAGTGGTTGAGACAAGGTGAGGAGGATAATCTGAGGTGGAGGGCCTTGGATGGCCATAATATATGGAAGCAGAGTTTCTGTAGTGTGACTAAATGTGTCTTGGGTTGGTGTTGGAGTAGGCAGGAGTGATGATAGCAGAGGCATCAGCAACAGAAATGGTTGGCTCAGTGTCGCTGGTGCAGAGAGAAGGCAGATACACATCATCATTGTCATCATCGACAAGGAATGTGAATTGCAGGGAAACAACATTAGTCTGGCCATCGAGCCATGTGAGGAGCTCAGCTTTGGCTTGCTCTGGCAGGTATGTGTTCTCAAATTTGATATGGCATAGTTCAAAGGCAGAGTAGTGGTGTAGGATGTGTAGATCAAAGGAGGGGAGTGATAATGGTTGCATATTATTTGATCGTCTGTCCGAGTCCAGAATGGTTGAATGTTACCCATCAGTGACCCACATGATAACAATACATACACCTCTCTTATTACAGGATGTTCTGACATCCATTCAACCATAGCTCCAACTTGTTCCACTCTTCGTTTTCAAGGCTCAAAAATTGTCGACATGCTTTGCATCATCTGGCCTTCTGCTGTGACTGTACTGTTCAAGGCATATGGTAACCTTCATGATGCTCCATTGACTGGCAAAGACATCATCAGACAATGAGCACTGGTAAGATCTGAAAAGAACTGTACCTTGACTAAGAACAGCCCAAACCAGATGTATGCACCTCAAAGGGACCCAACATGGGTGCAGAAGTAATCCCAGCCAAATGCATGAATAGTCACCAGAAACTTTCAGACTTGTAAATTCTGAGAGATCTCAGATGAGAACAGCAGGATGGGAAAGATTGTAGAATGACAATCACCTGCCCTAAAGTTTGAAAGTGACAGGATCGGCCCAGCATTTTCAGCTACTAATTCTGCACTGCATTGTCTCTCTTACTAAAACTCTTAGTACTTAAGCCCAACTGTGATGAAGGACACTCATGGCTGGCCAGTTGGTACACTTTGTTGCCATTGCATTGTTTTCTGGACACTACTGAGACTGCAGGGGCCAGTGCTCAATTGTCAATTACAACAGGGATGATGCTTATCTGGTGGTGAAAGGGCTGGTGACGGTGCAGAAGTGTACAGCTGAACTAGCGCACACCCTCAAAACACACCTATCTCCTAACCTGGCAAGTTCATGGGGGCAGAGTAAGGTCTTTAGTGATGAGCTTTGTACTTTGGTAGTTTCCCAGGTTACACAATGTATGAATTTTAAAGGTCTTGTCTGACCAGGTAAAGGTTTACAGAGTCTGGGACTCTAAATTTCTGAAACACTGACACAAGTATCCACTGGGATATGGGGTTCTGCACTGAATTGCAAAGCCTTGGAACTGGCTGACTGACACTGATACTGGGACACAATACAATTCTGGTTCTTTCTGGGGTGCTTGCAAACACAAACTTAATTGTTAAATACTTTCTATACTGGTGAGTCTAGGACTTGAAGCTCTAACCTAGGTCCTGCAGGTATTACTACCATAGCTGGGGGCCAGAAGACTTGCCTGGCTCCCCTATTCTACCTACTTTTATACTACCAGGTCAAGCTATTTAAAGAGAAATACAAATTCTTAGTACATTACATGATATAAAGTAGTCCTCCCATCTTGTCTGACTAATGCTTGGTCATGACATGCGACTGCATTCTCTGATCGAAGTATGATACCTTTTCAGGTAAGTTTTGGACCTTGCCCTGGCAAGTTTTCCTTACCGGTGTTCTGACTGCAGACAATCCAATTGTGTATTTTTGCAATCTAAGGGATTAGACAGTATGATTTATATAGACAGCAAGCAGAGCTAATATGTCTGCATGTACATAATAAAATAACAATGTGATGAGACAAATAGACATTAAAGTGACATCTGATGTGACAGAATAAACCAGGGACTTAGTCATAGCCTGTACCTGATGGGCATGCTTGGCAGAAAGACCAAAAACCCCTGTCCTAGCACTGACAGTCTAGTCTACACAGCGAGCTCTGCTTTTTAATTTGAAGAACTATATGATTGCACTTAATGAAAACAGTGTGCTCATTAAATTAAAATGATGGACTGTACCTGAGAAGCCAGTCTGAACCTTGTGTGTGAGATAAGATAAATGATAAAATTGGACACATGGATTGATTAGCAGTGTCAGCCAAATACTGGAGTGCTGAGTAACTTGTATACATTGCCTTGTCAACCTGAGAGCTCAGTGCATGCGAGAATCCCTTCTAGAGAGAAACAATAACCCAATGATGAGGCTAGACCTGGAATAGCCATCAGCCATCACCCTGATATGTCCTTGGACTTACAGATAGCAAGCATATGCTACCAGTTAAATGAGCTCACTATAGAAACAATACTATATGAAGAAACTCCGAGTTGGTAGCCAGGTAAGAACTGTGGCAGCAGCAGGCCGTGGTCATAGGAGTCTGTTTTACCTGGGTATTAGCGTGACATTTGTAATCAGTAACTTATTCTAGTATAAATAGTCAGTATCATAGGATAGTATACAAGTTTTTGAACCCCTGAGTTATGGTGTGCACATGGAAAGTGAGCACTGTGGCAAAGGATTAGTTTGTAGCTTCGAGTGTCATATATAAACCTGCAAGCTCACCTAGAAGAATAGAGATATATTCAGAATCTGACTTGTGTGCTTAAGTTCTGAGTGAATAAGAATCAGTGTCGCTGTTCTGTTCCATCTGAGCATTGTTGAGTCTGTTGAGAGTATGAATTGAAGTGGAAGTTCTGAAATCTGTTTCTGTCAGTCTGTTTCTGAAATCTGCTTCTGTTCCATATCTGAGATCTGCTGAAGTGTCTGTGGTTGATATTGTTGTTTGAGTCAGTTTCGGATAACTCTACACGCTGATGTGTAGTGAGCTCACTAAGTCAGTGCTTAGCTGAGTGGTTAGCAGAGTGAGCTCAGTGCCGTTTCAACTTGTATTGTGTTCCGTTCTGTCGTAGGACCAGTGTCCTTTTGTATTTTGAATATTATCATTTGCCTAGAAGGTTGTGCCTCAAAGTAACACCTTCTTGTAAAAGTTCCTAGGTTTAGGATCAATTAGAAAAGAGTAAATGCTGTATAGCATTGAGGTTGTCGTATTGGTGTTTCGCCTCGAGGAGGTGTTAGGGGAGACTGAGGTCTTCTTGCATGGATACCCAGGGGGACGTCAGGAATACGCCACGGAAGCGTACCTCGGGGATTGGGGAGACGGTGATGTGCTTGGTAACGGTGCAAGGAAAAACCTAGATCAAATATACAGCGAGTGAAACTCGTATATACTCAACCCTAAGCAATCCTTGCGCTTCACAATCACCAAATATATAAGTTCGGGTGTTTCGAGATTGATAGAAGACCTCTGCAAACCGACTAGTTTGGTAGGAAGTTCAAATATTCTGATAAGTGCGCAAATATTCCAGCAAGAAGCTTGAATATATGACTTGTTCTTTCAATTCTAAAGGTATTCAAGCTATCCAATTCGACTTAGCGAATATAGAATAGGTCTGAGAGCAAATAAAGTATATTAACGACGACTCCTCGTCTTGGTACTTGAAATATTCTGTGTTCTGAGATTAATGGCACTCTGGCCGAATTCTATAGCACACTGGCTTTATAATGGCGCACTGGCCAACTCTGCAGCTCACTGGCTGATACTATGGCTCACTGGCCAACTCAAACTCGAAAATATATAAATAATCTTTATATTCTTTTATCTTTCTCTATTGGACTTAAGGAATATTCGTCTCACCCAAGGAATATGCACAAAGGCCTTCAAATCACCCTGCTCACTGGCTAAGGTGCGACTCTAAGGGATGGCAAGCTTCCTGGACTTAACAACTATTCTATAACTCTGAGGTTCCACTCCAAAGCCCTTGAATCGCCCAAGCTACTGTGCTTATAGGGTCAAATCGTGGGGAGGGTGTTGCCTCCCATATATTACATCTAGGAGGCCTTTATATACTGTACATAGTCCGATCTACCACGGATATCTAGTCATACTGTATAAGCTAATATCCGACTGGGTCTAGGGTATGTACTACTGGGTTGAGGGTTTCGTTGGTCCAGACAATCTAGATACTGTCTCCATGGCTGTTGGAGCCAGAATATTCTATCATTCTTCACTGGACTAGGGAATATTCCGGTGTTACCAAGCTAGCTAGCCTGGTTACCAGTTAATTCACTCGCTGCCCAGACTACCACACCATGCAATGGGTGATCCGTCATTATCTTCTGTATCTAGGCAACTAGCCGAAGCTGCAACCAGGGGAATATTCCTGACCGATCAATTAATAATTGGTATATTCCGATCACTGATGCGAGCCTTATGGCTATTCTTCTGGAATGCGGTTCATCTGCAGAATATCTACAGGTCCAAAGTCACTATCAAGCAATAGCAATGGCGAGTCACTTTGTAGCTTCAATCTGAGAGGAAATATTCCACCATGTTAGGGATAATATTCGCTTCTGAGTGTGAATCTTTGCATGCTTTTCTATCTATTCTTGCTAGAGCTTGAACTGCCTCGGAATATTCTGCAAACCATAGGCAACTAATCACAGCTATTCAATCGCATTAGGAGAATATTCCCTTCTGTTGAGACTGGTCAACCACATTGGGGACTTAATCGTCGCATTAGGGAACTATTCACATCTTCTGGGGGCTAGTCAACCATATTAAAGGACTAGATACTTCTGGTTTCAGTAGATCGTGCATGAGTGGGATGTTATGGCATATATTCACCTGTTTAGACCGATTACAGGTTGAATATTCAGGCTGGTAGGTTCAATCCTTCGAGGTACTGTTCCTAAGTCCTGTATTTCGACTCTGTATATTCTCTCATTGCACAGGATCTTAGCTATCTGCTCGAAGTCTCAGCAATAGCTCTCGTACTCAAGTAGATATAGATTCTGGTATGTATATATCTCATACAAAATCGCAAAATCTAAGGGTAAACATGCAACATGCGTATCAACGGAAGGGAGGGGGTGGAGGATGTGCGTGAAGAGTTCGAGGACGAGGTTCCCCTGGCAGAGGCGCCTGCAGTGAGGGTGGAGATTGCGGCTTGGGCTTAGCAGAGTTGGGTGGGGAAGGAGTTGTTTGGGAGGAGCTCTACATTAAAGTTGTGAGTACAGCTCGGAGGGTGACAAAGAAGACAAAGGACTTACTGTATGCTAGGATTGCGATGCTGACATGGATGTTGCGCCTTTCAATTTCCAATTGGAGGTATCAGCAGAATGTCATGACGTTCCTGGAACAGCTCATCATATACGCACCTCCTAAATCGATTCTCAGTTGCTCACTCAACATTTGGTAGAGCAACACGCCATACCGTGACAGCACAAAATCACTCGATCCAGGTGTTTCGGACCAATCCAGGCCTGTGCTGCAGAGAGAAACTCGTGTGAGAGCAGCGCCAATGCAAACACCGACGTCCATGAGATCAACGAGAGAATTGCGGCCAGGATCTCCACTGGCAAGGGCGAGATTTCATCAAGTGGCTTGGGTGGGCTGTAGAGAGAGGCGGGACTGGAGCGCGGTATGCACGCATGACACTTGTGTGCTCCTCGATCATCAGCCCGAGTCCGGATGGCCTGCGAATATCGTCCATCGATGACTGACTTGACGACACTGATACCTTACTCGTCTCCTCATCCTCTTCTTCCACGATCTCTGCGACTCACTCCACCACCTGCTGTGACACTGGCTTGAACGTCGTCAACGTCCTTTTCTTCAGCCTTCATCCCATTTTCACTGGCGATGCCGAGACTGTATACCGGCGGTGGAGGAACGTCATCGTTGTCGTCTTGAGGACAATTGATGCCGTTGATAAAGATCGCATGTCCCATGATGTCAATTTCATTTAGACCGCGGGCGCTTCCGAACATTAATTTCCTCGGATGCGAATTGCATCCTGTGCTCATTGTCTTGATCTCTTTCTGCATCTCTGCCTCACTTCTGCTCGCCGGCGTTAAAATTCTGGCGACTAAAATATATATTGTCTTCAACGTCGTCTGCCTTTCATGACAACAGTCACAGACAGCTTTCCCAACGTTCCAGCATAGATTTAAGTCTCATTTCTGGTGATGCAGCGTACGAAATTATTCAAGTCTTTGTCAATGGCTCGGTAGAACCTGTCTCCGCTCGCTCGCTAAATTTTCTTGCAAGGCAGCGCTCATTCTCACAGACCAGAACAATTTCACGGCTCTAGCTCGGAATATAAGCTAGATTCCGGACGGAAACATTATCCTTGCGAGAATTTACAGACTTTCATAGATCCAGCGTCAAACTCTCACATATCTCCTAATTAAATACCCATCAATGAATACTGTGATCATATTTTCAGGGTTATGAGGTTACCATGAGACGTGAGTACTCGATAATTCCCCTTGTGCATAATAGACTAGCTCGAATGCTTTCACTCGAGGTTTGCCCTGCAGAGCTCACACGCTGGTGGCGGCTCTCTGAAACCTTGTATATCCTGGCTTATGAGTGTTTAATCTAAGCCTTGAGTCACTCCCCCATCCGTGGCGAGGTGATTTCCAGCTTGTGGTAACGATTCAGATCCGTAACCAACCAGGTAGGCTCGCTCAAGCATGGGTAGAGGAAGAGCATATCCACACATATTCTTCTCAATTTATTCCCTTCCTTCGCCTCTCAGCCCTCATCACTGCCCAGATAACTAGCCCTAATCAACGTACTTTGGCTTCCTGAACATGGAACCACTATGGCCATCTTACACCTAATTGACCACTACGCTCATCGAATTTGTCAGGGACATTATTGCTTATTCTGTATTTCTTATGCTTACTGGGTTCTGTTCGATATGCGTAGAGATCCTTGTATGCGATGGCTTTCTGCTTAGATGGCTGGAAAGATGCACTCAGTGCCCTACTTCCCATCAATACACAGCTTCAAGGGATGATATCAGCATGTCAGAGAAGATCGCGCTCATATGCATGTTAAGAACCAACATATGTCCTTTGTACTGTGGCAGCCTTCTCACAGGTACAGGAGCACAATGGCATCTGCCTTTGCTACATGTGGCATTCCTACATATGTCAGTTCATAGAAAAGTTCTAAATACGCAGTCCTGGTAAGTCTTCCTCACTTGTTGTGATAATCTGGATTGATTAAGAGTTGAAGTATTATCTATCAATGACATATGTGATGACGATGATGACATACACTTTTCTCATCTCATGATCTTCCGATATCCATTCAACCACAGCTCCAGCTCGTTCCACTCTTGGTTTTAAAGGCTTGAATATGCTCGCATTGCGGTTCAATCATGATTTAACACCTCCCTATCAGCTGACAGGTATTTTTTCTAAACTATAACATCTTCCTTTCTTCAGGGCTTTGAGTGACGAACAACCAGAATAAACTTCTTTTATTTGTGTACAAAATCAAAAACATGAAATCAAACATAAATAATCACATCAACATAGTCTTAAGCTTCACAGTTACGACTGTCTTTTACCTGATCAGGTGTTTGAGTCTCTGTGAGAAGAATGTTGACACTCTGTATCAAAGAATTCAGCACTCACTAAAATTCAGCCGTACAGAGCACACACCTGCTCTCCAGTGTCCCCTGAACAGACTTTAGGCACAATCCCAAGGAGATGGGAATTACCACGTTCAGATTTATAGCCCTTCCATGAATTCAATCTAGCCAATGATCCACATCAGTTTGGATTACAGTAACCAACAAAGAGCACATATTCACAGTGCAAGCATTGAATTAACATAAACTGTCTGACTATTGTCAGTGATGGATCAGAGGTGAGATTGCAATGGGATTCTCACACTTTGGGAGAATGAAGTCGATGCCAATGAATACAAAAGAGTTGGGCCAGATGAAGAACTGGAGAGGATGTTGGTACCCAGAACAACAGAAAGGGATACCATACCGTAATGAGGCATAGCAACGAGCATAGACTATTCCAATTTAGCTTCCACTCCAATTTATAAATACTGGCTGCCTTACTTTGTAGCTAAACTGGAAATCACAATGAGGCCCATGAGAATCAAAAGTTTCTTTGAGGTGCTGATACAAGATAAAGTAAGTATCCAGTGTAGTGCAAGTTCAAGTTTAAAGACAATTGATGTACCTGGAGAAATTTGTGACAGATCTACTCTTGTGCAGATAATAGCACATTGAGAAAGCGACTGCGAAGTTGGATACCACTGCAGCAGAAAAGACAGTCCAAATTGATTTCTGATTTGATGTTCAGGATGAATCACCATGTGAAACATGTATGTGGCACATACCCTTATTTGTTCTATGGACAGGAAAGTTGAGATAGAATATCTACAATGTGATTGAGTTTTAATTCAATAATGACAGTGGGCTTACACTTCAATGATGACATCTGTTCAAAAGATGTCAGCACAAGTAGACCCAAGGATAGGTTAAGAAAAACTTGCATATTCCAGCACCTATTGCGGAGGAACAACATTATTGAGAACATCATTATTATTGACTGAATCACTGTTACGATTTATTCACTTTTTGCTTATCTTATCTTATCTCATCACACTTTCCCATCACGAGACCAGTATACTTGCGCAATCCTCTTGCGATCCGCTACACCACCTTTTGATCTCATCTTCTCCATCTTTTTCATACTATTATTAGACCTGACGTTTAGTATATAAGGACGACGAAGTCCACTATGTAACCTCAGCTTCAAGCTATAGTTTATCTAACTCTATCTTGCCGACTCACTCGCTGAAAGGCTATCTAATTGTACCACCACCATATTCTGGACTCCTACGAAGATCTCTAAGGTGACTGCCCGAACGCAAGACAGCCTTAGACCTACTTCTGTCCCCTGAATATTGGTCCAGGTCTAACAGTTAGCTTGAAGCTTCCCTACCAAAGGTCTCCTATTCACTAGCCGAAGGAAACCCATGATTATTTCAACCGACGCCTCACCCTGAACCACGATTATAGTCTCCACAGTACTAGGAACTATAATCCTTGCCCTAAGCGCAATTGCGTTTATACGACCCTGCCACCGACGACAGAGGCAACCCATCAGAACCTATCACCCAAACCTCCCCCGATACTATGTTGGACCCTCCCAACCAACCACCCTCGAAGAAGGGATTCATGCAGAGCCTGAAAGACAAGGTTCTCTCGAAATCCACTGACGATGCAGCGTCCATGAAGACAGTGAAGACCCAGTCATCCCGTCAATCTTATCGGGATCCCAAACCACCAGAACTGAGTCCTCTGATACTTCCATTAGAACCCCTCCAGCAATACCCCACCACGAGCCCGAGAATGTCTCCTATGAAGATGTTATCGAGGCCTACGCAATGGGAAGCAACCTCGCAGGAGATGACAGAGATAGCCCGGAGCCTAGCCCCACAAGGCCAGGTCCCGACCCTGCCGAGTCACCCCCTCCAAGAATCCTATCACCCAGACCCGTTCTCCCGATACGACCCCCCGCGGCTCTCCTTGCAGATACCAGAAGAGAGAGAGGATGCGCCAGAAGAATATATCCCAACCTCCCCACCCAGGAGGTCATCACCATATGAACGGAAGAGTCCTCATCCCAAGCAACAGGCCCAGAGGATGAGGAGGGAGAAGAGCGAAGGAGACGTAGACTCGAGCTTGTTGATGCATACTACAGCACAGCAAATCATGTTAGACTGGCAGGCGAAACGCACACAAGATACTGGGACCGGCTCTGAAGGGCCACGTGGGCCCAGCAGGACGCCGTCACAACACAGCTCAGAATTGACTATCAGCAGCGGGAGCAAGACCGCTACCAGCGAAGATTCGCAGAGAGCCCCCTCAACCTTGAGGGACCCGAGATGGAGTGGACCCTCCTCTCTGACCAGGACAGATTCGCCCTGGGACCATGGATCACCCTCGCGTGGGAAGTCTGAGTACGAGACTTCATCGCAAGAGGAGGATTACCGATCAGTACGGATGATTACATCCTTGGAACAAGCCCCAACTACAGAATGGTGGGAGGAACAAGGCGACCACTCACTCCAAGAACCGTGGGAAGTAGAATCCACGAAGCCCTCCGAAGAGAGCTACAGGGCCCCATCCCCCATCCCTATGAGGGCCCACCGCTCCGTTCCAGAACCGACGCCGAGCAGAGGGAGATCGAGGGGACCCTGGATCGGGCCTTCCAGAATCTCGCCGCCAACAGAGAGGTGGCCGAAAGAGTATGACAGCTGGCCGAGGAGGCTAGCAGAAACCGTGCCCTGGCCAACCAGACCAGGATCTACCAGGAGCGCTTCCAGCAAGTGGCCAAGTGAAGGGCCAGGAGAGTACCCACGTCCCCTCCCTGACACTCCCCCTCCCTGGTGGCAGGACCCAGTTCCCCAACCCCATGCCGCAGAACCTCCACTCCGCAGGCAGGACCGAGCACCCCAACCCGGCACAAGTAGGATGTTCACCGGTGCCGGGGGAGGAGCAGAAGCAGGACCCTCTGGGAAGAAACCGGAGGTAGTAAAACTGAGCTCTGCTGAGCTACGAGCTAAACATGAGAAGGAGCTAGCCAAGGCCAAGGAACTCCAGGAGCAAAAAGAAGGTATGGACCAAGAGCTCGAAGAGCACTACAAAAAGTATCCAAACACCCGCCCTGCACGGCCACCAGGAGGACCAGGGGGAGACCCGGACGACGATCCCTATGACAACCTGGATGGATGGTCCATTCCCAGGCCCCCGCCAGACAGGATGCCTCTGGGCCCACCACCCCCGTGGCCCACCGGCAATGCCGCCGATGACACCCCCTTCCTGGGGGTCAAACCCGTCCTCATTAAGGAGCCCGCCGCCTTCGACGGCACCCATTCGGAGCTCAAGAGATTCTTATACCAATGCACCAGCTACTTTGAAACCTATCGACAATACTACCACTTTGAGCCTCAACAAGTGGCTTACGCCACTTCAGCCCTGATCGGGCTGGCCCTGGAGTGGTGGGTTAACCTCGTCGACGAGTATTTTAGCGGCAACCTCGGGAGGTTCCGATATCCCTCCTGGGACCGATTCGCCGAGTTACTCACCCAGCGCTTCACGGACCCAGCCATCGAAGACGTACACGAAAAAAAGATGATGGACCTCCGCATGGAAGGGATGATGGCGTATCAATACTTCCAGAAGTTGGAAACAGAAGCTCAAATGGCCAATCGAAGATGCGATGAAAGTGCCCAAGGTCCACTTGTCACAGCAGTACAACGAGGGATCCCGTACAGCTACTCCCATGCCATCGCCGACACCGGCTTCAACATCCCCGAAACCTACCCGCAGTGGAAACAATGGGTCACCACCATGTACGAAGAACGACAACGATGAACGCTCTTCGATCAAGCACATGGTGGGGATAGAAGGGATGGAAAGAAGACCAATAATTGGCCAAGGCCTCAAGGGACTGGAGGCAGCATGGCAACTCCCGAAAAGAAGATGGGAACCAGAATGACCTATGGAGGAAGCAGGCAGCCAATGGATATAGACCGACTCAGGCAAGAAGGTCGATGTTTCAATTGTGGCGAGAAGGGGCACTTATCGAAGGACTGCAAAAAAGAGAAAAAGAAGAGGCCCTGCGAAGCCTGTACTGGACGATTTACCAGAGAGGAGCTGAGGGCCATGATCGAAATAGCCGAAGAAGGAGAAAAGAAGGAAGAGGTCGCCAAGACCACCAAAGTTGAGGAGGTAAAAGACGAGGCCGACAAGTAAGCAATTCTACTTGTTCAGCCCAGGACTTTCAGATAGGGAATTCGAAATCGAAGCCTGCAGTGCAGTCTTCCACTTCTTGTAACAACTTGTCACGTATTCATAACACGCATTCGAATATACCCAGTTTTGCTACCTCCCTATCCGAACCTGAATCGCCTTCGAAAAACAATAAAAACCCCCTCAACCATGACAGAACCCCATCCCTCCCTCGATCGCTAACACCTTCTGTTCCAGTTCCTCCCTCTCCCCTCACCTCCAAAGAAATCCCTGGACCCCCCCGCCTTCTGGACGGGTAAGTGCTATGGGCCGTGGGTGCCATCGACCCTCGGGAGTAGCAGGGAAAATGGCGCGTTCGATCAAACACGTACAATTCCCCAGGACACTCGCCCCCCAGCCAAGGCGTACACCTCGCCTGGGGAAGCGACATCCCGATGACTCTCGGGATCAGCGGAAAGAGGAACTGAAAGTGCCGGAAGAGCAGCACCCTCCAGTATGCCCACAATGGAATCAAGCGGCATCGGATGCACGATGCCACCATGGGTCACGTTGGAAGAAGTGCCTGACGAAGAAGACGACGTCTCTTATCAACGCTATCTAAAGGCTCAAGAGAAGCGAGACAAAGAAGTGCGAGCGGAGAGGCAGTCCGTACCCCCCCCAGTAAGTGCTTCCCCCTCCCCAAACTTCACCTGGCTCCCACCGTTTGGTGCGAGTTGGACCCTTCGGGCGGTTAAGGAAGCACGAACTGATGTGGAGGCGTTATCCTCACTGTATCTATGGGCACATAAAGATAAAAGACCCAAAATTGATACCGAACTCCTGCACCTCCTTCGGGAGGACCCTCCCACATCCGCAATCGACCAAATCCATGAGTTGAGAACCCCCATCCGATATCAACGACATGTAAGAATGTCAGGGATCCGCGAATTGTTTCTCGACGCCCAGATTGAGACTCTCACCAATCGGGAAACCCTCAAGGTACAGGCACTCATAGACAGCGGCTGCACCGGCAGTACCATAAGCGAGGACTATGTCAGGAAGAACCACCTGACCACCCGGAAAGCTGCAAGTCCTATTTCAGTATACAACGCCGACAGAACACAAAACAAGGTGGGAAGCATCACCGACTTTGTAGAACTGCAACTCAACATCGGAGGGCACAGCGAGCGGATCGACCTAGGAGTAACCAACCTAGGCAAAGGAGACATTTTCCTAGGACACGACTGGTTGAAGCGGCATAACCCAGTCATCAATTGGACCACTGGGAGGGTTCTGTTCGCAAGGTGCCAATGTCAACAAAACCCGTTCCCGCTACCCGATGCGGACCCTGAAGATCCCTGGGATGAAGAGCTAGAAGAGGGAGAAACGATCCTAATGGTTGACTTGGAGGAGGAAGTTAGGATCTGGGCAGTTCATCATGCTAACGATCTAGCCGCCAAAGCCAACGAGGGAAAAACAAAGCGAAGCCTGCAAGAGATGGTACCCCCCCAATACTGGGATTATCTCGACCTCTTTTCAAAAGAGAACTTTGACGACCTCCCGGACCGAAAACCATGGGACCACGCCATCGAACTAACCCCCAACACCCAGTTGACCCTTGACTGCAAGATATACCCCCTTAACCGGAGCAAACAAGAGGAGTTAGACAAGTTCCTCGATGAGAACTTGGACAGTGGGAGGATCCGTCCCTCGAAGTCCCCTTTCGCCTCTCCCTTCTTCTTTGTTAAGAAAAAGGACGGCTCCCTCTGACCCGTACAGGACTATCGGAAGTTAAACGAAATGACCATTAAAAACCGATACCCCCTCCCTCTTATCGCCAACCTGATGGACAAGTTACACGGGGCTAAATACTTTACCAAGCTGGACGTACGATGGGGATATAATAATGTCCGAATCAAGGAAGGAGACGAGCACAAGGCCGCCTTCCGGACGAATCGCAGATTGTTCGAACCCACCGTAATGTTCTTCGGATTGACCAACTCCCCAGCAACGTTCCAATGGATGATGAACGACATCTTCTCTGAACTCATCCATGAAGGGAAGGTCACCATTTACCTGGACGACATTCTAATCTTTTCAAAGGACCTATCGGAACACCGACAGGTGGTATGAAGGGTCTTAGCACTTCTCCGAAAGCATAAACTCTTCCTGAAAGCCGAGAAGTGCGAGTTCGAAGTCCTCGAAACGGAGTATTTGGGAGTAATCATCAGCGAAGGAGCAGTGCGAATGGACCCCATTAAGGTGAAAGGAATCACCGAGTGGCCAACCCCGACCAAGAAAAAGGAACTACAATCCTTCCTGGGCTTTACGAATTTCTATCGAAAATTCATAAAGGACTACTCGAAGATTGTTCGCCCGATGACCCAATTAACGGGCAAGGCCACCTGGGTATGGGGAACTGCCCAAAACAAGGCGTTCCAAAGGCTTAAAAAGCAAATGGCGGAAGATGTGGTGCTCGCCCTACCCTGGGAAAAGGGCAAGTTCAGAGTGGAAGTGGACTCCAGTGAGGGAGCCATAGGCGCAGTCCTCAGCCAGGAGCATGAAGGAAAGTGGAGACCAGTTGCGTTCCTCTCGAAGGCGCTCACTACCATGGAGCAAAACTACGAAATCTACGACAAGGAGCTCTTTGCCATAATGCTCGCCCTCGAAGAGTGGAGGCATTACCTAATGGGAGCTACAGAAGATTTTGAGATCTGGACAGACCACCAGAATCTCCAATACTTCCGACAGCCGCAGAAACTCAACCGTCGACAAGCCCGGTAGGTGACCGAACTGGCCGAATACCACTTCACCTTGCACCATAAACCGGGCGCCGCCAATCAAAAGGCAGACCTCCTCAGTCGCAGGGACGATCATGACCAAGGGAAGAAGGACAACGATGACATCGTTGTCCTGCAACCCAAACATTTTCGAGCAATGATTATGCCCACCACTAGTGAAGTCCACCAATGAATCAAGGAGGTCACAAGGAATCATGAGAAATGGGACCAGGGGATAGCTGCCTCCCTGAATCACGAACGAGGAATCTCGGAAGAGGGGGGGCTATTACGATACGATGGACGAATCTATATCCCACAAGACGACAAGCTAAGAGGGGAGATCATTGTCAGCCACCACGACCACATCACGGCAGGACATCCCGGGACCGCGAAGACACAAGAACTCATCCAAAGGGAGTTCTGGTGGCCAAAGCTCAGACAGACGGTTGAGAAATACATCAAGGGCTGCGAGATATGTCAACGAACGAAGACCAACACACAGGCCAGAGCCAACCCCCTTCACCCCAACGAGATCCCATCGGCACCATGGACTCACATCTCGGTCGATATGATAACGGGACTACCTGACTCCAACGGGTATGATGCAATCCTGGTAATCGTAGACCGATTCTCGAAGGAGATTGTTCCAATAGCATGCAACACGGAACTAACAGCCGAGGGATGGGCCAAGATACTCCATGACCGCATCTACGCCCACCACGGAATGCCAAAGATGGTCATCTCCGATCGAGGGCCGCAGTTTGTCTCTAAGTTCATGGCGGCACTCCTGAAACTCCTCGATATAACCCCAAATGCCTCCACCACATTCCACCCCCAGACAGACGGACAGACAGAGCGCACCAATCAAGAAATCAATAAATACCTACGTATCTTTGTCAACTACTGACAAACCGATTGGGACGAATGGCTCGCGCTCGCTGCCTTCACCCACAACAACCGAGTCCACTCCGCCACCGGTCAGACCCCCTTCTTCACCAACTATGGAATCAACCCCCGCATACTCCCAGACTCAATTCAAACGACACCGTTTACCAACCCATCCGCAAAGTCTTTCGCAGAACGCATGCAAGAGATTCATCGACAAGCGAAAGAATCACTTGAGGAAGCCGCCGGGAGGATGAAAGCACAATATGACAAGAAAAGGAAGGCCGCCATCGACTATAAAGTCAGAGATAGAGTATGGCTCGATGCAACCCATCTCCATCTCCTGTGACCCAAAAAGAAACTTGACGACAAACGAGTGGGCCCCTTTCTGATCCTAGAAAAATCTGGCACCTCCGCGTATAAGCTAAAGCTCCCCCCCCCACTGGAAGATACACCTGCGTTTCAACGAAAAGCTGCTGACTCCCTACACACCACCCGCATTCCCTAACCAAGAACAACCCCCGCCCCCACCACCAGATCTTATCGAAGTCGAGGAAGAATATGAAGTCGAGGAAGTCCTGGATTCACGTACCAGGCGAGTCCGAGGAAAGAAAGGACAAAAATCCAGAATCATAACTGACTACCTCGTCAAGTGGAAGGGGTGGACGCGAGAACACAACTCATGGACATGGGAAAGCGATATGACCAACGCAGCAGAGGCTATCGAAGACTACCAAAAAGAACTCGCCAAGCGCACACCTTCGGTAACCATACAAAGAGTAATCAACAGATCTCAAAAGGCAGTCAAACAAATAGTCGATCGAGACTATCGTGAAAACCAAGCCACCGGAGGATGGAGCATGTTCTATCAAGTGGAATGCATAGATGGGAGGAAATTCTGGGTAGAGGAGCCCGACAGAGAGCGGTGGAAAAAACTCCTCGACGACTACTGGCACAAGGAAAGCGAAAAGGAAGTGACAGACTGCATACAGTGCGACGAACAGGATGAACCCTAGGGCAGTCGGGACGACTGCCTTAACGAGAGGGTAATGTTACGATTTATTCACTTTTTGCTTATCTTATCTTATCTCATCACACTTTCCCATCACGAGACCAGTATACTTGCGCAATCCTCTTGCGATCCGCTACACCACCTTTTGATCTCATCTTCTCCATCTTTTTCATACTATTATTAGACCCAACGTTTAGTATATAAGGACGACGAAGTCCACTATGTAACCTCAGCTTCAAGCTATAGTTTATCTAACTCTATCTTGCCGACTCACTCGCTGAAAGGCTATCTAATTGTACCGCCACCATATTCTGGACTCCTACGAAGATCTCTAAGGTGACTGCCCGAATGCGAGACAGCCTTAGACCTACTTCTGTCCCCTGAATATTGGTCCAGGTCTAACAATCACTCACTGAAATCAGCTATCACAGCCAAAATCTATAGATTCTTCATTAAACACAGAAAGCTAAGGAAAGGATGATGCATACCACAAACCACAGAACAATTTTGTAAGAGTTCTGGCCAACTATCAACCAGTATATGTTATTTTTTTTAAATAATGGATCAAATAGAAGGAATGCAAATGTTTCCATAAACAGATGGTATACAGATTATAGGATATGTCAGTAAATGAAGATTCTGAGTGGAAAGAAAGAATGTACACTTGGACTACATTGATGATCACAGCCTGTGCAGGTACCAATTTCAGAGACATGGGCTGTGTAAAGAATGTAAATGATAAATGCACATTGAAAAAGATTTGAAGCTGTTGAATGGTGATATTTTAAGTCTGCTAAAAAAATATATATGGCAGAACAGAATACCTTGAAGCTCCTGGACCAGAGAATCAGGAGGACCACAGGTATGCCAGTTCTAGTTACGCTTACCACACAATATTATAAATGGCTGTTAAGTTCCCAAAGAGATTAATGAGGTAGTAATACAATGCATGTGTGCTTAGAGCAATGTGGAGGGCATCAAGTACAGTCATTCACCGGTCACTTAGACCCCCCCAGTCATGTTAGACCCTGGCCCAAAACTCATCTTCCACTCATTTTCTTAGCTCCAAAAAATTCTTAAAAATAATGTATAATATATAAATACTTTCTTGATGCTTGGTCTTTGTTTTATGTACATGTTTTGAGATGTTCTCACTTCAATCAATCAATCATTCCCGATTAGGATATGTCACATGATGTAATCAAAGTAACAATATCCATCTATAAAAAACATATTTCAACACTCAATAAACCCTCCAGTGAGTCTCTAGAGCAGTCTCATAATCATATCAGCTTGAATAATGATGATACCTATGAAGAGAGATGATGTGGCCAGATTTTGGACTGGGGTCTAAAATGACCGGGATTGCCTTTTTTGGACACTCACCAAACCCATCCTCTGTAGCAACCATTTCTCTACATATAGCTTTGGCAATTTTTTTCAAACTCAATAGATTGTAGTAGTATACATTGAGTACAAAAGTTTTATCCATTATGCAAAAAACATATTCCAGCCATCAATCAGTGTTTTGGGGTCTAAGTGACTGGTGAATGACTGTATCCTATATAGATGTCTCACTACATGGAAACATTAGCACAAGGAAAACTGATGCACCAAAGCAACACAACCTGTCAAATGAGGATCAGTAAGCTGAAATACATCTATAGATGAGTATTGACATATGGAGCATCTGTATACCCACCAGTCATCTGGGTAATTCTTGTAATAAATCACTGCTTGCAAGTTTGTTAGGCCAAAGGGGCTATTGATTTGTGAGTAAAGGAGAGGAAAGCTGTGATAGCAGTGTATGTGGCTTACATTATGGCCACCGTAGCCCCTATGTAAAGTGCACTGATGATACGCATGGAATTTATCCACCTATAGATTTTGCGATTTGTATATATATACTTATCCAATCTATACTGTACTTGAATATCAAGAGCTAGGATTGAGCCTCCGGATTGCTAGCTAAAGCTATCGCTTCGCACTATACAATATACTAAGTGGCATTAGGACTTAGGAAAGATATCGCTACGAGTTGGACCTACCAGCCTAATATATATGCCATAACAATTCTAGTTGCAGGTTAGCTATTAAACCAGGAGTAGATATACCAGATAAAACTGTGAATAGTCATGATAGCAGGCAGAGCTAACGTCCATTACAGGATAGCTGACACTACTGGGATTGCTTTAGAGAAAGATATAACCCTGAAGAACCATGGGGTTTGCATCAACGATGAGACTATACTATCTACCAATCGATCTTCCAGGAATATTCTGACCGATCACGTTGCATCAGATAGTTCTAGTTATAGCAAGTTTATGGCTACCCCTTAATTGTGAATCGGCCTGAAACCAGGCAACGTGCGGGTAACTAAGTTATTCCATATGGTAGGATACACAGCATTCCGACTGTGAGGCGGGTAACCGAATATATCAGCCTAGAATGTCGGAGGCAGCTAGCTAGACCAGGTTGCATAGCACAGCAGTAGGATATCTCAGGCTAGCTGAGACCAGTAGTAACTTACACTATAGTATATGACTAAATAGCCGAGGTAGCATGGACCAGTAGTAGTATATAAGGACTGTACATACAAATATATGGCAGGCTTCACCACCCCACAGTTTGACCATATAGTGCAGAAGATAAGGTTGAATTAAGAGGTATTAAGTCGAGTCTCGGACAAATAGCATATCGCTAAGTCCACTAAAGAATATAAAGCATATATTTGATTGTAACAACATCGCGAGTCGCCGAGACCGCTGTATATTCAGAACGATTCTTGAAGTGAAGGCATCGCAGCCAATATAAGCCAGTGAGCTAAAGATAGAGGCCAGTGCACCCATATATCAGTCAGTGAACTGGAAGATCAAGGCAAAGAGCCATCTAACTTCGAGTTTCAAGGTCTATTCAGCATTCTAAGAGACAAAGTTCGCTTAATTATACCACTAGACAACACACACATTGTATATCTGCTTCATTGAAGTCAGATTGCCTTGAATATCCTCATTGTTTTCATCTATTGAGTTGAATATTCATGGACAAGCTTAGACTATTCAGTTTGCAGAGGTCTTCTATAGATCTCGAAATGCCCAAACTCATATATTTGGTGATTGTGAGTGCAAGGATTGCTTGGGGTTTAGTATATACGAGTTACACTCCATATATATTTAGATTCTAGCTATCTCTGTATGGTTACCGAGCACATCACTGAGTGTCATTCCTAGTGATGGAATATCAGGTGAATTCATTGTAGAGTCCAGGGTTCAAAGGTTAGAGAGGGAGATGCCTATCTGAACTTGTAGGGTTGGCCATTATATGGCATTCAGAGGTGGATAATGTCAAAAAGGATCATCAATTTGGAACAGATACCATCAAAGAGTGATTTATTAATGGGGACTGATTTTTGCATTGAAACAGATGCATTAGTGTCTCCTGAAGTAATTCTGGAACTTTGGGGAGACAAGTACTAACCTAGAATGGCTTCCTATTGAACCCATGGTGAACTTTGATACAGATAGAGCAAATGCCCATGTCACATCCCTCTCATGATATCTTCTATGTGGAAATTATACCATCATCTCACAGATTGATAATCATGTACACATTCATTCAAGGGTAGCAATCAGCGATGCTTGTTGGATAATGAGGACTTTATTGTGGGATTCTAAGGACACTGCCTTTGCTCGTGATGCATACTGTATAGCCCAGGGGCAAAAACTAGTAGATGTTGTAGTCTTCTTGTAGTTCTTCCTATCATCTCAAGTTTAGTAGCGAGAGATATTTCTGACTAACTGCATCAGAAGTCTAATGAGGAGCATAATTTGAAGCTGGTACCCATACATTCATCCCATTTAATCTGAGTGAGTGATCACTGGTCGAAAATCAGTGATCCTTCAATGAAAATGAAATGTTCACAAAACCTAATTAGGCATGGCTGTGAAAACTCGCATCTTGACGTGGCGACACATCCCAGCGTCTTCCCTGAAACCTTCATCAAAGAAGATTCCTCTTGAGTATGGCTGAACCGCATCTAATTGGCTACTACTTTCATCAAATATTTCTATGGTTTGCAGTGACCAGGCCTTCCCATAGTGTTGTGATATCAGACAGCAGAAATCCCAAATCACAGAAGCCACAGACCATGCAGCTGATGAATATTTATAGTCACAATGAGTACAGGTCTTCATTATTGATTGCAGTTCAGACTTACATATCTACACTGAAATTTAGTAGATAATACAGATCACCTCAGGCTTCATGTACACTGACTGAGAAGCACAAAGTTGGGACAGGAATAAACATAGGCATTGGGAAGAAACCAAACTGCTACAGTAACTTTATGCTTAATACATGTTGCCACCAGCCAGTTCTTTCCATGGGGGAAATAATATCTTCATCCGCTTTAACTCAGTAAAATGATCTGCCTTCCTGATGATTATCACTGGTATACATTGGGTGACAGTGGAACATCTGCTAGTCTTCGCCCCTTGGCCTACCCCGAGCTATACATCATGCATCATGAGTGAAGGCAGTGTCCTTCTAATAATCATAACACAGTCTTGATTATCCAACAAACATCCCTAGTCACTACCCATGAATGAATGTGTACATGGTTATTGATCTGTGGGATGACAGAATAATTGCTGCCAGACAAGATGTCCTGATAGAGAAGTGATGTGAGTGTTTGCTCTATCTGTATTAAAGGTGGCAGTAACCTCCATAGAACACCATTCTAGATCGATACTCATCTCCCAGAACTTGGAGAATTACCCCAGGAGATGTAACACATCTGTTTCAACACAAAAATCAGTCCCCAAAGTTATCAAATCACTCTTTGATTATGCCCTTTTGAATGTATGATCCTTTTCAAAGTTATCTACCTTGGAATGAACATCATATAATGACCAGCCTTATGAGTTCAGATAGACATCTCCCTCTCCAACCTTTGAACCCCAGACTTTACAATGAATCGGCCTGATATTCATTCACTAGGAATGACCCTTGGCACAGTTTGAATAGGGGCTATAGTGGCCACAATGTCACAAACCTCATCTTCATTTGTTCCCATCTCCACTATATGCTATCACACAAGTCAAATATCCATAATATAAGCATCATCGGTGCCATAGTCAACAGTTCAGCACTGCTCCCTGTGGCGGTCTTTGGCAGTAGTGCTCAGAAGATATTGCAACAGAGACACATTGTACCAACCTGGTGAGCCATGATGTGTTAATTGCTGTTCTTCACAGCACTTGGGCTAAGTAAGAAGAAAAATCATCAAGTGCAGAGTCAGTAGCCAGAGACCTGGACTAATCTGGTCACATTTCATCTTTAGGGCAGGGGGTTGTCATTTCACGATCTCTTTCATCTCGCCATTCCCATTTGAGATCTCTCAGAATTTTCAAGTCTGAAAGTTCCTGGCTACTATTCATGCATTTGGCTTGGATTATTTCTTCATACACGTTGGGTCCCTTTGAACTACATACATCTGGTTTGGACTCTTCTTGGATAAGGTATGGTTACTTGGAGACAATGACAATGACAATGCTCTGCCAGCAGCAGCATTCAGCCAGGGTGTCCCCAATGAAACAGGAAGAAGGCCATGAAGAAGATGGCAGCTATTTTCAAGCCAGAGTCACAATGAGTGGTGGAAAGAGTTGCAGAGATTGTAGAAGAAGAGGATGAGGAGAAGATTAAGGTGTCAGTGTTGTTGAGTCAGTCATCAATGGAGGATATTTGCAGGACATCTGGACTCGGGCTGCTAACCCTGAGCCTGTCCTTACTCAGCATGATTCTCTTGTTAATCCCATGGACATCGGTGCCTGCACTGGTGCTGCTCTCCTGTGACTTCCTCTCTGTAGCACAGGCCATGTTATATGGCGACCTTGACATGTGGGACATTCGGAATCCTGACACGCTGTGGATATTCCTGGTCACACAACATGTCTCACCTCTCTTACACACCCTCCACATCCTTGCATAGCCATCTGCATGGACTCACATGTATCTCATACCCTGTGTACTCACCTGCATGGATATCCTCTGCTTTTTATCACTCCGTTCCTTTGATCTACACATCCTATGCCACCGCTCTGCCTTTGGGCTACACCATATTGAGTTCAGGAACATGCATATCTCTGAGCAAGCCGAGGCTGAGCTCCTTATGTGGCTCGATGGCCAGATAAACATTGTCTCCCTGCGGTTCCCATTCCTTGTTGATGATGACAATGATGATGCATCCTTCCACCACCGCTGCCTCTGCGGAAAGTTGTTCCTTTGACGGAGCAAAGGTTTATGAAGAGAGAGGAGTGCTTTGACCTCAATGACAGTGATGATGATGTTTCCCTGTTCTATAAATCGAGTCTGCGAACGGAGAGTAGTTCAATGCAAGGTTGTCATGAACAGGTTGAGATTGACATTCAAGGAGCTGGGAAGATGATGATGGCATTATTCTAAGCATAGGTACATGTTTTATCCATGGTTCCTACTATGCAAGGTCCTGATTTTACTTTGTAGATGCCATTGCCATCATTTGGATCCCAATTCATGTACATATTCTTATCTGTATTTATAACTTCCTTCATTCTTCCACTCATGGATGTATACCCAATTGCAGTTCTTCATGGACAGAACAATGACCTCCACATATGCATAAGAATCATTGCCAGTTAAGGGAATGTGCTTACTTCTGCTTCCAGTGAAGATAATTTTGCCCATATCAGCACAGTTATTGTTCATGTATCCTTTTCACATCCATCTGGGGACTTCAAGCAGCGGTTCATGAAGTGTTTTGACTTTGACAACTCAGGCTCTGGCTGCTCCCTGCTCTTTACACTGAGTCCTAGAAAGAAGTGTTTTTCATGTCAACCAATCGAGGTTGACATTCAAAGTGCTGAGAAGATGGTGTGGCGTTAGGGTACATGCCTTCTTTTCCATTCTTGCCATTTAAACTCAAAGCTTTCTTTTGTAGATCATCGTCGTTGCAGCAAATTGGTCTACTCTTGATTCATATATTTTTTTATCTTTATCTTTCTTGTGACTCATGGATTTATTTATATTCATTGCTTTTGGATCTCAACGTTAACGATACCCTCCATCATCATATTGATTGGTTCCAGAGGATTGTACAAGGATTTCTCACTGGTGCTTGGGTCATGCCAGGATATATGAGGACCAGTACGTTAGCTAGCCATTAATATGTTCAAGTAATGAGCTCAACTGCATTCAGATCCTAGTTCAATTCAGCACACTTCCTCATGACTTCCTTCCATAACTACCACCATTGAAGATGGTCGCATCAATTATATGTCTTCAACTCGCAGTTGCTCCAAGGTCTTGATGCACATATTCAGATCACGGTGTCATTCAAGCCCACCCTTCCTTCATAGATTCTCATCTGCTTCTCCTTATCACCTTGGCCAGTAGCTCATTTTAAATATTGTATGTTTCTTTCACCCTGAAATTTCTAGTTCTCTCTCATGATCCAACTATAGACCCATTGTAATAAAGACTGAACATGAGTACCATAACTAGAAGCACATTTGTAAGTGTCAAAAAACAGTAGTAAAAAAAATTATGCTCAATTAATAATGTACTCCATTGTTCCTTTAGTCACTCTTTTGGAGATGTCAAGTCCTCAAACTTGAATTCCTGCAGGAATAGCTATTGATTTGTCCTGATTGTGCCACGGTCAGTCCTGTTCTGTAAGGCACCATCCCCAGCAAGAAAATAGCTTACTGTATCATGCGTAGCATGGATAGAAGCCTGAGAATCACATAGTGTGATACACGTCAAACAGAGTTCCTTCCAAGGATATGTGTGGATGCACATCATCCCCAATCAAAGGAGAAAGAAAAAAATGAAGCCATGGCAAGTGATCAGCATGGCAAATTCCATGGATGGCATACCGTCTGCAGATCAAGATATTCACCGTTTCAGGACTTGTCTCCCTCCAGCAACTACTGTTAGCTTCTCCATGCTCACTTATGTCTTATTTGAACTCCTTGTGCATGTAAACACACATGCGAATAAGTCAAACACTTTAGGGTTATGGCTGCCATGACAATATTGTTCTGACCTCACCAGCACACAGCATGTCCTTTCTCGCGACCTAGCAACATGTAAGAATTGCCATAAAGGTTGTCTTTTCACCAATTCATGTCTGAGGATTACAGCGATCAATTCTGTTCCTCCTTATCAGTCACATACACATATGTGAAGCACTCTATGATCCTCAGCTCCCTGACATTCCCCATCCACACTGAGTCCCATATTGGCTGACAATGGATCCCTGACTTCTGCTCATACATCTCCACCCACAGATGATATGGCTCGATGTACTCCTTGCAGCACTGCCTCTGGCCCACCCTCAAACATTCTACTTCTCCCCACATCACAAACACACCCTTCGCAAGCCTGGAGAGTCCATTGAACTGGTCCTCAGGCACTTCTAGTGGGTTGATGAATGCGATGTTGTCAGGTGATATGTCATTGAGGAGGGTGTGACAGGCAAGATGACCATATTGGGTGCTCAGGCTGTCATATTGGTGTTTGGCTTTGTGGAGATTTTGAGGGAGACTGAGGTCTTCTTACATGGAGACCCAGGGAAACATGAGGAATACTCTGTGGAAGCATACCTCTGGGATTTGGGAGACAGAGGAGAGGGGGTGCAGGATGTGTGTGAAGAGTTGGAGGATTAGGTTCCTGCTGGCAGAGGCACCTGTGAGGGTGATGTTTTGGGGTTTAGTGCCTGCATTGAGGAGGGAAGAGATTGCAGCTTGGGCTTCACAGAGTTGGGCAGGGAAGGGGTTGTTTGGGAGGAGTTCTAAGGTGGGGTTGTGAATAAATTTTATAAGGTGACTGAGAAGACAGAGGACTCACTGTATGCTAGGATTGCAATGCCGATGTGGATGTTGCGCTGTTCAAGCTCCACTTGGAGATATCTGCAAATGCCGTGACATTCCGGCTGCAGCTCATCATGTATGCTCCTCCTAAATCGATTCTTAGTTGCTCACGCAACATATCATAGAGCTACATGCCATACCATGACAGTACAAAATCACTCGATCCACACGTTTCGGGACAATCCACAACAGGTGTGCACCGGACAGGAAGCCCATCAACTGTTGCTGTGAGGTTATGTGATTGGGTCCATTGGCAGTAGTTCATGAGTGAGGAAGGCATGCTGGAGAGAAAGTCGGAGGGGGAGTGGTTGAGGGTGTAGCGGAAGGAGGCAGTGGTGCAGATGGTATGCCTGCAGTGCAGTGGGTTGATGAATAGGGTGTTGATGTTTTTTAGGCCATCGCAGTGAGTGGTAGAAGTCTTTGGAGCTGTAGATGAGCATGGAAAATACTGAGGCGAAGGGCAAGATGTCAACATCATTGATTTAGATATTCACAGGCCATCTGGACTTCGACTGTCACTTGAGGAGCATGCAAAGCTCATGTGTGCATATCGCATTCATGTCCTGCTTCTCCATTCCCCCCACCACCAAAGTTGCTACCACTGTAGACTCCACCTCTGAGCCCAGTGTTCATGGTAATAGATGTAGTCTTCAGTACAGGTTTCTTTCTCTTCATTCTTGCAGAAAAAATCATAATAGCACCTCATACATACTGCCCATCATCAAGCTACTGACAGACTGTATCATCGCTGTCTCATAGATGTGGACCCAACCATATGCAACATTATTTGACAGCCCTTGTATCGTTCTCATGAAAGAAGTTCAAGGTTACCTTCCTACTTAGGTCTGAAAAGTGAAACCAAAAGCTACTGGCCATACTCATGTATATCTGTTTGTACCTATTTTACCTTGAACCCTGCTTGTGGTGAATTTATATGCTGGTTCCACTTGATCACTCTCACAATAGGTGACAATTACAATGTCCTAGTGCCTTCTCAGAAGAAACTCACTCTGCTGAAGGAGCCGAGATCCTTCAGGTCAAGAGATATTCTTTGCCCTTGTTGAGAACAATCTGTTCTTTAAACAAGATCAAAGGAATGATCACAGGTCAGTGCATAGTTAGGAGGTCAAATTCAAGGTATTTGTTTCTTGTAGAATCTTTGATACTACGATAAAGACTAACAGGTGTATATTCACATTGTGTATGCACTTGGGACCTTGACACTCATCATCCTTGCTTATCATGACAGACCTGAAACTCCACATCTGTGTTCACATTACGTGACTTTCTCATGCAATTGGCCCATCTGAACCCACACTGAGTTTTAGACAACCAGGTCTGAGGGTCGGAACTCATCAATAGCTAAGTAGGTGTATTCAGCTCCTGATAGATGTAAGGATTTATCTTATCCACATACTGGATTGGTGCAATTCCTGTGATCCCTTTCTGCCTTAAGACACAATGCCAGAACATCAACAGTCTTTTTCAAATCCTTCTTGAAATATTTCCTTTTATTTATGAGGTCGGATGAGCTGAACTTGTACTTCTCAATAGAATGTTTGTGACTTGGCGAGTTTAGTGTGTCCATGATTTCTGGCCATTTAGGGTAATCAGGATTAATTGAAACCAGGGCAGATAGGATGGGATGGGATGGGATGCCACTACAAACAATGCTTGCACAAATGCCACAAACAATAAGTGCTGGATGGAGGTCTTGGATATGCTGGTCAAGCAACCCGTCCAATTGAATACCTGGGAACTTCCCTGCCTTGGCTTCTGAGAGCCCTTTGATATAACCCTCCAGCCCTTCCATGAGTTCTCGGTAAAGGTCCATATTCTGTACAAAGTAAAGTAGGCTCCCTTCCTCTGAGAAAGTTTTGTATGCTTGTAGAATCCCCATAGTGAATGCTTGGCTTAATATAAAGCCAGTAATACCAACTATTGATCTGAAGCGCCCTGGAGGTATGCCAGGAGAGACTTTGATGGTGGAGGAATACAATGATTTATATAAATGATGATCATGGATGACTCGGAGGATATTCAAAAACAGGGACCTTTTGTCCCATCCTACAAAGCATATATCAATGCCATTGCAAGGGGCTTGATATATGAGCAAAGCCATGCATACAATGGCATGCACAATGGAGTCTGAAACATTCCAGTCTTGGAATTGAGCAACTGTATCCAATGCGATGTAATGGACTATTGCTTTAAATTTTGAAAGATAGAATCATTGTTTCTGATTATCACTTCTGTTGAGTGCATGTACTGCAACATGGACCAGCTGTTTCTCCATGATCCTATAATCGCTGCAGATAATGGCAATCGTGAGCTTGACTTTGGAGCCTCCAAACCAACTTGTATAGTGTATGTCGAAGAAGGCAAAGATAGCATGGAGAATCTCTCATCAAACTAGAGGATCCTGTACCATGAATAACAACAAAGTGCAACTGGACGATGCAGGGGAATCCCTTTCAGGGGAAAATATTGCTGTGACCAAGTTGAGACACATCTTGGTGCTGAGATCAATGCTCTTAAATACATCAATGACACACAAACTCCAGGTGGAAACAAATGGCCCACAGTCGAAGAAGCTATTCCAGACATTGGGATGGTGAACATGATTGTCTGCTTAAGGCCTTCATAACGATCTCCTTCTGCGAATCCACGTTATCAGGCATCTCGATGTAGGAATAGTCGAGGGAAGATAGGGTTATCAACAATGTGTTGGAGATTTCTTTCTTCAAGAAATCCAGGCTGTGCTCTCCAAAAACCCAAGAGGAAACCTCCGGCTTAAAGGATGAAAAAGGATCTCTAGCCTCAGCAGTGGCTCAATCCTACTTTCGGTATTGGGAATATTCTTGGGAACCCAATGAGTAGTGCACATGTCTCTGTCCTGAGTCTGAACCTTCTTGAAATCATCCATCAACATCCTCTCTTTCTCATCCTGTACTTCATCCCAGCAAGCACAGAAAAGATGATCTGCCTCCAAAATGTAGTTGCTGGGAAATCCAGCAAGGGCTCAGATTACAAGCCGATGGATGGCCAAGGTTGACGATTTCTCATGCAGCCAATGAAGAACATCAAGTTCATGCTTGATATGGGATTTTTTTGCAGCATTGATCTCAAAATCCTTCAATGTTTCTATGGCTGGAGGAAACTGGAATGTTCCCAATAAAATGTCCCAGGGAAGTTTGATAACCTTGGCCACGTGCAATGAAATTTCCCTTAGAACTGTGGGGCATTTATGAAGCATCCACACGATGATGCTGTATAAGAATGATATCACAGGTGTTTTATAAGGACACTGTGGGTATATTAGGGGTAGAGTGTTGGTCACAAGGTAGACAATGGAAGTGGTCAGAGATATGATTCCTGTCACGAGTGCAATTCCAAGCTGCTGGGGAATGAGATATAACACAAGGCCCAAGAAAAACAGGAAGAGTGATAGGTGCAGCATGAGTGGTAGGACATGGATGAAGGCACGGACAGGCCAATCAACCAGACCCTTGTAGCAAAAATGTCTAGTCCTGCTGTGATCTTGGGGTTTTCCATGAATGGGTGAGAGGTAATGGCTGTACCAGTCATCTGCCAGAACTGCCAACAATGCATATGACAGACTGAGAGCGAGGCTTGCAAACCACAGCCCATTTACCCATGAATCCAGCAGTTTCAGAGTGAAATGAGCAGTGGGGTCAGCACCTGATGTGGTGACAGTGTCAAGGGGAGTTCCATTCGCTATCGCACATTGTATATTGATCTGATCAAAAGCCAAAAGTGCGGACAGTTTCTGGTAGTTTGGCTGAAGGCTGGCAGAGGATTGTATGATGAATGCACTGACAACTGCTGAGAATAATCCCCTGCCTACAGGAGGAAAGAAATGTAGTGAGGTAGCACCACGATTGACTGAATCACTCATGAAAATGAGGAGAATACTGGTTTCTCCTCTGTGGGCATCACAGATCTCTTTGTCGTAAATCACACTCTTGTCCAAATAGGCTTCCCAAATGCTAGATGTTGGCCCAGCTTCTTCAAATGGTCAATCCGGTGTGTATTGTTGAGAGTCACCTAGTAATATTTATGAGGACCAGGGAGAATTATTTAAATGGAATTACACAAACCAGTGGGTCCACCAACAGATCTTTGTGGTTGAAGAAAGTTCATTTTGTGATTTTGTGCAGAAGGAGGGGGGCATTTTGGTACTGTCTGATGATTGTTGGTTGCCTAATGGTCGTTCACTTTATCAGTACATATTTTACCTGTTTTGAAGACTTTACTATACTTTACAAAGGACTTTCACATTCAGCCACAGGTAATCACAGAGGCGGAAAGAAAGACAGATGGCAAGCTGGCAAGAACAAGACCACAGGTAGTGATGCTGTTCCTGCAGTTAGGCCAGAATGAATGGAACCCTGAGAATTACGGCGGTTTACCACAAAAAATATTGAATTTTTCTTAGTTCATCTTTAAAACGATGGTTTGAATGAGAAGTGCATGCTAGCATCAACTAGTTATTTAAGGTATAACATATAATAAGCGCTCTACGGAAGATTGTTTATGAGAGAACCTGGCAACATAGACACTCATAAATATGTAAAGGTACAGGCGGTCACCTGTTGCTATAGCCAGTGAGAGAATAAGGTTGTCATTGTATTTGTTGTTTCAATTAATGTAAAGCATCACTCAGTGGTTCAGGAGCAATGGAAAATGATGCACCATCCACCGTTCAGGGAAAGTTCCATATAGACATAATAGTATGGGCATCAAGGCTAATCAGGCAGAAGCGGTCCTGCTCACTTAAAAAGAACTTACATCCAGAAAAGGACCACTTGTGCCAACCCAATTATTATACATTATGATGCCTGTGGTGCCGCCACAGGACAGGATTTTGACAGTGCAAGGCATGCGAATGAGCAACCCAGAAGCATTGTAATAGAAGTCTTAACGATTCCCTGAAGGTACCAATCCAAGAAAGGAAACAGATGCAGCAGGACCAGTCTTAGAACAAATACATTTACTCAGTGCTTGCAGCTATGGATGGCTGGGCAGGGTCAGTGGTGATCAGTTTCAAACAAAGGAAAATGTATAAGCACCATCAGTTTGAGTTTGAAGCATGGGGAGAAGCGGAGTGTTGCTGGAACCCTGAAAGTTACATTTTGAGCAGGATACAAGGGGTCCATAACAGGGAACAGTATATGAAGCTAAATGAGCAGTTTAGTGTTTACTCGTCTTGTGTTATGCCAAAGAAGCGATCGGCCACAATTGCACCAATATAAATGCTGCTGAAATTTGTTCCTGATGATGGAATGGTCATCAGAATTTCCAATGACTCGGACATTGACAGACACCAGACTGAAGACAAGAGAGATACACAGAAGGATTCAATCAGCTAGTCTTTTTAGTTCGATCGCAGATAACAAAATTGGTGTTCTACCTTCTCCTCTATGACGCCTGAAGATGATGTCCATAGTATCAAAGGACTAATATCATTAGTGCCAGAAAGACATACTTGTGGAATATCAAATGACTTGTGTTTGATCTGCCTGCAGAATCTGGGGAATAGATCAAAGTTCTTAATACTTTGTGCTGTTTCTGAACACAGACACAGTATGTTCATCTTCCATTCTCACCACCTACCACCTGATGAAAGAAATCTGAACTTGTTCAGTTGATGCAGGGTCCTGATGATGATGTACCACCAGTCGCAACATACAGTTGTGGCGGTGCCAGTCAAAGCAGGCTGGTGACTGGGATATCAATGTTTTTGGAGCCTTCACAAGGATTCGGAGTTGGAGCCATGGAAGAGTCGGTATCTGAGAAGGAAGATGATGAGAAGAGCAAGGTGACAGTGTTTGTCTATATTGTGCCTCGGTCCAGCCTCTCCCCCCCATGTACTGCATGCCCAAGTCACTATCACAAACTGTGTCTCTCTGAACCATTCCCTCCTCTCTGTCAGCTATCCATGTGAAGATATTCTAACCATGGATCACTGTGATTCAACAGTGCAACTTCCAAGCTGGCATAGTACTCATGCTGATGTACTGGACCTTTCCGCTCTGTATGAGGTCGTGAAGGGCCTTCATCGTCTTTTTCAGTGGTGTGAGGTTGTCGTATCTATGTATCTGCAACAAATTGATGTAATTTGTCTTCAAGCAGGTGAGAGAGGCTTCAACAGTGTTGAATATCACTGCCCTAGATAATTCCCATTGATTCACATAGTCTCTCATCTTCTTCAGATGATTGGAAAGTTTTCCTTGAATTGACATAGCTTTTTCAATGACTCGGTGACATTTGGTGGCATTGATGATCTCCTCATGGGGAATTTGGTAGTCTTTGACCCAGTGTTTTAGCGGTGAGAGAATGAAAATGAAAGGGATCTGCAATGATACGCATGGAATGTATCCACCCATAGATCTTGCGATTTGTATATATATACTTATCCAATCTATACTGTACTTGAATATCAAGAGCTAGGATTGAGCCTCTGGATCGCTAGCTAAAGCTATCGCTTTGCACTATGCAATATACTAAGTGGCATTAGGACTTAGGAAAGATATCGCTACGAGTCAGACCTACCAGCCTAATATATACGCCATAACAATTCTAGTTGCAGGTTAGCTATTAAACCAGGAGTAGATATACCAGATAAAACTGTGAATAGTCATGATAGCAGGTGGAGCTAATGTCCATTATGGGATAGCCGATGCTACCGGGATTGCTTTAGAGAAAGATATAACCCTGAAGAACCATGGGGTTCACATCAATGATGAGACTATACTATCTACCAATCAATCTTCTAGGAATATTCTGACTGATCACGTTGCATCAGATAGTTCTAGTTATAGCAAGTTTATGGCTACCCCTTAATTGTGAATCGGCCTGAAACCAGGCAACGTGCGGGTAACTAAGTTATTCCATATGGCAGGATACACAGCATTCCGACTGTGAGGCGGGTAACCGAATATATCAGCCTAGAATGTCGGAGGCAGCTAGCTAGACCAGGTTGCATAGCACAGCAGTAGGATATCTCAGGCTAGCTGAGACCAGTAGTAACTTACACTATAGTATATGACTAAATAGCCGAGGTAGCATGGACCAGTAGTAGTATATAAGGACTGTACATACAAATATATGGCAGGCTTCACCACCCCACAGTTTGACCATATAGTGCAGAAGATAAGGTTGAATTAAGAGGTATTAAGTCGAGTCTCGGACAAATAGCATATCGCTAAGTCCACTAAAGAATATAAAGCATATATTTGATTGTAACAACATCGCGAGTCGCCGAGACCGCTGTATATTCAGAACGATTCTTGAAGTGAAGGCATCGCAGCCAATATAAGCCAGTGAGCTAAAGATAGAGGCCAGTGCACCCATATATCAGTCAGTGAACTGGAAGATCAAGGCAAAGAGCCATCTAACTTCGAGTTTCAAGGTCTATTCAGCATTCTAAGAGACAAAGTTCGCTTAATTATACCACTAGACAACACACACATTGTATATCTGCTTCATTGAAGTCAGATTGCCTTGAATATCCTCATTGTTTTCATCTATTGAGTTGAATATTCATGGACAAGCTTAGACTATTCAGTTTGCAGAGGTCTTCTATAGATCTCGAAATGCCCAAACTCATATATTTGGTGATTGTGAGTGCAAGGATTGCTTGGGGTTTAGTATATACGAGTTATACTCCATATATATTTAGATTCTAGCTATCTCTGTACGGTTACCGAGCACATCATCTGGAGCCCACCATGAGGGGGTTTCAAATTGATTAGTTGAAGAAGAATATCCTGCTTTTTGAAGGGGTTGAATAGTTATTCTTTTTGACCTTGCACAACTTGAGGTGTCAAGTTCCTGACCACAGAAACGCACCTCCTGAAGACATACATGTCAACCCGTATATTCTTCTTTGAGTATTGGAACTTACACTCCAATATTCGCCCTCCCTAAGCCTGTCGATCTCGCAGACCTCTCAGAATGCTAAGAGACCTCAATATGTCTTCTAGCACCCTGCAACTCCCTAGACCGACATCTAGGGATGCCCCAAGATTTAATGAAGAAGAGCCAGAGAATCTTCGTTGATTCTTTAATGAAATAGATGATCTATTCAACAATTTTAACATTGTTGATGATAAAGAAAGAAAGAAGAAAATTGTCCACTATGCAGATGCCAGAACTGAAGATGAATGGAAGACTTTAGATGAATATTCTGATAGCAGCAGCTATTCTGACTTCAAGAAGGTGATTCTGGTGAACTATCCAGAAGCTTTCGATGCAGAGATCGGAACACTAAGTAGATTGACTAGAATTATGAATGAAGTCACAAATATTGGAGTTAGTGAATGAGATATATATCTCAAGTTCAAGCGTCGATTCCTTATGGAGTCAAAGAAGTTAATGATGCCCCCAGTGATAGTAACCAACAGGGAACTCGTTGAGAGGTTCCTGTCTCGCTTGGAATACAATTTTCGCAAGACTATCCTGGCAAGATTGAGTTTAAAGCATAGAACAAAGTCAACAACAACTGCAGCAGGAGAAATATTGTGAAGAGAGGACCTGTACCCTCTAGCAGATGTCGTAGCAGAAGCAGATGAGATTGTACTGTCTGGGATCGCCTTCTCTCTGGTGAACCCAGGACAAAAGACAGTTGAGAGGAATGAACTAGACGAAGTAAAGAATGAATTACATAGCCTCATGGATCGACTCACTTGCAGCAAGAAGCTAGTGGAGCAACAACATTCAGAGCTACTTAGAATTTCCCAGATGAGCTCGACAAGTCTGCCAGTACAGAATATTCTGCCTGTAAGACTTTGAAGTGAGCCAAAGTACTGGCCATCTGATAGAATAGAAGTATTGAAGTGCTGGTATGACCGCATACCAGGGCATTCCGGAAAGAATTGTAGCAATCTGCAGTCGCATCTGCATGCAGGCTTGCTCAAGACTGTGGCTGGACGAGTTGTACTATGGAATGGAATGAATATTCCTTTCACTCCAAGTGATAAGTCCCCATATGAGCAAGTTTTAGATTATTACAATGAATGCAAAGCAGTACAGATGTGGTATGAAGAAGATAGAGATATTCCGATGACTTTTGATAGTAATATACCTCGCAATCACAGAATATCTCTTTATGTCAATAAGGAGCGAGATGAGAGAGACGAGATAATTGAAAGAATGAATCATGAAGTGCAGTTTTTGAAGAATCATGCGATGACCAGTTCTATGAATTGGCAAATGGACTTTGAAAGTGATAGAGAGATGGAATATACAAGTGCAAAACAGTATATTCCGCCAACTAGAGACTTATATCTTGAATATCCTATGAATACTATGATGAGTCTGCTGAAATCGTCGACTCCCCAGTGGAATATTCAAGAGATAGTCCAAGATGAAGAGTCAGATCTCATGCTAGCCTATGAGCCAAGTAATCGAGTTTATGAGGCTACCATGGCTTTGCAGCCTAATACACCAGTATGCAAACCAGCTACTGAAGCACTGAGGAGACAGATAGATGAAGAATTACTGAAAGTGATGTCGGAACCATGTACAGAATATTTGACCTGGTTAGTAGAGTCAGAACGAGTTGACTTGACAAACCAGCAGTCAAATAGCTATAGTATGGGGGAGATACCTTCCCAAGCAGTTACAGCAGTGAATAGTTGAGAAGAAGATGCGAAAGAAGATATGAATATCCATAATTTGAATGATATTGGGCTGGAACAACTTGCAGAAGCGATAGCTGAACAACCAAGTCCAGTTCCAGGTGCCTTTAACATTCGGATTTCGAAAGGACAGCTGTCTGAAATAGACCACTTAAGTGGGGCCTTTGATTTAGAATATTCCGAAGATTATGAAAGATATTCCGCATATGACAGTGGATATTCATCTGATAGCAATGAAGCAGATACAGAAGAAGATGTACCACATTTGTGTACACACAGAGGACTCGTCCGAGAGCCTTTAGGAGTTGGATAAAATCCACAAAGATGGTATAGCTGGCAAGCGATTAAATATGCACCAATATGAAGTATATACCTGAAAGAATAAATCAGGATGAACTCCGTATACTTAGATGAGATAGATGAGAACATCATGCAATGAAAAGTGACCAGAGTTTAGATCTTGTAAGCTAGCCTTGGTGCAAATATCAGAAGGAACAGAAAGCATCTTGATGAAGTTTACAAGCTATATAACCAAAAGCTCGAGGATCCAGCTTTCTAGAAATGAATGAACAATGTTCCGAGACGAAATACATTAGAAAAGAGTGAAATAGATGAAGTAAAGGCTTAAGCAAATCGCTTCAAGGCTAGACTTGCCAGCAGCGAAAAGCTAATGGACCAGCACCATCCTGAGCTTCTAAATTTGCTCTATGCAAGTTTGAAGTGACAGGCAGTACAGAATATTTCTCCAGTTCCACCAGCTAGAGACTTGTAGATTAAAGATCCTCTGAAAGCTGTGAGTAAGGTGACGAGTCTGCTAAGAGCCTTGTTGCGTCAGCAAAATATGCAAGCAATAGTCCGAAATGAAGAGATAGAGTCACTTAGAAAAGACTCGAGCCCACTAGAAAGCAAAGAAACAAAGTGACCCATGGATGCAGTGGTCAAGTAGCTATAGTATGAGGGAGAAGACTCCCCAAGTCAGCACAGAAATGAATAGTCAAGACAAAGAAAGTGCATCACCTTAATGTACACTCAGAGGCTTAGTTTGCGAACCCTCTGGAGTGGGATAAAAGTCCAGGAAGGTGATACCGCTGGTAAGCGATTAATATGCGACAATGTAGAGCAGTATATGAGAATGAATAAGTCCAGAAAAATCTGAGTGCTTAAACGAGATAGAGGGCACCATATGGCGACAAATGACTAGTTCTGATCTAGTAAGTTTGGCTTGGTGCGAAGTTTTAGAATAAACAGGGAACCAACACGACAAGTTGGGGAGCTGTATGGTGTATAGTACTGCTACTGGAAACCAGAATCGCAGTTCTGTGCCTCTCAAAGCATGAATATATGATGCTCTGAGATGAATCCCTCGGGTTTCAATGGGATCTGAAGTAAAGAAAGATAGAAACGAGTTTGTTGCGCAAGCCAGTGTCATGAAAATGTGAAACTGACTCGCCAGCACTGATAGGACCTTGCTGCCTTGTTACCAGATGATTCTAGGAGGCTAGCTTGTCCGTGGTGCTCGATGAAGTGAGAGATGTATGAATATACTACTTGGAATGAGTAGCGATATTGGATAGTCAAAGATAGATGAAATTTAAGATAACTCGCCCACATTGGGAGCCTCCGGCGCCATGGGTATATGAAGGGAAGCTTGCCATGGCCTTAGCAGTTGTAATGAGCCTCTGGCAGTCACTTCCCATTTATGTAGCCGAAGCCTCCAGTGTGAGAGTATAGTCTAGAAGAATATGCGAATATGCAGCATCAGAAAGAAAGACGAATCAGCCTAAAAGCTATAGCATAGAATATACCTTGAAAGCATGAAGAGACGAGTTATGAACAGAAAGAATAAGATATAACAAGCTAGACAACAGCAGCAGCATTAGAAGACGAAACAGAATAGATGGGACTCTGTAGACCATGCTATTAAGTGCAAATAAGGGATTATACCTGGCAGCAGTGACCAGGGATGGTCACAATTTATAGTATGGGGGAGATGATATGCATGTTGCGTGTCTACCCTTAGATTTTGTGATTTTGTATGAGATATATACATACCAGAATCTATATCTACTTGAGTACGAGAGCTATTGCTGAGACTTCGAGCAGATAGCTAAGATCCTGTGCAATGAGAGAATATACAGAGTTGAAATGCAGGACTTAGGAACAGTACCTCGAAGGATTGAACCTACCAGCCTGAATATTCAACCTGTAATCGGTCTAAACAGGCGAATATATGCCATAACATCCCACTCATGCACGATCTACTGAAACCAGAAGTATCTAGTCCCTTAATATGGTTGACTAGCCCCCAGAAGACGTGAATAGTCCCCTAATGCGATGATTAAGTCCCCAATGTGGTTGACCAGTCTTGACAGAAGGGAATATTCCCCTAATGCGATTGAATAGCTGTGACTAGTTGTCTATGGTTTGCAGAATATTCCGAGGCAGTTCAAGCTCTAGAAAGCATAGACAGAAAAGTATGCAAAGTTCGCACTCAGAAGCGAATATTCTCCCTAACATGGCGGAATATTTCCCCTCATATTGAAGATACAAAGTGACTCGCCATTACTATTGCTTGATAGTGACTTTGGACCTGTAGATATTCTGCAGATGAACCGCATTCCAGAAGAATAGCCATGAGGCTTGCATCAGTGATTGGAATATACCAATTATTAATTGATTGGTCAGGAATATTCCCCTGGTTGCAGCTTCGGCTAGTTGCCTAGATACAGAAGATAATGATGGATCACCCATCGCATGGTGTGGTAGTCTGGGCAGTGAGTGAATTAACTGGTAACCAGGCTAGCTAGCTTGGTAGCACCGGAATATTCCCTAGTCCAGCAAAGAATGATAGAATATTCTGGCTCCAACAGCCATGGAGACAGTATCTAGATTGTCTGGACCGACGAAACCCTCAACCCAGTAGTACATACCCTAGACCCAGTCGGATATTAGCTTATACAGTATGACTAGATATCTGTGGTAGATCGGACTATGTACAGTATATAAAGGCCTCCTAGATGTAATATACGGGAGGCAACACCCTCCCCATGATTTGATCCTATAAGCGCAGTAGCTTGGGCGATTCAAGGGCCTTGGAGTGGAACCTCAGAGTTATAGATTAGTTTGTTAAGTCCAGGAAGCTTGCCATCCCTTAGAGTTGCACCTTAGCCAGTGAGCAGGGCGATTCGAAGGCCTTTGTGCATATTCCTTGGGTGAGACGAATATTCCTTAAGTCCAATAGAAAAAGATAAAAGAATATAAAGATTATTTATATATTTTCGAGTTTGAATCAGCCAGTGAGCCATAGTATCAGCCAGTGAGCTGTAGAGTCGGCCAGTGCGCCATTATAAAGCCAGTGTGCTATAGAATTTGGCCAGAGTGCCATTAATCTCAAAACATAGAATATTTCAAGTACCAAGATGAGTAGTCATCGTTAATATACTTTATTTGCTCCCAGACCTATTCTATATTTGCTAAGTCGAATTGGATAGCTTGAATACCTTTAGAATTGAAAGAACAAGTCGTATATTTGAGCCTCTTGCTAGAATATTTGCGCACTTATCAGAATATTTGAACTTCCTACCAAACTAGTCGGTTTGCAGAGGTCTTCTATCAATCTCGAAACACCCGAACTTATATATTTGGTGATTGTGAAGCACAAGGATTGCTTAGGGTTGAGTATATATGAGTTTCACTCGCTATATATTCGATCTAGGTTTTTCCCTGCACCGTTACCAAGCACATCATCATACATTGTACTGTCCTTGCACAAAATCACTGATGGGATAAACGAGGGTGCAGTGTTCAAGAGGTGCACATTCCACCAGATGTGCCTGGATGGTGTTGTCGTAGGGCTGAGCAGCAGATGTCTGAGTGTGGATGGAGGGGGTGAAGGAACATACTCACCTTCCCCATCCACAGCCTCTAAAACACTCTCTCGTTTATCCCCCCCCCTTCCTCCCATCTCACTAGAAATGGCCCTCACCCCATTTGAGTCTTTAGCATCAAGAAGACATTCTTGTTGACTTATCATCAGCAAGCACAATGGGATCAAGAACATCTTGTACATACCAATTTACAACGTTAATCTAGGTGACTATTGGCAAGAAGCAGCGGCATGAACAACATCACATACATACCAACACACAACATGAATGAGTGGGCTGCTGATGGAGACAGTCATCCTGAGAAAGATACAGCTGTTGATCTTTGAGCACCTGGCTAGCAAGAATAAAGTCAAGTAGGACTTACCTCGATGATCGTTGAGGGCTATCAAGTTCAAAGGCACCCATGCTGTAGTCAATCAGTGAGAAAAGAAACCAAAGAATAGAAGAAACATGCTCACCATTGAGCACGATGACAAAGGGCCAATCAACATGGCAGTCAACAATAAGGAAAAATAATTGGCTATTGAAACCAGCCTAACTGGGCACAGTGAGTCACAAGACCATGATGCATCTATCAACACGATGTGGGTAACATACCAATGGCTGTGCACAGTGACAGGTGCAGTGAGCCCAACATGAATAAGGGTGGCAGACATGATGGGAAGAGGTAGAGAGATCAAGGCATGTAGAGGAAGAGAGGATGGGAAAAGAGGGATGAGATGCTATGTTCTCAGAGATGGGTACATCCTTTATATCCCTCAACCATCATTTTGGCTACACTGAGATGACACACCAAGCTGTCAAAGATATCCATATGAATCAGCAAGTAGTGCATGCTGAAACTTGGAAGATTTAGGTCAGGAGACATATAATGTGTCAATCAGCTTGAGCCGTTGAGTTGGAAAAAGTTTACTTTCACCTTTGGTGTGTGCAGGGATTATCCTGGCCTACTATGTGAGTCTGCTGAGCTGTAAGCAAGATGAATTGATGTGGAGGCATATGTATCCCTTCATAGGATTGGCATGGGGAAGACAGAAGGGAGGGGGTGGAGAATGTGTGTAAGGATTTGGAGGACAAGTTTCCTGCTGGCAGAGGTGCCTGTGAGGGTGACAGCAATAACTGTCAGGGCAAGTGGCAATATCGGGCCAACTAAAGTCACCCTATACTTTAGGGCAGGGTTTCTTTGTTCGCTTACTTCTTTTCTTTGGCCTGACACTCCATTGTTACTCAAACCAGGGTTTTAAACTCCAAATCCATCCCTCCCAATCTTTTTCTCAATTCTGCAAGGGGTGTAATGGCTATTGATGTATATTTTTCTTTTCGCCTGCCAAAGTAAATCCGCCATTTACTATTAAAGCCAGGTTTCAAAGACAACAGCCATTTTGATACAGCAGCAGCAGGAATGAAGGTCAACTATTTTCAAACTCTTTCAATGAGATTATGGAAGAAAATGATGAGAGGAGCAGGCTGTCTGCATCGTTGTTGAGTGAGTCATCGATGGATGATATTCACTTACTCTCTGAACTTGGACCGTCAGTCAAGGGTAATGAAAGTTGCATGGATAGCACCTTCAGCTCCTGCCTCTCCTGGTTTTCCATACACCATTTGCGAGTCATCCTCACTTCCCTATGTTCGATGCCTGCATGGCCACCATCACATACTCGGGCATATCTGATACAACAGGAGACTCTGCTTCCCAACCTTATGACCCTCCAAGGCCCTCTACATCTTCTCATCCTCCTCACTCCATCTCAACCTCTAATCGACACATCTGTCACCATTTCTATGCCAATATATGCTGAATTCATACTAACGATGACCCTCAAGACCCTCCCTCCTTCTGTTCACCACCCCCCACTTCACATTCAAGTCTGTCAGCAAAAAGACACTTTGTATCACTGTTGTCATATGCCCTTCTATCGAAAAACTTGACATAGAGGGCAATACTGGCGAGGAGTGTTGGTGTTCTATCGTCCCTCACTTCAAGTCACTTTGTGTGCTGATCATGCCTAAATCAGGCACAGTACAAGTGAAAACAGCGAAGGAGGAGCTCAATGAGTGGTTCCCCTCCCTAAACATGCAAGAACATGCTCGACAACATCCACCATCAGCCACTCTGGCCACTCCATGGTCATGAGTGAGCAAGCACACACAGCTCGTCTTGCCAATGCGTGCCCTGCTCTTCAACATGTCATCTTTCCGAATGGTGACCAGTGGTGCCATCCATCTCCCTTGCTACCACCTCTCCCTGCTCCCAGTCCTCACCCTGTTTTCCATTTGACAATCTCTTCATGAAGAAGATCAATCATGGTGTTCCTCCCTCACTGCCTCCGCAGAAAGTCGCTCCTTTGATGGAGCAAAGGTACATGAAGAGAGAGGAGTGCATGGACCTTAACGATGGTGACAATGACAATTCCTTGTTCTATAGACTGAGTCTGCAAAAGGAGAGTAGTTCAATGCAAGGTTGTCATGAACAGGTTGAGGTTAGCGTTCAAGGAGCTGAGAAGATGGTCATGGCATTGGTGTAAGCATAGGTATGTGTCTTATTTGTCGTTCTTATTATTCAAGGTTCTCATTTTACCTTGTAGATACCATCGTCATCGTTTGGATCCCAGTTCATGTATATATCCTCATCTATCTTTATACACCCTCCCACTCCTGGATTTACACCCTATTGCAATTCTTCGTGGATATGTATTATTCATCCTGATCCCACTGGTGAACTAAGTCTCCTTACTCCAGTCAAAAGCCTCCAAGAAACAGTGCCTGTGTGGTGACCATAGTTGCTTTCACTTCCAGTGAAGATAATTTCACTCATATCAGTATAGTCATCATTCATGTGTACTTTTGGCACCTAGCTATGGGTTTCAAGCAATGGTTCATAAAATGTTTCTATGATGACTTCCTGTTCTTCAAGCCAAGTCTTGTATTTCAATACAATGTCAATCAAGGTTGACATTTCAAGGTGCTAGGAGGGATATACGCATCTTCATCATTCTTGCTATTTAAACTCTTTCATAGATCAGTCTGCCATTGTCATCATGCCAATCCATATATGCCCAATTCATGTATATGTTGGTGACTCACCCATTTATATTTGTTGCTCCCTTCTTAGCTTTGGACCTCCACATTCACATTACCCTTCATCATCCCAGTTGGTTCAGGAGTTCTGGCAATCATTTGAGGATTTCTGGCTGCTGCTCATGTCATGTCACAGGATATGAAGACTGGCATGTCAGCTGGCCATTAATGCATCTAACCTGCTATCATCACCGATACCTAATAGGTAAGACCTCGTTGACTACCTGAGGTCATTGGTAATGTGCCTTGTTTGACTCCCCACTCATGATGAATTCCATGTAGACATTATTGATCTCTCATGAATCTGCATTCAGATCCATGTTATATTCCATTTTCTGCATCTGCAGCAATAAAGAACATCATAATACCTCATTATAAAAACTTTTGCCCTAATCCGTCCATCTGGCAAGGTTTGAAAATATTATAGAATCCACCCCAAGAAAATCCAATATCTAAATCATAAGCAACATATCCAACACATCATGCAAAGAATGGGAAATGCTGAAAGAAACAAAAATGGCCAAGTTCTCCATCATATGAATCCCACACACAGCATCAGTTATGTAGCATCAACATTCCCTGACCTAACCACTCCTAGCTCAACATCCGTATTCGGGTCTATTGTCCATCCATATCCATGGTGAGTTTCCAGCCTTCCAGTGAGATGGTTCATGCTCATGGACGGCTGTGTAAAAGTGTTAAGCTGAATGAGAGACTGAATGATTCATATCATGTACATACCTGGTTGTTGTCCATGTTGCAACCCTTTTCCTCCTCAAGACACTCAGCCAAGATACTGACAATCTCTTTCATATCCCTCCTCCAATGATCCACATCATCTTGTGTTCCTTTGTCAGTGGCATGGAGTGCATAGCACTGAACAGAGTATTCGTGATCCGGCGAGTTTAATGTTTGTAAGATGTTTGACCATTGATTGTGATAAGGAGCAATTGAGGCCAGGGCAGATAAGATAGGGCATGGCAGCATGCTGCTGTGGGTGATGCTCGCACAAATGCAACGAATGACAAGTGCTTGGTGCAGGTTTTGGATATGCTGATCAGGAAACTTGTCTGATTGAATATCTGGGAACTTCCCTCTCTTGGCATCTGAGAGTCCAGTGATATAACCACAAAATCCTTCAATGAAGTCTGGATGCAGGCTGCTTTTCTCTGCAATATAACCCAAGCTGCGTTTCTCCTGGAAAGCTTCATATGCACTGGGAATTCCATGTTTGAATGCCTGGCCCAATAACCAGGCAACTACTTCAATTATAGAGTCAACAGAGCAACGAGAACCAGGTCTGACTAAACTGGGGGGCAAAACAGGTGCATCCGCTACACATTCATTATCGATGACTCCAAGGATATTCAGAAAGAAAGCCTTATTGGCCCAGTCTGTTTTCCATCCAACGATGCCATACTTGGGACCTCCACCTATAAAGATGCCCATGCATACAAGAGCATAAGCATGGCATGCCCAAAAGAGATCCTTGATCTCTGAATACTCTGAATTACTCAAAGTGTGCCCAGAAAATAAATCAGACTTTATGTAAGAGAGTGTCGCCCAGAAAAGATGGGCCCACCATTCTTTTGAAGGAGGATTGACAGCATGGTAGAGGTCTTTGTGAATTGCATGTAGTGTGACATGCAGTAGCTGGCACTTGGAAATCATCGAATCATGATGAAATGGATGAGGTTGGTGCGAACTAGTGGCTGATGGGGCCAGGTCAGGCACCAAGGCATGTAGAATGGCAAGCGAGAGTCTTTACTTGAGATCGACTGCAACGTTATGTGGCTCAGAGGACAGGAAGAATGCGAGAAGGCCTGTCAGAATTTCTTTTTTATGGGAAGTTATTAAGGCATACACTAGAGTGCAGGTGTACGTTTTGGGAGGACTGTCTTTGGGGAGATATATGCTTGTTACCAAGTTGAGACACATCTCGATAGTCAAGCTGTCCCCCACATTGTCAATCAGCTTCACTTTGTCCACATAATGGTCTAAGAGCTTTTCCCAGACAATAGGATGGTGAACCTCATTGTCTGCTAAGGCATCTATGATGACTTGGTTGTGCTCCCTAGGCTTCTGAATATGTGCATCATCGATAGTGGACAGAGTTATTGACAAGGTATTGGAAAGCTTCTTCGAGAAATCCATATTATGCTCTCCGAACAGTCTGGATGGGTACTTCCTGCACAAATCAGGGAACAGAATCTCCAACCGGAGGAGTGGCTCAATCCTGTGGTCGATATTGGGAATATCCCTAGGAATCCACTGAGTAGAACCATCTCTGGACAGCTCCATACAATCGATCAGCATTCTATCTTTCTCCTCTCATATTTCATCCCAGTGAGGGTGGAAGACCTCCTTGACTCACGTGATGTAGTGTGGGGACAATCCAGCAAGAGCCTGGATAATGAGACGATGAATGGCTGGGGTTGACGATCTCTCATATAACCAATGAAGGGCATCAACTTCATTTTCAACACATGAACACTCGCTCCCAGCGATGTAGGAGGAAATGCCATAACATAACCAAATGAGGATCCATATCCCAGAAAACATGAGTAACGATGTGGTGTTGTTGTAAATCAACAGGGATAATAGGCCAGACAAAAATATGCCAAGGGAAAAATGTAACAGGAATTGTAGGAGGATAATGCAGGAGCGGATTCTCCACTTGATTAGACATTTGTAACGTAAGTGTCAAGTACATGCATGAACTTTGAGTTGTCCAGCAATGGGAGACAGATAAAGGAAATACCACACATCTACAAGAATGGCGAAAAATGCGGTTAGAAGACTGAGTGTAAGACTCGTCGACCAGTACCTATATATCCAAACATCATGTGGGTCTGGAGTAAAAGGAGCGGTCGGGTCAGTGTGGGAAGTGATGAGATCGTCAAGGGAAGTGCCATTAGCTAGCACACGTTGAATATTGATCTGATCGAACAATAGAAGGGCCGACATTTTCTGATAGTCTGGGTGAAGGTTTGCTGAAAGTTGTATAACGAAGGCGGTGACAATTGCGGAGAATAGTCCAGCCTATAAGAGAAAAATGATTGATAGGACTTCAGACACACTTGACAAAATCAGCTCACAAAAACAAGGATGATATTCAGTTCTCCTCTCTGTTCGGCAACCATGTTGGTGTCGCCCCACTTCTTCGAAAGGTGGACTGGGTGCATATGCTCGAAAGTCACCTAGAATAGCTTGTGAGTATAAGGTTAATGTTTAATGAAGCATGCATACCAGTTGGCACTCCCTCAGAGTCAGCAGCTTGGCGTGATAGACCGAATACCAATGGATGTCTTGTTCTGGCTCGATGTGTTGGAGGGCCCTCCTCAGGCATGGGCATAGACATCGTTTCCCCTGTCATACAGGTATGGTGTGCTGAACGATGGGAACTTTCATGCGTGTCCACCGGAGTTTGGGGAGGTGTGGAGGCATTCAATGGATTGGTGACTCCAATCCCTTCACCGTTGAAGACAGGATCATGTGAGGTTTTGTCTTGAATGTCGGAGGGCATGTCGTGTTCATTGACAAGTGTTCAGAGGGGAAAAGAGAGAGAATACAGCAAGAACAAGGCAGTGGTTTGCAATGCAGTTCTAATGTTGGCATGTTTGTATGTCAGGGAAGGCGGAACCATGAAATGTACAGCAGTTTACCAAACTGGCTGTTTATTCACATTGTTGGTACATGTGTCTCATCTGTGAGAAGTGTGCTGGACTGGATGGACATAGTCTGGCCAGGGGTCAGGCCTGACCCTCAAGACTCACGGGTCGACCTCGACCTGACTTGTAGGGTCAGAGCTGGGTCAGGGCTAGGGCCAGTGCTGCGATGATGGGCCAAGGCCAGGGTCAATGAATGGAGGCAGTGCGTCGACCATTTTGGCCCTCAAAATTTTGGATAATCAGTATATTCCTTTTCAAGCATTATCGGTCAAATTTATATTAACAAATACAAGTTTTATAGTACATCTGCTGATAAAATAAGGTTCAAGCCAAAAGAGTAGCACATTGCTCACCAATATCAAACCGTGCCAAGAAATCCGCTAGATCCGTGAGCTGCACGCACGTATGGGGGGAGTGCTAGGGTGGGTTTGTGAGTGAATAGATGGGAGAAGGGTATGGGACGTACTGTAGGCTACAATTGTGATGTTGGCGTTGGAGGTATCGGCAGCAGTGCATGCTCCTCCTAAGTCAATTTTCAGTTGCTCGCTTGATATTTGGTAGAGCAATTATGCACCGTAGTTCCCTCCCTCCCTTGTCTATTAACAAACAAGGTGCACTCCCTCGCATCTCCCTCAATCAGCCCTCTCATCTAATAATAGCCCGACCCCATCCATCCATCTGCACGTGCTGACGTCCATACCCTCCCTGCGATGGAGTCCCCGACATCACGTGCTCCTTCCTTGACTCTGGCACACACTGAAATGTCATGAGCCTCAGTGTTGTGCATCGAATAGGCTGCTTACTGCGAGCTCGACGTTGTACATTGTACCATCCTTGCATGAGATTGCTGACTATGTAAATGAGGGTGTAATGTTTAAGAGGTGGCCATTCTGCTGGATGAGCCTGGCTGGTGTTGTCGTAGGGGCGAGCTGCAGATGTCTGAGTATGTGCGGAGGGAGTGAGGGGATGTACTTACCATCCCCATCCGCAGCCTTTGAAACACACTCTCACGTGTTTCCCCACTTCCTCTCATCTAAAATTAACTAGACCTCGCCCCGTTCTGAGTCTCTAGTGTCGAGATGTTCATGTGACTAGGTACTGGTAGGCGATGTTGGCCTTGTCATCAGTGCGCACAACCTTAATCTAGGGGATTATCAGCAAGAAGCGGCGGGATGAGCCACAGTGTGTACATACCGACACATGGCATGGAATAGTGGGTTTCTGATGGAGATGGTCATCCTATGTGAGAAAGATCCAGCTGCTGATCTTTCAGCACATGGCTAGCAAGAATAAAGTCGAGTAAGACATACCTGGTTGATCGTCGAGTTCAAAGGCACCCATCCTGTACTCAGTCAGTGAGAAAAGGAACCGAAGAATAGAACAAACATGCTCACCATTCAGCATGACGACGACAAACCGCTAATCAACATTGCCGTCGACATCAAAGAAAAATAATCGGCTATTGAAACTGGCATAACTGGGCCCAGTGGTCGAGTCACGAGACCACAACGCATCTTTCAACATGACATGGGAAACTCAACAATGGTCGTGCATGGCCACAAGCAATATCAGTCCACATTAGGAAAGGCTGGATGGATGAATGAGTTTCAAGGCAAAGTATGCTAGCAATATTGGTATGAGCAAGTGTATCAACAACTTTAAAATAATTACCTACCTGCTTAAATCTCTCCAGTGCATTTCTAGACGTCGAAACAAGGAAGAATATGACTGATAGGACCTGATAGCTTTGGTATGAAATTTGCACCTACAATGGATAGCAGTTGTAGTGGAGATATCACTTGAACAGGGGACATAATGAAGGTGCTGAGGAAGGTGCTGCAATATGTTGCCACGTCAAGGTGCGAGTTTTGACATGCAGGCCTAGTTAGGCATCGTCAATGTTTCATTCTCATTGTCAAAAGATCATTGATTATCGATCGGAGATCACTCACTCGGATTGAATGGGATGGATTTGGGATGAATGTATGGTGAGTCCCAGCTACAAATTATTCTCCACGTTAGATATAAGAAGATATGAGTCAGAAATATGTCTCACTAGTAAACTTTAGATGATAGGAAGAACTACAAAAACACTACAACATCTGCTAGTCTTCGCCCCTGGGCCTATCTCGGAATGTACATCATGCATGATGAGAGAAGGCAGCCATATTCTAATCCCACAACAAAGTCCTGCCAATTATCTGACAAACATTGCAGATCGCTATCCATGAATGAATGTGTACATTGGTACCAATCTGTGAGATGACAGATTATTACCAGCATAGGAGATCTCATGATAGGAAAGCGATATGAATCTTGGATCTGTCTGTATCGAAGTTCACCATGGCATTGATAGGAAGCCATTCTAGGTCAGTACCCATCTCCTCGAACTTCCAGAGTTGTTCTGGGAGATGCAAACACATCTGTTTGAAATGCAAGAATCAGTTCCTGTTGTCAAGTCACTCTTTGACAGCCTGAGTGTCTTGTCCAAATTTGCGATCCTCTTCAGTGTTATCCATCTCTGAACACCATATAATGGCCAGCCTTATGAGTTCAGATAGGTATCTCTCTCTCCAATATTCGATCTACAATGAATTCACCTGATATTCCATCGCTAGGATTGACCCTCAGTGCAGTTTACATAGGGGCTATGGTGGCCACCATGTAAGGCCACATACACAGCTTTCCTCTCCCTTGCTCACAAGTCAATAGCCTCTTTGGCATAATGAACTTGCAAGCAGTCATTTATTACAAGAATTCTTCCCCAGACGACTTGTGGGTATACAGATACGCCATATGCCAATCCCTGGTCTGTGGATGTATTCCAGCTTTACTGATCTTCATTTGACAGGTTGCGTCAGTTTGGTGGGCTAATTCTTTCTTGTGTGGGTATTTCTGTAATGTGAGACATCTATCTAGGATACTCGATGCCCTTCACATCGCTCTAAGCACGCATGCATTGTATCATTACCTCATTAATCTCTTCAGGAACTTTACAGCCATTTATAATATTGTATGGTAAGCAGAACTAGAACTAGCATACCCGTGGTCCTGCTGATGCTCTGGTTCAGGAGCTTCAAGGTATCTTGTTCTGCCTATATTTTTAGCAAAGACTTTGAATATCACCATTCAACAGCTTCAAATCCTTTTCAACATGCATTTATTATTTACATTCCTTGTACAGTCCACATGTTTGAGATTGGTATCTGCCCAGGTTGTGATAATCATGGTGGTTCAAGCATATGTTCTTTCCTTCCCCTTGGAATCTGTATTATTTACTGATGTGTCCTATAGTCTGTATACTCTCTGTTTATGAAAACATTCACATTCCTCATATTTGGTCCATTCTAAAAAAAATGACATATACTCACTTAAAGTTGACAAGAACAGCTACAAAGTTGTCCTGTGGTTTGCAGTAGGCATTATCCTTCATTAGCATTCTATGTTTAATGAAGAATCCATAGATTTTGGCCATGATAGCTGCTTTCAGTGAGTGATTCCATCAATAATAATGATGTACTCAATAGTGTTATTCCTCTGAGACAGGTTCCGGAATATGCAAGCTTTTCTTGGCCTATTCTATGGTTTATTTGTACTGATATCTTTTGAACATCAGATGCCATTGTTGATATGTAAGTCTGCTGTTGTTATTGAATTAAAACTCAATCGTATTGTAGATATTTTCTCTCAAATTTCCTGGCCATAGAACACCTAAGGGTATGCACTACATATGCTTTCCACATAGTGATTCATCCTGAACATCAAATAAGAAAGTGATTTGGATTGTATTTTCTGCCATAGTGGTATCCGACTTTACTATCGCTTTCTTGATGTGCTATTATCTGCACAAGAGCAGATCGGTCACAAACTTCTCCAGGTACATTAACTCACTTCAAGCTTGAACTCGTATGACATTGGGTAGTTACTTGATCTTATATTAGCACCTCAAAGAAGCTTCTGAATCTCATGTGCCTCATTGTGATTTCCAGTTTAGTGACAAGGTAAAGCAGCCAGTATTTATTTATTTTGAAGTGGAAGCTAAATTGGAATAGTGTATGCTCATTGCTGTGCCTCATTACGGTATGGCATCCTTTTCCCTCATTCCAGGTACCAAGGCCCTTGTCCAGTTCATCATCTGGCCCAACTCTTTTATATTCATTGGCATCAACTTCATTCTCCCAAAGCATGAGAACTCCATTGTTGTCTCACCTTTGGTCCATCATTGACAACAGTAAACAGTTTATATCAATTCCTTCCTTGCATTGTGAATATGTTGCTCTGTGTTGGTAACTGTAATTCAAACTGATACGGATCATTGGCTAGATTGAATTCATGGAAGGGCCATAAATCTGAACATGGTGAATCTCATCTCCTGAGGTTTGTGCCTAAAGCCTGTTCAGGAGACAATGGAGAGCAGGTCTGTGCTCTGTATGGCTGAATTTTAGTGTGCACCAAATTCTTTGATACAGGGTGTCAACATTCTTCTCACAGAAACTCAAACATCTGATTGGGTAAAAAACAGTTGTAACTGTGAAGATTAAGACTATGTTAATCTGATTATTTATGTTTGATTTCTTGTTTTTGATTTTGTAAATGAATGAAGTTTATTCAGGTTGTCCATTGCTCAAAGCTCTGACAAAATGAGTATGTTATAGTTGATAAAAGTACACATCATCTGATAGTGAGGTGTGAAATTATGATTGAACCACAACATGAGCAAGGGAAGGAGAATAAGTAGAAGGTCCATATGAAAATATCAGAGGATTGAAGATGCCCTTCTAGAACCTTGAGCTTGAATAGAGAGATGAAAGAACCTGACATGCACCACCTGCCCAATCAAAATTCTCCCAGCACATTGAATTCAGCCTCGTACTGTTACAGGGAACTGTGATCATTCCTTAGCTATCGATTCAAGAACAGGGAGCTACTGGTGGAGATCAAAAATTTCTCTGCAGATTCTGTCCTGGAGTATTTGTCTCTTTTCAGCAAGGCAGTGTTTTTCCTTGAAGGCAACAGAAAATGAGCAATAATCTTTGAGTGGGAGATGTCATGAACCACAGGGGCCCTGACAGTGATGCGTATTTCTTTGTGAGAGCATCCATGTCATTGTATTGTAAAGTTTCAGTGGAAAGCAAGGAACGTCTCTCAGACATAAGTTAAAGTTGACATCCAGAGGCATGGGAACATTTTATCAATGACTGTAGTCAATGTATATAAGGCATGGTAACATGAGTATTTTATAGTACTTGGAAAGAAGGTGCCGGGATGACAATAGAAGTCTTTGGAGTCAGCACTCCAAGCCATTCTATCGCCTCATTGTGTAGGCGTGGATCTATGGATGCTTTTAATGAAATTAGATATGTACCCATTTGAAAAACATGGTGGAATTTGAAAGATCATGGATATAAGATTCGACATGAGCAAGATGCCAGAGTAATACCGGACCTCATTGGTGACCTGTATCAAGGATTTTTTTTGCTGAAAAACTAAGAATTGAATGTGATTCATACCCTTTGTCTTTCTTTGTTGCCTTCTCTACTCTGTCCTATTGTCGAAGTCACATATCCACTGATGTGCCTGGCACATGTATGCCAGTGTAGACCCAATAAAAATTGCATTTTTTCTACCTAATTATGCTGTAGAATAATGGCTAAAGTAAGGCTACCACTTTGCTGGGTAACTGGCTATGACACGTAATAGTTCTATCTAATGGCCTGGCAAGAAGCTGAAAGAACTTAGTCAAATAATCCAGAAGTGTGATGGTGCCTGGAGAACTTAGAAATGAGCACCAGCATAACACTACCAGGCACAATACCACATGTACAGGATTTGCCAGGATCAGCACGTTCTACATGTGTTATTGGTTTTATTTGGTAAGAAAGTAAGATTACCTGGCTAACAGGCTGGAACCATAAAATGGTTCTACCTGGTAAGGCTGTGGAAGGCAGTAATGACAACATAGGTGTGGGTAATGGCATCTGAGCACACAATGCTCTCCCGGTGAAGAGGCTGGCTGTGGGCACTTGTGGAATAGCATGCAGAACAGCATGATATACACACTAAACCTCACACACACTCACACAACTACTCAATCTAACAATCACCCTTGAAAGTGTGATGGGGAGAATGAGATTATATCAACTCTGCAACTACTAGTGCTTCAAATCTAGTAAAGCTCCTTGTCATCTAAGCACCCAATATGGCCGGCTCGCCTGTCGGACGCTCCTCAAAGACGTACCTCCCCCCCACATCCCGTTCATCGACCCCTTAGGAGCGCCCGAGGACCAGTTCGACGGTCTCTCCACGCTTGCGGAGCATGTGTTCGTGACGTGGGGCGAAGTAGAGTGTTTGAGTACGGGTCAGAGGCGGCTCTGTGAGAGGTATATGGAGCCGTACCATCCGCAAGTGGAGGTGTACAAGCAGGTGTCAGGGATCCATTGTCAGCCAATATGGGACTCGGCGTGGATGGGTAATGTTGGGGAGCCGAGGATCGTAGAGTGGTTTGCGCGCGTGTATGCGATTTGTAAGGAGGACCTTAGTGGATCGCTGTAATCCTTAGATATGATTTTGCGAAAAGACGAAGGCAACGGCAATTTATACGCGTCACTATGTTGCGAGAAAGGAAATCCTGTATGCTGGTGAGGTCAAAGCAGTGTCGTCACAGCGGCAATAACCCCAGTGAAGTGTTCGATTTATTCGCGTGTGTGTTTACATGTGCAAGGAGTTCACAGAAGACATAAGCGAGCATGGAGAAGCAAACAGTGGTTGTTGGAGGGAGACCAGTCTCGAAACGGCCAAAACTTTGATCCGGTACGCCACCTACGGAATTTGCCGTGCCAATCACTGGCCCAGCTTCGTTTTTCCTTTCTCCTTTCATCTAGGACATGCTGTCCGACGCGTATTCATATGCTGGAAGGGATTTTCTGTGGACGCATATCAGCCTGTATGATTTTCGGATTTCTGTCCATGCCTCGACTCGGTAAGGCATTTTCTTGCTGCGCACGCACGACAAGACAGCTAACCAGGACTGACCGCAGAACGACTACGTGCGATTCATTAGTTATTCCCGCAGGAATTCAGGTTTCAGGACTTGGCGTCTCCGAAGGAGTGTCTAAAGGAACGAGTGAGTAGGGTAGTAATCAAGTACCGTCTTTTTGATCAAGTTATCGCGTCTGGAGGGCTTGAGGAGGCTCCTTTTAACGTTCCCTAAATCGGAAGAGGGAACCTTCCGACGTTGCAAAGAAGGTGACGAAATGTCTAGCCAGCAGCTCGAGGGTGACCACGACGCTTATTGTGAGGCGCGTCATTGCTCTCCAGGAATACCTTTCAGTCCGAACGCTGTCTCTGATGCGTTCATCAAAAACAGAGTCCACTCTGGATCGAGGGTCCGTTTGTCCAGAAGATGTCGGTAATCTGTCCAGAGACTGGGTTCGGAGGTACCTGAACTGTGAGCGCGAGTGCTGGGAGAGAAGCAGGTCTATATTTGGATTCTAGACGAGTATTTCCTGGAAGGCGACGAAATGTGATAAAAGATCTTCGATTTGGATAGCTGTCGACCATAGAGTAACCGATGAAGCGGACTGTTGATTTTCAAGAGTCGGAGAGCACTGGCTGCTTACAGAGAACCTATCGAGGTAGCGGGAACGGTGAATCAACTGGAGAATTATCGCCATCAGCGGTGGAACGCTGGGGTCGACAACGTTCGTCTTGCTATGTAGCCACTCAAACAGACGAAGGCTGCCAGTCCTGATATGGCAGCGACCAAACGCAACATGATGTGTAGATAAAAATATCCTTTGGTATGGATTTTTTTCCTGCTCGAAGATTGCAGATAGTAAGTGGAAATGAGCATCGCAATGTTCTACTGCAATCTGCACCCATCCTTCATGTCATTGTGCCGTAACATGTCTCGGCACAAAGCATACATGTCGAAGGAACGGCTCCCGGACAAATTTAAAGTCGATACCTGTGACTATGAGAGCATGTTAGTATATGTTGTGACATCAAAGCCCGTACTTGATTCATACCCATCACGGAAGTCGGCCTCGCGAGAAGACGTTTATTCTTGCGATCTTGAAGGAAAGGGAAAGGGAACATGAAAAGTCACAGTCAAAGAAACGTACAATATTTAAATGCATATTCAAATGAGGATTCTGTACTTTGATTATTAGCAAGACGAAAAGGAGAAGCAAGAAAGGACGCACAAAAGAAAGAAATATAAGCTCGGATCACGCCGCGGTCCCAATATGGCATCAACGCTTTGGAGGAAGCGGGGGAAGAAGCTAGGTAATTGATACCGCCTCCATCGTCACTAGCGGTAGTAGTCATAAAGGGAAGTCGTCAGGAAGGCTCGTTCATCGATCGGATAACCGCCACCTTTCTCCGGCCCCTTGAACCTCAACCTCGACCTACCCACAGCAACATTGTATCAAATTACTATGCCCAACCAGGCTCGGTTTAGAGAACAGAGAGTCGCCATCGTTGCTGTCGAAGGGCTGTTCTGCCTTCATCGACCAGCGGATGGTGAGGTCGGGGAGCACGGTGATAGCTGTATGCGTCAAGACATCTTGAGTCGGCGGGAACAACGACAGCGGAGGCGTGGGAATAGAAAGTGTCTGCTTGGCGAGGTGGGCACTCAGAAAAGTCCGGTGAGGGTAGGGGTGGCAGAAGGTGGCATAGGTGGCGACGAGGCATTGTTGTCGTGGAAGAGTGACGGAAAATGGAGGAGAACGACACCGGTATGGCCATTGAGCCAGATACGAAGCTTAGCATTGGCCTTCCCGGAGAGTCGTGTATTCCCAGACTCGATATATGGCGTAGATGATAGGAAGAATGGTGGCGTGCTACAGAGCGCGTGTTGTCCATGCGTGCAAATACACGGGGTGTGAGATATGCACGATTCCTGCCAAATGGTGTGCGTGAGAGATGTTAGATACCGCCATGTGAAAAGGAACATCCGCAGTATGTCGAGACTCTGACTGCGGACAGAAAGCCATGAGAGAGCAGGACATACACCTGTATGCGATGCACGCCTCTGAAAGACGGAAGTAAAGGATGTTCCAGTCTAGAATGGTAAAGCATCGGAGAATCATTGAGTTTCACTGCGAAGCCTAGTCACGTCAGTTGCTATTTGAATAGAGGGTATACGAATATCGACATTGATGACTCACTGGACGACGATGCAGACACCTTGCGACGGCTTAAAAATCGTGAACATCCTTTTCATCAGCCTTCTTGCCGCTTCGAACGGCGATGCTTTGGCTGTAGGTCGTTGCTGTGTGAACAATGTTGTCGGCTTCAAGGCCTAGTCTTTACTAGTAAATGTTGCATTCATTTTGTTCCGGCGGTAATGAGAGAAAATAAACGTCAATATCCAATATGAGCTCAAACAAGAGTGAGGGTGGACCGCTCTGACAGAAGGAATCAGAGAGTGTACCAAGGCAGAATGTCCAGTTAACGACGTACCATTGCGCTTCACTGCTTAGCAATTGTCGCATCGATGGCCATTGGAGAACTCACAGAATCGAGAGAAGAATTGGCGTGGACGAGGAGAAGCAAGCGAAATGAAAACCCCCTGCCCTGAAGTTTCGAAAGTGACGATATCGGCCCGATATTGCCGCTCGGCTTATCCTCCCAGAGAGACGCATCCTCAAGCCGATTGAGCGGAACAGAGCGATTCTCAATATGAACATCGATAAACTACCCGAGCAGTTAGGAGAAAGCTAGGAAACCCTAATCGTCGGACCTGAAAGTGCTGAGGAAACCAATATTGACATTGATAAAGTGGTACTACTGTGTAACTCAATGTTACACTTTTATTTGGGGAGGATTCGCTCACAGGGTCACCCAAGCGGTAGAAATACTCGGCTCACTGAATGTTCACTTGATCAAGGGATTCCCCCAGAAACAAACTTGTTTTTAGGCGAGGGGTGATGCTTCTAGTGCAAATAATTGTTCAATGTAACGTCCTCAGTCTGAGAGGGCTAGCCAGATGTTATAATGGCTAGATAATATCACTGTTATGTCTAAAGGAGGAGGAAGAGAGGGATAGTACATCATCCATATTTGCTTTCTACACTTTGTTTCATTGTTCGCAGTCGTACACCCTGAGCGCAGCAACTGTTCATCCAGTGCGGCTCGCTTTTCACACCGGCAGTTGAGATTCCGGTCCCACATGTACCAACGATGTGAACAAACAGCTAGTTTGGTAAACTGCTGTACAATTGCTGTACACATGATGGTTCTATACTTCCTGATTATCATACATGAGCATGCCGAGTTTAGGATTGCATTATCACCCATCACCTTGCTCTTGCAGTCTCCCCTCTCTTGTCATCAGTGATATTAAAATAAGATCGCTTTAATGGAGTGCAGGACCCAGAGTTGTTCAATTCTGAAGGAAGCGGAAGAGAGAGATAATACATCATTTCATCTTCGCTTCCTGCACGTCACTTCCGTTGGCTTTCATGATCGCAGTCATAGGCACTATAAGGGCCGCGAAGGGACAGCAAGTTTGGTAAACTTCTGTTCACTTCATGGCTCCACCTTCCCTGACATATAAACATGCCAACATTACAGGCCACCACCTTGTTCTTGCTGTATCGTCACTCTTGTCCCTTCTGAACACTTGTCAAGGAACACAATATGCCCCCTGACATTCGAGACGACACCTTACATGATCCTGTGTTCAGCGGCAAAGGGATTAGAGTCACCGATCAATTGAACGCCTCCACACCTACCCAAAGTTCATTGTACACACCTGTAAATTCCCATTGTTCAGCACACAATGCCAATATGAAAGGGAAAAGGATTCCTGTGCCCTTGCCTGATGGGGGGCCTACGACACGTCGAACCAGAACAAGACATCCATTGGTATTTGGTCTATCACAGCAAGGTGCTGGCTCTGAGGGAGTGCCAACTGGTATGCATGCTTCGTCAAACATTTACCCTATATTTACAAGTTATTCCAGGTGACTTTAAAGCATATGCACCCAATCCACCTTTCAAAGAAGCGGGGCCAACATCAAGTGTTTGGCGTGCCTATTTGGATGAAAGTCGGGATTACGACACCGATATGGTTGCAAAACAGAGAGGAGAGCTGAATATCATCCTAGTTTTCGTGAGCTGATTCTGTCAAATGTGTCTGAAGTCCTATCAATCATTTTTCCCTTATAGGCAGGATTATTCTCCGCAATTGTCACTGCCTTCATTATACAATCTTCAGCAAATTTGGAGCCAGACTATCAAGAAATGGCGGCCCTTCTATTGTTCGATCAGATCAACATTCAACGTGCGCTAGCTAATGGCACTTCCCTTGATGATATCATCACTTCCAACACTGATCCTACCACTCCTTTTACTCCACACCCTGATGATGTTTGGACATATAGGATCTGGGTGACCAGTCTTACTCTCAGTCTTGTAGCTGCATTCTTCGCCACTCTCATAGATGCATGGTATTTCCATTATCTGGGCCCCATCACTGGACAATTCCAAGTACGTGCATGTACTCGACATTTACGTTACAAACGTCTACGCAATGGGGGCCTCCACGCCTGCATTACCCTCCTACAACTCCTGTTACACTGGTCCCTCGGCATGTTTTTGTCTGGCCTTTTATCCCTGTTGATTTACAACAACATCACATCGTTACTTGTGTTTTACGGGATATGGATACTCACTGAGTCATTTTACATTAGATCCATCCGTATTGGTGCCCAAAAATTATGTATCGAGAATGGAGTTGATGCGCTTCATTGGTTATACAAGAGATCGTCAACCCCGGCCATCCATCGTCTCATTATCCAGGCTCTTGCTGGATTGCCCCCAGACTACATCGCGCACACCAAGGAGATTTTCCACCCTCACTGGGATGAAATACGAGAGGAGAAGGACAGAATGTTGATCGATTGTATGGAGCTGTCCAGAGATGGTTCTACTCGGTGGGTTCCTAGGGATATTCCAAATATCGACCACAAGATTGAGCCACTCCTCCGGTTGGAGATTCTGTTCCCTGATTTGCGCAGGAAGTTCCCATCCATATTATTTGGAGAACATAATCTGGATTTCTCAAGGAAGCTTTCCGATACCCTGTCAATAACCCTGTCCGCCGTCGACGATGTATATGTTCGGAGGCCTATGGAGCAGACGCAGGTGGTCTTGGATGCCTTAACGAACAACAGTCTTCACCATCCTCTTGTTTGGAAGAAGATCTTGGACTGTGATGCAGTTCAGAAAATGTTGTTTGACAACCCGGGGAACTTTCTCTCCGATGAGACGTGTCAAGGGTTGCTCATGGAACTATATTCCCAATCAAATATCCCCTCCGCATCCTACACCTGTACTTTGGTGCACGCCTCAGTACGGTATTTCAGACCAAAGATCCTCCGAAGTCTTCTATCCTTATTCAAGGAACCACGTCTACGTGGAGATGACGATTATCTCGAATCAACAGTTTTGGGCGACACCATGAGCTACTTTAGGTCCGCGATTGAGCATACAAACGATTCCAAAATCTCCAAATCTCACGAACGGCGTAATGCACGGCGTGCCATGGAGAACGGAACTTACTACATCGCTCCCCCTTCTTTGAGAAGCCGCCGTACGGCGGTCTTCCAGGATATACGGTCTTACATTGCGTCTCCATTATTCAGGCATTCAAAGTTCCCGGACGATTTTTGGAAATGCCGTGCTTGCGCGCTTGTATGCATGGCACATTTTGTGGATATGGGTCCCAAGTACTGTGACGTTGGACCTCCCGCAGAATGGGGGAACAAGCCATTCTGGTCAAATATTCTTGGAGATATCCGGGATGAATACAGCTCGAGTGCATCCTATGTATCCTTTGCAGAAGTTATCATCCCTGGCGCTCAATGTTTTCAATCAGTCAAGGGCGCAGTTGCCAGATTATTGGGCCACGCTTTCTCTTGGAGAGTCAAAGACGCATACGCAGCGTTCCGAAAGAAAGGTGGATTTGGTGATATCGCGGTGCGAAAAAAACTCCACTTAAAGCTCATCGATGTATTGCGCGGTTACATCACTGGGATCTTGGAAGCCAAGGAGGGGGAGCTACCAGAACATCTTCTTAACTGGCATATCCAAGACCTCCATCAAGTCCACGTCATTGGTTTCATTTGCACGGCCATCACATACAGTTGCGCTCCGCGACGCCGTATCTTATCGTCCCTGGTATCAATCGATCCCAATCACTCTGGATGGGATAGAATCGTGAGAAGACTGTCAGAAAATGACGAATATTCATTTGGGAAATACGTACTAGACAGAGATAGATCGCCAGATGATCAGGAACATCTGAAGGAGAGTATGAGGGAGACTGTAAGCGCTCTGGCAGAGTATCTTCAGGCAGAAAGGGAACGCAGGAACGGAATTAATTGGGTACGTGCATGACTGTAATTCTTCAATCTATCGTGAGCTCAATACTTTCGCTTAGCTGTCGAAGACATTCAACTATCTCACCAGTTCGGCAGAAACACGCCGAGAACCCAGTCTGGGAACACCAATAAACAGTATGCAGGGGGACATCGAGCTAGGAAGGCGAGGATGATGCATGACAGATGGGTCTCAATAAACGTGCATATACGTTGATTTCACAATGATGATCTATCTAGACATTGTTAGTACTGTGGCTCATGTCGTGTCTTTGACCTACTCTTTACTCTACTCTGGAAATATACGCCTGAATCGTGCTTAGTTTGGGGCTGAAGATCCTCCTGGTCGCAGATCATTTACATCATGAGTGCCTAGTAATACGACCTTTGGTGGCGCTCCTTCCTCTCTTGGATGAACCTGATTTTCTGGAGGCTGAGTTTGTCTAGTACGGTGATTATTGATTGGGTACAGTAGCAGTTTGAACTAAGAGATATTTCAAAAAGAGTAATAGAACTGTAAACGGCCCACCGGAACTTTGGTACGCGCCATTCACAATCGTAAAAGAGACGATATGGCACCCCAAAGAAGTCAGTCGTTGTGGTAATATCCCAACATCGATGGACGAGCTCTCTAGTGAACGTCAAAGTCTTCGCAGAATTGAGATGGAGGACCTTGCATATGCTAGGACTCTACATCATAAAGAGAGGCGCGCTTACAGAGACACCGAATCCTCGCCGGACGAGAATCCGGTGAAGAGGAAGTGGCAGGCCACATGGCTGAAAAGGTGTTAGCAACATGCAGGTACCCGAATGTGCACATTGTTTTTTTCTTTCGACTTTGCCGGTGAGATATCAGTGAACACAGAGCTCGACGTGTTTCTGTGCTGACCCGCGCTGATACTTTGTGTAGTTCGACTTAAATAAGGAGCCTGGAGGAACGTACATTGTCTTCTGTGAAGAACGAAGATATCATGAAATTGTTGGGTATAAATCCACAAGTCGGAGAGTGAAGGTAAAGGGATACATACGGACAAGGATATGTACATGAATCAGGATCGAAACGATGATAACGGCAAAGAGCTACAAAGTAAAATGAGAACATTGAGTAGCAAGAACGGAAGAAAGCTGCGTACCTACGCCTAGGCCAGCGTCATGGCCATCTTCCCGGCGCCATGGTTAGGACCTGCAATACAAATAGCAAGATGGAAGGAAACGGGCACGCACCAAGTACTGCACCTTCATTCTTCCAGCACCTTGAAACTAGACCTCGTAACCTTGCAGCGAGCAGTGGTTCCTTGAATATTGTTTCACTGTTGGCTTGAATTTGATACTACCATCATCGGTGATGATAGCACGTTTGGACGCATTAATAACCAGCTGACGTGTAGGTTGTCATAGCTTACGGCACGACACGAACGGCGCGACAAATTCTTGAATGATTGCGGGACAACAATGAATACTCATGCACATGTTGAAGGTTAACATTGTTGCTGGGGGGAGGGGGAGTGACAAATAGAATGGGTGTAAATCGACGAGTCGCAGGATAGACACGATGGGAGAACGATCTAGGCAATGATTCAAGTTTGGATAACGCTACATCATACCCACAGCACTTTGAATGTTAACCCTCGTTTTTTTCGTAACGCAAAACCTCTCCTTTCTCGGCTTGGGTTTAAAGAACAGGAAATCGTCGTTGTTGAGGTAGAAACGTTTCAAGAACCACTGCTTGAGATCCCCGGCTGGATGCGAAAAGGACACATGTACGATGACAGCTGATATTGGCGAAAATGTCTTCACCGGAAGCGAAAGTAATTACAATCCCGGCGCTGATTCTTATGCTTACGTGGAGGCCATTGGCAAGTAGAGATCGCTGACTGGAAGCACTCCTCTCTCTTCATAGACTGTTGCTCCGTCAAAGGAGCGAATTTCCGTGGAGGCTGCGGGGGAGAAACACCACGATCGATCTTCTTCACGAAGAGATAGTCGAATAGGAGACAAGGTGAGGATCAGAAGGGGGGAGAGGCGGTAGCAGCGGAGATGGATGACACCGCTGGTCACCATTAGGAAAGACGGCGCGTTGGCAAGACGAGCTGCACATGCTCGCTCGCTCACGATGCTGTAGACGAAACCCAGCATAAATAGGTGTAGAAATTATGATAGATGCGGCAATTAGTGGTCGAGCAGGCAGGAGACAGATCGCAAGACGTGGAGGGCCTTAGAGAGTCGTAAGATTTGGGAGCGGAGCTTCTGCAGTGTGACTAAACGTGTCTTGCGTCTGTGTTTGAGTACGCGGCAGCGGCATCGGGAACAGAAATGGTTGTCTCGGCGTGGTGGGTGCGGAGAGAAGGCGTATACGCGTAAGGGTGGTGGGAAGTGGCGTAAGCGGTGACGTGTCGTCATCGTCATCATCGACGAGGAACGGGAACCACAGGGAAACGACATTAGTCTGGCCATCGATCCACGTGAGGAGCTTAGAAGCGCGTGTTCCCGAACTCGATATGGCGTATTCCAAAAGTACAGTGGTACCGTACGATGTGGAGGTCAAAGGAGGGAAACGATAAAGAGGGGAGTTTGTCCATGCTGGGTATGAGATACGCGCGACGAGGACTCGGAGACTTCAACAGTAGATTTTCCCACTGACTTGAAAACAAGACTTAGACGGCTGAATGATGGAAACGAGGACTTGAAGGTGCTTGTAGGACAGAAAACAGTATACATGAGCTGGTCAACATTTTGACGAGAGGACGTGACATTGCGGTGGAGAGGAATCGAGTACGCGTAGGGGTGACGGGAGATGGTGCGCATGGGATGAAAAATCGGAGGGAGACGACGATGTTCATTGTTCTGACTATTGATCCAAGTGGGAACTCAGACGGTCGAGTCTTGTGACGACAGAGATCAACATGATCCTGCATCTCGAGGTCACTGCACAATACGGCCTGCCCTGACCGGTGAGAATCGGAACAGACAAAAGCGAGTGTGGGCATCGCCGTTCATGGGAGGAATGGGAGAAGTACAGTCAACACTTCAGGAGGAGGCGAGTTTTTATGCAGCAAATGAGGTGGCAGTGTATGGAAAACCACGAGAGGCGGGACAGCCTGAAGGCGGTGTCCATGCAACTCTCATGTCTCTCGAATAAGTTTAACGGTTCGAGTACAGAGGGCAAGCGAATGACATCCATCGATGACTCACTCGACGACGACGCAGATAGTCTACTCTTCTCCTTATTTTCTTCTATCATCTCATTGAAAGAGCTTCAAAATAGTTGACCTTTTTATCAGCATTCCTGCCACTGCTGTATGAAAATGTCTGTCATCTTTTAAACCTGGCTTTGATCATAAATGGTGGATTTACTTTGACAGGCGGAAAAGAAATATACATCAATCGCCATTATACCCCTCACAGAACCGAGAAAAAGATTGGTAGGAATGAATTTGGAGTTTAAAAACCTGGGTTGAGTAACAACGGAGTGTCAGGCCAAAGAAAAGAAGCAAGCGAACGAAGAAACCCTGCCCTAAAGTATAGTGACTTTATCGGCCCGATATTGCCGCTCGGCCTGATGGTTATTGCTGCCACCCTCGCAGGCGCCTCCGCCGGCGGGAACCTCGTCCTCCAATTCCTCACGCACATCCTCCATCGCCTCCTTTCCGTCTCCCCCATCCCAATCTTACGAAGGGATACATCCTCCACCAGGTCGATTCATCCAGTTTATGGCTTAGCAGACTCGCGTGGCCAGCCAGGATAATCTCCGCACACATAAAACTTTTTCCAACTCGTATCAACTCCTCGGCTCAAGCTGATTGACAGCAACAGCTAAATGTTCAAAGACACATCTGAGTCGAATGTCTCCTCACCTCAACCTTCCAAGTTTCGGCACACACAACGTGCCAATTCATATGGATATCTTTGACAGCTTGGCGTGTAATCTCAGTGTAGCTGAGATGACGGTTGAGGGATATAAAGGACGTGCCCATCTCTGAGAACACAGCATCTCATCCCTCCTTTCCCATTTTCCCATTCTTCATATGCCTCGATCTCTCTACCTCTTCCCATCACCTCTACCACCCTTATTAATGTTGAGCTCACTACACCTGTCAATATGCACGTCCGTCGGCACATTCCCCACGTCACGTTAATAGACGCGTCGGGGTCTCGTGACTCACACCGAGCCGGTTTAATACAAGCCGATTATTTTTCCTTACCGTCGACCGCCATGTTGATTGGCGCTTTGTCGTCATGCTCAATGGTGAGCGTGTTTCTTCTATTCTTCGGTTCCTTTTCTCACTGATTGACTACAGCATGGGCGCCTTTGAATTCGATAGCCCTCGACGATCATCGAGGTAAGTCCTACTCAACTTTATTCTTGCTAGCCGGGCTGGATCTTTCTCGCGAATGATGACCGTCTCTATCAGAACGCCACTCGTTTGTGTCATGTGTCGGTATGTACACGATGTTGTTCATGCCGCCACTTCTTGCCGATGGTCGCCTAGATTAATGTTGCGAATCGATACGTATAAGATGCCATCGTGCTCGCTGATGATCAGTCAAGCTCAGATGCCGACTTCGCCCACCAGTACCTAGTCGCATGAACGTCTTCTTGATGCTGAAGATTCTGAACTGGGCAAGGGAAATTTATAGTCAGATCGGAGGAAGTGGGTGAATACACGAGAGTGTGTTTCAGAGGCTGCGAATAGGGATGGAGAGTATGTCCTTCTCTCCACGCACACTCGGACATCCGCAGCGCTGCCCAACGACGATGCCATCCAGGCACAGTTGGTTGAATGCTCGCCCCTAGAACCCTATACCCTCGTTTACGCCGTCAGCGATTTTGCGCAAGGACGGTACAATGTATGACGTCGAGTTCGTGGTAGGCAGCCTATTCGATGCACAACATTGAGGCTGATAGACGTTTCGGTGTGCGGCAGAGTCAAGGAAAGAGCAACCAATGTCGGGGACTCGGTTTCGGGAGGGGATGGACGTCGGCGCGTGCAGCGAGTGGACTCATGAGGATGGTTCAGGCTATTATTAGACGCGAGGGTTGATGGAGGGACGCGAGGGTGGTGCACCTTGTTTATTAATAGACAAGGGAGGGAGGCAGTAACCGCGCAGAGGACGGAGGGAACCATGGTGCGTAATCACTTTACCAAATGTCGAGCGAGGAACTGAAAAGCAATTTAGGAGGCGTGTACATGATGAGCTGCACCGGGAACGTCATGACATTTTGCAGATATCTCTAAGTGGACCTCGAACAACGCAACGTCCAAGTCGGCATCGCAATCCTAGCATATAGTACGTAGGAGACCGGCTACAGTTGGCTCATGAGAGAGAACTTAAAATACCAGGGTCGTAGAATATTTAAAAGTTGTCTTCAATGAACCACTGGCCAAGACGATAAGGAGAAGCAAATAAGAACATAACAAGGATAGATGGGCTCGAATCGCACCATGGGTATCAACACCTCAGAACAACCGCGAGTAGTAGACATGTAATTGATGCTACCATCTTCAACGGTAGTAGTCACGGATGGAAGTCGTTAGGAAGTGTGCTGAATTGAACTAGGATCTGAACGCAGTCAAGCTGATTAATTGAACGTATTAATGGCTAGCTAACGTACCGGTCTTCATATATCCCGGCACGACCCGAGCACCAGCGAGAAATCCTCGAATGATTCTCTGGAACCAATTGATATGATGATGGAGAGCATCGTTAACGTTGAGATCCAAAGGCACGAATATAAATAAATCCACGAGTCACAAGTAAGATAAAGATAAAAAAAATATGAATCGAGAGTAGACCGATTTTCTGCGACAACGACGATCTACAAAAGAAAGCTTTGAGTTTAAATGGCAAGAACGGAAATGAAGACGCGTACCCTAACGCCACACCAATCTCCCAGTACTTTGAACGTCAACCTCGATTGGTTCATGACACGAAAAACACTCCTTTCTAGGACTCAGTGTGAAGAGCAGGGAGCAGAGTTGTCCAGGTCAAAACACTTCATGAACCGCTGCTTGAAATCCCCGGATGGATGAGAAAATGATACATGAACGACGGCTGCGCTGATATAGGCGAAAATATCTTCACACGTGGAAGCGAAAGCAACTACGATGACGGGCACTGATTCTTATGCGTATGTGGAGGCTTTCGACTGGAGTAAGGAGACTTAGTCCACTGGCGGGACCAGGACGAATAATATGTATCCACAAAGAATTGCAATTATCAATCCACGAGTGGGACAGTGAAGGTAGGTATGAATACAGATAAGGATATCTACACGGATCGGGATCCAAACGATAGCGACGGCATCTACGAAGAGAATGAGGACCTTGAATAGCAAGGAGGGGTGTAAGAACGCGTACCTTATGCCTACACTAGTGCCATCACCATCTTCCCAGATCCTTGAACGTCAACCTCGACCTGTTCGTGACGACTTGTATCGAATTACTCTCCCTGCTCGGACTCGATTTATAGAATAGGGAGTCGTCATTGTCGCTGTCATTGAGGTCGGGGCACTCCTCTCTCTTGATGAATTGTTGCTCCGTCAAAGGAACGACTTTCCGCGGAGGCGGAGGCGGCGGAGGAACACCAAGATCGACCTTCTTCACGAAGAGACTGTCTAATGGGATACAGGGTGAGTATCGGGAGAGGAAGAGGCGGTAGCGAAGGAGACTGGCGGAACGACAACGTGTTGTAGAGTGCGGCACGTATTGGCAAGGCGAGCTGCGCGTGCTCGCTCGCTCATAACCATGGAGTGGCTAGAGTGGCTGATGGTGTGTGACGTCGGGCGTGTTCTGGCACCTTTGCAGAGGGGGAACCTCTCATCGAGCCCTTCCTTCGCTATTTTGACTCATCCCGACCCTGGTTTACGCATGACGAGTACTTGGAGAGACTTCAAATGTAGAACGATAGAACGCCATTCGCTGGCCTCGCCTTCTGTTTCGTGCAATATCAGGGCATAAGGCGACGGTACTGCAAAGCGTTTTTTGTCTTCAGTACATTTTCCCCCTGAATTGAAAACGAGACAGCCGACGGATGGAAAGAAAGAATCGAGCATGATTGTACGGCATAAATCAGTATATGTGAGCTGATCGACACTTTGATTAGACGACGTCACAGCGTGATGACGATGATAAAATACGAAGGATCGTAAGTTTGGGGAACAGAGTCTCCTTAGACGGCATTGGAGTAGGCGGGAGCAGTGATAACGGAAGTATGGAAAAGAGACATATTTCCTTTGGCATGGAGACAAATCAAGTACGCGTAGCGGTGACGGGAGGTGGCGTGCATGAGAGGAGAAATTGGAGGGAGATGTCGTTATTCTGAATATTGTCCCAAGTAGGAAGCTCAGCGTTGGCATGCAGGTGGCAAACGGAGAAAAAGAAAACGAGTAGAGGTCGTCCATACGAGTAAGGTCATGTCGTACAGGATTGTCCCACCTTATGACGAGAGAGAGCAACGGCGTCTCCACATTCCAAACATCGTGTATGTCGTGTGTTGCACAGAGGTGGTAGAGCAAGACGAGCGCGAGCTCCGACATTCTTGGGAGGAACGAGAAACAGTTGGGATTTCATGTAGAGGTTTTGGCAGGCGGTATGCGGGGGAACGAGGAGAGGGAGGAACTGAAGGTGTAGAGAGTTGCGTGCCCCTCAATTGGCAGTCCGAATCCAGCAGGTATGCGAATATCGTCCATCAATGACTCATGACGACGCAGATGCAAGCGAACGAAAACCCTTTGCCCTAAAGTGCCTAGGGACTTTATCGGCCCGATATTGCCGGTCGGCCTGATGGTTATCTCTCCCTGTCACAACAGTCCGGCGTCTCAAAGGATTAAACAAGCTTCATGTAGGCGATGTCTAGAATGATACTCCGGCTGTCACACACAGAGAAAACCTACCTGAATTATCCAAGAATTTCATCCATTATCAGTGTCATCAAGTAAGTATGATAAGAATCTTTGCCGGATGATGCACGCTTGTCCCCGTTTTTGCTGTAGTGTTTTGCGGGACCTCCTATAATTGTTCAATATTCACTATTGGTACCGGTATAATTAGCATCTATTATCCGGGTGCACTAAGTCGAGAGCATGGTCGGGTTCCTCCATTCGCCGAAATCATATGTATCATATTCGTGATTTCTCAACTAGATCCGTGATTCTCTCTTCCACCTGACGAGACGGTGCCACCAGTCCGTTTAGGTCCAGCCTCAATACCAGTCGTATTTCCTGCTCGGGCAATGGGGATTCCACCTCAAAGCTTGTATCGTCGCCTCTGTGTTTTTCTGGGCTTGCTACCTGTATTTCATGTGTTCTCTCCTTTTTTTCTTTGAAAGGGCGTTACTTTGTTCGCATTCAGAAGGGAATAAAGTAAAAAAACTGGCCTGATCTACCGTTTGACTTCCAGGATTATTCAAGACCTTCATTACAACGCCTCAGGTGGGTCCAACTTACTTCACGGCGGTACTTCCTCGTGCTGTGATACTTCCCTGAAGGCCAAGCGCTTGCACCTCATTTACACCATATTTGAATGACTACAAATCAGGTTCCTTGTGAGTATTCCACAACTATATTGACTAACAGCTCAAGCTGGCAAGCGCAGCGAAAACATCATCTGTCGTTCATCTAGAGCATCGCGTGATCGTTGATGGCCTATCGACTTTCATGTTTAGTTTTTTTCGTATTCAGTAAGGATCGTGGTCGTTCGAGCTAGGAATACTGCTGTGGTCTATACTCTAGAGAGTCGCCGCCTTCATTGGAGGAGATATTGATGTACTTGGAACTGGACGAACGAATCGATACAGTTCGGAAACTACCGTCCAACGAGCTTGACAATCATACTGTTCCGGAACGAGTTCCTGGGCTGCGTTCCGCGCTGGGATCCTGAATTATTGTGGTTTAGAATGAATACGAACTGCCCGCGAAGCACGGAGCCAAAAATCATACCGATATTGTTATATCTCTGATGATAAGATACATATACACACTGTGAAAGCAAAACGGTCTACTCGGTGACACAAACCAATGATTCACATCGGGGAGACGCCATTTACCTGACTTGGAGATAGGGTCGACAGGTAAAAATGGTCACATTTGATGCCCTCACAGCACTTATTTTGGGTGAAACAAGTTTCAAACACCAGAAATCATCTGTTGGCTTTCCGTTGTGTATGTATGTAACTTTCATTCATCATCCACGAGAAGCCTGACAAGCGCTTCACAGGTTTGGTCAGTCATCATTGATTCGTATCCTATTCTTGGAATTGCTGTGATCGTGATGTTTCTATCCTTCCTTGAATGCGACTTGTGCTAATACTAGAACCGTACACATAGTGGCTGCCTCATTCGTGCAGTATCTCCTCTCGTGACCTATGAATTCCGATCATGGAGAACGATATGCCTGCCGACACTCGAGATGATGAACTTATACGATGCTGAGTCCAATGATGCAGAGATCGGAATATTTATAACACAATTAACTCCGAACTTTGGTAAACCTTGTACGCATGATGGTTCTAGACTACCTGATACTGAGCATGCGAAGTTTAGAATTGCATGGTCACCCATCACCTCGTTCTTGCATTATCTCATTTTCGCTTCCTGCACGTTGCTTGCATTTAATTCCGTAACCGCAGTCATAGGCACTGCAATGGCCGCGAAGGAGCAGTAAGTTTCGTAACTGCTGTACACTTCATGGTTCCGCTTTCCCTAATGTATAAACATGCCAACATTAGAATCGCATTGCAAACCGTCGTTTTGTTCTTGCTGCATCCTATCTCTTTTCCCCCCCGAACAGTTGTCAAGGAAGACCATATGCCCTCCGACATTCAAGACGAAACTTCACATGATCCTGCGTTCAATGGCGATTCAGGGATTGGAGTCACCGATCCGTTGAACGCCTCCACATATACACAAACACCATTGGACACGCTTGAAAATTCCCATCGCTTAGCACATCATGCTAGCACGACAAGGGAAACGATGCCTATACCCATGCCCGAGGAGGGGCCTACGACACGTCGAGCCAGAACAAGACATCCATCGGTATTCGGTCTATCACAGCAAGGTGCTGGCTCTGAGGGAGTGCCAACTGGTATGCGTGCTTCATTAAACATTTACCCTATACTTACAAGTTATTCCAGGTGACTTTCAAGGATATGCACCCAATCCGCCTTTCGAAGAAGCGGGGCCAACATCAAGCGTTTGGTGTGCCTATTTGGATGAAAGTCGGGATTGGGACACCAACATGGTTGCAGAACAGAGAGGAGAACTGAATATCCTCCTAGTCTTTGTGAGCTGATACTGTCAAATGTGTCTGAAGTCATATCAATCATTATTCTCTCATAGTCAGGACTATTCTCTGCGGTTGTTACCGCATTCATTATACAATATTCAGCAAACCTTGAGCCAGACTATCAGAAAATGACGGCCCTTCTATTGTTCGATCAGATCAATATTCAGCGCGCGCTAGCTAACGGCACTTCCCTTGACAATATCACCACTTCCGGCATTGACCCTAACACTCCTTTTACTCCGGACTCGAAAGCCGAGCTCATAAATGGGTTCTGGTTGACGAGTCTTGCTCTCAGTCTTGTGACTGCATTTCTCGCCATTCTTCTTGATGCATTGTATTACCATTACGTGTCGCCCATCCCCGGACAACCCAAAGTTCGTGCCCGTACTCGACATTTACGTTACAACGGACTTCTTGGGTGGAATGTGCAGTATTCTATTGGCGTCCTACAAGTCCTGTTGCATTTTTCCCTCATCGCCTTTGTGTTGGGCCTTCTAATGTCTCCTTCCATGAAGAATAATGGCTTATTCCTTCTGATGATGGTGCCATTGACTATCATTCTTGTGGTTTACATATTGGGTAGTTTCCTGGCTTTGCTTTTCCCGGAAATTCCCTTGAAAATGCCTCTCGCTCATATTATATCTTCTCTCCGCAAGTGTCGACCAATTACTACAGTCCCCGGGCTGACTTCATCACTTGAAGTCAAGAATCTCTCTAAAGTCAATACGGTGCAAGCTTGGGAGATTTATGCTGCACACAAATCACGTATCGAAAACGAAGTTGATGCACTTCGTTGGTTGTATGGCAGATCATCGACTTTGGCCATCCGCCGTCTCATTATCCATGCGCTTGCAGGATTATCCTCAGACTACATAGCCTATGTTGAGGAAGTTTTCAGCACACATTGGGTTGAAATACGAGATGAGAAGGAAAGAATGTTGATGGATTGTATGGAACTGACCCAAGATGGGAATACTCGGTGGATTCCTAGGGATATTTGCGACATTGGCAGCAAGATCGAGCCGCTCCTGCGGTTGGAAATTCTGTTCCCTTCTTTGCGCAGGACGTACCCATCCAGACTCTTTGGAGAGCACGATCTGGATTTCTCAAGCAAGATTTCCAATACATTGTCGATAACTCTGTCTGTCATCGATGATGCACATATTCAGAAGCCTACAAAGCAGAACCAACTCATCATGGATGCCTTTGCGGACAATAGTGTTCACCATCCTCTCATCTGGGAAAAGCTCTTAGGCCGTTATATGGGCAAAGAGGAGCTGGTTAAAACCGTGGGGACTGATGGCTTTACCATCGGGATGTGTCTCAATCTGGTAACAAGCATATATGCCCCCGAAGACAGTCCTCCGAAAACGTACAGATTCACTTTGGCATACACCTTAATAACTTCCCATAAAAAGGAAATTCTGACAGGCCTTCTCGCGTTCTTCCCCACATCTAAGTCAGACAATGTCGCGGTCAATCCCGAGCACAGACTCTTGCTCGCCATTGTACGTGCCTTAGTGCCTGACCCGACTCCATCAACCATTAATTCGCAGGAACCTCATCCGTTTAGTCATGACTCTACAATTTCCAAGTACCGACTGCTACATGTTGCACTACGTGCGATTCAAAACGCTATCCTCTCGGCCGATCCTCCTTCGAAAGAATGGGGGACCCATCTTTTCTGGGCAACACTCTCTTACATAAAGTCCGATTTATTTTCCGGGCATGCTTTGAGTAATTCGGAGTATTGGGAGTTCAGTGATCTTTTTTGGGCATGCCGTGGTCATGCTCTTGTATGCATTGCCTTCTTGATAAGTGGAGGCCCTGACGACCGCATCGTGGAATGGAAGGCAGAATGGGCCAATAAGCCTTTCTTTCTGAATATCCTTGGAGTCATCGATAATGAACGTGTAGCGGACGCACCTGTTTTGCCCCCTGGTTTAGGCAGACCTGGTTCTCGTCGCCCTGTTGACTCTATAATCGAAGTAGTTGGCTGGTTATTGGGTCAGGCATTCAGTCGTGGAATACCCGGCGCGTATGAAGCTTTCGAAGAGAAAGGCAGCTTGGGTTATATTGCAGAGAAAAGCAGCCTCCACCCAGACTTCATCGAAGGATTGCACGGTTATATCATTGGACTCTCGCACGCTAAGACAGGAAACCTCCCAGATATTCAATCAGAAGATTTACTTAACTGGCATATCGAAGACCTCCATCAAGCACCTGTAATTCATTGCCTTTGCGCGAGCATCGCCCGCAGCGGCACACCACCACGCCCTATCTTATCCGCCCTGGCCTCAATTACTCCTTATCACGACGAATGGTCACGCATCTTACGAACATTAAACTCGCCAGATCACGAATACTCTATTCAGTGCTACACAATCGATCCCACCGACAAAGGAACAGGAGACAATGTGGACCGTTGGAAGTGGGATATGAAAGGGATTGTCAGTATCTTGGCTGAGTGTCTTGAGGAGGAAAGGAGTCGCAACACGGACAACAACCAGGTATGTAGATGATATAAATCGTTCAGTCTCCTGTTTAGCTTAACACTTTTACACAGCCGTCAACGAGCTCCTACTATGTCACTGGAGGGCGGGAAACTCACCATGGATCCGGATGGACAATGGTCCCAAATAGGGACGTTGAACTAGGAGTGGTCAGGTCAGGGAATGTCGATGCTACATAACCTGATACCGCATGCGAAATTTGTATGATGGAGAGCTCGGTCTATTTTTGTTTCTGTTATCATTTCGATTTCATTGCTTAATATATCGGATGTGTTGCTCATGATTTAGATACTGGATTTTTTGGGGTGGATTCTTTAGTATTTATGAACCTGGCCAGACGGCCAGATTAATCAAGGTATTATGAGGTGCTTTATTGCCGCAGGTGTAAAGGGAAAATAATGTGGATTTGAACTCAGATTCATGAGAGATCGATAATGTTCACGTGGAATTCATTATGAGCGGTGAGTCCAACAAGGCGCATTACCGGCGATAACCTCGAATAGCCTATGAGGTATTACTTATCAGGTGCCGTTGATGATAGCAGATTGGACGCATTATGACTAGCTGGCGTACCAGCCTTCATATCCTGTGACACGACACGAGCAATCCTCCAGCGATCGCTGTAACTCTTAGACCAATTGAGATGTTGAAGGGTAACGTCAATGCTGAGTTTCAAAGGTAAGAAGGGAGCAATGAATATAAGTGGGTGAGTCACAGACATATACATGAATCAGGAGTATATGGATTGGCCTGATGGCAACAGCAGACCGATCTACGAAAGCTTTTGGATAGCAAGAACGGAGAAGAAAAAGACGCGTATCTCCTTCCTAGCATCTTGATATGTCAACCCCGATTTCCCTTGCATCGAAATACTCTCCTTCCCAGACTCGGCTTAAAGAACAGGAAGTTGTCATCGAAACATTTCACGAACCGTCGGTTGAAAGCCCCCACTAGATGCGAAAAGGACACATGAACGATGACTCTGCTGATATGGGTGAAAATATCTTCACTGGAAGTGAAAGTAACCACGTTCCCCTGACCGGCGCTGATTCTTATGCGTATGTGGAGGCCATTGACGAGTAAGGATCGCTAACTGGACCAGGGTGAATGATTTCTGTCTGCGAAGAATTGCAATTGGGTATACACCCATGAGTGGGAGAATGAAGGTAGGTATTAACACAGATAAGGATATACACATGAATTGGGAGCAAACCGAGGGCCATCTATGAAGAAAATAAGAACCTTGAATAGCAAAAAATAAGGGTGGGAAGACGCGTACCTCTTGCCTACAGTAGCGCCATCATCATCTTCGAAGCTCCCTCAAAAGCCAACCTCAACATGTTTGTGACGACCTTGTATGGAACTACTCTCCCTGGGACTCGGTTTGTAGAACAAGTCGAAGCACTCTTCTCTCTTCATAAGTTGTTGCTCCATCAAAGGAGCGACTTTCCGTGGAGGCGGCGGGGGAGGAACACCACGATGGATCCTCTTCACGAAGATATCGTCGAATGAGAGACAAGGTGAGGATCGGGAGTGGGGAGAGGCGGTAGCAAGAGAGATGGATGGCGCGGCTGTTCACCGTTCGGAAAGATGAAGTGTTGGAGAGCGGGGCACGTGTTGGCGAGACGAGCTGCGCACGCGCGCTCGCCCATGTCCATGGAGTGGCAAGAATGGCTGATGATGGATGACGTCAAGCGTGTTGTGGCACGTTTGGAGGGGGAACCTCTCATCGAGCTCTTCCCTCGCTGTTTTCACTTGTGCAGTGCCTGGTTTACGCATGATGAGGACCGATGGCGGAGGCATCAGGGACAGATATGGTTGGCTCGGTGTTGTCGGAGCGGAGAGAAGATGCTTCTGGCTCGGCTCGTCATGCTGTCAAGCTCGGCTATGATGCCCCAGTATGTGTTCAATGCGGTACACATTCACTGGAAGGAAATGTTGTCTCGTTACTCTCATTATAGTGCGTTAATTATACAGAATTGTATTCACACCATCTGCCCTTACTCATCTGAGTCCTCTCACCAGACTCTCATATCTTCTGCAGCATCAGGTCGCTTCTACCAAAACTTCGAGCGTCGTCTCTTGTACATTCATGACAGACCTAACATCCCGCAGTCTGTATCAACGTGCTTTCTGGTTACGTGCATATGGCGCGCATTTTAATCTTAGTAGGGGACTATGTTTCTTCTAATGTTAAATGGCTAGGGACTCGTTGAGTAGAAATGGACCATGGACCATCCAAACTGAAAGTGCTGAAAAATTTGTTCTCAATATCCGTGAAGTGGTATGTACACCTCGGAATTTTTCTTCTATTGAAGAAACCTGACTTGGAGCATTAGTATTCTGATGGAAATGGTTCGTCTTTGGGGTCACGGAATCATCGATTTTCATTCTCAGGTATGAACTTACATACATATTCGACCGTCAAACCCCATATACAATCACATACGTTTATATGGATATCCCACATACCAGCCAAATTGAGTCATTCCCCGTCGACAGTTCAGCCTTTCTGAAGGCTCAACGAAAATACCTGCTGCGCAGTGACTGCCACAGTTCCTTGTAGTATGGGACCCGTTCGAAACGCACCAATATCAAGCCACTCCTGGCAGGTGATCAACTAGCGCCAATCAAGACCGAAGCTGAGGGAAATAGCAATGAAATTTTTGACGTGCTCTTTCGACCAACGCAAATTTTCACATCAGACTCATTTCGTTGCAGTAGATCCAAGTCTCCACCTGTTTTCACCAATTTTTGTCTAGCTAGGAATGACTCCTTGCTGCTTGAAGCGCGCGCGCCTTGTGACACGCCTGTGTGAAATCATCATGACATACGTCCTGTTTATAGATCCGCCCTTTGATGTGGCACCGGGAGAATCAATCTGATCTCTCTATACCAGGGATACTATACATTTCCACCACCCTATTTATGCTCTCTGCAGAGTTCATGTGAGGTACCACGCCACTCTCCTTCGCTCCACAACCATGCAGAACGCACACCCCCAACTACGCCCACGTCAACATCGCAATCCTAGCATACAGTACATCCTTTGTCTTCTTTGTCACCCTTCAAAATTTACTCACAAATTAAATCTAGAACTCCTCCCAGACAACCCCTTCTCCACCCAACTCCGCGAAGCCCAAGCCGCAATATCCACCCTTCTCAGCTTAGGCGCCAAACCGTAGAACATCACCCTCACACGAGTGATCACCGGGGGCAACGTCCTCCTCCAAATCATCACCGACATCCTCCACCCCCTCCCTTCCGTCTCCCCCATCCCAATCCCCCCCTCAACACCATTCCGCAGCGTATTCCTCATGCCCCTCCCCCACCACCTCCTCGACGTCAAACGCCAATACGACAGCCTCAGCTCCCAGTACGGCCGGCTCGCCTGCCGGACCCTCCTCAACGACGTGTCCTCGTTCGTCGACCCCCTGGACGCGCCTGAGGACCAGTTTGACGGTCTCTCCACGCTCGCGGGGCGCGTGTTCGTGATGTGGGGCGAAGTAGAGTGTTTGACCGAGGGTCAGAGGCGGCTCTGTGAGAGGTATATGAAGCTGTATCATCCGCGGGTCGAGGCGCACGAGCAAGTGTCGGGGATCCATTGTCGGCCGATATGGGACTCAGCGTGGATGAGGAATGTCGGCGAGCCAAGGATTGTGGACTGGTTCACGCGTGTGCATGAGACTGATAACGGCGAAGTAATTTGATTCATTCCTATCATCCAGGACGTGATTTCGAGAGGGAACATTTGTTTATGATCGCCGTGAGGTGGCGAGAAAAGAAATGCTGTATGTTGGTGAGGTCAAAATAGTTCGTCACAGCAACCATAGTCCCTCAATGAAGTGTTCGATTTATTCGCCTGTGCGTCGAGGTTCACGGTCGTCAAAAAACACTTCAAAAAATAAATCGGGGCTAACCCACACCGTTTTGAGCCCTTTCTTGGCAGAGTTAGCTACAGTCGAGACGTTTCCTCAAGTCGATCTCTTGGCTATGGGGTCGACGAAATAAAGAGCTGACCGACATGTATGACATGCGCAAGGAGTTCACATAAGACGCAAGCGAGCACGGGGAAAAAAATAGCGTGAGACGATTATTCCATGTTTGTTCGTATTTGTATTTGGATAAATGAGGGCGGGGATCCGGGGAGCAGTCATTCGGCCGAAGATCTCCGCGTCCTCTTTCTTCAACATCAAGGTATGGCTTTCTAGTAATACTACTTGTCTGAAGTAACGACATCATACCGTTGCAGAGACCGTTAACGTTCAATACACGACCGTTGCCTTGACAGTCCGAACTTGCTGGATACAGTATTGGACTAGTGACTCACAAATTGTGACATTTGAGCTCGTGCTGGAGATATAGTCTTCTTTCTCATTCGTTTCATGAACTAGATGGTGACTAATCGAGACTCTTTCCCTACCTGTGGTGCACGAAATTTACGCCAGAGTACTACGCCGCCGCTTCGGTCCCTATGCATTGGCACTATCCGAACCCTCCAGTGCAACGCTCCTCTCGAACCCGAGAAACCTGCCTTTTTTGACATCGCTGAGAACAGCAAAGATATCTTGGCGGACCTCGATTCCAGGATTTCTGAAGCGCAAGATACCTTGTATCAACTGATCACTGAGCGCACTCGAGCTGCTGAGAACCTACGAAATGCTAAAAACCTCCTCCATTCTATTCGCCGTCTCCCGAATGAAATCTTGAGGTGTTCAAATGCACGCCTTCGCCAGAAGACCACGTCTATGATACCATACATAGAGACGCTCTAGACGAGAATGCTGAGCCATAGACACTATTGCAAACATGTCAGCGGTGACGAAGGGTTGCATTGGATACTTCAAGGCTTTGGTCTCGCATTGAACTGAACCTCCAACGCTACCCTTATATCTCTCAATCATCTGTTGCTCTTAGATTAGGCAATCTCATAGAGCGGTCATAGGGCCATGACTTAGCCTTGTCCGTTGTCCTAGGCTCCGAAGTGCCTAGACCTTTCGTCGCACCCGTTGTTCCCCACCCCGCCTTCTTGTGCTTCTTGATTTTTTTCTGCACCATATGAAGTGCTGACGATGTTGCCCCCCTGTCAAGGGCTTCTCGATGCGCTATGCTTCCTTCATATCGATTTGTCTGAAGATAAGTCACCTTCATCTGCAGCGACACAGATAGCAAGATTCACGAGATGTTTAGGGCTTCCCCACTCCTCCGTTGTGTCAAGAGCTGCGGTCTTGATGATCCGGAACGTATTTCACGGCTTCCTTCGTCTCAAGTAATAAGTAACAGCGTACCGAGACTCTGAGAGCCTCATGGTGAATAAAACTGCCAGACGAACCATATGAATGTTCTACCTCATATGCGTAACCTTTTGAGTTTCCGCCTCTACTGTGATAGACCGTCCACTGCTCCTCGGGGTCCGGTACACCTTCCTCTGCTGCAAAATCTGACCTTATCGCATCGCACTTCAGCGCTCACCGCAATGTTTTAGCATACTTTCTGTTCCGGCTCTTAATTTACGCGCTTTTTTTTTTTTTCACTTTCATTCCCTGCCATCACGAATCCGGATGCGCGCGCGATCACAACCCTGGAGCTTGTATGCCGTTTTAACTCCAGCTCGGAAAACGTTACCAGGTTTTGTGAAATGCCTTCGTCCATGCCTGCTCTACGTCGCCTCACCGTTTGTGCGCACGGATGTACGAAACAGCTCTTCTTCAAACTACAGTACCAATCCGACCGGGGAACAATCCTTCCATGCCCCACTATCTTGGACCTTCGAATGTCTACGTTCACTTTCACCGCACAGTATATGTCGACATGGTGGAATCTCGCTCCAGCTTCCACGATTGGAGTTATTCCTCATAGGTTCCTAGAGGGCATTAAATTGAACAATGCTTTCGATAGAAGTGCATCTCTGGGACAAAGATGGCAGAGGTTATGCGATGGAAGCTCAAGAGCTCAATATGGGACAGATATTGCCGATTATCTCACTGGGACGGATAAGATGGTAGGTGCTAATGGGGAAAACACACACGACCAATCGTTTCCTGGTATGTCCCTGTCGTTCTGACTGTGGAAATACCAATAGTTTAATCAACAAAGCGTACCAGTGAAGGGGTGGTGGGCAACAAGACAGAAATTAGTCGAATTGCCAGATTTCATTACAACTTCCGATTGAAGTACATTGCTATAGTGCTTCATCATCCGTACTTATGTCCTGCTATCGTTTATGTCGAACGTGACAGTAGTATAAAAACGTCTACCGCCTCTAATCGGCTTTTGGAATATTGACTTGTCACGGGTTCGGCCTTCCGGCAGAATACAATGTACATGTGTATCAGCGATAAGAACCCTTCCGAGGTACCTGTATCACTTCTTCATACTGAAGCCACCATGGCTGAGTTCGATGCGAGAAATATCGCTGAAATCTGCCACATGGGAACCGAACACTTCCAAGCGCAACTCCAATCCACTGAGCACCGATTTGCAATCCTATCCAAGTGGGACATCCCGAACGGCTCGAAAGTCCTTGAACTAGGATGCGGGCAAGGAGATTGCACTGCGGTCCTTGCTGAGCTCGTGGGTCCAAACGGGCATGTGACCGCGGTAGATCCAGGATCTCTGGACTACGGTTCGTTTATTATCAGATCTACAAAGGAACTGTCAATAATGAGAGGTGATCGTTGATCAGGATCGCCTTACACGCTTGGGCAAGCGCAGAATAACATATCGTCCAGCGTACTAGGGCCGCGTATTACCTGGAAGCACGCTGATCCCATCGAATTCCTGAAAACTGATGACGGGGAGTACGACATCGCAGTGCTCGTACTATGCACCTGGTACTTCGCGTCGCCGAAAGTCCTCAGTGACATGTTCTTGACGTTGGCGAAGAGCAAAGTCAACAAGATCTGCGTCGCAGAGTGGAGCCTATCATCCACGCAAGCGCAGGGCCATATCCTTGCTGCTTTCGCGCAGGCAGCTTTGCAATACCATAACCCATCTTCATCCTCCAACATCCGCACCCTATTTTCTCCGGCAGTTCTCGAGGCGAGCGCCATCAAGGCTGGTCTCAAACTTCAGAGCTCATCCATACTGGTCCCAGCCGATAATGTGTTGGACGGCCTGTGGGAGGTGCAGATGGTCCTCGGCGCCGAGTTTATGAAGGATTTGAATAACCTCGTCAAAGATGACAAGCAGAAGGTCCTGATCAAGTCGATGAAGGATGCAGTGCAGGCAAGCTATGAGCAGGACGGCGGGAGAAAGCAAATACGTTCGATGGACGTCTGGCGTGGTACATTTTCAAAGGCTTAAGTCTATGAGATATTCATATGAAGACATAAAATAGCACACACCTTGACGATGTATCTCCTATGTTACTATAAACGAAATGTATTGGCAACAGTATTGCGATGATTTGAACAGAGAACAAGAGCCATCGCTATCACAACGCCGTCGGCTAAGCAAAGGATTTTGCTGAAGGAAGTCTTGTTCGATCACTGTAACAATAAGACGCTCTAAACACACAAAAGATAGTCTACAGCCTGGCCGCAATAGAATGATGATCAATTTCTTATATGTGGCGTGAACGGGACACTGCGCCATTCACACAGCCATCACGGCGAGGTATCGCCGAAGAATCTTGACACTCCGGTTACGGCGCTCGCCGGTGGTGAAGAGCGGAGCAAAAGTTAAGTTCGGGAAAAAGCAGCTTTGAAACAGCCAAGTAATCGTGCTCTCGAGGGCAAGTCTTTTCGCGTTATGTCCTTGGAAACTTCCTCGAGCGGCGCTTGACGCGTCTTTTCCCGGTTGATCGACCTTTTCGCCATGTCGAGGGTTCCTTTCTGGTTTCCTGATATTAGTGAGTAGAAGGTAGTCCTTCCATCCGTACACATCATGTGGGTTGTGACGTTTTAGATTAATATCATGAATAAGCCTGGTATTGATGCGCTGCTGAATCGAAGCGGCCAGCCGCAAGCCGTAGAACTAGGCTCCACACTGTTTACAGGCGATGCTTCTGTGACCTGTGTTTTGAAGCTTGGCAGGGGGATCCTACCACGTTTCCGGCGCGTCTAAGGCTTGTGCATAGCAACGGATGAGGACAATATTATCCTCGAACGGTCGATCGTCACCTACGTGGGATTTGTAATAACCATAGAGGTCTCTAATGACCGTTTTACTGCGCCCAACGCTTCGCCCTATCGTTCCTTCTAAGCTCCTTCACCGAATCCAGTGGTGCTCGTGGATTTTTGGCTCTCATACAGATGTGACGGGCACTTCGCTGCACACCGGGCGCTGATACGAATCTTCCGGTTCATTGATCTCGCATCATCACCTGTGCTTAACAACTTGCTTTCAGGTACAGGCTCGTCTTCCGTAGGCCTTATAAGACTCTCAACTACCGCAATTGACATGCAACCGGTCATGAAGTTCCTTTCAATGTACGCCTCTTCCTTTGCATCGCTACGGCCTCAGCTGCTTACCTAGAAACCAAATACAGACTTGCCTCTCTCCCAGCACTCGCGCTCGCGCTCACGGTTCAGGTACCTACGAACCCAGTCTCTGGACAGGTTACCGACATCTTCTGGACAAACGGTCCATCTGACCCAGAGTGGACTCTGTTTTTGATGAACGCCTCAGAGACTGCGTTCGGACTCAAAGGTATACTCGGAGAGAACGTCGACCCGGCTCCCGAGAAACTGACGGTGACTCTTCCTGTGTTGCCTGAAACCGAGTAGGTCGAACGAGTATATCAGCGAATACTTTTAACTGTCGTTGACACAGATATCGGTACATCCTGAAGGCTGTTCGCGCGGAGTGAGTGCTCTAACAGTTTTAATAATCAGTGGCAAATGAAGCTGATCATTTCCTGTAGTAACCTTGACTGGGCAATCGCTTGGAGCGACGTCTTCGATATCACGCAGCCTGAATGAAGGAAATATTTTTTTAGCAAGTTTTACATATAGTTTAAAAAATAAAGACGTCTTCGCTAAACATATAATCTTCTTCGCTGAGTTGATGCGAATAGTGGGGGGCAATGATGCGTCTCACAATGAGCGTCGTGGTCGCCCTCGAGCTCCTGGCTAGTTCCGTCATCACCTTCTTTGCAGCGTTGATTGATGCGACGTCGGAAGGTTCCTCTTCCGATTTAGGGAACGTTAAAACGAGCTTCCTTAAACCCTTCAGTCGCGATAACTTGGGGATGACTTCCACCCATTCTGTTGGAGGGGTATTCTGGGACAATATTCCGAGGCCGTTGTTTACTGGTCGACGTATTTCCAACGTGTGAAGCGTAGATGGTGCGTTCTTGACCAACCCTAAAAAGTGGAGTGAGAGATCAATAATGTTATTCAGGACAAACACGCAACTCACGATCAACGAGCTTCAAATCCTTGACCCAGTCAATCATGCCATCCAAGATCTGGCATTTCTTAATAAATTTGAGGCCGCCAACAACCGATCCCCCAATGCCACCAGCACACCGTATGTGTGTCGTATTCGGACATGCCAGGGTCAGCCCATTCGCTGTCTCCGTTGGTGTCACTAGGGTGGTCACAGTCGGAATCACCAAGCCCTTGAGCGCCTTCGAAAATGCACCAGGGGTCTTACAGTGTAAAACTTGTATCGTCTGCAACTGCGGCAACACCTCAAGGAGCCTACGAAGGGCAGAAAATGTTTCGGCAACACGGTACGTGGATGTGATAATCGTAATAATCCTAGGAGATAAGGTCACTAGGAGGCCTTTTCAAATTCTGGTGAGAAACGCACCGGATACTTCACAGAATCTCTACAGGCATGTTCTTCATCCCTTCTGCCTTCCTCTGCAGATTCTCCATAGCATACTTATACCACGCCGACTGGGCGGTCTCAGGTATAAAGCAACAGTCGAACCGCTGCCATACCCATGGCTGTAAAGCATCCTTCAACGCTTGACACGTGTGAGAAAGCGCTCGGATACTCTTGTTGCGTTCAGCGTAGCCATTATCAATCTTGGCTCGCACATAATAAGTATCGTGGTAGAAGGTCAATGGAAGCTGTTGCAGATGTGAGAATATCTCAGAGAGAAGCTCTGGAGGGAACGTTGCAAGATGGTGCATGCAGTCGTGTACGAAGAGGGTTAGAATTCGATTTGAAAATCAAAACATCAAGAACCTAAGGCGTGTCGTTCACGTGATACGTCACAGATTTATCGCGCTGTAGAGTACAATCCACATTTTGTCGAACACTAAGCATTGTTAAACTTCCTAGGGAAATCTGTCGTTTAGATAGTCCTGTCTTTATAGAAACTGCTGCTCTTCACATCGGATACGAAGTCTGTTGTTTAAACTGGCACCACGCGGCGCCATCTCGAGTAAGGATTCAGGAAATACTCACAACGGGGGATTTAATTAACACTCACATATACGGCCTTGGTATTCATCGGAGTAAATTCTATTCGTATGAGTGGGGTCGTTTAGGGATATATCTGCACCATGGTAAGCACTCGGTTCATCATTTCAAAACAGAACAACACTCACGCCTCCTCTAGGTATTGCATATCCTCTTCCGATAGCGCGCTTCCCACCCCGACAATATTCTCTTCCAGTCTCTTGACGGAAGAGATTCCCACAATCGGGCTGACTACCTTGGATGAAACCCAACCCAAGGCCACCTGAGCCATAGATACACCACCCCGCTTAGCCACTGCCTCGACACGGTCAATGATGATTTTATCAGCCTCAGTCAACTTTGGCCTGGGGAATCCTCCAGATTCAGATCGTTTTGTGGATTCGTCCACGGAGCGAGTGAGGTACCCTCCAGCCACAGGTGCCCATGGTATAATCCCTATTCCATGGTACTTGCAGTAGTCAAACATTTCCCGTTCCTTGACATAGATACAGTTAGCGAGGGGAGACTATTTAGAAAAATAAACTCACCTCTTCGCGATAGAGCAACGAATACTCGCACTGCATGCTCACGAAAATAGTCCACCCATTTCTCCTCGCGACTTCATTCAACAGCCCAAACTTCCAAGCTGGCATAGTACTAGAGCCGATGTATCGGACCTTTCCGCTCTGTACGAGGTCATGAAGGGCCTTCATCGTCTCCTCCGGTGGCGTGAGGTCGTCATATCTATGAATCTGCAATAAATCGATGTAATTTGTCTTCAAGCGGACGAGAGAGGCTTCAACAGCGTTGAATATTGCTGCCCTAGATAATCCCCATTGATTCACGTAGTCCCTCGTTTTCTTCAGATGATCGGAAAGTTTTCCTCGAATTGACGTAGTTTTTCCAACGATTCGGTGACATTTGGTGGCGATGATGATCTCCTCGCGGGGAATTTGGTACTGTTCAACCTAGCGTTTCAGCCGTGAGAGAATGAGGACATAAGGGATCTACAGACCTTTTCCATGAATACACCAATGATTCGTTCTGATTCTCCGTTTGAATACACATTAGCCGTGTCGATGGTGTTGATTCCTTTATCCCAGGCGGCCTTCAGGATCGGAAGAGAATGCTCTTCATCTAAAACCCAATCCTAAATCCAGCGTAAGAGAAAGAGTCGAAAATGTATAAGATGAGGCACTCACGATCCACTTCGGAGACCCGAAACTCATGGCACCTAGCTATCATTGGAAATATGAGCGCTCTTCTAACCAAATCAAACCGGAGAAAACATACAATCGGTACAGATACTCGTAAGCCTGACGATCCCAACTGCCGATACTCGACTGGTGTGGTCTTAAGGGTCACCATTGTGAGGATTACTGCATTCGCAGACGGTGAGAGGAAAGAAGGAACCGGTGTGCGTTCCTGAAGGGTAAGCCGCCCTTGTGACGATATCTGTTGAAAATCTATTTCTAAATTTATATTACTCACCTTTCTCAGCACGTGAGTCGCTGTGTTAATCGCGATATGATGACTACTGCCTGCATGAAATTTGTGTCACTGAGTCAAGGGAGCAGCTAAGAGAATGTAAACCTATCTCGTAGTCGTTAACACGGCAGGATGAGAGGGGGCCTTAGGAACTGACGCTTAACATCACAACTTGGATGGCTCTGATTGAATTGACCCACCCGCCTCTGGCATTACCAGAGAAACTCGGCAAGATTAAGAAAGACGATTCGTTACTATCTATGTTTCCAAAAGTCGATAATAATCTAAATTAAATCCCCAAAGTTCTCGAACTCTATCAAATATTCCCAGATTCGCCAAGTTCCCTGCACTTATCTGTCTCTATGTCCTTTTTACCTTCCCCAACCGTTCAGCACCTCGCACGTATCAAAATGCTGAACCACATCTCGCTTGTTCCTCTGCGGCTCCAAGCAAAACGGACACAAGCACTCCTTCAGAGAATGCGTCAACTGGAAATGCTGCGCAAAACTGGTCGTATGCACCGCTTCCCCTGTGCACCGGACTTTCGGATGCGACTTGACCGTACAGTACACGTTCCCCGCCTGGCACTTTGACTTCGTATTGAGCTCTGGGTGGAACTTGGAATTGGAGAAATGTTTTCGAAAGGGGGTTCCGGTGAACGTTCGCGTGCACCCTGGGAGAGGGCAGGTGTGGGTGTCCCTGTCGGGGGTGCGTTCGTAGCAGATGGCGTTGTGGGGTGAGATGCGCAATGATAAGACAACGTGGGAGGTCTGCAGGTCTGTGAGTGAGACGGGGTGGAATCCCGGTGGGCTGCGAAATATGTAAGTAAGTAGTAGTATGTTGCTTGGAGGAAGAAATTCTTGCCATTTCTGAGTTACAGGCTCGTCGAGATGGTCAGAAGGCAGTGGTCTACATCAAATATCAGTACGTCGTTGGTTGTTCTATCTCAGAAGGAAAGTACCCACGAAACAGTAAGGGTTTCATCGTCTGAGCGTGAATCTTCATCTTGTGTCGTGTTGGAAACCTCAAATGGACGATGATTTTCTTGGTCGCTGGGAGTCCCAGTTAGAAGGTATTCTCTGTGATGAGGAAGAGCCGACGCACCGAAGGTCCGACTCAGACAATTTAGGCTTGAAAGCGCGCCGTAACAGCGGAAGTTCTTGTTCACTTGGACTACTCGTAGATTCGATTGATCTTCGATTATAGGACGGCACTGAGACCCCGCGAAGAAAGCTGAAGTGAAACGCCACTCACGACGAAGGAGAATGGGAAGTATCAAGTCGGACAAGAACGCACTTATATGGACGTTGTTGAGCATAAGGATGATAACGATTATAGGTTCTGTCACATATTTCATCAGCGGAGCAACGTGAGGGCGAACAATGCACTTACATGTCGGACGAGTCTCGGGGATGGGCAGGGTGTACGAGAGTTTGTTCTATGGTGTCAGTTGTGGATGTGGATGGTCCGAGGATTTCCTGATCGGAATGCCAGGTATTGTAATCGAAGGTGGCAAAATCAGTCAAGTCACTCATAGGCGCAGAGTCGTAACAGGACACGGGCGCGGGCTGTAGAAATTGGGCGTGCTCTGGGAGGGTTTCTGGCGGACACGCATACGTCAATGAGTTTATATACACTGGTAGATGGCGGTTCGTGGTAGGAGTACTGTACTCCCGGGGTAGGAAGGGAGGAGCTTGCGGGTTGTCGTGTGGACTAAGTAAGCATTAGGAAACCCGAGCACTGGCGGCACAATTTTAACCTACTATGAGTGGGAAGAGAATTGGGTAGTGAGTTCTGGATCATGTCGAGTCGGGGCGCTCTGATTGAAATCTCCAGCACTAAAGGAACAGTGATGAACGGTGGGAGATACACTGATTATAAGGAATTTACCTATTGATGAAGAGGTCGTGGCCAAGAGATTGATTATCGTGCACACAGTACGATGGAGTGTATTGGGGAAAATCGAAGAGACTGGAGCTCTCGGACTGGAATTGTAGTTCAGGCATCACAGAGAGAGAGAGAGGAAAAAAATAAAGTTGAATCAGTGGCGACAAGGGAGGATTGGAGAATGCCGTTCACAATAAGTTGGCGGCCCTGTATATAGCTGGCCTTTTTTTAGAGTGGCGCATTCCTGGAATGGGGGAAACATCCTTGAACAATATTGAACAACGACGCGTCGATATGGGTATTGCGTAATAAAACACAAAGACCACCCGAAACGAGGTGCAGATCGGCCCTCAGTCCTCCCTTCTTCACTGTCAATGGTATAAACAAGCATAAAGACCAACCATAAGTAACCATACCTAGAAGCACGCGGTCCAGTCAAAAGACAGTACTTGATTAATACCGTACACAGTGACTCCTCTAGTGACTCCTTCGGAGACGTCAAGTCCTGAAACCTGAATTCCTGCAGGAATAAGTATTGATTTGTACTTGTTCCATGGTCCGCCGTGGTTACAATTTTAGCTTGATAACCCGTGAGCTCTTTTTTAACTGGGCTGAAATGGAGGATTTTATGGTGAGAATGAGCTAGGAAGATGTCAAAATATATGCCACCTTGAACACCATTACTTTTTGTAGTACAGCCACGTCGTTTATCGAGTCGTGGCATGGACAGATACCGGAAAACCATACAAGATGATGCGTGTCCAACGGAGCATCTCTTCCAAGGATATGAAAGCACGTCGATCGGGAAACATGTCTTCGATCGAAGGAAGAAAGGAGAAACGAATGCGCGGTGCCAGTGATCGGCACGGCAAATTCCGCGGGTGGCGCATTGGATCAACACCGTTTTGGTCGCTTCGGGACTTCTCTCCAACGACCATTGTTAGCTTCTCCGTACGGTCATCATGGTCTCACGCGTCTCTATCCTTCGTATCTTGTTGCTTGGGCACTAGCGATCCTGTTGCCGCAATATCTTCACATTTCTTCCCTCGAACTCAATAGCCGGCTGTATCACGTAAAAATTTTCCGATACATCTACAGCAGTGACATGTAGAACTGCGCTGGTGTGTTGTGCGTTTTTCAACTGGTTCTTATATCGGCTAAACAATGCCTAGGCATCGGCGATTAAGCTACCGGTAATGGTTCGAAGCATTGTTGCTCTATTCACGCATTGCTATCATGGACGCGCATGAAATTTCAATCGAAATTGCTGAACAACCCTGTCAACATACAGATAGATATCTGCAGGGAGAGTACATTGTTATTATTGTGGATGCATGCTGCAGGTACCTCGTCGCTGCAACTTTTCCACCCATATGTTATCTTATTTTGACCTCTCTAGAACTATGCCGCGTCCGAATGCAAAAAGAAAAGCGGGACGATATTGCGACAGTCATGTACAGAGATATCGTATCGGCTGCGTGAAAACGATATCAGCATGATCATGGTATGGCGCTGCTGTCCTCATTGACGAACTTTTGAAGTCTTACTTACCACTTGTGTTGACCGAAACTTTTCTTACGGAGCGAAGTTTGCTGGACATTGTATCGCTTACCTAACGCCATCTGAACGAGGATATGGTGAACTATCGTTTCTCGGCCCCAGCCCTTATAGCAAGGATAGTTTCGTCCTATCTCATAATCCTTGGTTGAAGCGGCAGGAGGCAAAAAGTTACCTTTAGGGCATTATAAAGATGAAGGGCATACGAGAAGATGCGAGGAGGCAAAAAGGACCACAAGAGGTATGAACTGCCTGTCCACAAGCGGGCCTTCATAACAGTACTTAGCGATGATTTAGAGGGACTTCTTCTAATACGTTACCTTTACGTATTCTCGGGTCCAAATAGTGAGTTGTCATGAACAACATGACTAGTTTCTTTAGTACGGCGCCGTCGTCATGCAGAATCACTGCAGTACGCTAACTGAATGTTCCTGACGCTCAGATATCCGCTCACACACATGAAATAGCGCTTAGCCTTTGAATGCAATCCCCCGTCCAGTTCATTCATTCTCACCAGTCTTGTCCCTGAGAATCTTGGTGAGAAGCTCCATGGAACCCCAGTGCGAACTTGCTAATAAGCTCCAGTGTGCACAATAAGACTGTCTGGGGGAGCCACGGCAGAGACACGTCAGTTTCCCCAACGGCTTCAGCGGATGCTTTTTCACCCGGCATTGTACACACGTATTTGCCTAAATTCTTACCATACCTGGCCCTGAGTGACGAGTTCAGTACTGCAGATTAATAACGCAGTTCTCATATATCCCGAATTTCGCTCGGAAAACTCGACTCATGGGACATAATTGCTGATTTTTACTAGTGCGATATACCGAAACACTCGGGAATTCACCTGGCACCCCTATTTCTAAAGGATTACAGATTATCTGTCACGGGTTCTTATTTCAGTATATAAGCTCCAGACCATGGAGGATATACCAACACAATTATGTCTTTCTTCGATATTCCTCCTGCACCTCCAACCAAGTTGGGATACTACCGCCTTTTGTCGCCTCTGGCAGGTGTCCGCGTCTCGCCCATTCAGCTGGGCGCGATGAGTATCGGTGACAAATGGGACAAGCTTGGGTTTGGAAGTATGGACAAGGAGTCGAGCTTCAAGCTCCTCGATGCTTATTTTGACATGGGCGGAAACTTTATTGATACCGCTAATAGCTAGTAAGCGATTTTTCGTTGTATTGTCCGAGTCGAAACGTGCTGATGCTTCGTAGCCAGGACGAGACTTCCGAGGAGTTTATCGGAGAATGGGTCGAAAAGCGGGGTATTCGTGACCAGGTGGTTATAGCTACCAAGGTATGCCCTATTCAAATCTAAGGTTTTCTCCCTGTCCACATAGTGGCATCTGCAGTATACGATGAACTTCAAGCGCGGGAACGATAACATTCAGCAAAAGGTCAACTACACCGGCAACGGGAACAAATCACTTCACATATCTGTGAAAAGTAGTCTCAAGAAACTGCGTACCGACTATATCGATATCCTTTACGTGCACTGGTGGGACTATGAGACTTCTATCGAAGAGGTGATGAATAGCCTCCATAACCTCGTCGTGGAGGGAAAGGTTCTCTACTTGGTAAGCACATCGCCTTGCTTTGTTTTCTTATAATCGTTGATCTTTCAAAGGGAATCTCTGATACTCCCGCATGGGTCGTATCCCGCGCAAACATGTATGCTCAGGTTCACGGAAAAACGCCTTTTGCAATTTATCAAGGCCACTGGAGCCTGCTTGACCGCTCTTTCGAGCGCGAGATCATTCCCATGGCGCGCACTCTTGGTATGTCGTAACGAGTCATCCGTTGTTCTTACGTTGATAACGAACCTCTGCAGGGTTGGCGCTTGCCCCATGGGACGTCTTAGGCGGAGGCAAGTTCCGCACGGATGCGGAAGAGGAAGAGAGAAGGCAGTCGGGAGAGAAAGGCCGAGCTCCTGCTGGAATGGGAATTGGCTGGGAGAGGAACGAGAATGAGAAGAAGATTTCGAGTGCATTGGAGAAGGTTGCTGGGGAGGTTGGCGTGAAGAATATCCGGTCTGGTAAGCCCGTTCCTCCATTGTCTGCCTTTTACTGATGGCGGTGTTAGTGGCCCTGGCATACGTGATGCAGAAGACGCCATACGTGTTTCCCCTCCTCGGAGGTAGGAAGGTGGAACATTTGGTAGCAAATTTGGAAGCGCTCGATATCACACTGTCCAAGGAGCAGATTGAGTATCTGGAGAGTATCTTGCCATTTGATCCAGGGTTCCCGAGCACAATGATTGTGAGTTGCTAAAGGTCCCGCTGACATTTGAATCAATGCTGACTAGTTATATAGGGCGACGGGTCCAGCTATAATATTTTCCTGGCGACGACTGCGCATATGTCGAAACAGCCAATGGTTGAACCAATCAGGCTGTGACGCTGTTTCATGTCGTACTAGAGAATTGTCATTACGGGCGTCATTTGCTCAAATGAAGAAAAGAATGTTCTTTGCCAGCCCCAATCAATTTTTATCAGGGTCGCGGTCCGTGAGGCTCAGGGATGACTTCCTTGTGACCTTCAGACTCCGTCAGCGTCCATGTACCTGGTCAAGCGACTTGTTATCAGTAGCTGTTTCACGAGAATCAAGCGCTCAGTGGCGAGTCGTTTGGTACGCGCCTTCCTTTCATGCCCAATAACGACAGCCGCACTATCCGCTTCAAGAATTATAGTACGTTGAGACTCGAGGTTCAGCACGATGTCGCTTAAGGACATTCTTCGTTGGCTGCTCAATGTATCGCATTTTCAACACCATAGTTACTTTTCCGTTTTCAGCCATTCGCACTGCTGTCGGGCCGGTCCCTGTGAAGGAATTAACCCTTAAACGTGCTCCTTCTGTGGTAAGCTAGGCACATCATTCTGCATGTCACGATATCGATCTCATTAATTACCGGGATCTTCAAGGAAGACTATCATTACTTTCTTACCACTCGCAATGTTGCACGACGATATCCCCTCAAGCATACAGGACTGGTCTTCGGAAGATTCAGAATCAAGCACGGAAGACTTCGGGAATACCAGACGATACTCCGAATCGCGGCCAAGGTCTCGGACATCATTTGCAAAACCCAGAAGAACCTCTCCTGACCCTTACGATGAGGAAGAGCAAGAAGCATTGCCCTCGCGTCAGTCGACGCCTACGCGCCCACTTGGAAGGAGATTCCCTTCCATCTTTGGTGTTCCAAGGCGGAATAATAGCACGTCTACGGGGGCCGCTGGTATGAGCGCTCTTTCAACTGTCATGGGCAGTTCTGACAAATCAGCTCAGCGCGCCAACAAGCGCCCGCTGAGGACCCACCCTTTGAAGAAGCCGGGCCAACGGCACGCGTTTGGCAGGCATATGTTGATGAAAGTTTGATGCATGACGCTGAAATGGTCGCTAACGAAAGAGATAAAGTTAATATCCTCCTCGTTTTCGTGAGTACATCAGTTCAATGCGATATTGTGATATTAAATCTTACTGTTCATAGGCGGGTTTATTTTCCGCGATCGTGAGTGCTTTCATTGCACAATCATCTTCAAATCTCCAGCCAGACTACGACAAACTATCTGCGTATTTGCTGTTCGACCTCATAAATATACAGCGCGCATTGGCGAACGGCACGTCGTTGGACGGGATAAATACTTCTGGTACCGATCCTACGGGTCCTTTTACTCCTAAAGCATTAGACTCATGTGTAAACGGGTTATGGTTCGCGAGTCTTACACTTAGCCTTGCCACTGCGTTGTTTGCAGTACTCGCAAACGAGTGGCATTATCACTATCTGTCGCCTATCGGTGGGGATCCGCAGATTCGTAGTCGTATTCGGCAGTTCCGGTATATGGGTCTTCGTCGCTGGCATGTTAGCGGTTTCATTGCCCTCCTACCATTGATGTTACACCTTTCCCTTGGCCTATTTTTGTTAGGTCTCGTTCTTTATCTTCTACCCTTGCAATTGGGTATTGCGTTGTTGACAGGGACCATAGCGCTGTCAACTTTCGTCGTATACGTCACCACAAATACGCTGCCGATGATATATCCGCAGTGCCCGTACAAGACACCGGTCTCATCTGTTTTGTACGCCATCTTCATCCGGATGCTTGGACAGTTCCCCGCTATATTAAACGCGATATCATCATCACTCTCACCTCATCATCACACGTTACGGGTCGTGGAACAACATGCCGCCGAAACATCTCGTGCTGAATTCGACGTCCAGGCCCTTCATTGGCTGTATACTGTATCATCGAACTCCTTCATGCGTCGCCTCGTAATCCAGGCTCTCGCCGGCTTACCTGCTGATTGCAGCAAGTTTGCCAATCGCCTTTTCCAGCCTCACTGGCGCGAGATTCGCGATGAGAAGGAAGAAATGCTGATGGATTGCATGGAGAAAGTTCTCAACGGAGACGGGAGCTCTACCAGATGGATTCCCAAGAATATTCCGGATATCGATCGCAGAGTTGAGCAGCTTCTTCGACTGGAGATTCAATTTCCTCCCCTACGCCGTGAACCTCAGTTTGGAGGATATGACTTAGACCTCTCGAACAAGTTCATCTATTTTGAAGGCTTGTCGACAACGCTTTCTTCTCTCGAAGCTACACACATTCGGAAGCCGATACACCTGCCGTCGCAGAAACAAGTCGCTATGAATGCTTTAGCACATAATGATGTTCACCATCCTGTCGTATGGAAGAGTCTCTTCCCTCGCGCGGTTGAACAAGGATTATTCAGTCGCACTAGCGACACTGTACTCAATGTCGATATGTGCTTCAACTTGGTTGCTTCCCTCTTTCTCACGGAACGAGCCTCTCCTGCATCGTATAGTACGACATTGGCGGACACCGCCATCGAGTGTTTTCCTGACGAGGTGCTCGACAATCTCCTATCTTTCTTCGAAAACTTTGATTTATATCAAGAGTCTATGGACCGTCGACCAAGGCTTCTTCTCGCAATCATGCGTCTTTTGGTCCTCAACTCGGAACACTCCGAGTTAAATCTGATTGACCTTCATTCGAGTCAACGTCGATTCTTCCATTCTGATTCCACAATTTCCAAATACCGGCTATTAATCGTTGCATTGTATGCTATTAGCAGACGTCTTCACGATCCTGACAATCCACCTCTCCCTCTGTGCCATCGTGGAGTATTCGAAGCGATCCTTTCTTACATCACATCTGATTTATTCATTGGAACTTCTACGCGTTCTCAGAACGATTCTGAGTACGGGACCCTTGTTTGGACTTGCCGAGCTCATGCTCTTGCATCCATTGCTTGGTTTATTGAGCGAGGTTCCGATTTTGGCGTCATCGTTCCTATTGTTGAATGGGCTACAAGACCTTTATTTTCTAACCTCCTTCGTGTCATGGCACAAAGTGACGATTACTACCAGTACAACACTCAGCGACTTCCTTATCAACGATTTGGCTCTCTCTTTGGCGTCATCAGCTTTTTGTTAGGCAAAGGGCTCTCTGGAGGGATCTGCCATGCGTACGAAACTTTTCGGCAGGAAAGAAGTTTGGAGTACATCGCGCAGAGAAGCTCACTTCATATATGGTTCATTGAGGCGCTCGAGGGCTACATTATACTACTGTCCGAGGCAACTGAGGACTCAGTCACGGGAAACCATATAGCCATTGATTCGGAAGCCCTTCGATCGCATATCGAAGACCTCCATCAAGTGCCCGTTATCCTTTCCATTTGTATGAGCATCGCTCTCAATGGCGTACCGCCACGTCCTATCTTATGCTCTCTGGCTTCAATCGCTCCTGATCGCCCTGAATGGAATACGCTACCGGACATCGTAGCGTGGCATATAGATGACGACGCCTTCCTCGAGAGCTACTATTCTGACAGTCGCGAGGTCATTCCACCAGGCGATTCGAAGCGTCTGAAGAAAAATCTGAAAGATGTTCTAGATGTCCTCACCGACTGTGTGGAGACAGCAAAAGATCGTAATAGTAGTAATAGTGGTATCAACTGGGTGGGTGGATGATTTAACTCTGTCAAATCAACAGCGATTGAATACTTGCACAGCCATTGATAAAAACATACACCCGCCCTGGGTCATTGGAAACCCACCGTGGATCTCGATGGCGACGTTGGAAGAAAATACTACTTGGTTCAAGGAAGCTCGAAGCGGACACCACGAAAAAGGATATTGAGCAAGGATGACTCATGATCCGACTTCGACTGTAAAATATCAAAACACATCTGTACATCAGCGGCAGCGTTTTTTTTTTTTTCAGTTCGTATGCTTACGGTAGTATGAGTAGGCATCTGCACGACGCTTGTTAAAATTTAAGACGATTCTCGTGTTAGAAAAAGGGTCCCACAAGGTTAACATTTCAAAGGTATAGTTTGACAGTAAAACATGAAGAAGTCCATGACCACTTTCGGCCTCGAGTATTTTACTGGCTAAAGTACCATCATACCAGCGAAAACAATGACACCTGTCAACAACTTTAAGTTCATCCCATTCGACAGCTTCATACCAGCATTTACCGCCCCAACTTGTGCAAAGGCGGTTGCGCTTCCCACGATGGAGCTCGTGATGTTCGAACCCGGGATGATAGTCGTAGTTTGGGTCCCGCTGGTGACCGTAGTGCCATTACTAGCCGCAACTGTGGAGCTGACAATACCAGTGGTGGTGGTGAAATGGACACTTGAGGTGGCATGCACACTCGAAGTTGTAGTGGAAACCGAGACAGGTGATCCGGAGATGGTCGGGCAAGGTTCGAAGAACGAGGAGGTCACATTCACAACTCCGGTGCTCTGTGGGCCAGCGGTAGCTGTAGAGGACACGGCAGTTATAACAACCGTAGAGCTGGAAATTGAGGTGCCATTACTGCCTGGAACAGTGACAGTAATAATACCCGTGGTGTGGTTGCTGGCGTTGGCGGTGGTTGTAGGGAAGGCAAAAGTTGTGGTATTGGCGATTGCAGTGCCATTACTGGCAGGGAGTGTGATGGTAGTAATGACCGCAGTGGTCGTAGGTACAGCGAAGGTCGTGGTCACGACAGATGAACTGGAGATAACTGGACACCTGGCAGCCGCAAAGGAGGAGGTCACGGTCAAAGTCGTAGCGCTGCCCAGGGATGTAGTGTTATTGCTGGTGAACACGAAAGAAGAGGACCTAGCAATCAGTTTAGTCCTTCATCGACGTTCACTGATCTACACTTACGATGAGGCAGCGGTTGAAGTCGATACATCAGCGACAGACGAAAACACCACAGCGGTAGCATTGTTAGGGCTTGAAAGCGTAACTGTAGTTCTAGTACGTGGGAGAGTCAGCGATCACAACAAGGCTAAGGCTAAGGATTAGGACAACTTACGGAGTGGCACCTGCCACCGTGGACGACACCGCAGTAGACACTGGGAAGAACACAGAGGTCACCGGGGAGCTGAAGGTAAGTCAGTCTAGGGGTGAAGATGTTATAGTCGTTTCGCTTACTTATCGACAATGCTCGTCGAAACCACCTCGTCGGACGGCTCCCTTATGTATGCCCCAAAGGCAACGGGAATGAATGACACTGCTACGGTAGATGAAGCAAAAGCGAGAAGGAGTTTCATGTCGATATCCTGGATGAGAGTTGCTCGATCCTAGGAGATTAGAGGCTTCGCCTTAAATACTTCAACAAGCAGGCCAGGTTCCACGGGGAGCTGATATCAATGACCAAACTTGTCATACTGGGGGAAGCATGTATTTCCACGAAGGGCTGAATATGCCATCTCCGTGTCCATAGAGTAGCCGCGTCGAGGAAAATAGCACTGCCTCCCTTACCCGGCCTGCCAATGGCCTGACCAGCCCGTCAAGCAGAATGCTTGCCGTTCCCATAGCAAAGACCTAGAGTCTATTAAGGACAGGAACAGTCACTGCCGAAGGTGTTCTATTCTTGTTTTGTAGACCCGTGTAACTGGCTATTGGCTCAGTTAATAAATTTGGACCCAAGACCAGATGGTTTAACGGAAGAAAGTCTTGGCATGCTTATTGAGCATCTATGCGCATCCGAGTATAGTGTCAATGAAGAACCTCAGACCTGAAGTCTGAAGAAAGGAGATAATAAACGTGTAATGATCAGATCAAAAAACTCACTGTAAATCGATTGGTATCCACGAGAGTACTCGTGTTATGCGACTAAAGTCAAACTGATAGCTAGATTAGTGCATTGTATTGTTCGGCGACATAGTTTGAAACTTGTCGATGGACACAAGTTACCAGGAAACTTATAGGCAGTCCCTGAATGAAGTCTCCAGGACTTCTAGAATGGGTGTATGACTTTCGAAATTTAATGATTAAGTTTCGCATGTGAATGGATAGCCAGTAGGCACACATATGGCTATGCACCACACGTTCTACAGCATTCAATACCCATGTAACTTCTCGGGAATCGCTTGCCGCATCTTCGGCCGGAAGTGGTTAACTTAGGCAACTTGAAAATGAGAGGCTGATAACAGCCTGTTCAGTCATCACTGAACAATCAATACACTGCACAGTCATTATCCGAGATGGGACAGAACGTCTAGTAGTAATAATATCTCTAGAGTAGTAATGATCATCGCTAAAGAGCACGAAACGCACCCCGAAAATTTGGTAATCGTCCTAATGTGTAGAATAGTGTATATGTCTAAAATCTCTCTGGAGAATTAAGGAACTAAGGAGCACCGACGTTTGCTGAGTTTTGGACGCACTGAGGTCCTGGATAAAAGTATTGCGGGAAATCGGTCCGAAAAGCCACCTGATGCCGATAAAAAATCGAAGATGAAAAAATGTGTCGAAGTTATACAGTTAGTGATCTTGCTTCGAATACCAATTTCTTAGCGAAAAGGTCAAGCAAAGGTCGTCACTCCAAAAAAAGTAAAATTTCCGTAGAGTATTGGTTGGTGAGAAACGGCGACGAGATTTTCTGGATTTCCTGACCTGGTTTCTGGCAGAAGGATGTCAAGGGTTTCTGGAGACAAAAAACTGCGTCCAATAGTAGAGTTTCAGGATGTGTTTCAGAGGTCCAAACTTTGCCCTGAAATTTACTATTTCTGGCTATCTAAAATTTCGAGAGAATCTTTCAAATTTGTAACTGATTTCCGGATACAGAATACTCCGGAAATCAGTATGTAAGAAATTCAGGCAGAAATGAAGCATTTCCTTGTGAATTTCTGACCATCCTAAAGTAGCATTTCCTGGTACAATTTCTGAGGTCCAGAAATGTACAAAAAAATTTAAAGTTTCTAATGGCAGCAGATCAGCTGGCACAGAGTTTCAGGATGGAAGAAATTTTGAATTTTTTGGTACATTTCTGGACCTCAGAAATTGTACCAGAAAATGCTACTTTAAGATGGTCAGAAATTCACAAGGAAATGTTACATTTCTTTCCAAATTTCTTACATACTAATTTCGTAAGTATTCTGTGTCCAGAAATCAGTTACAAATTTGGATAATTTTGACTGCCAGAAATAGTAGATTTCAGGGCAAATTTTGGACCTCTGAAACACATTCCGAAACTCTACTATTGGATGCAGTTTCTTGTCTCCGGAAACCCTTGACGTCCTTCCACCAGAAACCAGATAAGGAAACCCAGAAAATCTCGTCGCCGTTTCTCACCAACCAATACTGTACAGAAATTTTACTTTTTGCGGAGTGCGTGCTGATTTTGTCCAATCATGACGACCGGATCAACCCATGTAAGAAGTTTGTAGAACCGGACCCGACCGAGCCCGTGTAGCACATGGAGGGAATAAGGACGACCATTTCTTGGCGCAAAATAAGGTCGTCAGGGTCGGTGTCGCGTCGAATAGTTGTCTTCGGCACAGCCCAATATAAGCGGGGTTTAAAATATGGCGCTTAAACTCTTTCGGCATGAGCATAGGTAATCAGAACGGTCAGAGAACCGTCTTCTCACCACATGCTTTACACCTTGCGTCCGGAACAGCCTCTGAAAAAGGTACCGAAGGCATGCAAGGAATCCGCAGTAGAGAAAACGCCCTCAGCTGTCCTTCAGTTGCTGTGTTGAGCAGTGCCGCCGGGCCCTTATGGCGGGAAGGGCAAGGTCGAGTTTTTTTTGTTCTACGTGAGCATCGCCTTTGGTACTCTCTCTTCTGCAGCTTATTCTCAACTGGATCCAGAGAATATTTGCCTGCGGTATGGCAATACCAAACCACGACCAAGGATTCAGTGATGCTGAACCGGAGGGGATGCAGTCCTTCGTCCCACGGAAAGGGAGTTATCCGACCCGCGGACCTATGGCTGGTGCGTTTTATACCCGTTTATGTTTACTTATAATTTTCGCCCTGATGCCCTCTGCCATGTTCAGACTCAGACCTGAATGATTACACGGCGAGATACAGGAAAGATCGTGTCGGCGAAGAACTGTCACCTCAGGGCCGCTTTTGGCGGGCATATATCGACGAAGCTGCAAACCTAGATGGCAGCATGCTGGATGAATACCACAAAACTATTGATCAGCTCCTTGTTTTTGTGCGTGAAAACTTTTATTTCAACTCGTGTTTGATCCTCGCGCTGACCACCTATCTAGGCTGCCTTGTTTTCTGCGGTAGTGACAACCTTCGTGAATACAGTCTCTGAGAACATGAAGCCGGATTATTCTATGATCTCCGCCTGCCTACTCATCGAACAGGTGAACATGCAGCGAGACGCTGCAAATTCCGCGCCAGCACGCGTTGTTTCGCTGCCTTCTTGCGATACTGCCATGACTTCTGCACCAACTTATGTAGATCAACTGGTCAATAGCATATGGGTCGTCAGCCTTACACTTTCCTTGATAACTGCATTCATCGCCGTCGTAGTCAAGCAATGGCTACATCAATATTCCACCGCTATTCCCGACAGCTCACCTCGTGACCGTGCGCGTATTCGACAATCCCGACACGCAGCGTTCGGGACCTGGCAAGTTCCGATGATCATTGGACTTTTGCCAGTCCTCATGCACGCTTCTCTTGGTCTGTTCCTCGCAGGGTTCATCCCGTACCTTTTTTCGATGGATATGGCTATTGCCTACGTTGTGGCCATTCTTTCGGGGGCAGTCTACGTCGCATATGGGATATGTCTCATTCTTCCCTTCATATACTATGATTGCCCCTACAAGACGCCATTGACGTTCTTGCTATATGGACCCTATCTCTCTGTGCGAAAGGCCCTGGCGCGAATGATGCCTCGACGGCGTGGTCGTCTTGGCTCCAGTTCAGCACATCCATTGCAGGAAGCCTGTTCTTTAAAGGAAGCTGAGCGAGCGTTAATCATAAAAAATTCCACCGTAGTCGATAGAGAAGCAATTTCTTGGCTATACTCAACGACGTCGAATGCATCTGTCCAACACGTCGTTGTGCAATCTATCATAGGCTTATGCACCGGGAGAATCGACGATGTTGATCATGTGGTCGAAGATCTATTCGAACAGTTTGGGAGTCTTCGGCCCATTGCTCAGAAATCCATTCTAGACGTCCTCGAGTCCCATCACGCTGTCTTGTTTTCGGATGTGGATGTTCAGACGGAACGACCAAGGGCAAGGCCATTCCGTGATACGACCGTCAGTCTCATCAAAATACTGCAGACCCGGTTACGAAACACGCTTTCGCTACCCCACGATGTGTGGCTATGGATATTAGAGTGCGCTGATCCGACCTCCGCGAGAGCCCTGGTGTTAGCTACGGAGCTCATCAAGGTATGGCGAGACAACTTCTCGACCAATCATCTTGAACACCGACTCGTTTGTGGCACGATCGTCGACTACGTGTCCTATCCCGGGGACACCTTGGTCGGTAATGCCATCCTCGCATACGTCCAGACCACAGCAGAATCCTTGCTCCGGCACAATCCTCGGTGGTCGAGCATATTCATCTCCACTCGCAACCCTCTCAACGTTTCTCCTACGCGTCTTTCCCCGGACGTTGCGCTTTTGGCCGTCTTTTGCGCTCAAATTCAGGGAATGGAGCATCTTAACAGGGACCCACGGTACGTTTCTGACGTCGAGTTTCTTCTCCATGGGGCTTCCATCACGATTGACTACGTGCTCCACAATTCCTTACGAAATGTACATCTAACTCGTCGAGCTGCTTGTTACATTACCTCCTGTCGCGATTACCCCAGTCCATTATCCCGAGGAGTTCACCAGGAGCTACTACAATTATTCACACATTGCTACGCCTGCCCATTTACCTCAGGGCGGTTCGTATCCGACCAGCAATTTTGTTCCAATCTCATGAGATGCTTCCTATCTCCTGTACCCTTCGACGCCCCACAGCTCCGTGATCTAGAATGGATCGTGCTCGTCAAAGTCGTAGAACCGTTCTTCCATTCCAAAGATGACGCAGGGATGGTATCCGACACATTTGAGGGGGAAGGGGGGTTCTCGGCTTTGTATAAGAGGTTCCGCCAATTCGACCTCGCTCTGTACAAGGTAGACGGATCGAGCTACGAAGGCGGGCCTCACTCCGATGAAGGATTAGATACAACCGCCATCAACCTCGCGAGATATGCAGCTGATAGGATTGCAGATATAGAACCGGCTTTCTGCTCTCCTGCCTCCCCTGATTTCTTGGATCGCCTTCTTCTCCTCAGCCGCCTATTGATACACGGACAGAAAACGTCAACCCTCGCTCGGCTACTGCTAGCATTATCGGGAGGCAGTGCTCCCGGGTCTGGTGTTTGGCAGGAGTGTATTGCGCGGCTGTGTCAATGGACCAAGGGAATGGAGTTCCGGGATCAATGGACATTGCTGCATCGCCGGGTAGCCATTGATATCATTGGTGATATGTGCGAGTTCCTTCGTGCGGGCTCCGAGTCTGCGGAGCTGCCACAGTATGAGTACGTTGTGGGAGGGAAGAACTTGGACGCGCTCAAGTCCGAAATGAGCATGTCTAAGTCCTATCTGTAAGTTCTCTCGGCTCTGTTATATCAAACCGAGCATAATGTTGATTAAAACATTCCAGGCACAACTTTCTTATCCACGAAGGCAGCTACATGTTCGCTCCGTATCTTATCAGTTATGCAGAGGTATGCTCCTTCAAAATTTATCCCCCGATTGAAGCTCATTCAAGATGACTTGAAGATGCATGAAAGCGACGATTTAAGGCCCCTAGTCCCACTTCGAGACTGCTTGACTGCCGACATGCGACAATCAGAAGAGCACATATACGTCGAAAGACATGTTTCTATTGATCTACCTACTTTATAGGAACCTATAACTTTTACGACCCAGCCGGTTTTCTGTTTGTTCATCGCCCACGTATGCGTCTTCTCTTCGCTATCACCTGTTTACACATTGATCTATATATCATCTCCGTAAAGCGTGTAACTATAGGCTAATATTTCTCATTCTCATGGGGTCTGACCTTGGAGTTAATACGCCACGCATCTATCTGAATTTTTGGACGTTATGTCGCGGATACAGTGTTAGGCAGCAATCATGTATTATGTACGCCCGTTGCTAAACGGTTCCCGTTGGGCCATACTATGGAATCAAACCTCCGAACTTACCAACACTCTATTCGCTTGGCGTTCTTCACGCGCCCTCGGTGTAAACGAGAGTTCGAATCAGCTTCGAGGAGCGGCTCCTCACAGGGAACATTATCACAGGCATCTGTATCGATCTAGTGACAATCGCGACTTCTGTTATTGGGACTAGTTGGGAAATACTGAGATTGTCGTTCGTAGACAGGTAGAAGATGACGACAAAAATGGCACAGTACAAGGGTCCGACTTTCATCGGCATTATGATGACATCCTCAATCAGTTCAACGCATGCAGAGATGAGTTGGGATATGAATGTTCAAGATTACGGCGGTAGAGTAGGAAAGCAACGACAACAAAGATCAGATCAGTTCAGAAAAGACATGGAAATTTATGTCAGAAAATCAAGCATCTTGTAGCCAGGGGTGACGGAGAAGTTCGCTAGTGGACTCCCGATCTTCCGGACGAAGTCGAAGCATGCGAGAAAGCATGTCACTCAAGAGCTCCGGCTCGTCCTCGGGCTGCAAGGGATATCGTGTTTGTAGCATTGTCGCAATACTGCTTGCCCCAACGTTGTATTTTAGCAAGTTTCCTGTATGGAGTCGTCATGGAATGCCAATTGTATAAGTGCGCGCGTGTCTCACCACACCCGTCGAAATACTTTGCACTGAACTTCCCGCGTGTCAAGACGTCAACCGGAAACGATTTAAGCCCATTGAGTGAAACCATCTGCCCAAGAATATCGTCCTCTTGCGACCATCGAGTTGTCGCTTTGGGATTGAAGAGCCAGCAATATGTCACAAGCTCAAATGCCTGAAAGATACATTTGGAATAAACAAAGCAGAACAGTTCATCGGGACATACGAGACAACCCAAATTCCATATATCAGCAGATGAACTGTATGGAATTCCGAGATACACTTCTGGGGCACGCAAAGCGTACGGCTGTATGACTCCATCATAGGGTTTTTCAATATGAGAAGCTAAGGGAGATAAGGAAGCGCCGCAATAAACGTAGACGAATCACTTACCAACACCAAGGTCGCTTATGACAACAGCCGATGGCCCGAGGGAGATGCAGGACAAGTCAATTGGTGATTCGAAGTCTCCTAGGAGAGGTACGCCTTTGGTATCTTCTATGCGCAAAAGAAGATTGTCTAATTTCAAGTCTATGCTGAATTAGCTTCAGGCAATCGAAATACAGGATAGCCCTTGCCAGTATGAACTATGCCGCATTCCCGGTGAAGAAAGTCCAAGCCGAGCAAGACCCCTTTGATGATTCGTTTGCACATATGTATAGGAAACTTGTTCGGCAACGTCCTTCGAGTCAGCTCTTCTATAGACATCCCAAGGACCTCAAGAATAAGGCAGCTATGAGTACCGAAAGAGCTATCGATGGAGAAGTGGTCCAGCATTCCGATTACATGCGTTCCGCCGATCTCCGCGCTTCGTTGACTTTCTGGAGAAAATTAACTTCTAGCTGGGAATACTTTCCGGCGTCCGTCGAGTCTGCGCCCGTGATTTTGAGAACGACATCATTTCCAGTTCTAGGTAGGACCTATGTCAGTAGAGGAGTAGGGGACCGCAAAACGGCAGAATGTACAGTGAGTCTCTAGAAAGCCAGATTGTGGAGCGAGTTCCAAAGCCTGCGCCTAGCCGACGTTTGAGTGAATATCGTTGGTTGAGAACATCTCCTTCTTTAGCAGGATGTAGAAACACCTGAGGCGATGGTGATGGTTTCGAGGAGAATCTGGCTGTGAGGAAGTGACGGAGCATGAAGGTCGGCGATCAAGACAAAGAGAAAATGATTGGAAGATCGGACCGAGCCGGATCTTGCCGAAGCCGTTCTCCCAACCATCATTTGACCATCGTCGCCGTTATTGGCGATTGCACCTACGATATTGACTCGGTCGTCCCTTACTCCCTCGTCTAATATTTCATTGTATCTTTGCTTTCCCTTGGATTGGTTCGCATCCAAAATAGGCCTTTAATCACAGTCTGCGAAGATATCAAATTGTAGAGTTGTTCCTTTTCATGGGTAGAAGTACGTGAATACTGATTTAATTTCTGGATTTTCTACTGACAATATCAATCTCTAAGGTTATTCAGATCTCCATGGTAGCTCGCGCTTGTCTAGTGTCTCCTATCTCACCATGCATGTTGTCACGAATTATCCAGATATGCGTGACTACGACTAACAATGCGAAGCTAATGTTGTTGAAACATTGGTGACAGAGACGCAATGCGCCTTCTCGAAGTCGTCTTTTCCACCCTCTGCTGATGATTTCTGACAAACCTGACGAGCCTGGACCACTCACCGGGTATACAGTCATCAGAGAAGGCTTATCTCCTTACTACATGATTTCGACGAACTCGGCCAGATAGTTTCTTCGTCGACTTGATGCCAGAAACCAGTAAAATATCGACCATAGATCTGACGCTGACTGGAGCCTCAAATTCTGGGTGGCAGGAGTGCATATGCGAGGTACAGATGATTTGAGGAAAGGTTCTCAGCACTATCATATTGTTCAGATGGCCTCCACTCTATTCGTGTATGCTCTGCTTCATTCTTGTGCCGCGCCGGCTTCATCAGGATGGGAAGAGGCCCAATTTGCCAACCTTTCCTCTTTCATTATTCATCGAGCCATATTCGAGCTCTGACCTCTCTCGGAAATTACCTATAATCGCCAAGGTGTACTCGGCCTTACCGAATTAAACCATTTTCCTCTGTCTATTGTGCAAGAAAGCCTTTTCGCGATATTCTTCTCCGTCTCCTGAAAATTCCAGTTGGCAGCGACAGGAACTCAACACAAATTGTGTAGCTCCTTTAATCGCTACTTCAGGAATAAATTTACTGACTTGCTAATGGTCTCATTTCATATCCGTGACCGAGCGGTTTTTAGATTCATACCTGTTACTTTACTAGTGCTTCCTGTTATCAAGCACGGGCACGTTTCTAGATATCCACGCGTTTTCATGTGACGACGGCTCGAATTTCTCATTAGTAAAAATACACCAGCAGCGTAAAGGTGAGATGCGGCTCTTTTTCATCCTAGTGAGTCTACTTTAAGAAATGACTGCCAACGGAGGTACTAATGAGATATTTCTCTGATAATCCACGCACTAGAGGAATATGAGAGGACCTTGTTCCATCAAGAAATGGTGATCCAACGGTGACGATGAAATTTTCTTCCTCCAATCCTTGTATCTCAGTCTGATAATAGGAGCATTACACAGTTTTAAACAAAAATAAATTCCATCACGATTGTTAGTCTCTTACTACTCCCACCTAATTTCTTGTCTGTCGGCTCCAGTGAAGGACAACAAATGGCTTTCACTAGACATGGCCCAGGACCCGTCATTGTCACCGCTGTGACGATATCGCCTCAATCAATAGGCTCAAGCGACGCCCAAACAACCTCAATTTCGACGTCAGTGTTCTCTCCTTTTAAATGGCTTTACTTGCTGATAATCATGTACGTTCTCTTCCAGGGTTTCGTCCGACTCGGAATCATCTCTTAATGTTAATCTCAGTGACTCTGAGTCTACCTCCACTCGAGAAAGCGCTGTCCCGTGAGTGTAGTCTTTCTTAACACTACACTTCCTGACTCGTACGCTTACCGAAGGTCTAGCGGTAGAACATCCCCCACCACTACAGCCGACAGCCAGGCATCTTCTGCGAAGATCATTGCTAGTGCAATTACTTCTTCATCTCTGTGAGCACAACATCCTGCAGCTGTTGTATGTTACCTCTCAATAAAATAAGATACAGATCCGAGACGCCTTCGTATCCCTCCCACTCACATCCACCTCAGCACACTACGACAATAATCGGAGCCGTATTTGGTCCCATAGTATTCTTCTTGCTCCTTTCCCTAGGAGTGTTCCTCCTCTGGCGCTGGCGCAAAACCCAAAGCAGTGTCAGAATCTCACCTAACCCTGTACTCATGCGACGTTCTCCCTCCCCCCAAACCGAAAATATTCCAGCAAAGTTGAGAAGGGAGCCGCAGATGTCGTCAGATGAGAATTCCCTTGAGCACCCCGAGTCGGTTTCGGAGGGCGAGGTCATACAAGAAGGCGATCAAATTCCTCCAGAAGAGGACATGCCGCACGCAAGCACTTCTCATGCAATGAATGACGAGGCAGTAGCGGAGATCCTAAGGTTGAGTTCCCAGATACAGCAGCTGATCGCCCAGAGAGCGGGAACCTATAGAGAGCCTGATCCTCCTCCAGCATACGTAGAAGAGGGTACAGAAGATTTTCCGAGACAGACATCGTAAAAGCTAGGATTGATAGTGGTTAGTGCTCTTCTCTGCCACTGTTACCTCAACATAAGGTTGTACTGATCCTGAATTGTGTCTTGTGCACCAATAAGATTGTATTGCATTAGTGGATAGTTGTAAGATACTTACAGCGCAGGGAGGAGACAGGTAATGACACCATGCGAGATACATTGAGACATGCTCTGAGACCCTCATCAATTTCGTAGTATGGCGAAGATTTGAAGGCTGAGATAGAATTAGTGTGGATAATCAATCGATGTGTGGTTACATGTAGAATTTCTGGAGAAGTATGCAATGAGTCCGAGAATGGCCTCTGTAAACAGAAGACTTAATTTTTTAAAAAAAAGGTGGAACAGCACGCGACCATAAAACACTGCACCAGAGGTTCTACATCTAGGTGACTATTCGTGCAGGACATGTCGCATCGTGTAACAGCCATTTCGCTTTGTTTTTTACAGCGACGACCAGCCTGCTGCACAAAAATGGCACTTCTTGTGATAGCGGTCTGTTGGTTAGGTGCAATACGGATGCAGAAAATGATCTACAAAACCTACGGGAAAGTATAGGAATTCAAGCTATAGATGGACGGTAAATTGCCAAACATGTTGTGAAACGAAGGTGAAGACTTATCATCGACTTCGGTATCAGAGTATGCGTCATCGACATCCCTGTTCGCGATAGCAGGTGACTAACCGCATCCATAGGACCAGAGACCGGATGAGCACAACTCAAGACCTACTTGGAGTGTATTCTTTAATAATAAAATACCAAGGCATCCAGAAATCGAAATTAAAAACTTTTTGCGCATCCATGAGTGTATCTTTGAAGACTTGGCATAAAACAAGGAGATCGGGATTTGACGGTAAGCCGTTCGGGACAAATTTGAAATACGATGACGTACACTTTTTGATACCAACCCCTGTCACGATTGCTGTCATCTCAAGCACAAGTCTGGCACTCTGCAAACGCACGCTATCTCCGGCCAAAGGCTTGTCTCTTGCATCCAAGTCAAAATGCCCACGCAACACGCACTCCACATCCAAATCTGCTACCGATGGATATCGTAGTACGTACAGAAGCAGGCGCCATCAGTTTTTATCCTGCGAGCTGGGTTTTTGGCTATTCTGCCTGGACAGGCCCTATCAGAGCTTTAATCCGTGACACCCGGTTTCCATTTTCTCTCAGAATCCTTGGACCTGTTTGGGCTTTGTCTCATGCACCACGACCAGTTAGGGACCCTTTGCGATGGCCGTCGACACGGCTGGGGTATCTATGCGATGACGATTGGTCAAGCACGCACTTTTTCTTGGTTTCCTTGTTGGATCTGACGTCGGTGCGACAGCGCGGGCAGAACCACTTGCTGAAGACTAGAGTGCTGGCGTTTTCGAATGCATGGAGGAAGCAATCAAGATTTTGAACCGTCGGAACGGTGAGCAGCGAATCAGATCAGACAACGATGCGTAGAATTTGGAGTAAGTTCGAAGTCTATCGCCGGAACTGCTCATAAATCATTTGGATGCACCCATCGACGTCTCTTGAACCTCGAGATCTAGACTGGCAGGGTTCGGCACCGGCCTGTGGTAGGAAGCCTCAGGAAGTTCGGGATTTGGCGGCAGCCTTGGCCCTTGAAGTCGAATATGATGGCGCATACTTTATGATGGGGCACATAGAATTCTGCGTGATCCAGATGCGTGCATGCGTTCGCATGCGTTGTCACACCTGCGGGAGCGTGACAGAGATGCGTTTCTTTTGTGTCTTATGCGTTTGGGTTCAAAAACACCCAGGGCATGGTTTTATTAGCTAGAATGTAAGTAAAACTTACTTTCGTAAAATTAATATGCACCATGTCATCAGCGCCAGCCATAATTGACTCTTTTGGTTATGGTAGAGTCTCTGTACAGACACTATGGCGGAATACACCGGTGTTCAAGCCGAGATTTTGAATGTAAGACCACCCGGAGTCATTTAGAAGTGCTAGAGACAATGAAATATGATAACCTGCATCAAATACTTCGCAACTATTGTAACTTCATCCAGGAATAAACTGAAGATATTGAGCTAAAATTGTTGCCAAATCAAAGTTACAAGTCAACTGCATGAGTATGACAACTGGAATACATCATAAAACTGTGATTTCTACCTAGAATGAACATCTGGAAGCAAAAGCAGGCAGGGGAAATTGTAGTGATCATAAGTCAACGAGTTCAACTCTGACTTGAACGCATCGAACGCACCGAACGCAGATGTGTCACAACCTTGTCACACGCTTGCGTTTAATCTCGAACGCATGCGTTTTGAAAAGGAACGCATGCGTGCATTATCTTAACATCTGCGTTCAGTGTTGAGACACATGCGTGACTTATTTCTTGAAGATGCGTGAGTTATGTGAAGTTTGTGTTGAATTTAGAGGTGCCTGATTTGCTCAACGTGGAGAAAAGTGAAGAGATCATAAGTCTTTCGACATCAAATGGTATTATTTTCTTTGTGATATCAGAACTAGCTAACGTGCATGTATTTATAGCCATTCTAGGTGATTTTCCTTCATTCTTGAGCTGTAATAAGTCACGGAGATACCTCCAGCGAACTTAGAAATTGCTCAGAAATTTTTGAGAAAAATAAGTCAAATTTCAACAGAAATCATAAACCACCGGTATCATTCAATGACACCGGTTATCATGATATCCTGTATCTAAACGCATCGATGGACATCAAAACGCATGCAAGTTGAACTCACGCAAACGCAGCCGAACGCAGTTGAACGCATTCACGCAAGTGTCTCACGCAGAATTCTCTTGGCCCTTTATGATGCCAACCACAGCGACTACTCGTCATCTCAGATACGGCACTTTGCGAATGGCAAACGCCTGTTACCTCAGTCTCGTTGATATGAACTTGAAGGCGTGTTTTGCCCTTGCATGTAAGTTCAGCTTCTTGCACAGCACTCACCCCACATACGATGGAGAACAAACGGTGCCATCAATTTTTGATATCACCAACGAGTAAAATGGTTATTCTAAGTACCTGGAAAGTACCTGAAAAGAGTTTATCGGAAATTTATTTTTCCGTGACAGGTGAGTCTACAGAGTCTATTTCCTCGCAGAATCTTGGAGCCCCTCACATTCGTAGTGCTACATTTACAAGACCTCCCGGCTAATCTCCGGCATCTATGCTTACATCCCCAGATCTTGGATTCGTCAAAAACCCTTGGCGGTAGTGGCAGTAGCTCAACACAGTATCACGGAACCCCTTCACCGCTACTTCTGTCAGAACTGACTGTTCATCGCTGTGACACAGCCTGTTAATATGAGCGAGTATAATACTGAGAAGAGGATCGATCTAGTAGCAACTCACGACTCGTGGTGGCTGTCGGGTTCTGGGAAGTGACTAGTAATGGCATCAACGTCCGGCAGCGGAGTCGGACCCCACATTCTCTTCCACCGTACGTCGTCTGAATCGCCTATTCCCAGACCTCCTGAAACGTCGTCTTTCTCAACATCGCTGCATACCAGCGTCGGATTCTCCAGCAATACGCCCCCCACTGAATCGCCTATCCCCAGCCATGTTATAACAGCCACGTTTCCGTTGTCACTGCCTTCTCCTTCAATATCGATTTACTCTCTGACATCACCCAACTTCTCTGTCACAAGTTCCGAATCCAACACTCCACCTATTAGTACAAGGTTCATTGGCCGCCCCGACTCGTCACCCAGAACATCTTCACGTTCGACGTCAGTGCGCTATCGTTAAATGTCGATTTACTCGCTGACACCACTCAATATCTCTTCTAGGAGACCATCGGACTCTCAACTACCCGTTATCACTCCTGTCGTGGGAGAGAGCACGGTCACATCAACGGTGTGAGTATATATCGGCTCCTTGAACACAGCTCGCTGATTCGGTCTATCACTGGAAGGTTTATCGGTACTAGTAGAACCTCCCCGACCGCCTCTTCACCCTCACGTGGCAGCGACGTGCAGAAAACAACAACAGTCACAGGAGCCGTAGTTGCTGTCATATTATTCTTCCTGCTGCTTTTGCTAGGATTTATCCTTCTCCGACGAGCGCGAAAGATTCGACCTCATGCACTATCACCGTTTCCCATTGCAACGCAAGGGTTACCCCCCCGCAGTGGGAAGGAAAGAAATGATCACTCCATTTCGGGGACCACGGTCGTACAAGAGGGTGATCAAATCCCTTCCGAGGAAGCTGTACCACATACGGGCACTTCTCATGCAATGGCCGATGATGCGGTGGTAGAGATCCTGAGGCTGAGTATCCAGTTGCAGCAGGTAATCACAGAGAGAACATCAGTCTGGCATCCAGATAGGGAGTCAAATCCTCCTCCGGCGTACGTAGATGAAGGTACAGAGGATGCCTTGAGATACGCAAGATTTACATCATAAACCCATCGTTAATAGTTGGGGTGCTTTTCTCCTGAACTATTCCTTTTATCTAAAAATGCTGATTTAATTTACTATTCGATACAGAGTAAAACGGTTATGGCTTAGGGAAAGGACAGGCAGTGTTATACCAGAATAGATGGATACAATCCTTGACTGCTTCGTCGAGACCACGGTCAATTTCGTAGTATGTCGAGAAATTTGCGAGAATCTGAAGGTGTTGGTGTTGTTAAAGGCACAAGGCCCCGATAAGAAACTGGCCCACAGCCTTGACATTGAGAAGCATCTGCTGTGGCCATGAAGGCCCATACTGTTGTGATCACGCTTTTGAGTGTGTCGGGAGTAGCTTCATGGGGTACTCCACGAAACCATTCAAGTATAATACATATAGACAAGAAATCCCACTATTTTCATATCTGCTCCTAGTAGGGCGTGTGTGATTTCATATCCCGACGTCGCCGATTTTAGCAGATTCGCAAAGCCGTCCGTGACCATTACGAACACGGATTGAAAGAAATCAGATCGTAAGTCTTCCGATGATTGTGATCCATCGCAGTACAATAAAACGTATGCTTTGTCCTGCACTTCCGATAGGCAAAAAAAGTATAAACGGCGGGAACAAGAGCCCGGGATAGGTGGACAACGGCGCAGTGCAGTGCATTGTAGGATCTCAACGGCGAGACTTTGCAATGAAGTCAGTGATTGGACGAGGGATTTCTACGTGCGGGAATAGAAACAGTCAGCTAGGAGCGAAGGGATACCACCGGGGTGTCGTGGGTAGAGCAGGAATCTGTGTAGCGCAGGAGGAGGGGCTTAGATGATGCAGCGAAGAAGGATTCAATATCCACGAGATAGGATTGCTCCACGGCCGTGATCAGCTTATCGATATCTGACGAGGCCTACTGACGGGTCATCCGTTTCAATACTGGGCAATGCAGGAGATGGAGTCGTGGAGGTCGTCGGAGATACATGCTATTGGAACCGGCTGTTCGGCAATTCCCGGGCCTTTGCCTGTCGGCGTGGTGTTTGTACCTATTTGCGGACAATCGAACACAATCTCTTTACTCATTGTTTTCCTTTCCTCCAGTTTCTCTCTTCGTCCTACTCGCCTCCCCCTTCGAAGGAGTAAAATCAGCGCTAACGCTTTCAGATCTTAGAGTTAAATGTCCCGTGCTTCAACAGTCTTTTCGCAGATAGCAACATGTGTCGACTTTGAAATTCGAGGACGCGAAGGAAATTCTATGGATTGGAATCAAACCGCTTCCTAGCGTGATTCATAGTGCGTTGTACTATACATTCTCTACCCTTGACCGGCGACAATAACCTTGTTATCGCCTCTGTCGGCCTTCGCGAAAATCTCGATGAGACAGGAGGTTTACCTCCCGTCAGATATGCATCTCACAGGCATGATACCATGTTGCGACCTGTATCGTAGTTCCTGCTAATGTTCTGTATTTAATTATAAGGTCTCAACGTCATCTCTTATTTTCAAGCAGCAAAGACCGTGTTCATGGCGTCTCAACACCGGCCGTGGCACATAGCGGGAAGATGATCAACGTCAATGACTGGCAACGAGCCGAAATGGATCCTTAAACCGCGGGGGCGTGGATCAGAAGTATATCTGATGACTCTGTGCCATTCAGTTCGATTTCCCATGCGCGCATCACACAGTTTGACGAATGTGTTGAGGTGTCAACATGTTAAGCGGTGAGATTCATGGTTCGTCATGCGACAGCTTTATGCTAAAACCAATGATATAGAAAGTTTCCGATGATATCTGAACCCTGGAAACCAGTAAAGAAAATGTCTAGCATCGATGTTATGATTATCAAGCACAAGCAATACATCTTCGCGACGTGGTATAGGCACATTCACCGAATTCCGGACGGATTACAATGTCCACAGTAAACGTCAGCAGTTTTGCATTATGGAGCTGCCTCTGCTACACGTGCGACAAAGACTTTCATAGGCACAAGATATACCATCGTAACGACCGTGATCGAGGAACCATCTGCTGCTACATCTTCTCACAACAGGTTGAATGATATAGATACCCTCGTGAAGGCAAACCTTGTCATTCATCACCATCCACTTCACTCTTTTATGCATCTGGCATGTTATTATCTTACCTTTATCTCTCGTGAGTCCCCATTAACACTATCAGGCTTATACCGACCGTTCCTATGTAGTACGCTTATCTGCATTTATGGCCTACAATCTTTCGCTCTGCAGCTGTCGATCACGGGGCAAGCGGCAATCGATGGCGTTGTCACACTGGTATGGGAACGAGGAGGCGGGGACCCGATGTCATTCTTTCTGAGGAGCGTCAAGACTGACAAAAGTCCCTCGACAATCTCAGAACCGTTAGATATCGGTGATATCTCTGGAGACGCTAATACTGTCGAAATACCTTTCAATCAAACTGGGTATGCACCACCGATTTTTGCTGGTTACACATATGATAACGTTTCAAATTTAGTACATTCGAGTTTCAGGCCTTCTCACAGCGGAAGTGAGTTGGTTAATTGTCGGGCCTCTCAGGTTTTCATTCTCCCATTAGTCAGACGACGGGTTTTTTCTCCAAGAGCAGCAGCTTCAAAGTAGAGTCAGTCACGCAGTCTACCGGGTACAATTTTTCAATGATATTCGACTGTCAAAGCCTTACATTTCCTTCAGAGATGGTCTTGCGAGTACATCTCCCCAAGACGTGGGCCAGACGACACTGTCGATAGCTAGTACAACGTAGGTTTATTCATCGTTCCTCCTTCGTTATTCACATTCTTCAGGCTCCATGAAGTCACAGGAAGGTATGTTTTTCGTTTTACCCATTCCGTTAGGCCCAATTCTGAACGCCGATGAGCAGCACGATCTCGATGTAAGCACTTCCTGTCGGTCATTTGAAAGGGACAGCTTTGCTTAAGGATACGTAGTGAATCTATGTTGTCAATGTCGTTGATATCCTCAATAACGCTCACGTAAGTGTATAGATTATCGTTTCTTTCTGCTCACCACATGATTGTGTAGTGTGACCGCTACACCCACGAGCCTGACGCGCCAAAGCGGTAAAGCAACGGAGCACACATCTCACACGGGTGTCATTGTTGGAGCGACCATAGGTGGTGTGTTCATCTTGACGGTGGCACCCTTCTCTATATGTTATTTTGTACGCCGACATCGAGCAACGACGACGTTCAGCGAAGGGCATGATACTATCGAACAGTTCCCCTACGTTCTGCGAACGTCTCTATCCAATCCTGCGATCGGTCTGGAAGGAGGCGAACTGGACCGCGATCCAAGGCGAGAGAAAAACAACATCACGCCTCCGACTGCTTCTTCTATTCATCCCGCTCCTCAATCTCCAGCTGCAGCGAGATCATCGTTACTTAATCCTCCACCGATGTCGCCCAATCCTCCGATCTCGAACTCGCCTCAAATGAATTTAGACGACGAGGCGACGACAGGAAGTCGTGGTCTCAGAGTCCAGATGGAAGAGCTCGTTTTGAACCCAGATTGGAACACTATGGGCCCTCCTCCGCCCTATGTTTCGGGGGGCGATGTGATTATCCGGGAAGGAGATCCCTAAAGTGTTCGGACAGTTTGGGTTTGAGACGCGTCCCGCGCGTGATGTACTAATAGCCTGGACATGTCATTCCTGTTCAATGATACCAAGATGCTCACTTGCACTCGCCGTGGTACCGACAAGGGTGAATCTCGCACATATCAGGAGGTTAGGGACGCGTGTTGATGGCATTCTGATGGCAGTGCTTTCTTTCTTCAAGCGACCGTTCCCTCCAGGACATTGCTCAGATTTCTTGTCGCTCCTACCTGACAGGTGGCGTGGCACGCACGCGGCTCATCCAGCCTGAAACGTCCTTCTGGTCAAGGGTCGGCCGAAACCCCGATTTTAGCCAGATCCGCTTCGGATCATGCTTTATCAGATAAGGAACGAAATCGTTATCAGGCGACATCTTCAGCATATGGTTGTAGAAAACATGGAGATATAAAAGCTTCTTTTCTTCCCTTCTATCCGCCATGGAAGATAACAAGAGCGTTTCCAGCGAGGTTCCCCACTCTGGGGCTGAGGAAGTCGTTGCGCACGGTGGTGTTGCCAAGATCAAGGCCACTCATAAAGTTTACGGTAAATACTCCAGGTGGTTCCTGTTTATTGGGTACGTCTGTTGCTTTTTACTCGTGTTCGCCGTTCTGATGTTTATGACGTTCCAGTCTTGGCCTGTCGGCGTACATCTATTCTCTCGATGGCCAAACTACCTGGGCCTACCTTGCTTTCGCGGCGTCTTCCTTGAACGACCACAGTCTAATTAGCACGATCCAGGTCGCGCAATCTATCATTAGTGAGTCCTATTCGTGTTGGTTCAGGATGCAGGAGCTCACCGATGTCACTATAGTTGCGTGTGGGAAACCTGTGATTGCCAAGGTCGCCGATGTTCAGTCAAGAGGAGCCGCCTATGTTACCGTTTGTGAGTAGCCTTCCTACTTGGTTTGCCTGCAAGTAACAAACAATCCTAGTGATATTTTACGTCATCGGTTCGGAGTATGCTTTTCATCACATCTATGTCACGGCTAAACTGTAAATTCAGGATATATCGTCATTGCAAGCGCGCATAGCATCCAAACCATAGCCGGGGGTATTATCTTGTACGCTATGTAAGTCTACCTGTTACTGTTCTCGAACATGACAATTGACTCCCCTTCCACAGTGGTTACACAGGTCTCCAACTTCTCACGCAAATCATTATTGCCGACATCACAACTCTGCAATGGCGCGGTCTCGTATCCGGGTTGATGTCCCTCCCTTTCATCATTAACGCCTTCATTGGTAGCAACATCAGCACACAGATACTCAATGGTGCCGGATGGAGATGGGGATGTGAGTCTTGTCTATGCGCCCTGGTACTCTGATATCGATTCCCGGCCCTGTAGACGGGATGTTCGCGATCTTGATCCCCACATCCTTGGCTCCGCTCATCATTACCCTTGTTTGGGCAGAGAGGAAGGCGAAGAGGCTTGGTTTAGTGCCGGAGGTACCAGTCGAGGTATGTATGCTGTGCATTCGCTTGTTCTAGTGCTGACGACACCCGGAAGGACAAACCTTTCTATAAGAAAGCCTTCGACCTTGCCTTGAAACTTGACATCTTCGGGTTGGCACTCATTGGAACGAGTGTTGCGTTGATTTTGCTCCCCCTGACACTAGCGGACAATGCGAAAGGACAGTGGCACAATCGTAGGTGATGTTCACAGCACATTTGTCTAGTCATTTATGTGGTAATGCTTAGCATCCATGATTGCAATGGTGGTTATTGGCTGTGTCCTCTTCCCGCTTATTGGTCCTTGGGAATTCAAGTTCGCTAAGTTCCCAGTGGTTCCATGGAGATACGTCAAGAATCGAAGCGTCGTTGGCGCTAGTCTGATCGGCTTCTTTGATTTCGTGCGTTCTCCTTGGTTTCCTTGATCCAATAAGCTCACATTGAACTAGATCTCATTCTACCTCACATACGTGTACCTGTATTCGTTTGTGCTTGTTGTGAAGCCATGGTAGGGAGCGACCATCGTGTTTTCATTCACACTGTCTGATATTCGACGGTATACAGGACATTGATCAATGCGACGTACTTTATTCAGACCCAGTCTGTTGGGTTGACATTCTTCGGTATCTGTGCTGGTGCGGCGATGCGCTACTTCCATCGATACAAGGTACCCACCCTATTTGATGCACAATATCATTGGGCCTCATCACGCACTTCGTCCCCAGCTTATGCTCATCATCGGTCTATGCATCCGACTACTTGGAGTTGGCCTCATGATTCACTCCCGCGGTGCTAACGCATCTGACGCAGAGATCGTATGGACTCAGATCCTCCAAAGCATGGGTGGCGGCATGGCGTCGGTCACGATCCAGGTAGCTGCTCAAGCTAGCGTTCCTCACATTGATGTCGCTATGGTAACTGCGGTCGTACTTCTCTTGACTGAGATCGGAGGAGCTATTGGAAGCGGTATCGGTACGTTGGGTTCATTACTGTTCATCGACTTCTCTCTGACGAGATTGTTGCTCAGCTGGTGCTATTTGGACGGGCATGATGCCGGATAAATTGGCTAAATACTTGCCTTCGGTCTCAGCTGAGGAGCGGGCGGCTCTGTATTCAAGTATTACTACGGTAATTACCTACCCAAGGGGTGATCCTATCCGGGAAGGCGTCATTTCTGGTTGGTCGATCACTTTAGCATGGCCCTCTGCGTGTCACTGATCCTTGCGCTTCCAGCATATTCCGACGTTATGAAAGTTATGCTCATAATTGCTGTTGTCATGAGTGTCGTGCCTCTGATAGTTGCATTCTTTATGCCAGATTGGTACCTTGGAGATACGCAGAACGCAGTTGATAAGGAAGATTTGGCTGGAGAGAAGGTCGCCGAAGACCAGAAGGTGTAAAATTTTTGTTTTCATTTGGTTTACTTCGTCTGCTAGTGGCTTTATTGTTACTGTAAGCAGTTTTAGTTATTAAGGAAGATTATTCAATGAATGTACGTCTATGAATATCACGTAAAGTATAGTTTTATAGGAACTACAATAATGTCCATTTGTTACTGAAGATCACAATACGAAATTTACATCTACATCGTACAGGTTGTAGTATTAACTGCCAGCCCAATCCTCCTGTGTTTAATTAGGAACGAGGACCCTTGAAACCTCATTCGGTATCTCGTTTGTATAACCAAGCGCCCAGGGTGATACTAATACCTCTTCCAGACCTTTGATCGTCGCCTTGAGCCTCTCAATCTCCTCTTGCACGTCTCCACCTCGCCGCAATTCCGTCTTGAGCTTGATAAGATCAGTATTCTTCTTCACCAACACGTCGTATATCTCCATCTGCCGGTCTGTGTGAGCAGGAATAGGAGACGGAGTCTCGGACCTTGGAGCCAACGGGGCAGGCAGTGAATATTCCAAACAGCCTTGCTGGGGTTGGGGACTCGGTGCGAGATCTTCTTTGTACGTAGAATTACAAGATGCGTATTTTTCGACATCCACAGAGTTCGTGTAAGTTTCTGGATTCTTTGCTGTGGGTGTGAGAGGCGAAAACGAAGCGTTCGAGCGCTTTCGGACCATCCTGTCTCGATGAAATATGGCGGGATATTGCTTGTGATGCCACTGCCGCCGCCGGAGAGTGTACATGAGAGCGACCAGAAGGAGTAGCAGGAAAACAAAAGACCCGATTGTGGCGCCGACGATTCGGACTGTCTTGGATGATGACCCCGCGGCAGAAGATGTCATGCTTTCATTTGAAGGGGGAGAAACGAATGGTTGAGATGGTAGCTGGGACCTGAAAGAGGTATGAAGGAGCGTTCTGTGCAAACAAACAGAGATGTACATACGTGAGCCCGGTGGTCTCTGTCACAGGCGCAGTGGAAACCACAGGTCTTGTTGTCATGGTCACATTTTGGGTATAGGTAAGGGATATAGAAGTAGTGTACTGATCCGTACTAGACATCATACCGTTTGAGGAGGTAGGTATAGTGGAACTTTTGAGATGTGGAGGGTGAGTTGTATACACTATGAATTCAATGAGAAGCAAACATACCTCGTACTTAATGGAACTGGATCACCGGGACTGGAATTGGCGGAGGACGTTGATGCTCCAGAGGTACTCGTGGTTGATGAACTGGTTACCGACGTGTTAGGAGAGCAAGTCGTTACCAAAAGAAATCATAAGTATCGCTACAGATCAGAGCGAGCGATGAACATACACGGACGATGATACAGAGCTTGGGTCAGTTCCTGATTCAGAACTGTTAACACCAATTGTGTTCGAAGTGGCTATAGGCGGTTCATCATCGCCCTGGAAAACTTCAACTAAGTGGTCTCTGTGTTACAAGAATGACAAGTCGGAACATGAGATTTGTTCAATTAACATATTGCAGACCCACCCGGGAACTTCAAAAGTGACCAGCACGGTCCCGCTGGAGGTACCATTATCAGGAAATGGGAAATTTATGGGCCTTCCATCGCCTGGATTTTGGGAGGTCAATCTTTGCTGAAGCTGGAGGCTGTCTGGGTCATCGCTGTGGTCAAGATACCATGTCAGAGCGAAGGGCGTGCCAACTGTCGCATTTCCTGTGGTGTGACTGAATTTGAAGCCCATGGAAGTAGCAAAGCAGAAACTGAATCTTCCCAGGAAATCTAAGCATTCATCTGCTCTCATGCGATGAAAACACGACTTACAAAATGAAATGGGGCACCATTTAGCTTCTAGTCTGTCAAGAACGCGCGAAGATCTGTGTACACAATCTGTGCAGGACAGTATGTCGTGGTCGAAAAGGCCGATAGTACAGACACAGTTGCTCTACATCTGAAGTACTGTACACGGGCTGGGGAGAAATACCGAAACTATCAATAGTCTGGGATACAGATGAATCATATTACACCGCCGTTAGGGTACGAACGCGGGATTGGAATCATTGGATAATGATTGATCAGCCAATAATTCAAAAATCAAAATGCGCACACAGAAGCTGTGCTTTGATACGATGCTGATATAGGGAGTCATCTTACTTCATCAGTATCGATCATTGCTGAACGTGAAACTTGATGCATGATGCATTGCTTCGGAGACTGTGGAGATGATTCATGCCATAGTAGCTGTCTGCGAGTGTGCGAGATCAAGTATAGTGCCTGTGATTTCCCGTCATGAGAGCGCGAAGACGGCTGTAAATCACGAATTTGAAATAAACACAAAAAATGTTCCCGTGACCGATTGATATCGTCTGACGTCAACGACGCGTCAATGCCTCAAAATTTTAAGTGCTTGAGTTCTGACGCGGACGGGTAGCTTTGAAAAAGGAATGGTATATATGACACGAACGTAGTACCTGAGACTGAGCCCAACGCGCCGCTGTTCTCGCTGTCGCCAATAAGTTATAAGAAATCCTAATTCTAGAGTCGCCTAAGACCATCTCTCTACACATCTCTCATATACGCCGTAGGTGGATTCGTCTCCAGGCTATATTGATCCCATCTTGAAAGTTGAGACTCCGTCGACGATAAGCTACTGTGTTTGAGTACGCAAGCTTATGATCTCTTCCGCCATTTCATTGTTCCTTGCACGAGGTGGTAGAGTTAAAATGCTTGCATGGAGTGCAGGCTCTTCGGTGACAATTTGAATACTTGCTCGTTCGGGTAGGGCTTCGGAACGGGAGGGATCAGACCCAATGGTATTGCGATCTGAGGCCAAGAAGAGTGGACGCGTCGTCACTTGTTCAGTACCATCCCACGGCAGATCGGCTCTTGGGACTCCTTCTTCGACATCAAAATCCGCCATCCCAGAGTTAATGGATGTTAGTCTCAGCACATCCGCTGAGGCTGGTGCAGATACATTTCTTCCTCGTAGTTTGTGGACTGCCATACCGTGCTGGGAAGAAGGGCGAATTTGTAGATATTGAAGAATAGCCGTGGGACTGGGTAATGGCGCGTACGGTTCCGATGCAGGCGATAATAACGAACTACTCATAGTGCAAGGAGTAGAAAGAACATAACTACGCCAACTACGGCTCCGATGATTGTCGACATCTGCTTTGTTTTATTCGAGTTGGGATTATTGGGGGTAGAAGAAGGGGTAGAAGTAGTGCTAGCATGACAGTTAAATTTTAATTTAAAGCATGAATCACTGAAAACGCCCACGTTGAAACTCCCTTAGTGGCCAAACTACCTGTAGGTTCGAAGGAACTGTTGAACCCACAAGCATTGAGCGACATCTATATATGTACGAACCAACAAACAAATGTACTTAATAGTCGATGAGTCTCCATTACTATAACCCGGAGAGGTGTAGGATATTGGCGCGGCAAGCGAAAGCTGGTTGTTGTGATTGGTATCGATGTACTATCAGAGCTGGTCGTTACCAGAAGAAATCATCATAAGCAAATATCGCTACAGATTAGGGGAAGAGATGAACATACTTGGACAGGGCCGATATAGAGCTGGTATTAGTTCCAGGACCGCTAACAGCAATGGCGTCGGAAGTAACTATAATCGATCCAGTACTGTCATCGAAAGCTTCAACCACATGGTTCCTGTGTTGCAAGAATGACACCTGAAAACGTGGGATTCGAAGTTCAACTAACCACTAACCTACTACATACGCACTCAGGAGTTGCAAAAACGAACGCCACGGTCCCGCCGCGGATACCATTATTAGGAAATGAGAAGGATATGACCTTTCCATCGCCTGGATTTTGGGAGGTCAATCTTTGTTCAAGATGGAGCTTGTCCGGGTCATCGCCTTGCTCAAGATACCAGGACACAGTGAAGGGCATGCCAATTGCCGCATTTCCTGTGATTTCACCCAATTTAAGCCAATGGAAGTAGCAAAGCAGAAACCGAATCTTGCCAGGAAATTTAAGCATTTGTGTGCTCTCATGAGATCAAAACAAGACTTACAAAACGAAATAGAGGAACATCCGGTCTCTGTTATCAGTAAATGAGACGCGGCGGTCGTGTATGCGCACTAAGAAATTCGTCCCGAAGTGAAAGTAGGGGTCAAACCGATATATTACAGATTCAGATGGTTATGTTAATGCTTTTGAGGAGGAGAGACCCCTGAACTATCAGCGGTCTTGGATACTGATCAATTCTCGTACACCGCCGTTTCAGATAGGAACATCAAATACGGTGAAAGTGGTTATAGAATTCAGGCATTACAAAAGAGGAAAATAATATATAGGGTTTGTGTGTATGATACGATGAATAGTAGCACTACACATTACAGATCAGCCTTCAATGAAATCTGATTCAACGATGGTTCAAGTGGCATCGTGCAACTGAAGGGTCTCTCAGATTAAGCACAGGTCTCGCAATCGCACGGCGTCTTGCTTCAAAAGACGGGAGAAGACATCCCGCGTTAAGGACGTGGAGGAAACCTTCAACTACAAACACCCTGCCGGGATTACAAGCTGGCAGGAGATAACATGAATGACAATTCGCAGCGGGACGAGACATGTGGGACATAACAACCAGTAGATAGCTTGTTTCCGTGAACGAAGGTGGTGTGACAAAGTTTCCGCTATTGAAAGTGCACCTTCATCAGCCGACGAAGCACCTTGGCCGCACCATGTGAGAACGATAAGCAGTAGGGGGCTGTTCTTCTCCGTGTTCGGTGTTGGCATAAGGCTAGTTTCCGATCGCAGCCATTTATGCTGAAATGTCGCGTTCCATAAAACGAGGAAGCCTGTTGAGATTCTAGCAGCTGCAGAGACGCTGTAGCGTCGATCTTGAAGTCATATGGCCGACGATGCAAGTCTTCAAATTCTAGCACCTACTCGTCCCTGGAGGTATATTGATTCTGCGACGTGAATTAGTGGAGGGATATATTCACCTTCAGCAGCGTTGTAAAATATGCGCCTCCGACGCCCGTCAAGGAACGGAGAAAGCCACCCTCACTCACTTCGTGATCTTCAACATTCCTAGCGACGCTCAGGTGCTCGTTGTCTTCAGAAGATATGACAGCGCAGGATATCGCCGTGCGTATCTCACAGTTCATTTGCTCCTTGTTCCAGTTCAGGATGCTATGGCTTGTCGCGGTATCGCTTGGTATCGGCCGAAAGCAACTTAGATAGACCATGTCGCTATGTCGTTCTGCTGTCCATATTGGAAGTGTGGGAAGAGGAGAAATTTGAGGTGGGTATATTAGCACGGTGTTCTGGTGGTGGTCAGCGAATTAACGAGTCAACAGCGTTGGTCGTGATGGATCCGAAGAACCCGAAGAACCCCATTGGGCGGCGGGTATTCATGGCAAATTCATTGAACCGGGTTTGACCGGGTTTGAAATTTGACCAGGTGCTTGCCTGTCGCGTCGCCAAAAATGCAAACCAATTCATCGCTCAATTCAATTCGTTTGAGAATAGTAATATGGTTCTTGTTGTCAAACGGGGGACGGGTTCGTCTCCAGTATGTACACAAGCGGTAGCCAGCTAACGGTGGCTGCAGTGCAAAGGCATGAGGATGTACGTACTGTACCTACTTTTATACTAAAAGACTTCTACTAGAATCTTCTACTATTTTTCTGCTTTGCCCAGATTTCAACAGTCCTAACCTAGGAAACCAGTAAGAATTGATGTATGTATCATATACCAATGCCCATTTATAATTAAAAATTTCTCTACTATGCATCTTTCACGTATGCAGGAGGAGGCTCCTCCTCGCTATATTGGTCCCATAATGGCGCTCTATCGACCGCAAGCTCCTGCATGTAGGTTCCAAATACTGTGATATCCGCTTCCGTTTCATTTTTCCCTGCATGAGATGGCAAAGCCGGAGAACTTGGATGCGATATCCGCCCTCCCGCAAAACTTTGTACACTTCCCCGCACGGAAAACCCTCCAGAATGGGAGGGCGCAGGGACATTGGTGTCTGAAGCCAGGGACATTCTATACGTATCTCTCACTGATTCTCTCCCTTCCCTTGGCAGATTGGCTCCTGATACTCCTTCTTCGACATCCATCATAAACGAGTTCGTCAATGTCGACATTCTGGCTTCCGCCGAAGCTGACACAGGAGCATCATCTTCTCGTAGCCTCTGCATCATACTGTCCCGTTGAGCCTGTGCTGCGGGTCGAATTTTCAAATATGGGAAGATACCCTTCAAGGGACTCGGTAATGATATAGGATTTCTGTTCCTGTGCAGGCGTCGATAAAGGGATACTCCTAATAAAAGGAGTAGCAAGAATCCTATAACACCAATCACAGCTCCGATGATTGTCGACGTCCTCTGCGGCTCTCGCGGGCTGGAGTTGTCAGATGTAGACGCGGGGGTGGTCGCAATTCTGGAGGGATAGTTACATTTACAACCAGCGGGAATTTTTCAAAAATACGCACATCGTTGAAGTCTCACTACCCATCGAACTGATTTCGGTAGGACGGGAGGGGGCCGGGCTATCAAAATGTGAATGGTAAGTCACGTAAATACTCAGGTTCAGCCAGCAAACATACGAACTTCTGGGTTGCTGTCTGGGTTGCTGATTCTCCAGGCGGATCAATCGAAGGAGAATTGAGTGACAGTGGGGATTCGACAGAAACGGTATTGAAAGTCTTTTGACCGGGGTTGGTGCTTACAGATCTAGCCGTTGCAAGAAAGAAAATCAATCTCACTGCGATGTAAGGTTGGGAACGATTTGCACCTTGTACTCGACAGCGCTCTGTTAGTGGAATTTAAAAGGGAGATGGATGATGTCGACGCTGCCGAAGAGATTTTGAGCGAGGTAGTAGTCACAGCTGCTCCCTCAGAGCTAGTCGGTACAGGATTAACACTGAGAATTTGTCACACTATGAAGAGTGTGGAGACAAATGGACATACGCGAAATTAGCACTGTGAACAGAAATTGTCCCGGAACTAAATATGACCTCATTGGTACTGTTATTGATCGTTTCGATGAGATAGGACCTGTTTATCATGATAGGAAAATTCCCAATCCAAATATGAGACTCGAGGCGTTGAGGTTAAAGACGAAGAACGTACCCAGGAAATGGAAAATTGACTATCACGGTCCCCTCACGAGTGCCATTAACAGGCAGTGAAAATGGTATCCTTTCTACCTCATCCAACCCATGGGAGACATTTCTTAGTGAGAAGCGGAACTTGTCCGGGTCGTCGCCTTGAAGTTGCCAGGTAAGTGAGAGGGTCATACCAACCGTCGCATTCTTTGGAACTCCGTCCAGAAGAAAGCTAGTCGAAGCAGCAAAATGAAAAACGAATCTACCAGGCGACTTTAATACTTCTCCGCTCTATCATGGAAGACAAATGCTACTTACGAAACAAAAAAGAACAACATTCGGCCTCTCTTAGCCAGCAAGGGAGATGGTGCAGGTGTTGATGTGCGACACCGTATTCAATATTCAAATCAATAAGTGTGGAAGAGGGAGTCGTGATCGCGGGCTCAAAGCTAGGATAGTAAAGGCTCAGATGCAGTGCTCCAGAACTCTGTTAAAGAAGAAAGACAAGAAGGGTCTGTTGTCTTGTGTACCGATGAACAATCGTATACCAGTGTTTTGGATATGAACTCGGGATTAAAGACGAAAGCCGATCCACCTGATATCCTTGTAGAAGTCCGACAACAGAGTGCGCCCATGTGGAGATCTGATATGTGGGTAGTCAGTGCCAAGATACAATGAGATCTGATAATTGGTGGATCAGTAGATATAATCGATGTTCGTTACCCGTTGACTTTGAAAGACGTTTGATGGGGAGATGGCTCGACTAGAGTTGAATGGGGCTAATTGTAGGTTTCACAGTGGCACAAGCTCCCGTATCGAAGGCAGAGATAAGAAATCCTACTAAGAGATGTACGTAGAGGAAAGATCGAACTCTAAACCGCTAATGCATATAGAACATTTATCCTATTCTGACTTCTGTTTCAATGAGATATAGTATACGATCTATACATATTTCAGTAGGAAGTAAAACAGTGAACCAACTCGGACGGGACAACATCGGTTACATTCAACGCCCAAGGGGACTCCATGAAGTCCTTCAGCGTTCCGATCTTTGCTTTGGTATCCAGAATTTCCGCGTCGTTTTCCGCAGCTTCAATGTCATCCTGTCCCCGCCAGCTCACCCCTTCTAATTTCAAAAGTTTCTCCTGCAGACTATGCAGACGACCTTGTATGTCCATCTGTCGATCAGTGAGAGGTTTCTGCCGGAAACTCGTCGTTGAGGAACTGATGGATTTCGTCCCCATGCTATAGCCGAGCAATGTACTGGCTGAAGTTGGATATGGCGAGATATATACAGGAGGCGGGCTATCTCCGTGATTTGCGCTTCCTAGGTCTCGACGAGGAGGGTATTTGGCGTAGAGATATTGTACGAAGGAACTAGCTGGTGTATCGGAATGGCGCACCAATCGATCCTGGAAGCTTCGTCGTCGACGAGAGCGGAAGAAGATCAAGTAGACTGCGAGGAGAACAATAACGACAAGTGCCACCGAGCCTAACACCGCACCGACGATTAGACCCTTATCGGAACCATGATGCGAATGATCTCTGTGAGCGATCAGAAGCTACACCTAATGTTAATAAGACCGAAGGTTCCTCACTTGTTCTTATCCTGGACTTCGAATACAGAACTCGAGGCAATCGGGGTAGGAGGGTCTTGGTTCATTCTGCATATACAAGTCAGGATAACATCTTGTGAAAAGTTGCAACTAACGAATCATTTCGGAAAGCCAAGATCTGGTACTTGCTGACATTTGTGGTTAGGACGTCTGATTTGGAGAAAACAACTAAGCATACTCGCTGTGATTGAAAGCGATATTGACCGTTGCGTTGGCCGTAAAGTTGTTGACAGTAAGGGCGTCATTCGATATCTTGTTGCCTATAGGGTGATATTTCTTGAGAAGTACACCGGGTGGATCCCCTTCTTCATGTATGAGGATCACTGTCGTATTCTGTCCCGATATATGTTTTTCGTCTGGGATTTGTATCTGAAGGGCAAAGGAGACGGAAGCCAGTGAGAGTAAAATTATGCTGCCGGAAATGAGTCTATCAATACCTAGAAGATCACGTATAGACTCACGCATGAAAAGGACCGATAGACATTCCAACCTGTGGAAAGGGGGGGGGGGGAATGAGGTGTGAATTATGTGGACGGCCTTCAACCGATACAACCGTTGACTTGTAGGAGGACGGCTTCCATCAAGCGCGATGAAAATGTACAGCATATCTGTCAATTCATTTGTCGGAGAAATACTTTACTTCCATCCCGTCGTCTGTGAAGCGACAATCACATCTCTCGATGAACCTAGATGAAATGATATCGACTGGTCTCTGATATCAATAGCAGATCCAAAAATGCTGGGCTTGGTAGCATCAAGATTCCTTATCGGATAAAAATGTATCTGAGTATATGTGATGGAGAGGAAATAAAGTTAAGTATCTGATGAGTGTGATCATGAAGTTATCGCTTTCACGAGGACGACTGTAATCGAGCAGCAGAAGTACTGTGAAGATCAACCGGTCAAGCATGACTCCTTTGGGCGCTTGCAATTGATATCAAGATTACAAGCCCCGAAAACAAGATCCAGTGCCACACCACTGTTGCCATCTTTTTAACGAATGCATCGGTGGAAAGCCTAATGAATCAATTGTATAAATGCGTAGAGGGATTACGGCACAGTAATTAGAGTGATCTCTAAAATTATACGAGCCACTGAGCCATCGACTCGGTTCGCACAAGGACGGAAGAGCCGCTTCTGAGGGGCTTTATAACTGTAACTGTAAAGCTTCAACAGAACTCACGAAGATGGATCAGGTTTCATCGCTTGACCAGCACGTCGTCCGTGCGATACGTGCGATTCAAAGATCGTAACCACGCCAGCGTCACATAAGCGTAAGAATAGCCGCGGGCATTGTGAGATTATCAAAATGAAGCCTTTTCGAAGTAGCGAAGTTGAGACAGGATTACTGTCCTAAACATTTAGCTTCCAGGACGTTGCGAGGTAAGGATTGACCTACAAACCGTTGAGGCACAATGTCATCCGTCACCTTGCGGAAGTATGAGGAGATACTATCTGGAAGATTTGGCTACGACGCACAGAACGAGGAGTTGCCGAAGTGAGGCCGATAGAAATCATAAGTCCATTGAATTTGAACCCAGTTTTACGGGAGGATGACGAAAGGTCGGTAGTCCGGAGACCAGATAGTTCACCGCTTGTGCCATAAGACCTTGAAGCCAGATCATAACTCATCACGCTGGAAACGGTAGCATTCAAATATCGGGACTCACGACAAAGGGGTTCATGATTAGACTTCTGAAGCACGGTACGACAATGGCTCACCCGGTGTCATAGTACTTTTGTTACGCCGTACCAGAGGAATATCTTTGCTCGCTGAAGGTGATAACGACGGGGGGAAAAGAGACTCGTGATGGAAGCTTGATGGAAAACTGTGAATTTCCAATTTGAAATACAATCTTTCCCGTGACCAGTTATGCATTATGACGTATCTTACTTACTTCCGACTTGGCTTGAGCCTTTCTACATTTATGCTGTGAAATTACTATGAACGTGGTCGACTACAGGACTCAGATCTTCAAATTGTTTGCATTTGAAAGTCTTACTTTAATTTCGAAGGAATATGGTGGTGAGTTGGGTCACAGTGCGGATACAGCTCGAATAGGTATATTCTGGGCTATGACGTACATAAGGGAGTGATACGAGCATAAGGTACATCTACTCTAATCGGTCAGTGTAACTACAGTTATGTGAATAAGGCTGAATAATGTAGTGGCGCTTACCGGTGAGCACCGGATTCCCACTTAAATGAAAAACTCTATCACCATTCATATAGTGTTCAGTTTCGTTCAGTGTCTATGCTCAACTCATCAAGATGGCGACTTTTCAACTCTCGACACATTTTCTGCAACTTCTTCTCCGTATGCCAGAGGTGGATCTTGCTCATTATCTGGGGACCTCGCTGATTCTCTGTCAAGAATGAGCTGCTGTATCTGGGCCCGCAACCTTTGTATCTCTCCGGCCGATCCATTGCTCATCGCACGAGGTTTCCACTGTGAAACCGTGCTTTCATGCTGCCCGGATTCCTCGACAACAGCATGAATACTTCCGCATTGGACCATGCCTCCCGAGACTGAAGACTCCAGAGCACTGTCATCAAGGCGAACTGGTTTTGGGCGAGGATTGCACTTGGTTGTGATGTAGTTTAGAAAAGGATTTGGTCGTGTAAGGGAGTTTCGTATAAATCCATCCTGGATACTCCGACATCGACGAGAGCGGAAGAAGATCAGGTATACTGTGAGGACAATTATGATGGTAAAGGCCACCGAGCCTAACACCGCACCGATAATCAGACCTTTATCGGATCCACCTCTGCTGTAAGCTATCAGAACCTGAACTCAATGACAAAAGACGGAAGCGTCCTGACTTCTGGTCATCTGATAACAGGTGATGACCGCCCTGTACATCAAATTCAGGACTCTCTGCAATCGTACGATTCGAACTGGGGCCTATTCTGAACATTAAAGTCAGAGAAGAGTTCCCGTACAAAATTGCAGATAAAGATGCATACTCGTGAGCTAAGATACTGTGTTTCCTGAGACTTTTGGTTAGGACATCCAAGTTCTGGAGCAAAATAACTATACCTACCCGCTCAGACTAAATGTGATATTGAACTCTTCGTTGGCAGTAAAGTTGATGACTTGAAGGACAATATTGTTTGTACGGTTATTTTGAGCGATTCTCTCGAGAAATATATCGGTGGGATCCCCTTCTTCATGTATGAGAGTCACTGTCGTGCTCTGTCCCGCTATATGTTTTTCGTCTGGGATTTGTATCTGAAGGGTAAAGGAGACGGAAGCCAGTGAGAGTAAAATTATGCTGCCGGAAATGAGTCTATCACCACCGACATTACATGTAGACTCACGCATGAAAAGGTGTGATAGACATTCCAACCTGTGGAAAGATAACGACGAGAATGAGTGCCTTCAACCGTTACAAACGTCGCCTTGTAGGGGAGGACTTTCCATCCAAAGTGCTGAAGAAGACCGGGATCGAAGGAATGTCGGTTAATTCGTTTGTCCGAGAAGAACCTTTTATCATCCTTGTCATCTGTTGAGCGACAATGGCATCTCTCCATGGACGTTGATACGCATGTTGCGTGTCTACCCTTAGATTTTGCGATTTTGTATGAGATATATACATACCAGAATCTATATCTACTTGAGTACGAGAGCTATTGCTGAGACTTCGAGCAGATAGCTAAGATCCTGTGCAATGAGAGAATATACAGAGTCGAAATACAGGACTTAGGAACAGTACCTCGAAGGATTGAACCTACCAGCCTGAATATTCAACCTGTAATCGGTCTAAACAGGCGAATATATGCCATAACATCCCACTCATGCACGATCTACTGAAACCAGAAGTATCTAGTCCCTTAATATGGTTGACTAGCCCCCAGAAGACGTGAATAGTTCCCTAATGCGACGATTAAGTCCCCAATGTGGTTGACCAGTCTCAACAGAAGGGAATATTCTCCTAATGCGATTGAATAGCTGTGATTAGTTGCCTATGGTTTGCAGAATATTCCGAGGCAGTTCAAGCTCTAGCAAGAATAGATAGAAAAGCATGCAAAGATTCGCACTCAGAAGCGAATATTATCCCTAACATGGTGGAATATTTCCCCTCAGATTGAAGCTACAAAGTGACTCGCCATTGCTATTGCTTGATAGTGACTTTGGACCTGTAGATATTCTGCAGACGAACCGCATTCCAGAAGAATAGCCATGAGGCTCGCATCAGTGATCGGAATATATCAATTATTAATTGATCGGTCAGGAATATTCCCCTGGTTGCAGCTTCGGCTAGTTGCCTAGATACAGAAGATAATGACGGATCACCCATTGCATGGTGTGGTAGTCTGGGCAGCGAGTGAATTAACTGGTAACCAGGCTAGCTAGCTTGGTAGCACCGGAATATTCCCTAGTCCAGCGAAGAATGATAGAATATTCTGGCTCCAACAGCCATGGAGACAGTATCTAGATTGTCTGGACCGACGAAACCCTCAACCCAGTAGTACATACCCTAGACCCAGTCGGATATTAGCTTATACAGTATGACTAGATATCCGTGGTAGATCGGACTATGTACAGTATATAAAGGCCTCCTAGATGTAATATACGGGAGGCAACACCCTCCCCACGATTTGACCCTATAAGCACAGTAGCTTGGGCGATTCAAGGGCCTTGGAGTGGAACCTCGGAGTTATAGATTAGTTTGTTAAGTCCAGGAAGCTTGCCATCCCTTAGAGTCGCACCTTAGCCAGTGAGCAGGGCGATTCGAAGGCCTTTGTGCATATTCCTTGGGTGAGACGAATATTCTTTAAGTCCAATAGAAAAAGATAAAAGAATATAAAGATTATTTATATATTTTCGAGTTTGAGTCGGCCAGTGAGCCATAGTATCAGCCAGTGAGCTGTAGAGTCGGCCAGTGCGCCATTATAAAGCCAGTGTGCTATAGAATTCGGCCAGAGTGCCATTAATATCAGAACACAGAATATTTCAAGTACCAAGATGAGCAGTCGTCGTTAATATACTTTATTTGCTCCCAAACCTATTATATATTCGCTAAGTCGAATTGGATAGCTTGAATACCCTCAGAATTGAAAGAACAAGTCGTATATTCGAGCTTCTTGCTAGAATATTTGCGCACTTATCAGAATATATGAACTTCATACCAAACTAGTCGGTTTGCAGAGGTCTTCTATCGATCTCAAAACACCCGAACTTATATATTTGGTGATTGTGAAGCGCAAGGATTGCTTAGGGTTGAGTATATACGAGTTTCACTGGCTGTATATTCGATCTAGGTTTTTCCCTGCACCGTTACCAAGCACATCAACGTGATGAGGTGCCATCGCTTACATGGGAATTACATCCCAGTTGGTAGCATCACGGATTGTTAACCGTTTCGCACAGGTGAGAGAGACACAGAAGTCGTGGTACTGGGCTGCTCCTTTGGGCACTTCCGATGTAGACGGTCAAGATCAGGGTCTCCATGAACCGGAGTCCTTTTGACAACACAATCATTGGCAGATGATCAGCGCTGCCACATTTATGTTACTTAGGATTTGGCCAAGCCTCAGCGAATCAATCAAATGGGTATTTATAACGCGAAAGATGAATGAAAAGACGCGTCAACGATCGAATACAGGTGAATCAAATGGGCCCTGCTGTAAGCAGCAAAAGTTGCCCTAAAAGCACACATAAGGTAAGTGACGACAGCGAGGCCCTTGCCATTGCAGAAAAGTCGTCTCTGAGGGAACTAAGCGTTTCTCAATGCAAAAAACTGACAGTGCTCACGATGATGTATTGGATGATGCTGGCGAAGCCAGTGGCACCGCATTGACTGTTTGCCTGTTGAGTAGAGATAAGATCGATTAGATATCAGACATTGCAGGACGTACGTCGAGCCCGATCTTCCTGACGAGCCATTGTCGCCATGATTACTATCGTCGTCGTTACCGTGACCATTGTGGTCATTGTGCTGTTTGTCATCTGGTGACTTGGGTACTTGTACTTGTATCTTCTGACTCTTCGCGAGCAAGTACGGGGCACTGGAAACGTTAAGATATTTCGGGCTGAACCGCTCATAAGGGAAACTTGTGTGACCATTGCAATGAATCGCTCACTCGGAAACATTGCAAGCAATCACTCGAAAGGTTCTAAAATTGGAGGGATGAGGATTCATATCAAGGTAGAGAGAGAAGTGATACTCGCCCGGTGCGATGAAATGTAATATTAACAGCCATATCGGCTGTGAAGCCAGTAATATTAGTTACGTTTCTGGAAACTTGTGGAGAACCATCGATTTGTAACTTCGTCAGAAAAAAGGAGGGTGGGTCGTTCGGTGAAAATGTCAATTTGACAGTGACATTCTGGTTCTGGAGAGCATGATCTGGAACTGAGATATTGAGCGCAGAGATGTATGGTGTCCGAAGAGCAAAGGAAAGGCTTGAGCAAAACGTCGTTATACGAAGAGATACTAGTCTGCAAAGTACACGTACAAGAGAAGTAGGGAGAGCATTGCTGCCAGCGATGAGGAAAAATGAATGAATGAAACTCTTAAACGCTGGGGGTGTGTAGGAGAGAGTTATAAAACTCCACTTTGACCATCAGGATATGGGGTGGACGACTTGCTTGGCAGGAACCCTTCCTCGACGCCACCACCTTGAAAGTGATCGTATCGGGGGCGCGGTGTCCTCTAGTAGTCTAACATCACAGGGGCGACGCAAAGTGCGGAAGAAGCTCACATAATGTGTCTTGGCATTAATTAGACCCCGGTAACGAAACACGAGCGATCATCTCAAGGCTAGGAAGACGTGGAGAGGCTTCTAGCTGATGTTATTATAGCTAGTTGTGAGCCACTGTTGCTAGGATGCATGATACATGAATAAATTAAATCAGACACACATCTATCACGCACTGTATGAAGAGCGCTTAACTTTCATCGGGCCCTCACGGCTAGCATCATCGGTATTTTTAGAATCGTCCATGCCTTCGGCGCCGCCGGGTATACAGATGTTTATCAATGAAGAGGAAGCATCGACAAGACTTCGCTCAGCCACCGCCTTGGTATTTATCAAGAATAATATGACGCCAGAAAGACAAACACATGAGGGCTTAGTTGGAAAGTTTTCATACTTCTAACCCGATAGATACTACGTCGAACGAAAGACATTCTTGCCGAAATATCAATGAGCTCCGGTGTTCTTTCTATAGAACGATTCTCCGGTACCGGTTTGTTAAACACAAGGGGTGGGTGTAGTGGGGAGTCTCGGGACGAGTAAGAGGCGGACGGTACACACATGGTAGAAGTAGCCAAGAAGTAGCACAGTATTTATCCGTTGCGTGCCGACAGCCACGGTCCGGACTCCAGCCCGATCTTCCCCGAACCTAAATTCGGGACGAATTTAAGTATTCTTCTCTAATACAGACAGTGACGAATGGGTGCAAAGTGCGAGTGCGAGAAACTGCGCCATACCGACGTAGTAAGTATTTCGCATTTATAAATATGTAAAGCATCATGTTCGAGGCTTCTATAAAGTACTGCTCGTTTCGGAGTGTCGTTCATCTTGGAATCGAAGTTCGATATGTATAGTTATACGTCTATTAAATTGACTGCGGCTTATAATTCCACGCTTTGCACTAGCAGATCCTCGGACTTCAAGTAGGTTTGGTCAGAGAACAGTGCTACACCAGATACCCACGAGAGAGGCGCAATCTACTGGAAGACTTTTCATAATCACTGCTCCGTACAGTTCAGCATCCTAGTTGGGAGACATTATGTATCTTGGACGTGGTGCTTTTCTTAGCATTTTGTAGGTACGTTAAAAAACAGAGCATCACGCAGCTAGAATAGAAAGGATACTTGTTTCCCCTCATTTAACATCCTCACAGCCAACTTTGGAGTTGAGAGTTTCAATGGCGACAAATTAGATGCGAACATCGTATCACGACAGGAATATTTATACTGGGAATTAAAAACTTTAGCCTATTTGAAAGACAATCAAGAAAAGCAACTGCACGCCGATTAGTGGGGATCAAGATCGAGCATTTTAATATAAAGGTTGTCCGCGTCCACATTCCCTGTAAAGATAACCTTGAAGACATGAGTCAGATACGCCAAACCCTGAATAGGAAATCTACCATATAAAAGAACAGCGCACACATGAGTGACGAACGGAGTTCACGTCTGTACCTGTGATGCGCAATATACTGAGGCGGAGCCTCCTCCTGCGGACGTAAAAGATACATAGAGAGGATTTCAATTATAATAGGCGTTGGTATGTGATACTTACATTGTCGATTTTTAATTGGTTTGCATCTGTGGGTGACGCGATAGTTGGCGATAGGCAACCATCCGGGTCAGTGAATAGCCGATTTACCGTTCTTCTGATCAATCCCGGTCAACGTGGTTAACTTTCCAACTTGTTGACCACCACCACAATTCCCGCTGCTCAAATTTCTCCTCATCCCACATTTCCAACATAGACAGCCAAACGACATGGCGACATGGCCTCTCTCTAACTTGCTTTCGGGCGATACCAAGCGATGCCCCGACACTCCATAGCATCTGGACTTGAGCGAGGGCAAGTGAACTGTGAGATACGCACGGCGATACCATACGCTGTCATATCTTTTAAAGGTAATGAACATCCGGGCGCCTTTGGGGATCTTGAAGACTACGAAGTAAAGGAGAGTGGCTTTCTCCGTTTCTCGACTGACATCGCAGGGGCATATTTTACAACGCTGTTGAAGATGAATATATCCATCCAATGATTCGCGTCGCAGAATCTGCTCTTAGGGACGAGTAGGTGCTATAATATCAAGACCTACATCGTTGACAGTACGACTTCAAGATCAATGCTACTATGTCTCTCTACAGCTGCTAGTATCTCAAAAGATTTCCTCGTTGGTTAAAACACAACGTTTCAGCATATCGGTTACGATCTGCAACTAGCCTTCCTCCAACACCAAACACAGAGAAAAAAAAATTCCCTCTTCTTGCCGTTCTCACGTGGTGGGGTCAAGGCGCTTCGTCGGCTGATGGACGTGCGCTTTCAGTGGCGGCAACCTTGTCACACTAGCCTCGGCCACAGAAATAGGCTACTTACTGGTTCTTATGTCCACTTTGTCTCGTCCCCTTGCGAATTATTGTCCATATGTTTTATGTCCTGCCAGCTTGTAATCCCTCGCCGGGTGTTTTTAATTGAAGGTTTCCTCACTATCCCTGACACAGGATGTCTTCTCCCGTCTTTTGATGCAAAAAGCAGTGCAATTGCGAGGCCCGTGTTAATCAGGGAGACTCCTTAGTTGCACGATGCCGTTCAAATCATCTTTGAATCATATTTCGTTGAAGGCTGATCGGTAATGTGCATTACCATTCATTGTATCTTACTGAACTGCATATTTTTGCCTAAAGTGATGCCTGAAATCTAAGCGACTTTCATCATATTGACATTCCTATCTGAAATGGCGGTGTAAAACGGATAATCAGTATCCAAGGCAGCTGATAGTTGAGGTGTCTCTCCTGCTCAAGGGCATTCAGAGGTGCATCCGGATCTATAACATCTGGGTTTGACCTCTACTCCAGCTTTGTAACCCAGTACATAGTGCGCATGCACGCCTGCCGTGTCTCGTTTACTGGATAAGTGAGGCTGGATGTTGCTCTATCTCGCTTTGTAAGTCGTGTTTTTCATCTCATGAGAGCAGATGAATGCTTAGATTTCCTGGAAAGATTTGGTTTCTGCTTTGCTACTTCCATCGGCTTTAGATTCGGTGACATCACAGCGAATGCGACCGTTGGCACACCCTACACTCTGACATGGTATCTTGACCAAGGCGATGACCCGGACAAGCTCCGCCTTGAACAACGATTGACAGCCCAAAATTCAGGCGATGGAACGCCCATACCTTTCTCGTTTCCTAGTAATGGTACCTCCAGCGGGACCGTGCTTGTCACTTTTGAAACTCCCGGGTGGGTCTGCAATATGTTGATTGAATGTCGAATCTCATATTCCGACTTATCATTGTTGTAAAATAGGGAACATTTAGTTGAAGCTTTACAGAGCGATACTAGATTCCCTATATCTAGTTCCCGTTCAATTGGTGTTAGCAATCTTGAATCCGAAATTAAGCCCATTTCTACCCAGGCAAATAAGTAGGATCATTCCTTTCTTCAACCCGTAAAACGAGTGGCTTATATTTTTTCCTGGAAAGGACTAGCTCTACTGGTACATTGGTGCAATTTACATCAAGCAGGCCTTCGTCTTCCGCGCTAATATCTTCCACCTCTCCGAGTTATAGTAATGGAGACTCATCGACTATGAAGTACATTGGCATGTTGCTCCGTACATATGTGGATGTTGCTCAATGCTTGTGGGTTTAACAGATCCTTGGAACCTACAGGTAGTTCCGCCACTGAAAGTATTCCAAGGTGAGCGTTTTGAGTTGCTTTTAGATCCAAATCTCACCATCATCATAGCACTACTACTACCCCCAATAATCCCAACTCGAATAAAGCAAAGCAGGTGTCGACAATCATCGGAGCCGTATTTGCCGTGGTTATGTTCTTTTTATTCCTTGCACTAGGAGTAGTTCGTTATTGTTGCCTGCATCGGAACCGCAGGCATACGCCATTACCCAATCCCAGAGCTATTCTTCAATATCTACAAATTCACCCTTCCTCTCAGCATAGTACAATTCACAAACAACGAGGAAGAGGTGTATCTGTACCAGCCTCAATGGATGTGCTGAGATCAACATCCGTTAACTCTGTGATCGTGGATTTTGATGTCGAAGGAGTCCCAGGAGCCAATCTGCCGAGGACACCTACCGAACTGCTGACGACGCGTCCACTCTCCTGGGCCTCAGATCGCAATACCTTTGGGTCTGATCCCTCCCGTTCCGAAGGCCTTCCCGGACGGAAAAATATTCACATACTGGCCGAAGAGCCTACGCCCCATGCAAGTACTTCAACTTTGCCACCTCGTGCAAGGAACGATGAAATGGCAGAAGAGATCATAAGGTTGCGTACTCAAATACAGCAGCTTATCGTCGACAGAGTCTCAGGATGGGAAGAAGATAGGGATATGGACCCACCTCCGGCGTATGTAAGAGATGTGTAGAGAGTTGGTCATAGGCGATTGAAGCATTACGATTGTTATAACTTATTAGAGACTGGGAGAACAGCGTCATTTTGGACTCAGTCCCAGGTACTACATTCGTATGACATAGTGACCATTTTTGTTTCGAAGACACTTGTCAGTTGTCGAGCACTTCAAATTTAGAGGCTTTGACGCGCTGTTGACGTCACGGAGACAACACGGGAACGTTCTCAACTTCTTTGTGTTCATTTCGAATCAATGGTTTCCAGGCCGGGGATCTCTTCGCACTTTCTTGACGTCCGAATACAGGCCTGTATTTAATTTCGCGCACTCACAAGCAGCTACTATGGCATTAGTCATCTCTGCGGTCTCCGATTCAGCGAAGCGATATCGACTGATCTCAGGTGTCAGGAACAGATCCAAAAATTCTGCTGTAGTGTGGCCCCTAGCAAGAGAGAGCAAAGAGAGAGAATATCTAGTGCAATGTGCCGTCACGACGAATCAATAAAACCCCGATGCGAGGCTTTAAGAGCCTCCAAGGTACGCCAAGATTGGAGCGGCCGTCAACCAGAGTTCCTTATAGTACATCTCTCGCATTCACGGTGGGACTAAACTAAGCCTTAATAAATCAATAAATAAACTTATTTATGACGCGTGAGATTAATGATAAGACGCATCAATGCCCAGCTCAGGTAATGAATCTCAAAGAGGCACTGGTATAAGCAGCACAGTCAGCCCTAATGGCATAAACAAAGCTATCGCAGACGGCGAAGATGCAAGTGCAGAAGAGTCGTCTCTGAGAGAACTAAACACATTTTCACTGAAAAGTTTCGACATGGCTTACAATGACGTATTGGATGACGCGGAAGAAGCCAATGGCACCACATTAATTGTTTGCCTGTTCATCAGAGATAGGATGGGTTAGTCTTCAGACATTGCACGACCCACGTTGAGCCTCCCGATCTTCCTGATGAGTCATTGCCACCGCGATCATTGTCTTCGTTACCATGCTCATTGTGACCATGATTCTTGTTGTCGTCGGGTGACTCGGATCCTTGTACTTGTATCTTTTGACTCTTCGCTAGGTTTTGATGCGAACTGGAATGGTTGAGGTTCACCGGGCTGAAACTGATCATGAGAGAAAGACTGTGTATGGCCATCGCAACAAATCGCAGCTCACTTGGAAACATTGTGTTAGGGCTGACTCTCACGTGACTCGTAGTCGGGCAATTGGTAAGCTGTCTCGTGTTCGGACAATCACTTTGGCCAATGCCTCGGATGACTCAAGGTGATGAAAGAGGCGCTTACAGAGAGGCTCTCAGCAAGCGAGCAGACAAGTAAGATTTATGTGAAGGTAAACCTTAGCTCAAAGCTGAGGTTGTACTGTGAAATGTAACTACTTAAATACTAAGTCGCGAGTACTATTAATAGGTACTAAAGTTTTGTCGAAGCCAAAGGGCATGCTGGTCGGTCGATGAGCATGCAATATCATGCATTGTCCATCATGAAAGTTTTGTCAAAGTTGATATCGGTGATGAGGTGGCAATGGTGCGTAAGCATGATGACACCGATAAGATATGATAAGACTAGAAAAAGGAAAAAAGTGAATTAATCGTAACATTACCCTCTCGTTAAGGCAGACGTCCCGACTGCCCTAGGGTTCGTCTTGTTCGTCGCATTGTATACAGGTTGTGACTTCCTTCTCGCTTTCTCTGTGCCAGTAATCGTTGATGAAGGTTTTCCAGACTTCGCGATCCGGTTCTTCAATCCAGAACTTCTTCCCATCGGTGCGTTCTACTTGGTAAAACATGCTCCAACCGCCTGTGACTGTGTTTTCGCGATAGTTACAATCAACTATCCGTTTTACTGCTTTCTCCGATCGGTCGATGACTTTGCGAGCGGTCACTACAGCTTGTGTCTCGGAGATGCTGTTTTCATAGTCTTCTATAGCTTCCTGGGTGTTGGCCATGTCGTCTTCTCGGACCCACGAGTTGTGTTCTCGTGTCCAGCCTTTCCACTTGATGAAGTAATCGGTTATGAGGCGTGATTTTTGTCCTTTCTTGCCTCGGACTCTACATGTGCGGGAGTCCAGGACTTCTTCAACCTCGTATTCTTCCTCATCTTCAATGAGGTCAGGTGGGGGTGCAGGAGGTTGCTCTTGATTGGGGAACGCTGGTGGTACGTATGGCGTTAGCAGTTTCTCGTTGAAACGGGGATGGATCTTCCAGTGCGGTGGAAGTTTGAGTTTATACGTGGAAGCGCCGGTCTTCTCCAGGATTAAGAATGGACCGACACGTTTGTCGTCGAGCTTCTTCTTTGGCCGTGGGAGGTGAAGGTGGGTGGAATCAAGCCATACTCGGTCTCCGATGGCATAGTCAATGGCGTTTCTCTTTCTCTTGTCATACTGGTCCTTCATCCTTCCGGCCGTTTCTTCTAGTGCCTCCTTGGCTTGATGATGTACTTCTTGCATATTTTCTGCGAATGACTTGGCCGATGGGTTGGTGAAAGCGGTCATTTTGATGGAGTCTGGTAGGATGTGGGGATGGGTTCCATAATTGGTGAAGAAGGGCGACTGGCCCGTTGCGGAGTGAATGCGATTATTGTGAGCGAATGCTGCTAATGCGAGCCATTCGCTCCAATCTGTTTGTCAGTGATTAATGAAGAGGCGGAGATACTTGTTGATCTCTTGATTGGCCCTTTCTGTCTGACCATCCGTTTGAGGATGAAAGGCTGTGGAAGCGTTCAGTATGATGTCGAGAAGTTTGAGGAGTTCCATCATAAATTTTGAGACGAACTGTGGTCCTCGATCCGAGATTACTGTCTTGGGCATTCCGTGGTGGGCATATATATGGTCACGAAGGAGTTTGGCCCATCCTTCGGAGGTAAGTTCGACGTTACAGGCGATTGGGATGATCTCTTTGGAGAATCTGTCGATGACTACTAGAATGGCATCATAACCGTTAGATTCAGGTAGTCCCGTAATCATGTCGACGGAGATATGGGTCCAGGGCTCGGATGGGACCTCATTCGGATGAAGAGGTGCGGCCTTGGGGTGGGTGTCCGTCTTTGTTCGCTGGCATGCTTCACATGCTTTGACATACTTCTCTACTGTCTGTTTGAGCTTAGGCCACCAGAACTCCCTTTGGACGAGTTCTTTGGTTTTTTTGATTCCTGGATGTCTGGCCGTGATGTGATCATGGTGGAAGGCAATGATTTCCCCTCTAAGCTTGTCGTCTCTGGGGACATAGATCCGCCCGTCATAGTAGAGGAGTCCCTCCTTCTCGGATATGCCGCGCTCATGGTCGAGGGAGTTTTGAATTCCCTGGTCCCACTTGTCGTGGTTATGAGTGGCGTCTTTTACATGCTGGTGAGTTTCGCTGGTGGTGGGCATGATCATTGCCCGGAAGTGTTCTGGCTGAAGAACAACAACATCATCATTGTCCTTCTTCCCTTGGTCATGATCGTCTCTCCGGCTTAACAAGTCGGCCTTGCGATTGGAAGTGCCGGGCTTGTGATGCAACGTGAAGTGATATTCGGCTAGTTCAGTGACCCACCGGGCTTGGCGATGATTTAACTTTTGAGGTTGTCGGAAGTACTGCAGGTTTTGGTGATCGGTCCAAATCTCTATGTCTTCGAATGCACCCATGAGATAGTGTCTCCATTCCTCCAGTGCAAGCATGATTGCGAGAAGTTCTTTGTCATATATCTCGTAATTTCGCTCTGTCACAGTTAGTGCCTTTGATAGGAAGGCAACTGGCCTCCACTTCCCATCCTGTTCTTGGCTAAGAACAGCGCCTATCGCTCCCTCGCTTGAGTCGGCTTCTACCCTGAATTTTCCTCTGTCCGTGGGGAACGCCAACACCACATCTTCGGCCATTTGCTTCTTGAGATGCTGGAAGGCCTCATTTTGAGCTGCTCCCCAGGTCCAAGGGGCGTTGCCAGTGAGTTGCGTCATGGGGCAAATGATTTTGGAGTAGTCCTTGATAAACTTCCGATAGAAGTTTGTGAAGCCCAAGAAGGACTGTAGTTCCTTCTTTTTGGTAGGCATGGGCCACTCGGTAATTCCCCTGACTTTGATAGGGTCCATTCATACTGATCCCTCGCTGATGATGACACCGAGGTATTCAGTTTCAAGAACTTCAAACTCGCATTTTTCTGCTTTCAGGAATAATTTGTGTTCCCTTAAGCGCTGTAAAACCCGCTTGACAATCCGTCGATGTTCTTGGAGGTCCTTGGAAAAGATAAGGATATCATCCAGATAGATCATCACCTTACCTTCCATGATGAGGTCATGGAAGATGTCGTTCATCATCCACTGGAAGGTTGCTGGTGAGTTGGTTAGTCCGAAGAACATGATGGTGGGTTCGAACAATCCTCGATTGGTCTGAAAGGCGGCCTTGGCTTCGTCTCCTTGTTTGATCCTAACGTTATTGTAGCCCCACCAGACGTCCAATTTGGTGAAATACTTGGCTCCATGGAGTTTATCCATAAGCTCAGAGATGAGAGGTAGTGGGTATCGATTCTTGATCATCATCTCATTGAGCTTGCGATAATCTTGTACAGGTCGAAGAGAGCCGTCCTTTTTCTTGACGAAGAAGAAGGGGGACACAAAGGGGGACTTGGATGGGCGAATTCGTCCTGACTCCAAGTTCTCATCGAGGAACTTATCCAGCTCTTCTTGTTCATATCGGTTGAGCGGATATACCTTGCAGTCCAGCGTGGATTTGGCATTGGGGATCAGTTCGATTGCATGATCCCAGGGTTTGCAGTTCGGTAATTCGTCGAAGTTTTCTTTAGAGAATAGGTCTTCAAACTCGCGATATTGGGGAGGGACCATTTCTTCGAAAGTCTTTTTGGTCTTCCCCTCAGCAGCCTTGGCAGCTAGGTCATTCGCGTGATGTACTGCACGAATTTCTAGCTCTTCCCTAAGATCGACCATCAGGATCATTTCTCCTTCTTCTAACTCCTCATCCCAGGGATCCTCGGGATCGGCATCCGGAAGGGGGAAGGGATTCTTCTGGCACTGGCATCGGGTGAAGATGACCTTGCCAGTGGTCCAGTTGATGACCGGGTTGTGGCGGAGAAGCCAGTCGTGCCCTAGGAAGATGTTGCCCTTGCTGATGTTGGTGACGGCGAAGTCGATCCTCTCACTGTGTCCTCCTATGGTCATCCATACCTCTACAAACTCAGTGATTACCCCTGCCTTATTCTTGGTGCCGTCCGCATTGTATACAGAGATTGGAGCCACCGCGGGTCGGGTAATGAGTCCGTACTTCTTGACGTAGTTTTCGCTTATGGTACTGCCAGTACACCCGCTGTCCACTAATGCTTGGGCCTTGAGAGTCTGGCGGTTCTCTAGCGTTTCGAGTTGGACATCGAGGAATAGTTCTCGAATGCCCTTGGTGCTTACTCGTCGCTGGTACCAAATTGGTTGGCTCAACTCATAAAGCTCTTCTCGTGCTTGTTCTCCCTCCTTGCAAAGCGAAGCGAGAAGTTCGTCGTCGATCTCGTTGACCTTTTCTTTATGTGCCCAAAGGTGGAGCGAGGCGAGTGCTTCCGAATCCGTGCATGCTTCCCTGACGGCCCAAAGGGTCCAGTCCACGCCAAACGGCTTGAACCAGGTGGACTTCAGGGTGGAAACACTCACTGGGTCTGATTCAGAATGCCTCGCCCTCAATGTTTCTTCTTCCTTCTTCTCTTGTGCCTTGGCCTGCATCATTTTGAATGACGTATTGTCTTCTTCATCCAGGACCTCGACCAGGGTGGTATTCTGGACCTGTGAGCACCGCGCATCCGATGCTGGAATCCTACTTGATCCATCGATGGTCGGGGGCCTAAGAGGGTCTTCCCTGGTTGGGGCATGCTCCTTCCCCAGAGGTCGCCCACTGTCGGCTGCTTCGTCAGGATTCGGGGGTTTGGGGAGCAGGTTGCTCCGGGAGTGACCGCAAGGCTCGTCGGAATGAACGGAAGGAGTTGTGAGCATCGCGTTCTTGTCGCATAAACCGTGCTCCCACGTTACTTCCGGGTCCCTCGGCACCGGCGCCAGATCCCTATCCTTTGTTGAGACGTCTTCTTCCATTGGGGTCGTGGGCGAAGGGGGTGCTGTCTCGATCGGTGTGGTGTCTCCGAGAGAACGATGAGGGCTGCAACCCTTTGCTTCTTCTGCCAGGCGAGAGGAGAGGGGGTCGTGTATCCGCGACGATCCCTGAGCACGAGGCAAATCATTGGGGATATGATCGATGGGCATCGACCTCGTACTCCCGCCTTCGTCTTGAGGTTTCCCTTCAGCGACAATGGGCTTGGCCAGTCCAGGGAGCACCTCCTTCGTCCTTAAGGACTGGGAGATCCCTGACATTGTTTGGACAAACTCTGGTCCCCATCGAGTCTGAAGATCCTGGAGGGTAAGGAGTTCTGGGACAGAAAGTGTGAGCGAAGGAGGGGGATGAGTCTCGCTTCGCTTCTGGGGGATTTTATAGATTTTTTCAGATGGAGTCTGAATTCGTTGTGATTCTTTTGGGGTGGTCTCGGGGGACTGTGTGAACGTGGCAGGTATATTCAAATGCGTAGATAACAGAGACGTACGTAAAATATTGTTACAATCAGGTAATGTCCGCACAGCGGGACCTGATGACCGACCACCCAGAGAGGAGGATTGGGCCGAGGAAGTGGAATCACTCACTTCTTGGCCTTGCCTTTTACCTCCTCAATCTTTGATGTCGAGGGCGTCTTCTCCTCGACCTTCTCTTCGTGACTGTGTCCATGTGCTTCCTTATCGTGAAGCTCCTGCAATTCGGCTTCTGTTAACATTGTGCGAAGTTGGGCCGTCGTATATCGCCCACTTTTCGGGTCTCTAGGCCGCTTCGGCTTCTTGCAATCCTTTCCCATATGTCCTTTTCCTCCGCAGTTGAAGCATCGACCTTCCTTTCAGAGGCGATCTATATCCATGGGTTCCCTGGCCCCTCCGTAAGTAGTCCACCCTGAACCTGTCGTTCCTTTGCTGACAGGTTTGTCAGCCGCGGAACTTGTCACACTGGAAGTTCCTTTAGAGGAGCTTCCGGCGTTTTTGGGGCGGTCGACGTATCCGATTTTGTCGAAGGCGAGCTTGCGAGCCCTTTCATCGTATATGTTACAAACTCGTCGCTTCCACTCTTGATAGGTGGAAGGGATCATGACGCCCAGGTTTGCGATGGAGTCGGTGTAAGACTCAGGGACTCCTCGACGGACTGCTCTGACGATGGCGCTTCGTGGGCCAAGGTCAGTGAGTTGGTCGGCTTGTCAGGCCAACTCTTCGAGGCGTCTGAAGTACTTGGATGCGGTCCCTGTCATCTTGAGTTCATTCATGCGTCGCTCCATAACTTCTTGGAGGGTGGGGTCGCCGTACTCGACCTTGAGGGCGGCTTTGAATTCGTCCCAGGAGAAGTATCGGTATCGCCCTTCGGCTTCACTCCAGAACTGGTATCGGTACTGTGACCACCAGCTCTGGGGTTTCTCACCGAAGAGTGATACTGCGAACAGGATTTTGTTCGCATGAGTGGGGTAGTAGGCCTTGAAGACGGTGAAGTAGTCTTCGCATGCCCCGGTGAAGTGATGAATGTCGCTGCTTTTTCCCTGGAAGTCTCCAGGCATCCGGATTAACGTTGGCTTCACCTGAAGCCATGGGTCCTGTTCCTGGGTGTCGCCGGAGGGCCAGTATGGGGGATCTGGGGGGTTATATCAGGGGGGTGGTCGAGGCACTGACCATCGGTCAGTTCGATGGGTTGGGCTGCCATATCTTCTAGGTACCGGCGCTGCGGGTCGTCCTCGAGGTTGGGGTTGGTCAGGAACATCCTGAAGTTCCTTTGGGATGGGTAGGTTGTTGGCAAGGGCAAATGCCCTGGTTCTTTCTAATTGGGCTACTAGCCCTGCGGTGAGGTCGGGGAAGGCATCCATGTCGGCTTGGAACTGCTGTCGTCTTGCTTCTGCTTCTCCGGCCTCTCGTATACGTCTTTCGTCGTCTGTCTCCATTGGTTCGCTGGGTCCTGCTTCGCCGGACCCGGCGAGCAATCTACTCTTCCCTTTCCAGGGATTGCCGTTCTGCTGCCATTCTCTGGGCGGTTCGTCGGGCATTGGCCTGGGCCATTCGTACATGGGCCAGATGCTCTCGTTCGTGCTCATCGGATCTCCAGGTTTGGAGTATATCCTCCAGGTTTCCCTGGAGGGTTCGTGACTCCTCCTCTGTCCTTGGTCGTAGCCCTCGTATATAGACTCCAGGTGTGGGGCCATAGTCCTGCTCGTGACGGTAGAGCTCCTCAGTTGGGAAGAGGCATAGTCGTCTGCGATGTTCCTCCAGGGACTCGTCAATTCCTCCTCGTCTGATGTAGTCCTCTCTTCTAAGGGCCCAGGCCTGGGCACGATAGGGTCTGAGGGTAATTCGCTGCTGTACTGAAAGGGAGGTCCAGGCTCGGGCTGAAGCTCCCAGGTAGAACGGATTGCTCTCGAGCTCTCGTCTTGCGAGCCTTCACTCGTCTCTGAGCTCCCTAGGGGGCTGGTCGGGGTCCTCCTCCATTCGCCGTAGGCAGAATGCGTTCTCAGTCTCCCAAGCTCTTCTTCGTCGGAAGTAGGAAGGTCTCCCGATATTGCGGATCTGAAGTCTTCCTCTTCGGAGGTCGCTTGGGTTGACCCATACTGATGAGTGTTCTGAGATGCTGACCTCGCTGAGGGGCTCATCATCCGGGCTGCTTCCCTGCCCCTGGGGTTCAGTGGGTCGGGGGATCTCCCTGGTAGAGGGCTCATTCGGGGAAGAGGAGGGAGAGGTCGTGGTCCGTACAATTGATGTCGTAGGTGTGCCGGGGGGGGTCCAACCAAGGTCGTAGAGGGGGTCGCGGTGTATGTGCGCTGTCTGACTGTAGAATGCGGTGCTTCGTGCCGCGATGACGGAGCTGCTTGCTGAAGGCGGAGAAGGGTTTGTAACTCGGAGGGTCGGACAGGGTGGGGGTGTGCTAGGGGAGTTGGGCTCATTGCCCTCAGCTGGAAGTACATTTGTACTGCTTCGACGCGACTCTGTCTCATCATACTCGATAGTTCCAGGCCCAACGTAGGCTCAGATAAGTTCTGTGATGTCTCCCTCGACAGAGGAAGAGCGAGATGCGGTCCTAGAGGACTGCCTAGTTCCAGAGGGGCCAGCGATGGGGCTTGGGCTTCTTCCTCTTCTTCCATGATAGATCCCGGCATCGGTCTCTGGGCTGGGGGCTCCTGACCGGTCCTGCCTATTCGGCGAGACTGGGGGCATGTAGTACTGGTCCCTTCGGTAGGGCTCGTATGTCGTGTAAATGGGCTGAACTTGACCATCGTAGGGAGGGATGTAAAAGTGTGGGAGGGTTGGGGGTGGATAGGTTAATGGTCTTCTAGGTCCTAGTCCATGTCGTTCGAACCAGTCTCTGTTTCTGTAATAGACAGCAGCGGTGAAAAGGGCTAGCCCTACTAGTGCTGCTGCTCCTATGAAGGCTCCTATGGCCTGATTTCTGAGTGTTATTGAAATGTCGGGGGTTTGTTGAAGGGTCATATGGAATCCTTCCTGTGTCTGGCATCGTGGAAGGGTGAGGGAAGCTTCGAGCTAATTGTTAGGGCTGACTCTCACGTGACTCGTAGTTGGGCAATTGGTAAGCTGTCTCGTGTTCGGACAATCACTTTGGCCAATGCCTCGGATGACTCAAGGTGATGAAAGAGGCGCTTACAGAGAGGCTCTCAGCAAGCGAGCAGACAAGTAAGATTTATGTGAAGGTAAACCTTAGCTCAAAGCTGAGGTTGTACTGTGAAATGTAACTACTTAAATACTAAGTCGCGAGTACTATTAATAGGTACTAAAGTTTTGTCGAAGCCAAAGGGCGTGCTGGTCGGTCGACGAGCACGCAATATCATGCATTGTCCATCATGAAAGTTTTGTCGAAGTTGATATCGGTGATGAGGTGGCAATGGTGCGTAAGCGTGATGACACCGATAAGATATGATAAGACTAGAAAAAGGAAAAAAGTGAATTAATCGTAACACATTGGTAGCGAAGACTACAAAGTTTCTGAAAATAGAGGGATGAGAATTCAACGTAGGCTGGTATAGAGGCATGACACTTGCCCGTCGTGGTGAAATGTAATATTTGCCGTCGTATCGACAGTGAAGTCGGTAATATTGGCCACATTTCCGGAAAAATGCAAGGAGCCATTGATCTTCCGAAACTTCCTCAGAAAGAAGCACGGAGGGTCACTGGAAGAATAAGTCAAATTGATAGTGACAGTGTGATTCTGGAGAGCATGGTCTGGGGCTGAAATTTTGAGCGCTGAGACACACAGTGTCCAAAGAGCAAAATAAAACCTTGAGAAAAATGATATTACATGAAGAGATACTCATCTGAAAAGTACACGCACGAGCGAGTTAGGAAGAGCATCTCCGCCAGCGATGAAGAAAAATATACGAATGAAATTCTGAAATGTTGAGGGAGTGTAGGAGAGAAATGTAGGACTATTCTTTGACCATCTCGATATGGAAACAATCCTCTTGAAAAGATCTATTCGCCACCACTGGCACCACCTTGAAAGTGATTGTATCACGGTGCTGGTGTACTAGTCTAACGACATGGAGGCGAAGTGCGGAAGCACCTCACATCATGTGTCTTGGCATTCACTAATCCCCGGTAGCGAAGCATGAGAAACCATCTCAACACTAAGAAAGTATGGAGAGGTTTCCTCTGACAGTGATTATTATAGCTACTTGTGAACTGCTGTTGCCAGGATGCATGAGACACGATTAAAGTAGATCAGGTGCACACTTACAATACATCATAGGAAAAGCGCTCCTTTCATCACACCCTCACATCTAGTAGAACATCAATAAGTTCGAGGGTTCTTTCAATAGTAGCGATTCTCCTTTAGTCTGTTGAACACGAGGTGATGGGGATGAGTAAGAAGGAAACTGAAACCACGTGGCAGAAGTGGCCCAGTAAGCATCCGGTCCGCGCCGAGTGCCGTTCGTCCGAACTGAGGTATTCTCCTCTCAATACGCATGGAGACGTATGGGTTAAAATTGTGTTTGCATTATGCTATACAGAACATAGTGTTTCGCATTCATCAATACGTCATGCATAGAGGCTTTCAATCCTATCTAATACTTATGGTAAGCATAAAATACTATCATTTACGGAGTCTTGTTTGCCTAGCTAAGTTCGACAGCGTAGGTAATATACCTGAAATGTTGAATGATTCTGTCACGCAATGGGTCTTCAACCCAGAAATGAATACAAGCCGGGCATTTATTGACAGAAGAAAGCTAGGTCAAAGACACGATTACATGGTAGAAAGTTGAAACCAGAGGTTAAGTTAAAGGAAAGGCTGAAAATGGCGCATATATAGCTGCCCGTACGCCATACGTAAACAGAACTAAAGGAATGTTGCAATACTAACTCTATATAAATTCACACCGGTCATATATGTCTATTGAATTTTCTGCCGCCTATGCTTCTACGCCATATTCTCCATTTCGCGGATCCTCAGGCTTCAAGTAGGTCTGGTCGGAGCATACCGAATGCTTTATTGTGACGCGAAGCGCGAGACGCGTACGAAGATTGTACGAAGGATCACAGACATTGTTCTTCACTTCCGTATCTAATGCAACACGGAACAAGATCAACGATGGAGCGATAGCCTACAAAGAGAGTTAACACATCGCTCCAATTGCCAGTGAATAAGGAGGGAGAGATGGCATACACTCATTTGGCCCAGTGAATCAGCAAGGATAATGCTAATCTTAGGATCCGCATTGAAGAAGGCAAGGAATAAAGTCGATGTAATAGCAGATATCGCTCCCGACTCGACGATCATCCAAATGATGCTCATAGATGGCTTGGACGTTGAGCCAGGTTTCCAAGCTCCGGCTCGCTGCGACAGCCACCAGATACGAGATACAATCATAGTTGTAACGGAGAGTTGCGTGGCGAGAGAAAGCGAATACGAAGCTTGAAGCCAACGGTAAAGGATCTGGGCAGATTCCGGCCTGCTATCCATACATGATATCTGGTATATGGAAGCGTAGCCGCAAACTGTAGACGTGAGGGATAAGGTGGTAGCAAAATGACAAGGAGAGTGAGCACTGACGGCCGAATGCCAGAACCATGATCGCCTGGAGTACGTCAGCCGAGAAGAGTAAAATTGGACCCGCTAAACATACGGGAGGCACAGACACCTTCATACTCTTGTTCCAAATGACGTATAATCTCCAAAGCATTATTGCGTCACACGCAATGCACTAAGTGAATGTCATGATAAGTAATACTTATCTATGACATAAAAGCAAGCTCACATTCGTGATTGCGGCAGTCTCCTGGAGGACGTTAACCATCCGGGTGTTATTTTCCCAGTAGAAAATAGCACGATTTGGGTCCTTCAGCCAGATGAAGCCTTCTATTGTAGAGCGCAGACACGCAGCTATGTGGATTGTTGAAATAATAAACTGGAAAGTCGCACTCCCGAGTAAGATCCTACAAGAGGAGAAGGATGATTCTGGTATTTGTCACTGAAAACATCCCTTGGTAAGAAAGCATACCACCAACGACGCCTGATTAATAGATTGACACAGCTGAAGTAAAGGACCAGACTGAGAGGCGATTAATATTGTCGGACTCAAAAATACTTGGAGTACATACTTGACGCCTAGAATATTGGGTCCATCAACAGGACACTCGTTAGATATGTTATACCGACGTACCATAAAGAACAGTGCTACACCAAACACCCACGAGAGACGCGTAGTCTACTGGAAGACTCTTCATGGTCACTGCGCTATACTGTTTGGCATCCCCAGTGTGAGACATTATATATCTCGGATGCGGTCCTTTTCTGAGCGTTCTGTAGGTGCATTTAAAAATAGAACGTCACGCAGCTTGAGTACGAATAGAAAGGATACTTGTTTCCCCGTATGTAGCATCCTCTTACAGCCTGCTTTGGAGTTGAGGGTCTCAATGGTGGCAAATTAGATGTGAACATCGTATTACGACGGGGAGAGCTCTACTGGGAATCAAAATCTTTAGCCTATTTGAATCACAAAATAAAGAGAAAGAACCACATGTAGATTAGTGTGGATCAAGGTCGAGCATTTTAATACGACAACCGCACGCCACATTGCAGAGTAAGGACAATGTTGGGGAGATGAGCTGGAGACGCCAATCATTGAACAAAAAATTATACCGGAAAATCGTGAACCGCTCTCAAGCTCATAGTGCCGTTCATCTGACATCACCTGTTTTCCGAACCTGTACATCATCTTTGTATTTCCCTCAATACAGTGACTGAACCTTGGCCGTCGATAGTCGGCAAAGGGCTGGACGACGGACGTCAATTTCGAAAATGGAATCACTGGTTGATAAATGATAAATCCTAGTATCTGATCATCATGTAGCGAGAATGCCACATACCTCTTAGTACAATTGTTTTCACAGGTATATAATAATACCAGCTGCTAGCGGCAGCATAACGTCTGTTGTTATGTTGCAAACGTCGTTACTCATGCCAACCTGGATGACATCAGGAGGCAGAGGAACCCTGGGCACGTTCAAATGCTTATAGGTAAATCTAGCATTTTACGCTGCCGTTAATTAAGTGGTATTCACCACAGAGATAGACAAGGCTTACCAGCGTCTTCTGGAGGCGGGGAGAAGCAAGGGAGAGGTAAGAGAAGCGAGCAACCGGCCCGGTTGGAGGCGGCAATCGAAGTCAAATTGAAATATTTTCGAGTTGCGCTTTGATGTGCCATTCTCATTGGCACATCTTAGGTACGTTATGGCGGCACTGTGGCCATTGTGTTGAATCCACTAGGCTCTATGTGCGAATTTGAGTTGTATGTGTAAGAGCGTTATGATTTTATTTTTTCGACGTCTTGGCCAGCCAAGCTACTTGTAAGTTGTCGGTGAGTATCGAATGTAACCGTTATGATTTCATCCCCGAGACTAACGATGGCAATTTGTCTCCAGGAGTCAACCAGCATCTGGTACCTATCGGCAATGCCAAAGCGTTGGGCATACATCTTAGCACCTCACAGAGATCTGCGTTCAATAACAATACACCAGTTCGGGACCATGGCTCATGCTATAGTGCCCGATGATCCTCCCGTCTCCGAGGATTCTTCCAAACAGCTTGCACCGGAAACTATGGGAGTTATACGACGAGTGATACTCTGCCAATATTGGTTTATGCGCCATACTGGTTCTATACAGGCAGCGAAGCAAGATTGTCACCAGAGCACGACTAATCCCAATGGACGATATGTTTTATTCCAGAGATGATGGTATGATTCTCTACATCACTTATTCTGTGAGCTAATATCCTGGCCAAAGCTTGATGTGATTTCTCTGATGGCGCAGGCGGTCATGCAAAGAGACCAGCACCGATGCTTCGTCACCGGAATTGCATCTCAGAATGATACTGATATAGTACGGATGTTTCCTCGTTTTGCTCACTCATACGACTCTTTTGCTCATATGGCATTCAGTGTCGATTTCCTCCCCTAAGAGATGATTAACATCCTGCACCCCAGTTTTTCAGAAAGCCTCTAACGCTGCATTTCTTCACAAGGACCTCATCCCCTTTTCCCATAACAATATTTTCAGCATCGATGTCTACGTAAGATCGCTTTCAATTTGTGCTTAGCTCCAGACTGCTAACTAGTATCTCTTAGGGCGATTATTGTGTTCTCACATGCTTCTCCAGTTCCAGCCGCGAGTCAGCCATCTTCCCGAAGATTGCCTCCTCAGAGACAAATTTCGAATATCCTCAGAGTGTGTATTCTCGAAGGCGACATTCGCGAGGACTATTCATCGTTCGTTGTTATCCGAATGATGGATGGGGTTGGGGTCAATTTCGTTGCCAGTGACGAGACAGTCGAGCTGGCACCGATAATAGATCTTGAATCTTCGATGCAAACCGTCCGATCTTGGTCCGATCATTAGTAAGTCTATCTGGGCGAATGTATTGGGGCAAGCTATGTGCCTTCGGAAGATTCAGACGAAGAGGAAGGAGATCGGTTTTATAGTTGACTGTAATACTGTTCTATCATCTGTGCAATGAGGCGGCACGAATTAGGCAAGAACCCTGAACGACCGAACCGGCAAGATCGGACCGAGGAATTTGAACAAGAGCAAAATTTGTAATTCAGATCACTTTGCCCTTTGACCATCACCTCGTCGCTTCGAACGACGAACAAGATGTACGATGGTGGCTCCGACGACGACGACCGCTTGGAATATTATGATGCTGCACCTTCTGCATCGATATCAGCACGACGTGATCCTGATGAATACAAGCTGAGCAACGCGCTCAAGGTTCCTCGTGCAACGACCTACACGGCCCAGGCGCTGTACGAACAGATCCTGACGAATGATATCAACTTAGACCCCGAATACCAGCGAGGTGAGCCATGGTGTTGAATCTTTTTTTGTGTTCCTTTGTTGATCGAACCTTGTAGATGTTGTCTGGACTCAGCAAAAACAGACAGGATTGATAGATTCTGTCTTGCGGAACTTCTATATCCCACCGATAATTTTCGGTTAGCTGCTGGTCTCTACTCTAGGGCTTGACTCATGGAAGTACAGCGGTGAATACATTCGACGACGGTACAGAAACGAAGACGTGTATCGACGGCAAGCAGCGGCTTACGTCAATTCATAGGCGCGCGCTCACTCTTAATTTTCTTCTTTGTTTCTGATAAATTTCTTTAACTCCTCAACAGGTTCATGGATGGCCTAGTGAGTGGTCTCATCTCTCATACTCGTCATTTCTGATGGTCTTCGTCGTAGATACCCCGTAAGCATTGCTCGGGTCCTTCATCGTTCGCCATTAATGAAGTGTTGTTATTCCTTTAGACCAAGACCAGTACGCTACGATATTTTTTCTGCCTTTTCATCTATTGACTATACCTTCTTACAGCGAAACAGGTGACAAGTATTGGTTCAAAGATAACCCTGGTGCGCCCAGCAAACGGAAGAAGAACCTACTCCCCGAGTATCTTCGCCGTATGTTTTCTAACAAACAAATTGTCTGTGTCGAGTACCAGGACTTGGCGGATGATGGCGAGCGGGACATCTTTCAACGGGTCCAGTTGGGTATGGCCTTGACTCCCGCAGGTACGTCTCCTTCTATCTGAGTATCCCCTCGCTCACGCCCAGTCAGAAAAACTCCAAGTTATCAATACTCCCCGAGCACAGCTTATCCGTGAGCTGATGCATGAGTACCCTCTCGAAAATCTTCCGTTTGATCGTGCGCGCGCCACCGATTTCCGTTGTTACGCTATGGTTGCGCACATTGTCATGAATTACCCCAATGTCAAGAACATTGCTGTCGGTGCCACTCTGACAAAGTGGCTCGATGTCCCGGCGGATGTGTCGGACTCATTCAGGACGAAGATGGTTGAATCACTGGAACGTGCCCAGGAGATCAATGTCCCGGAGAAGAGTGGCAAAGGAAAGGTTTCTCCAGTGGAGGTTATATTCATCGTCGTTCTCGCCAATGTCGTCAAGGATCAGAACGTTCTCGCAGCATTGGTGAAGGAGATTCGGGCAGATGTTCGGGAGGCTTTCCGCGACGTTCGAACGAACGTTTCAGTTGGGAAGCACATGCTAGAGTTCGTCAAGCGTGTAGGCAAAGGGAGAAACGGGAGCAGGTATCTACTGGAGGATAACAATGACGATGACGAAGTAGAAAGGAAGCCACTTCCGAGGAAGGGTAGAAAGTCAAAGGTGGTGAAACAGGCGGAGGACTCCGACCAGGCTGTAGGGAAATTTCGTGAATTGCGAGGGGAGAATTCTCCAAATCCGCAAAACTTGCCATCTCCCAATACTGTCGTGTAGATTGTTTCTTTTTTTTGTCATCATTACGCTATTTTGTGCAGACTTCTCTCTTCAACGAAGTCCCTCATACTTTCTATATCATTTGTTTGTAGTTATGTATTGTCCTCTAAATTCCTCCTTGACGAGAGGCTGCGAAACTAAGATGCAAGTTTCCCCGAACGAGTGTGAGTTGGGAACTCTGTTGTCTCATATGTCTATTGTGCATCATAAGAAGGAGGCCCTATGACATACGACTCCTAATAGAAGGCCATTGCATTTCTGTAGAATCGAGGATCAGAATACGCAGAGATCAGATAAAGCATGCTCGCTTACACGACCAAAATCAGCTCCAGACCATCGTTCCTGAAGCCTCGCAGCCACTGCCACCCGGGCAGCTAAAATTTTTCCTTGAATTCATTCTTATCAAGCCAGCAAAGTCGACCATTAGTGCCTTCAGTCGAGAACAACATTCCGTCCTCGACCTTTTCCCACAGCGACTGAACAAACAAAAATATATCTTCCAAGGTACATATGCCCCGCCCGGCAACGAACGGATACGGGAAGCATCCGGGCCACATTCCTGCGTATTATCATCCCTCTAGATTCACTTTCTGAATCCCGAACTTATTTCAAGGGTCAAAGAAGATGGGAACCAACCATCGAAGGTAAGTCAAAATATTCATCTTGGCATAGCAGATGATAACAAATGGTAGTAGAATACGATGGAAAAACTGCATGATAGTGTGAATCTCCCGAATCTAAAGGCATCCCCGATAGCGGGTGGAATTGGAATTGTATATTTCAGAGTGGTACAGCCACTGCCCCGATTTCTCTTCAGCGGCCCTTGATATACTCTGTAGCTTTGAACGGATCCAGGAGAGGCACCAGGGGACCAAAGTTCCGAACGTCCGGGTGTTAAGTTCAAACGATCGGCGAACGTCATCAGATGAAGCAATTATACTTCACTCTTTCCCTCGAGAGAAGAATGATACGATAAAAACTACTGAGACTAAGGTCGTTGAAGATACGTTCAATGGTCCAACGAGGGGTCTTGATGCTTATACAAGCAGTAGGCTCAGACTTCTGTATTCACGCATTTAGTTCACAATGTTCTGATAGGCCGGGATTGAAAATTGGATCGACAGGTATATATGTATGATCCCTCCTACATTGCAGAAGCCGAAAGGTGCTTTGCATCACTCGCAAGCGTGACTCCATCAGCGAGCGTAATTCCTCTGTACTCATCCCCGCTCGGGTACCCAAATGGACAGTCATCCGAATGGTGCTTGACCTTGATTCTGCGACACTTGAAACAACCACCCCTTCGTGCTATGAATTGCCTTTGGCCGACTGTGAGGGCAGGGAGACCAAGGTGATTGATGACCGGGATGCCGATGGATAGTGGGGATGGCGATCTCTCCGGCTTTACTTCCGGAGGCATCGAGATGGCGGGAGAGGGAGAGATGCTCCGAGTACGGCGCCTGGAGTGGCGAGGGGCAGATAACAGTGAGGGCTCCCAATGGCGGTCAGTGTTCCGTTCGCTGGAGCGATGGCGGTGCCTTCGATGCGCTCGTGACGGGGAATGGGATGGAACACGGCTGGATCGTGAGATGTGCCGAGAATCACGAGAGCGCGAGCGCTTGTGTCTGAAAGTGCCTGTCTCTCGAATGCGGCCTGGGGACGGGGGACGCGATACAATAGCCTTCTGCACGTTGCTATGAGGGTCCCTTCCAACTCGAGCGTCTCCTTCAAGGCGCTTGATCTGTAGGATCCACTTCATAAGATCAGCCTCCTTCTTCACCGACGCGTCATTCTTAATCACAGCCGATAAAGAAATGTTCAAGTTTTGCTTGAAATGCGAGAGAAGATCGTCGTTGCTGAGATGGTGCGGAGTGTTACGGAGGAGAGTATTTTCGGCGCGTAGCCGGGATATCCAATGGGCGACTGCTTCACCTTCTGCCTGCTTGGAAGATAGAATAGAGTCCCTGATACCCGTATCCCATCCACGAGGTAAGAAAGTAGCGTGCATCTCTCCTACGAACGAGGGAAGGGATAAGCAGCAAAGCCTTCCGATGTCGGACATATACCAGTCCCGAACAAGGGGATCTTTGAAGCCGGTGGCAAGGTAAGGGATAGGCCTCGAAGGACTGAGACCCTCGGCGCTGTGTATATAGTTCAATGCCATGAACTCGTAATCCATAAAGTCTTGAGGCGTGAAGTCATCGATAGAATGGTTTATAAAGGGCACCTGAGCGCCGGATTGGTCCAGTCGCGGTATATTTGACATAACGGCACCGCGAAGCAATCTGAATGGCAGGGTTTAACTCTATCAAAAGGCACAGAAGGTATTCACGTACGTTGTTGCAAAGTGGAAGAAGAAATAAAGCAACGCTGGGCTTTGCCAACGAGACTTGGATAGAAAGACCAACCGACAGTCGAAAAATATTCGCGACCGAAATAAACCCTTGGAATGCCTTGGAAACCGAGACGTTGTGGATCTAAGAGGGAAATAGGCTGTCGACGGGTTCTTTTACGTTTGTAGATCCTGCGCATTGACAATAAATCCGGCATAGGTACAGCAAAGCATTAGAGCTTCACGACTCTGTTGAACAACTGGGTATCTGTCGAAACGGCGCGCAGCCAGTCGATAATCAACGTCATGGTCGGGAGGAGAAAGTGACTAATCTTGCGCCCATGGCAAGTTCCGAAATGCCGGCGTGGGAATTTGACAAGTGTAGGTTCGAAACCGCCGATCGATTAAAAGTACCGTCAGCATAAGCACGTGGGGCAGAACAGCCATTTCGGCAGCGCTGGGCCGCAGTTAAGTTGCAACGTCGAGCTTGCCCAGGACACCTCCCCTGCGACAATAGCTTTCAAAAATACGTTCCTTCTACTCCGATTAAGATATCGAAGAACATCAAGTAGGCACCTTATCAGTCCAGGGGCTATGCTGACAGTATCATTTTTTCAGCAAGGTACCGCATCATGGCGAACATTGCACCGATTCAACAAATCCCACCCGAACTTCTCACTGAAATTTTCTTACGGTTCTCAGATATCACATACGATATCTCACACATTGGCGAAAGCGCCTGGATTCTGACTCATGTCTGTCGGCTTTGGAGGGATGTAGCCCTACGAACTCCGCCCCTCTGGGCGTCCTTTGCATACACCAACTCGACGAGATTTCCGCTTAAATTAATCAGGACGCAACTAGCTCTCTCGAAACGGGAACCACTGTCGTTCCGTGTGGACTTCGCATGTGACGCGTTGATACCAATTGAGGTTCTTTTGAAGGACACCATAGGTTTATGCGTTTTCGATATTCTTATGGCGGAGGCCGATCGATGGAAGAATGTGACCCTCCACATTCCAGATGATGCCCTCGGCTTGTTCCTCGAGATTATCACTACTTCCCAGGACGAGTTCTCCCTGCTCCAGTCGTTCAGTTTCTCCAGACAGAGGGTGACATACACGGAGGACATCGCCATACCGAGCTCCTTGTTCTTCTCAGCCCCGACTCTCTCCACCATCAGTCTGTTCCCTTTCATCGATGTCATGCTTCCCTGGTCGCAGCTGACTGAAATCGAAACCAGTCGCCTTCCTGTCGATGCTGAATTCATGATTATTAGACAATCGCCGCTCCTGCGAAAATTGGTGACAACGCTCCGGTATGGCCGCGAAGAACTTACAGTGTTCACCGTCGAACCGGTCGTTCACACTGCATTACGCGTATTTGCGCCGATGTACACATCTATTCTACCACACCTCGTCCTTCCCTCGCTAACCGAGCTCGTGTTCGACCTCTTCGTAGACAGAGATCCACCTAACGCACTGTCAGACTTTATTGGTCGTTCTGGATCTTTCCTCCGCTGTCTCTCTCTCCGGGTCCACCTGCAGTCACCTGCTACTGCGCTTTCCGCAGGCTTCGAACAGCAGTTTGTGACCACATTCTCACAGATGCACGCTCTCGTGGAGCTCCAAATCGAGTTTAATTTCACGCCCATGTTAGAGCACGAGCAGGACCTGGGGCCGATTCTTCTGGATGCGTTGCAGAGCAGTCCACTCGTGCTGCCGAAACTTGAGAGCCTTGAGATTAGGACGAAGAGATGTATATGCAGCTTGGAGGATATTGTAGGGCTGGTTCAGTATCGATGGGTCAAGGCTCTGGTTGATGGGGGGAGTGTGACGCGGTTGACGGTGGTGGATGTAGAATGTGATGGTCTACGGAAGATGTCCACAGGCGATGCCTTTCACTGCTTGCAGAATTTGCGGAGGTTCAAGAAGGAAGGTCTGGAGTTTAAAATCGCTATGTAAGGCTCTACTGTTCGTTGTCTTATTTACGCTGAATGCTTTTCTTGATAGTAATGGGGTACCGTTTGACTGGGAATCGTATACTGTTGGACCTCCTCGATTTGACTCTCTAGAAGTTTCGGACACTTTCTCTGATACAGATTCGATGGACTAGGCTCTTCAATAAACGCTTTAGGTATTTCTAGTATGTGTGCGCTGGACTGTTATATGCTTCGAACACGCGTTTGATGTATGGCAAACACCCCATGTGAGCATCGACATAAGTACCATCGTTGAGGAAAAGTACAACGACGTTCCCGTACCAGGCCGTGTGAGGGGCGCAGCCTGTCAGATCTGATATTGCGAGATTCGTAGTCTGGTCTGGGGAACGCATGGTGTACTCCGTCTGTCTAGGAGCATACCATATCTCAACAGGTAGGAGACTCCTCACGACCCTGCAAGCCAAGTTTGTAGGGTCGAGGAATTTGGTGAGGTTCGGAATGACGTTGACGAGCGCCAGGTCCGGACCGCATTCATAGTTGAGGGGAACCTTGATGATTTGAGGTTTACCTGCGTTCTGAAAGTCAGTGGTGTCGCGATGCGCCGGGGTGTCCATTGATCTCACTGCTGTCGAAAGGAAATAGGATGCCGTTGATGTCGTTCCTAAGTTCTGGTGGAGCGGCTAATACTTTGTCGATTCTTGGATGCTGGTCTACGAATGGGTGAGCAATGGGAGCGGAGGATAGATGATTTTCTATGGTCTGGAAGATGCGATCTTTAGCATCGTAGAGAAATGTGGGGATCAACGAAGAACGTGCCGCTTGATAACATCGACTCGAGCACCAAAATATGTGACAAGAGCATATAGCGGCAGGTATAATGAGGTCGAGTGATCCTCTGCAGCCTTGGCAGGAGAAGAAATTCATCGTAAGCGACGATATCGAGGTGAGAATAATGACATTTGTTGATGAGAAGAGTAAAAAACAGAGGTGGGAAATTTATGCGTTATGCCACCTACAGTTGTGCCACTAATAACAGTTGTCTTTGTCCGACACTGTGTGTAAAAAACCGGAGCCGCAGTTGCTTTTGTGCTGGATACATGGCGAAAACTTGGTGAATATTGAGATAACAGATACAATACATGGCATGAAGCTCGATGGATGATTTAGAACCGTACTAATACGAGTTTAAAGCAAAGAATGTTTGGAAGGAAGTTGGCTTTTTTTAGTTGCCTTAGAAGGGGACAGCATCTAGGATATATATAGCCATCTACACTTTGAGCTGTACTTAAAAAAGGATATTAAACTGTTACGGGACCGAAAATACACCACGCTCTGCTGCCTTGATCGGGGCCGCTCGTACCGCAAATGCAAAGGGAAGGTGAGAAAGACTGAACATATATGTAAAGAAGTCAGAGGATCAGGTGGCGGCATAGATACAACTGTAAAGTCCTCCACAGTGCGAGAATGCTATACACAAAACGGAAGGCCGGTTCTAAGAGAGTTTGGTTTTCGACCTGTATCTCGGGTGGTACTAATTGGTGGGGATGACCTTGAGACAAAAATGTCGCTTGTTGTCAAAAGGACGGGGACGAGGTCTTCGATTAAGTCTTAGTACATCCTACGGAGCCGTCATTTGTGAACTAGATTGACCTATTTGCATCTTTAGATGGCAAGATCGTATTACCGGCAAGGGTGTGATTCTGTGGTCAGGGATATGAGCCGAAGCCCGCCAGAGAAGTGAGGATACTCTGGTAACGGGTATCCAGGCCCAGTTCAGAGCCTATAATAAGATGGAGAATCTCATAACTGGTGGTACATGAGAGGACACTTACAATTCCAGAGATTCCTTTGGGAACTTGAAAGGACAAGAATCTGAAACCTGATCATCAAGAGGTAGGCGCCTCTCGCATATTTTCGTGTAAGTCTCCTTCAGAATTCCTCTGACCGAGCGTCGAATGCCTTTGAAACGCATAGCCAGAGACGGTATAGTTTGTGAGCTAAAATTAGCAATGTAATCCAAATTTACGACATACAAAAAGGTCCGTGCCGACGGCACTGATGAATTTTAAATATGATCTCTTCTTCCTTTTCACTACGTCCTCATTTTTGTCTGATTCATACCACGCCGCACCGAGGGTTCACTGCAGCCCTTTTCTCGTGGACGCAATTCTGCGTCTCAATCTAATGATAGAATCAGGTCTGTGTGTAACGGTACACTCAGGACAGAAACAGGAATAGCATTCGTAGCTCTATGCACTGCCGCGACCATTTTCTTCGCATATCTTGGGTCTGGAAATGGAGACGCTATTTGACATCCCGAGGATCGCTGTTGGCCCTGGTCATTGGGCACTACTCGCCGTAGATTTGGACATACTGTCATTGACGCTCCTCGGAGTAGCGGGTACGGCAATACAAAGGTGAGCTCCATTTCCTCGCTTTACTGCTTACATCCTTTTTATCACCTTCAGACCCGCCGGCGACAGCTGTTTCATGTTGCTGTGACATAGTCACATAACAGCCTCTGATCTCATTTCCCCCATGGAAAACATACCAAGAGACCGGAATGCAGTCCTATTACTCAGCTTCAGAGTCATATTCTTTGCTGTGGCTTACAGCCTCAGTGCTCGGCAAGGCTTGGTACGGACTTGGTGCGGCACCAAGGCCGACACTGTCCGACAGCTCTGTCAAGAAAAGCGTCCAATTTCTTCAGGTACAGACAATATTTAATTCGACGTCAGCCGCTGATCTGTGCCCGAGTTTCTTCTTCGGATGGTCGCCATCGGTTCCTTCAGCGCATATCAAGGACGGAACTTTACAAAATCCTCGTTTTGCTGGAGCCGATGAAGAATTCACTGGAAGATTTTAATGCGCCTGTTATCTTTGGCGTCTAGGCGGCAGCGAAACTACACACCGGGCTAGATGACCGTCGTGTCAGATATATTGTAGCCACTGCATACACCGAACAGATGTCATCTCAAAACCTGAAGCCTGTGCACGTCCTTCAATTGCCTTCACCTACAGGCGTGTTTCAGGCTCCCCCTGGGCCCTGTCCCTCTTACGACATCCAGGAACCGGTACCGGCCACTCAATATGGATAATGATCCTCCCCCTGCGTAAGGGGTTGTTGGTACTGTCGGTGATAATAACCTTCAGCTGATGCGCTTAGTGCGCACGGTGGGGCTTCGCACATTTATGTGGGTTCGCGCGCTCAGCTGAATCAAAAATTCTCTAACGTATTTAATTTTAGGGCTTTCAAATTTATGGTGATCTACATCCTGTATATAAGCCAAGTCAGCTGGGGTAGCTATTTTATCCCTCAGCCCTCCTCTTACTCCCGCTCCATTCTCAGTCCATTTTTGGGTGTGCTCTGGCGCTCAGTTCATCGTAGAGTCCGCCATGAGTTTGCACCTCGTCCTCCTCGCGCTGATCAGCAGCGCGTTCGGCCTCGTCTATGAAAAACTCTCCGACCTACCAACAACAGATTTTGATTTTATCATCGTTGGCGGTATGCACCTTGCATATATGCCTATTTCAGTCATCTTATGAGTACCTTAGGCGGGACAGCAGGAAACGTTATTGCGAATCGTCTCACTGAGCAGCCAGATATATCTGTCCTTGTCATTGAAGCTGGCGGATCGTACGCTTCTCGGCTATACTTTGTTTACTCGTCCTCATTTTGTGCTTAGTACAGCAGATGTCCTCGTGTCCCAGGTCCCCTTCTTCTGCCCAGACACTGTCCCTCAAACGCCCTTGGACTGGAACTATACGACCGTTCCACAGCCTGGGCTCAATAACCGTCCGATATCCTACCCCAGAGGGTTTGGATTAGGCGGAAGTAGCGCAGTTAGTACGTTCATTCATTTCGTTCTTCATCATCATCGGAGTGGAAATCTAATTATAAATGCTAGATTTCATGGTGTACACCCGTGGATCTTCGCAAGACTATGATCGTTACGCTGCCATCTCGGGCGACGAGGGTTGGTCTTGGGACAACCTTCAGCCTTATATCAAAAGGGTTCGCGTCTTCTCTGCTTCGAGAACCGCATCTGACTTCCTCATGTAGAGCGAACGTTTCGTTCATCCTGCCGACAATCACAATATCACTGGCCAATTCAACCCTGAGGCGCATGGTTTTGACGGCATAATGTCCGTAACTCTTCCTGGCTACCCGCGCGGAACAGATGGGAGGGTCATACAAACTACCACCGACCTAGCTGACGAATTTCCATTCAATTTGGACATGAATTCGGGTTATCAACTGGGTGTCGGTACGTATAATACCTCCTCCTCTACGTCGTTACGGAAGTTGATCAGATAGATGTACGTCAGGTTGGATGCAGACCACTGTTGGCAATGGCACCAGAAGTAGCTCAGAAGTTTCATATCTCGGCGCCAAGTACATCACTCGTCCGAATCTACACGTCCTAATACACACGCACGTTACGCGCATCCTTCAATCGCACCAGAACGATTCGAAGAACAAGGACAAGGGCAACCATGGCCACGGCCATAAGGCTCCCAAATTTGACCTCGTGGAATTGACTCAGGATTTCGGAGGTAATTAGCCTTTTGTTGATGATTGTAACACACTGATTGTGGCGCATCATAGCAACAACGCAAACTCTCTCACCATCCAAGGAAATAATCCTTTCAGCAGGCTCCTTGAACACCCCGAATATCTTACTCCATTCTGGAATCGGAGATTCCGCCGAACTCGAAGCTGTTGGCGTAAAGCCGACCGTCCATCTCCCGGATGTAGGGAGGAACCTCACAGATCATCCGCGCTGGGTCTTGAACTGGGAAGTCACGGACACGGATACGCTAGAGAACGTGTACTTCCGGAATGAAACGTACCAAGCAGAGGTCCTGGAACAGTGGAAGGAGAACCACACGGGTTTCTTGTCGAGCATGCCGACAAGTCAGCTGGGGTGGTTGAGGGTCCCTGACGACACATTGGAGGTCGACCCGTCTGCTGGGAATGAGACTGCTCATTTTGAGTTGATATTTTCGGTGGGTTGTCTCGTTTCGTTAGTTACCTTTACGTGCGATCTTATGTTTTTTGTCCTCGTTTAGAACGGCATATACCACGCGCCGTTCCCACCGACAGGTCAATACTTCGCGATCAATACCGTTGTCCTCTGTCCTCTTTCTCGTACGTACTTCCCTCCAGTTCCTAGTTGTCCTCACCTAACCTAACCATTCATCCACTAGGTGGCTCCGTGACGATCAACAACACCAACCCCCTCTCACCCCCCGTCGTCGACCCCGCCTTCTTCACGCACCCGCAAGACATCCAAGTCATGCGCTCCGCCGTCGCCAAAGCGCAGGACTTTGTTAAAGGTCCGGCCTGGGACGGCCATATCATCCGGCTGGTGACGAACACGACGGATAATGATATCCGGAACGGCATAACTAGCATCTACCACCCCCTGAGTACGGCGAGTATGTCGCCAAAGGGAGCAGACTGGGGAGTGGTGGACCCGGATCTGGTGTTGAAGAGGGTGGAGGGTGTGAGGGTTGTTGATGCTAGTGTTTTGGTGCGTAATTTTTCTTAGACTTCACGGTGTTGTGGTGCTGATGTGTTTTTTTACAGCCGAGGCCACCGGCAGGACATACTCAGGCAGCGGTGTACTTTATTGCGGAACGTGGGGCAGATCTTATTAAGGAGAGGTGGGGTATACCTATCTAAAGGGACACTTGTACGTGAAGTTACATAAATATTTTGTATTTGCTCTACTCTATCTTGGAATCCAACTAATTGGGCTAGATATTTTTGTAACTGGGTTGCTTATCAGTTTCGCGTCCAAAGCGTGTAACTGCGCACTTTACGTTAATGAACGGATCATGGTACGCCAAGCCAAAGTCGGGGAGGACTGTTCGGTTTTTTACTAGGTTTGATTGCTGACATGGAGGACGGATGAGTTACTAGTACTTACTCGGGTACTTTCCTAGAACGCAACGGAACCCGCGCCCATTCCACGTGTGGCAATCCCACATGATGCACGATTTCCGTGCGCTATGACATGTTGCAGCTTAGCTGCATAATAGACGGATCAGGTTCTCGGTAAAAATGAATTCCGGCCCCCGATCCCACCTACTCTCTCTTTCTTCCAGCTGTAGAATTTAATAACACACTACTCGGAATAAAATGGAACACATACTAATTCGACGGATGTCAACTGCACATTGTCATCAGTAGTTACTACTTGGGCATTTCTGCATGGTGGGCGGCTTTTTCCTCTACCGGACGGATCATAGATGATCCTAGCTTCAACTTCGCGGTAAGAGCTAGCCTAAGAATATACTGCATGACTCACCTTCGTTTAGTAGTGCCACATACCGGTATATTCGGGTCCTTGATTTCACGTTCCTCATGGTCTGGTTCTAAATATGACAGAGCGCTCCCGTCTTTCCAGGAACCAGGAGGACACTCTTCAAATGGAGCCACTGATTATAGAGCATAGCAACGGCAGGCGTAGGCACAAGCGGCTTCAACAGGGAAATGTTCTATGATCTCGGGACGGAATTGCTGTCCAATCTCTTTCTGGTCAACCTACTCCGCAAGGAGGGCTATCGAAATATCTCTTGAACTGAGATGTACGTGCATCTGTTGAACAGACAGGTAGACCTACTAGTCCAGCTAGGCATTTTCCTTGGCGGTCGAGTTTACATCTCTGTCGCTATAATAATAGATCCCGTTTACCAGGTTTTGGCAAGCGCCATTCTGTCTCGTTTGATTTCAGAACTAGGGATTTTATAAAAGCCTGGACGAACGAAGGTAGATTTCTCAGAAACACTGAAGCGCATAGTTCCCAGTCAGTTTGTTTTTTTCGCGTCGCCTGTCATCTAATTGTTACTTAGTTTTTACCTCATCACCCGAATTTCTTTCTGAAACATATATCTGTCATCTTCGTTTATTGGTAAGATGCAACCTTGGCTGTTTACCCAAGAAAGCGATACTGATCTTCTATATAACAGGAAAACCATGTCTTATCTTATCCGTCTCGCCGCTCTTGCTGGAGTTCTGTCTCTTTCGGTCCAAGGCGCTGTAGTCCTCAATGGACGACAGCTTGAAGGACCAGGACCTGTCGGTCCCCCAAGCGCTTGCACCGATCTCACCACCGTCGCCGCTGCTACCGACAGTCCTCCTCTTCCTTCCGATGGTACCGGGGGCATAGGACCTATCGGATCCCCTAGAATCGTGCATCCCACGAAGCGAGCCAAGGTTTTCAGCCCGCCTCTGTTCACACCAATTCCCGTCGATACATCCTCGGTGGAAAGTCCCGGAGTTGAAGGAAGCTGCACTACTGTAGAGGCCAATAGCACTAGTGAGGCAGGAAGTAACGTTACACCAGGTGCTAGTGCTGTCCCGGTACAGTTGGTACAGTTGTCCAAGCCGATTTTCACTGAGCCGCTTTCCAGTCATGAAGTGACTCTCGAAGGAGCTTCCGCGACCCCCACTACCTCTACGGGTCACACCGGTAATACCCATGCAGTTGGCCTGAGGGGTTAATCGTTTCTCCCCCCTATTAACAGGTCTGTACATTCGTCTGTCTGTGACAGACTAGAGCAGACTTCATCATTTCCTATCCATCCCTAATGATGTTCATTCGTAATAAGTATCCTTTTCGCTCTCGTGTGTACATACATATATTTCCACCGATTTTCTGTTGTAACATAGATGAGCAGGGCTTCCGTATTTGAGAGTCGGGTATCTGAGAAATTTAAATTTGTACACGCGTTCAGCACATATGCCAGATGGATCAGCAAGATTCGGCGACTTGAGCACTGATTACAGAAAGGTGGACTTCGCACAGCATCCACAAACGCGACTGACCACTTCTCTGCCCTCGGAAATTTGAAGAGCCTCCCTCATCACACAACGGCCCGCGGAGACCCAACGTTTGGCGTAATTATCGTGTTCGATGTCTTTATGTCGCTGCGGGCCACTCCCAATTATTGATCTCTGATGATATTGGTATTGGTATTGGTACCGGCACAAGGTCCCTATAAGGAACGGCCGGGCCCACAGCCCTGACATGGCAAGCCATGCGCTGTGGCCACAAAGACTCATGCCGTTGTAACCACACTGTTGAGTGCGTCTCGCAGGTTAGAGTATCTTTGTGTGGTTCAACATACATGTATATCGTACATGTATGCAATTTTTATTTTTATTTCGCTTTATTTTTTAGAGACGTAGAGAGCTACAAGGAAAGAAATAAGTAATAGGAACTAAAATTATGTGTGCATTATAATTTAGAGACCTAGAGCTGAAAGATATGATGTAGGTAACCGGCACGAAGCAGAGGAACCTGACGAAACACTCGAAGTACCTCATAAACGTACTTAGCAAACCGACAGAGGACCACACTATGCTAGGTGTCAGAAAATAAATGCAGGACGTGGGACGCGGACGGTGCAGAGTGCAAAAGGACCAAGAAATCGGCCGGTGCAAGTGCGAAGACGTCGGGGAAAAATTGAGCACGCAATTCCTGGACATTGTGGGATGCATCACAGTGCCATAGAACGTGAAGCTCGTCCTGGACGTCGGGAAAGGTATATGTCTTATACTACAGACACGGGGGAAGCTGTGTGAGTGAGACATCTATGATATTGCTGTTGGGATTGCTATTGCTGACCAACGCCAGCAAAAGACAAGGCAACGCTGCGACAAAACAAACAATGATACACAATGTCGTAATGTACCTGCACGGACCAAGGGGGGGATGCGGGGGGCGCTACGTGAATAAGAGATACATGAGACACACCGAATAGGGACAGCAACCGTGTTGGAAACCGTTGGGGGACGCAAGACACAACGGAGCGAAACCTATGATCCGGAGAAACGAGAAAGAAGAAAGGACTCCGTCGCGGCGCCAAAGCGGCGGCTGAACGTCCTCTCATCGCAAGAAACCAAACAGGAGAAAGGACCCCGTCGAGGCACCGAAGTGGCGGCTGGACGTCCTCCCATCGCGAGAACCAAGAAACGAGAAAGAACCCCGTCGCGGCACCGAAGTAGCAGCAGGACGTCCTGTCCATAGTGATGGTAGTCGTGGTTACCTGAGCTCAGTGTTGCGCTGACCCGAGGTCATGACCCCCTTGACGGTGGTGACGAAGCTTTGATCCGTTAGCATACTTATTACTGGCTCAATGACAACAAATTTCTGATTTACGATTTCCTTGGCCTCTTTGACAAACCGATCCTCGAGTTCTTGGTCTATCTCACGGATATGTACCCTTGAGACTGGGCCGTCATTCTCATCGTCCTCTTAAGAAAGAAACATAGACAATTAATCGTTTCGATACAGATGAGTATGAATGTGGATGTGGATATCGAGGACAGTGGGCTGAAGCTCGAGAGGCATATTAAGACAATGCTTACTGCCGACTCGGTGTCAGGGAAAGCGGAAGTCGGGGTGAGTCATCTTCGATCCTCCGCGTAAGCTTTCTTCACAGCCACCACGTGGTATTAACCTGCGTACGAACGATTACGGATTACTATTGAGAGTTCGTTTTCACATTTTATTTACTCATATTTACCAGTTACGTTACCACTTTGACATTTCGTACCTATCTTTACTTGACTCCGAACCCCCACTGTCCCTGCGTTATACGACAGAATATACCGCCATTTCGAGTCCAATACGCCCTCCTTCCGGCCTACCAGCACCTAATTTCAACAATTACTCAGTCGGATTGAACTCGGAAAGATTCATAGTACAAAGATGAACTCTTCTTCTCCGCTCTTTGACCCCTTACGGCATTTGAGAAAGACATCTCCGGTTACTAGAGTCTAGTGGATGAGAGGTACCTTATGATCATTACCCTGCAGTGGTTGTAACCGTTCCCTGTGAATCTATTCGCTGAGTCTTTCACACGCTTGGTTTCTGTATCAATCAGTCTAATTCATCACACAGATGGCCTTAGATATCCCGGTGTACCGGCCAGATATAGGGTCTGTATCGACGCAAGTATGTATAGTAACCATGGATGGGGTAGTAAGATCGTTAATTATTATCTAACAACAGATCATGTTTTTCTCTGAGGAAATCTTCTACCTAATACCGCATCACTTTCGCACTACAGGCGGTGGGTCGTGCTCTATATATAAATTTCGATGCCGTGGCAACGTTTCAAACTTTCGACTCAAGGAGGGATACAGAAGAAGCGGTATGTACTTGCCAGTTCCATCTGGAACTAGTGTTCATGTTCATCCTTTACATTTAGACTAATGACGCAAAGCTCTAGGTCTTTAGGCAGACTAAGCTACTCGAAGGAGTATTTTGATTTCCACCGATGAGCATAATACCAAGAGATCATGTTCCAGATAGTTCTATTGGTGTCGGTCAGAGTATCCAGGTCTACATCATATATCGTTGCCACAGATCGATAAAATAATACGGAAGCCCTGAATGAATGCATATAGGGCTGTCCAGTGTAATGGCAGCAAACCTTCCGCTTAGAAGATCTCATGACAATACTTAATGTGTCCGGGATGGGACGAACGACCTCTGGCCCGGAGGTGGAACTCTTCGCTCTATCCGTGTAAATCATGACCGTGGCATCGACTCCCAGTCAGTCCTTTTCTCGTCGAGCTTACAGGTCATTCCAGGGGATGTAAATGCATCTGTTTCAAACTCAAGCTCAGTTCTCGCCGAGGAATCACGCTCTAGTGCCCTTTCTGATTATATGATCTTCATCAAATTAATCCACATCTGACATTTGAATGCTATATAATGATCAACCGTACTGGTTAGTATACCATCTCTCCAATCTTCGACCTCCTACGCCATTATGAGCTCACCTGATATTCCATCCCTAGGAATGACCCTCGGCGCCATGTATCTGGGGGCCATGGTTGCCGCGATGTAAGCCTCATGCACTGCTATCATGGGTTTCATCTTACTTACTGATAGTCCATAGTCTATTCGGCATAACGAATCTGCAAACAGTTGTTTATTACAAGAAATACCCAGATGACTGGTGGGTATACCGATACTCAGTATGTTAATGCTCTCCTAGGGATATATTTCGACTTATTGGTCGTCATTTCACAGGTTGCGTCACTTTGGTACGCCAAGTCTGCCTGCGTCGGTGTCCCAGTAATCGATGAGACGAGTCATGTTTCTAGGATGCTCGATACACTTCACGTCGCTCTGAGCACGCATGCATTATATCACTACCTCATCACTCTTTACGGAAGCTTTTTCATTACCGATGATATTATATGGTAAGGGATACCATGGAAAGTGTACCTATGCACCCACGCTGATTCTCTAATCCAGGAGTTTCAAGGTGTTTTGATCCGCCTTATGTTCTTGAATAGAATCTTAGAACATCGCCAGCTTCAAATTCTAATCGCCGTGTGTTTATAAGTTACATTATTCACTAAGTGCTTGTATCTGAGCAGCTACCCCCCAGACTTTGATAGTCCCGGACGTTCAAGCGTACACTTTTGACCTCTCCTCGGAATATACATCTACTGACATGTCCTATAGTCTGTATACCGTTCGTTTATGGAAGGGTTCGTATTCCTGCCATTTTACCCATTCTATGAAATAATATTCACTCGCTGATAGTTAACCACAATTTCTACAAGGTTGTTCTGTGGGTTGTGGTAGTGCCTTCCTTTCCTTTCCTTTCTGCATATAATGAATTATTAACAGGTCTTATCCGTAACAACTGCTTTCAGTGAGTAATTCAGTGAGTTATAAGGCTAAAGTCAATAAGTTTACTCCTCGTCGGCAGGCATTGCAATATGCGAGTCTTACTTGTCCAACCTCGGGTAGACTTGTGCTGACATGTTTAAAACATCAGATTCAGTTGTCGAAGTGTAAGATCACTTGTCTTGTAAGAATTATATCTCATTCTCACGGTAGCTATTCTCTGTCAAGTCTCCTATCCATTCCAAAAATTAGGGTAAGTCCTGTCTCCTTATTCCACGAGATGATGCATCCCGAACATCTAAATAGACATCGATTTGTGTTGTCTTTACTGCGGCGATGGTATCTGACTTTATTATCGCCTTTCCGATGTGCTATTATCTGCACAAGAGCAGATCGGTCACCAATTTCTCCAGGCACGCTTACTCTGCCCAAACTCTAACTGTAAGACCGAGTACTGACTCCTGTACCAGCACCTCAAAAAAACTTCTCAACCTCATGCGTCTCGTTGTGATTACCGGGTTAGCTACGAGGTAATGAAGTCGCCATTAATACATGACATAGAAACTGAACGTGAATAGTGTATGCTCATTGCTAATACTAATCACGGTACGGTATTCTTTTCATTTCCATTATTCTGAATATCAACGATCTTCCCTAGTACCTCGTTTGGCCCAGCTCCTTTATATTCTTTGGTATCACCTTCATTCTCCCGAAACGTGAGACGTTCATCGCAATCTTGCCTTTGGTACACCACTAACGATGGTAATTTATAGTTTATATCAATTCTTTGTTGGCTATGTGAAGATGCGCTCTGTTCGAAAAGTTATTTACCAGCTAACATTGATCGTTTGCTAGGTTGAATGCATGGAAGAGCCATGATTCTAAAAGCGGAGGATCCCACATACCTAGAGTCCTGAGGTTTACGCCTAATAATTGTCCGGGAGATCCTGGAGAACCGGTTTGTGGCCTGAACTGCTCAATTTCAGCGGACACTAACTTCCTCGATAAAGGGTGTCGATATTGTTCTCACAGAGACTCCAACATTAGATCACCCAAAAGATGGTCGTAATTTGGAAGTTTAACGCTATATTTGTAACCTCGCTGAGATCAAGCACATGTCATAAACGAAATATAACATATGGCACCAATGATACTGCCTCTCCACGCCTACGTTCTATCTGAGCTGTCCCACCCCCGAAACTCCGACCGTCAATGCAACTCAGAATTCCTCTCCCTCCCGTACATATGATCTTTGGTGTCCATCAACTCCTCTCAGAAGGCTTCGAGATGTGTGATAATAAAATCCCCCAGGCATAGCCACGCACTTGCGCGTACACCAATATATAGTCACAGGTTAATCGAAAGATCAGCTCTAGTGAGCTACAGTTCAATACTCGTTGTTTTCATGCGTTATCATTGATGAACAACAATATGCACAAGTTAAATAAGCAATGAAGGAGAATCGTTGTACTACGATAGACTGAAAGCTGATAACGAATACAATTTCATGGAACCTTACCGGGAAAGGAAAAGCAGACGATCTGTGTGTAATGAATCTCTAATTATTTCATTGAACAGGTACGAGTTCAGACTTAAACAGTTGTCAGTTATGCCTTTCTCGAGAGGTAAGTTTATTTTCATAATGGCGTATGACAGTAGACTTACAAATCACACAGTGACAGGTCGAAGAAGACCACTCGTAGGAAGGATCAGACCCATTCCGACAGCCCTGTCGTCCCTCTTGCTCTCATCAACGAGTTTTTCTGCCATGTCCCGCCTCCGTTTGTAGTTCTGTGGCTCTCCTTCCTTCTGCACGACACAATCGTACATTTGCAAACATTGAGTTGACGAATTGCACAACGTCAACAGGGCGACAGAGCAAAGTAGCAAGCCTCCAATAAGCAAGCTACCCACTGTCGACGCGTTAAACGCAAGAATAGCCGATGCATAGACCAGCATTGTCACAAACATCATGGCAAAGCTCTCTGCAGCTGATAAATCTCGTAACCACTGGCCAGCCATAACGGCCTTGAGATCGTTTATCGACCCCTGCAAACGCACCCAGCGATCCTGACTCAGGAGTATGAGAAGGTCGCCATCGCCCTCTTCGACCGCACCCTTCCATCCCTGCTGACTTCTCCACCTGATGATGACTACATTGATCAATCTGGCCAAAGTGAACATTCCTAGTGTTCCAAATCCCCACCAATCCCCGATGACACCCAAAAGTGTGAATACGGTGATAGTTGATATCGGGCATAGGAAATATAGGACGGTTGCTGGAACACCAGCTACGAAGAGGGATTGGACTACCCGATTTTGAACGGATAGAGCGGTATTTTGGGAAGGGCTCTGCGATACTCATGCTGTGACGAGGTGCCCGGTCTTGCCGATGCCTTGTAGGTAGCTCACTGTGGCGGGATTCTCAATGCGAAAGACGTATCCGGTGGTCATCGCCCCATCAGGAAAAAGTCAGTGTGATATGTTCAGCTACAATGTGTACGTAGCTCGGGTACCTTAGTAACACACCCCCCCCTTAGGTACCAGTATGTAGCTTGCTGTTAAATGGATGTACCTGCCGGTAGCTGAGGTAGCTATGACTGAGACATATGCATTGCTACTATAGTACTTCAGTTTCACAGCAATAGTAGAACCATTCCTTTCTGTAGTACTATAATAGATATACTTTCAATCTATAAATTATACAGCAGTTTTTCGGTATGAGCTAGCAAAAAGATTCTATTCCAGTAATAATAGATAGTACATGTTATTCTATCCCCTGCGTCATCAGTCTCAGCATCACCATCATCTTCACCATCCGTTTCTCCGGTTCTACCCAAGATCTGCCATTACCCAGGTTTCTTCCTATTCATCATCAAGGTCGCCGGCCACTAGCTGCTTCACCTTTACCCCAGCATTTGATCTCTGTATAAAAAGATTAGTATGCCGAATCACTGACAAAGATGATACCACTCACAATTGACCACTGAGCTTTGAGGGGAGACAAAGAAAATACAGAAAGGAAAAGTAGGAATGGCTGTCGCACATAGAAAGGTCTTCGACATCATTACACCCCATGCCTTGCTGCTCATTCGGGATCCTGAGTACATGGTGAGCAATGAGCGTTAAAACAATCCGAAGTACATACATTCTGGTCCAAGGTATCTATGAAATAAAATTCCTACAAACAGAGCAAGATGAATCAACATGAAGGCATGGTGTTACGAGCCAGGCACTCACCAGCAGCCTAACAGTCCTATGAATTTAAGGACGCATGAAGTGCAACAAGGACCATTAAAGATAAGACAGCTAGTCATACCAGTAAGTGAAAGGAGGATGAAACAATCAATGAAGAGTGGAGGAACAGTGGGCAGAGATGGGGGGAAAGGAAGAAAGGAAGGTTGGATTTGATCGGAACCCGATGGCATGATCTTGTTTATATTGCACGTGATGCAACGGACTTTGGGTCGGAGTTTCAAATGGACTTAGCAACATTCCAATGCTCATTGTCAGCCTACCCTCTCTGCACTGCTATCATAACTGTCTGAAAGCATCTCACAATATAGACAATTTTTCAAATAACTTTATTCATTGTTACATCTCCTTATTTCTGCTCCACTCTCTTATCTAACTTCAAATCTTAGTCTGTCCAAAGCTGTCTTTCTAGACTATATAATCAACTGTACCAGATATGAGAAAAGCTCTGATACTGACCAATGCTATAGCATTTGGTAGATATCACTCAAGTATACTGGTATGTACATAGCTACCAGTGGCATATGCAGAATGCTATCTACTGCTACCTACCACTGCACACCCACTACCACAGCTACTAGAGCTACATACACTACATATATCTGGGTGGCAAATATGTAGCAAATGGGTTTTTCCTGATGCCCAGTCATAGGAAACTCCCCTCGATTAATTTCATCGGCGCACTGCTGCTTATGAATGCCCAGGACAAGGACGAGCGCATCGAGGAGTGAAGCTCCTCTGGTAAGCGCCGTCCTGGAAGTGACAGCAGGAATATCTGCGAGAACGAGGAGCCCTGCAGCTTCAAAGGTTATAGGACCTGAGAAGGAGGAAGTGTTGAACATGAGGTGAAACTGATTGAAAGCATCGAGTGGGAGGAAGGGAAAGGAAGTCATGGTGGTATACTGTTGAGGTTGGTATGGAGAGGCATGAAGGGACAGCATGGAGTGAAAATCCATCACAACAGCACAGAACTATCAGATGATCAAGGAGTCACAGCCTCTGATTTAGACACGCGCTTGAGTATGTGCCTAGGCATATCGTGTAACATAAAGGCATTGATATAATCGCTTCATGAATTCCTGGTGCGTAAACATTGAAACAGTGCTGTGGTCAGGAAGATGTATGGTCATGTCAAGGATTCAACTAGAGAGATAATGTGTAGGGCCTTCAAGGTGGGCCGTGGTACTGCATGGCGATAAATCGGCAATAATGATCCGTGATGGCGCTTCAACTGCGATGACCTGGGATGACCATAGAGCCTCAAATGATTTTGATATCCAGATGATCCTTATTGAACAGGTCTTTGCACTATGATTATTCTCACTTCTTTTTACACACCTTCTCCCAAATAGATGAAGGCTGAGAACTTATACTTTGTTGGTGCCAACCTACCATTCCCATGGCATGGAGGTGTCTATGTCTCTGCAGGTAAAAAGAGTATGCAAGTTTCCATCCTGAACCTCATCCAAAGGGACACGAAGACATCTCGATGCATAATACCGTGTTTGTTGATCATAGTCATACAATACAGCAGATGTTTGATCTGGTGTTGGTCAGGGTCGGATGTGGTAACGCAAAAACTCAAACATACCATAGCTTTGGTTTGTTCAACAAACCTTAATAGCCAGCAGGTGATACCGTCTTTAGAAGAATTTTGTATGCTCTGGAAAGAGATACTAGTCGCTCCATGTGAATCAGAACTTAAGCGACTTTGCCACTGATCATCAGGAGCAAATCGACCTTTGGTACAGGAGTGACGGAAAATGATCGCAGGAAACTGAACCCTGTGTTTACCAAAGTGGCAGGAATGATTGTCCATTGCAGGTCAGGAGCTTGTTGCATGTGTAGTTCCCAGCACCAGCAACCTGAATTGCCAAAATTCTGAATGAACAAGCATTATCAAGCTAGAGTGGAAGGAGGGAAGTGTGGATGATCCTAATAATGATAGACCCATACACCTTGTTTGGGTCTCTAGTCCTGATGTGGTGACACCAATGATTGGATGATGATTCACGTCAGGGTGGAGGCACTGTATTACATCTGTCATGATGAGTGTATAGTCCCCGTTTTTATGGCACTGAAAAGCTGGGAGCTCTCAGCCATTGAATGTTCCACAGTAGGGAGGGTGATGTTGAAGGATCAAAGATCTCTATGGGATATAGAGATCACAGAGTATGCAAAGCTGCCTAGTGAATTCATTGTAGGCAGCATCCCATCAATCAAAGTTATCATTGCATTAAGCTGCAAGACACCAATTATAGGGAAAATCACTTGGGTTGCATGACAAGGACTCTAGTGGATGGATAGAAGCTGTACTGAGACCACTGAGTCTTCAAAAGTTTACATCACGATACACATAGCCATTAGGTCCAAAATCAGAAGCTGGCTATTGTTGAGATATTCATGAGAAACAAAGGATGAGAATCAGCATATATGAGCCTGATAGATGTATCAATTATAGTGTGAGAGGGTATGAGGAGAATAATTAGATGTGGAGGTCCTGAAGAGGCCATCTATCAGTTATGAGAGCATCAGCCATACACATTAACATATCTTAAGTTGGAGGGAGTGACAACAACAGATGCATGAGAAAGAGGGAGAGCCAGAATACCAATGGTGGAAAATGGCATGGATGGAATGGCAGTGAACTGTTGTCATTGTCAAGGATCGATGAATATCAGATGGAGAAGATGTTGGTCCAGCCATTGAGCCTTACTCGGTATAGCCTACATCAGAAGCAGAGTGGTGGCATAGGATGTGGAGATCAAAGGATAAGAGTGACAGTCAGTGGAGGTAGTCTAAATCACCTTGCAGCATAGCCTCTGAGTTGGAATCAAGGGGCTACCATTTTGAAAAAAAACCACAGTGGGTCAATTAAAATATTTCAGGCTTGGGTGTTGAACCTACCTACCTTTATTTGACTATTATGATGTCACATTACCATTGGGCAGCTGGCTGTTGCCGGAGATGATGTGCAACCTCGGTCCAGGTGTTCATCAACGTTGGCTCAATTCTCATGATGATTCAACAAGCCTTCAGACAATACTACTGTATCATCACCCAATACAATATGTCATCCAATATATTATACAAACTTCAGGATACATTTTAGCCTGCCCATTACTTTCAACTTGCCTCCAATTCATCCAAAAACCAAATGTTTAAGTTGAATTTATCTCTATTGCCTCCCTTTCTTCCTTGCACAAGCATTGCAATGCCAACTTACTGAGACATAGTCAATTTTTAGACACTCTAAGCAGAATTTGAAGGCCCAGGTGAGTTTTCCGGCCTTAAACTAAGGAAAAACAGAGCCTCACCCAGATTGTTTCACAACCCTTATTTCCACATGACACAGCATCAGATTTCTCCTGCTCCTTGACCACCTTTTGACAGAAATCTGTATTTTCAATCTGTTGTCTCATTGCCCCGCTAATAGTAAATAGTGGCTAAAGGGTTTTAATGCAAGTTTAATAAAGTGTGAAAATTTCAATCATTGTGAAGTGAAGACCATCCAGATCAAGATTGGTTTGAAAGTGTTATAATGTGTTGATTACATGAGGATTTACCCTCATGATATCATAATTTAAGTGAGGTCAACTTTTTTTTTTTTTTTGGGCCTGCCCAACCTACCTACCCAAGGGGGCTCTGGAAAATCAATTACACACATGACCTACATTAATTTGTTTAAGGCCAGCTGGACCCCACTCTCCCTCTCTCACCTTCCTTTTACAGTAATGAATTCCCACGATTTACCATCCCTGTCATTCATTTTAAGACATATATTCCCACGGGGTCGGACAAAAGAGCAACCCTGGAACGGATTTTTGATGCCATGCTCCGATAGTAAGAGATTTGAGCATGACAGTTAAGTTTAAGTTTAAGCCTTGAAAAAGCATGTAATTTGAACAAGTTTTCTGAGAACTGTGTTCTTGGAATATTCATAACTATCTAAGTGATTGGACCACCAACAAAGCAATTTGTATGTCATGTCAACACTTGAGTGAGACAGATTTATGGTAACATCAATTCATTAAGTGACATGAGAAGGCATACAACATGCTTACCGGTTATTTTCCCACCTGCTGAGCAAATACAAGCTTTATGAAATTGCTCAATTTGGTAGTTCCTCAATCATTTGGCCCAATTCTGGCTAGAAAATGGCATGGAATGTAATGATTCCACTCAATATATCACCCATTGTGGTCAAAATGTTTCATTTCCATCAATATATACTACTAAATTTTGGTATGTCACTTATGCATTTAAGGTCTCCCCCCCTCCCCCCCTCCTACCCCCCTACCTCATGTTCCGGTTTGCTCCGATGCAATCCCCTTGTACCTACCAGCCCAGTGTTCTGGCCTGACATTCTGGTAGCCCCTTGGTTGGAATAGTCAGGAAGGATGAGCTCAAGCAGCCTACAAATATCATTCATCAAAGACTTAATTGAAGAAAATAATGAAATTTAGCCCATTCTTTCGTTCCACAGATCTGATTCATGGTGACAGAATTGGAACCAATATCCCATTTATTGACAAAGGAATGCAGAACAGCAGATCTTCCCACAGAAGCACTGTCCTTATTTTCATGACCCTGCAACCACTGGTAATGATTAGATATATTTCATTAGAATGTAGTATGAAAATCAAAGAACATGCCATATCTGAGAAGAGAGAGCAAGGCCGATATGGTCTGGATCACAGTTAACCTGGATGAAATCAGTCAAATTGTGGGACAGGAATTGCAATGTCTTGGGAACATGAGACTCTAGTGACTCTGGCATGATCAAGTTCTCCCACAAATCTGATAGTATCATTCTGTATTTGTGATCTTGACAATCTTTGGGAGGTGCACATGTTCCTTGCTGTAAGTTTAGTCAAAGGTAAACTGAAGGACATATCTTGAAACCAAAGCCATTGTTTGAGGCAGGCCAATTTCAAACTCCGCAATGTAGCCTTGACATAGCTGAGCCAATCCATTTCAATCTTGGTACACATGACTTTGCTTGGCACCACACTTTCATGTAGAGTTCCATGTGATATTGCCCATTCTCCCATGTTCTGAGCAAGTGCTAGCAGTGTATGTCTAATTTCCATGCTGATGGACCTTCACATCTGGAAAAACAACAAGTGATTTTATCAAAGATAATCAAAGGAACTGACCCATCCCCAGCATCAATCCACATGCCTCTGATAATTCTACAATTCATCTGACTATATCATGCAGTCAAATACCACTGCCTTGGCCATCTGTTGATGAAATTAACGACACTTCTTCAGAACCCCTGGAACAGTGGAACAGTAGCAAGGCCGTTGATGTGCTTGGTGGCGGTGAGTGACAAATGACTAGTGCACTGCAATGAACTACAACCAACACTAATCTCTTGAAACTCTACACTTATCACCAATGTATTGAATTTGGGCGTTTCAAGTATGGTAGAAGCACTCTGCAGACTTCAATAATCAAGTGAACTTGTTCAAATAACTTTAATTGATATTAGTGAGCTTCAAAAAATGTATTACTCGTACTAGTGAGGTGGGGTTAAGACACAGTTGGGGAAAAGTGACTTGATTTGAGCTGCTATGCTCACTGGGACTATGACTGCTTCAAACTAATGGCTCTCTTGGCCCTGTAACTGCTTCCTACAAGTGAAGAACACTTGACTAGCTGTGCTCTTGGCAAACTAGTGGCACTCTTGGCCTAAGAATACTACTTATAGCTTTGGAGAGCTTGCTTGAACTAGCTTCAAAACACTCTTGGTCTTTGCTTGACACAATGATATGCTCAAAGGGACTTCAATTCACTTCAATACTAGGGTGACTCAGCAACTAGTAGTTGTTTCATCAAGGTTAAGCACAAAAGTCCTTTAATTGGGGCACTAGATACTGACTAGTATGTTGCAATCACAGGGGAAGGCTTGCCTGCCACATGTGTACTGGTTGGACTACTTATATACTAAATAAATAAGGTACAATTGAGATACAATTAGACTGAATGGGGATGACTATTGGTAAGGTTTTCTTGGCTAGTCACAAGTAATGGTGAATAATCACACAATAGTCAGTCTAGAGACCACTACTTGCTTACTGATGGGCCTAGGAGCTCCAGTGGGAGTCCTATTCTGTATCCTAATACTATGGGCGCTCCATAAATATCAAAGCCGAAGGACTAGCCGGTTATGTGTGCCTGTAACAGTGGTCGATTGTGATCGGAACTGCAGCCCAATTATACTAGTGCCAATCGTAACAGATCTGTATCACACTAGTTGAATCTCCCATGAGACTAGGTTACTGCTAATTCATATTGTTGCCCTTGTCAATATAGCAGTTGTTAGAATAGTGGGACGGCGGTATTATGTCAACATAGGAAGTCACAATGCTTCGGCTTCATCTTTTCTCATTCCACCATAACTTTCCTGGGATTTGTATTTCCATTACGCCTGCCTCCTTTATTTCCCATCTTGCTTCTCCTTACCCCCGCTGGAGTGGTTGCGCAACAAATCCTCGCCAGATGTCTTTCTATAACAATTTCTTTCCTGAATTTATCGTTCTGGATCGCTAAGTTTTGGAATGCCTTCATTTTGATCCACCATTTTGATCCCGCCACTCTTCTCATTCTTCCAATGTAGCTATTCAATGTCTTCGGATCGATTTCCCCTCCCCCCTTTCACCGGGGTAACATCCTACCCGATTCGTGGCTATTTTTCATCACAAGGAGTCCGATTTCGGCGACAAGAGAACGCGCTGTTCTATGCCACTTGTATCTCCGAGTCGCATTTTGCATCTGTTTCGTAGCAGGTGTTCTCAGCGCAATCTCGGCGTTCGATTCCACGCCAGCTGACATCCCGGTTCCCTTGTACGTTCATTGCAAGATCCGAGAAAGTTGTCTTTTCCATCTATTGACGCGATAGGAGCGAGATTAAAGAGCGAATATAGTGGCGTTTGCGATGCAGTTTGGCGTATGCGATGCGGGTACAATTTTACCAATAGGACGAGAAGCCCTGTCCAACATCAATAGTTCTTGGTCATTAATACAGGTCAGTTCGATCTAGTACATTCCCAAGGGAGACGATCGAGCGGCTGACAGACTTTTTTTTAGCAGGAAGTATCGTAGCGATGGTGGACTTCGTCATTATTCGAATAATTATAAGCCAAACACACCAGGAGTCGTTTTTTGTCTTCGTTAATGATGATCCATACAGCTCCTAGTGACATACGGAAAATGCAATTATCCAGCCGCTTCTCATACGGTGTCTGGGATAAGGCGACGAGGGAACCACGATGTCAGTCATGAAATGCTCCGAGACCAGCGATTTGTCCGACCCATAGCCACATCCGAAGGCACTGAGACGGGATCTCGCTGTTTACAAGGCAGACTAATCATCGTCCTGTACCTGCGGAGCGAATCACACTCGTGAGTCAAGGTATCCCTTCTGGTGTATGAGAAAGGTATCCACCGTATGGCCTGGTCCCGAAGTCGCGCTTGGGCGAATTGTGCCTGCAGATATAGAAGTCCCATATCGTCGACGAAATGAAGAATCGAGGACCGATTAACTATCATGCCCGCGTTACATGCGTAAATGAAGTTTCGATGTTCTTCTAAAGTCTCCCCTGTTCCCGCCATCTTCTCTTCATTCAGAGACTCAAGGAATATGCGATCTGAGGTACGAAGTTGAAGTATGAGGTCATTCTGGAATACTATGGGCTGTAATCAGTTAAAAGCAGCGACTGCAAAGGATAGCTAACAGAAACTCCCCACAGACGAAGCATACACCATGTTGATGTATATCCCACCCGAAGGCCTCTACTTCAGACTGACTGGCGTAGAAAGCCAGCATGTCCTGTATTCCCGGCTCGGCCGTAGTCCTGAAGTCTGGCACTACAAAGGCGACAGTAAATCCGAGGACCAGCTTTTCTCGCTCATTCACGGCACGGGCGAGCAACAAGGGCTTTACGCTATCAAGGGAAGGAAGTCGGGAAAAGTGCTCTATTCACGTGTATCTCCGGATCCTCAGGTTGGACACGTCGACGAAGAGGAAATGGACTATGACAGGTAGGTCGTCTCAGCATCCACCCTGTCCCTAATGCTGACCACTGCCTCCAAGCTGGTTCGACCTCGAAGTAGGAGTCGGTGAACATAGGAAGCATTTCCGTATAGTGTGCCCTGCGTCGGGTGAAGTTCTTTTCTCGCGCACGAACAAAGACCCACACTTTGGGAACTATACCAGGACAGCGTACTTTGACGATCAGTACTTCACTATGGATTTTGAGGACATGATCGTCAAGAGTGTTGACTATGATGTCGCACAGGGAAAGATCCTCACCGTGACTCCACATGTTCTGGCGAACCAGACGCTCACGAACAATTCGGACGACGAGCAGGAGATGTCATTTAGCTTTTCGGAGACCGTCACTCACACCTCAAAGTTTGAGCACACCACTGGGTTCACGATTGAGGTGGGAACGGAGTTCTCAGGTGTGTTCAAAGCTCCATCAGCTGACACCGTTCTAATTTGTATATCCTTATAGCTGGACTCCCCCTTGTCGCCGAAGGAAAGATCAGTGTCTCTGTGTCTCACAGCAACGAATTTACATTCGGCACCGAGAACACGTTCTCGAAGACGTACACAGCGAATTTCCCTGTGAAGGCGGGGCCCAAGAAGACTGTCCGTGGAGTGTCGTCTGTTCAGGAGGGGACGCTCGAGGTGCCGTACACCATTCACCTCGCCTCGAAGAGTACAGGGGTGTGGGTGGAGACTAAGGGGATATGGCGCGGTGTTTCTTCGTGGGAGTTGCGTCACGACATTCGTGTAGAGTAGGCGTAGAGAACAGGTACCGTGCGGACATTTACAATGCGGACACTTACAATGTTAATCTTGATGTGTTTCTGAACGCCCCGACGCGGAATTGAAAGAAAATAGCATTAGTATCATTGAGACATAAGAATGCGAATTAAGTTTGAGCTTATATGCAACTTATCTGGAGTATCAAAAGCAGGACGCGTTAACCTGGGCCTCCAGAAATCCAGGGAAACATAAGTGCGTAGTATACAATTACAGATAATTGTCTCTCACCAAGGGCAAAAAGTCGCACTCTGAAGGCTTTAAATGCAAGATTCAGTGTAGCTCTATTTATACGAAGGTCGAATAATATCATCGACTGAGGTCCTTAGCCGATGGTAAGGTATGTAACCTAGAACCAGCGAAATCTTTGTAATATTGGCATGTATATCTGAAAGTTGGATCAGCACAACGCGAAGGAAGAGGAATGTTTTGGAACACACCTGTAACCTGCTTCGGGCTTCTGCATTACACTCACATTACTACCATAATGTTCTCCCTTGAATCGACGAGTTCCCACCGAAAACAGCTTTGTTTCAGCAAACGATCATAATAGAAAAGAGAAGTAGAGGAACACGACTCCATTTCGTGGTTCCCGTTGTGGTGGACGATTTATCGTCGAGAGATGGTGATAATCGGGCCCCGGGCAAAGGTCTGTTGAAGCAGTTCGAAGGAAATTAACGCTGACGTCGAATGACCGTCTCAAAGAAAAACTCCTTTGTATGCACCCTTGACTTGGCACGGTGTATGATGGTTTCCTTGACTATGCAGCATATGTCACCGGGGAGACGGCATTGAATTGGTTCTAAAATTCAATGCTTAGGATGCAGGATTCTAAAGCGTTGTTGTCGACGTTCGTAATCTGAGGTGGCTGTAGACAGGAGGTGACGTAAGCCAACGAAAATGACGATCATCGGCTATATTCGGCCGGTATTGTTAGTCGCGAGCCATGACTTTCATCTTCATCGCGCTAGTCTCCTTATTCTGCTAGCATCATCTTCCGTAAGTATACGATTTTTCTGTTCTTATTCATGACTTACGAGATTCTGCGCCCTTCAGCAACTGCAATGGGCCTCGCTGATCGATTTTCCTATCCAAGGGCCAATGGCAAATCATGATGGACTTTCAGATCTTGCCAGGCTCGGAGCGATGATTCTCTGAAGAAGAAGCGTAATTAATTCTGAGGGTTCGCCACGGTGACCGCGGTTATTAACCCCTCCGACTCGTACGACAGCCTGAAACGGCTGCATATGCGGCTTTCGAACCTTGTCAGCATGTCGGCTACCGTCACAAGGATGCATCCATTACAGAACGAGACCTGTAACGGATAGAAGACCTGAATATTATGTTGCGGGATGATATGAACGCAGAAAAAGCCCCCCGCGGTCCGAAAGACAGGCACCCGGTTAGTATTACATTCAAGATGTCTGTAAGAATAGCGCCACCAGCGACTGACCTTAATATCCCAGGTGTCGGGGTACTTGTGCTTCCCCCTCCACAAATTCAGATGTGGAGATCCCGGAAAACCATCGATCGACCAGGTCCTTTTCGATGTATTTGGCACTCTCTAACTAAGATGCCATTCGTCCTGGTGCATATAAACAGACGCCTGGAATCCAGCTCAGTCGTCGAGCTTCGCTTTTCCCGTATCATTCATCATATCTCCTGTTAATGGCACCCGTCCTTGACAGCCTGTCTCGTCAGAATAACATGCCCGTCGTTGTGGAACATCGACTTGATGGTTGGCTTCCCCAAGATCATCGAGTGATACAACGCTAGCTTGCCAAAAAGATCGCACAGTGTTCGGTAAAAACCCAGGTATTCCATCCTGTCATCCAGGAATTCAAAAACCTGATTGAACAAGACGCCGAGATCTACATGGGATTTCATCAAATGCTTGAGCTTGAGCAGGTCCCAACCAAGCCACCTTATAGCAATGATCCAGCGGGAAAACCACAGGTAGGTTGTACGCAGTTATTCTCGCTGCCACTTTCTTCGACATAGGCTTATGTACTTCTCTCCTCCTCTCCCAGGTTCCAGATTACATGACCATGCTGACATTATTCAACAAAGTCCTCACCGAAACCCCCGGTTTTGAAGAATCAGAATATGAAGTCGGCTTGGTTGGTTTCCCAATCAACGCCATCCTCGATTGGCCTATGGGTACACCCGCAGGCTTCACAACATTCATCAACCCCAAGGTGAACGCACAGTTCAAAAAGATGTTCGGTGTCTGGGCATTTTTCCTCACCTCCACGGAGTCGCGCTACGTCCTCATCACTGACGCGTCCTGCTGGTTCGGACTCAGCAGAAGTGCCACCATGCCCGACTTTGTAGAGAAAGATGTGTGCGACCCTTCCGCGGAGTACTACGGATTTAAATCCTGGGACGACTTCTTCACCAGACTCTTCCGACCTGGGGTTTGCCCCGTCATGTTCCCGGATAACGACGACATTGTTAACAGTGCCTGCGAGTCCACCGTCTACTGTATCGCCTCGAACATCCACGCGCTCGACACATTCTGGCTCAAAGGAGAATCATACTCTCTGAACCATATGCTCGATAATGACCCTCTCGCGGCCCAGTTTGTCGGTGGGACGGTGTATCAGGCTTTCCTCAGCGCCATGATGTACCACCACTGGTACAGTCCAGTGAACAGCAAAGCCGTGAAGATTCAAGACCATTATGATCCCAGGCACGTACTATGCCGAGTCTCCGGCCATGGGATTCCCGATCCCCGATCCCAGCGCTCCAACTCTCTCTCAAGGCTTCATCACAGCTATAGCCACTCGCGCGCTCATCTTCATCCAAGCTGATAACCCTAACATTGGGTTGATGTGCTTCGTAGCCGTGGGGATGGCGGAGGTACCGACGTGCGAGATCACCATCAATGAAGGAGACAGGATCACGAAAGGCATGGAGATGGAGATGTTCCACTTTGGAGGGTCGACGCATTGCCTCATCTTCCGTCCCGAGACAAAAATTACGTTCAGTCCGGACTATCCTGTTAATTCGAATGTTCAACTCAATGCTGCGATTGCGACGGTCAAGTGAGACTGGCAGCGGCACCGGTGAATGGATGATAAGTCATTGGAGGAGGAAGGGATGGACGACAGAACGCTAATAGTCTTTTTCACTGGACTTTCGAGGTGTAGTTCTGTGTATCTGAAAAGACAAATACGACAGGCGACTCTTATGAATATGTATAGCTTGTGTCGAAAAGGTATTAGGCCTTTGAACGTGCGATCCAGAAGATTTCATGACCACAGTATGGCGGTAATAGCGTACAAAAATTCAGACGGTCGCAAGCTGCTTGATTAGTGATCGCAAGGGACTAATTTGAGCCACGAGACCGCTGTCACAAGAAGCACAACAACGCGATCGTGTCCCCAACTTCGATGAGCACTTTCATGGCACAAGTTTAGGCGCATCTCTGCTTCGCAAGTTTGATTCCTTTCTCCATGTTCACAAGTTCTGTCCCTAGCGCAGTGGGAATTTTGCACTATGTGACTCTCAATTGGTTTTTAAAGAGTGATAACGGTCTGTCCCCCTCCATATAATCACCGCCCGATAAGCTCTCCATTCACGTCTCATCATGGCATTCAGGGTCCATGGGTCCATGAAATTCAGGCTTCCAGTTTCAAGTTTGCATCTCAGATAATGTCGAGGATACAACAAAGGAAACCAGGCAGACTAGCTCAATGAGTGAGAGGGAATCCGTATCATGGGATGGATGGCGACATCAATGATAACTTCCCATTCGCTCCCCCAGAATACGCAGGTGAAGAATATGGTGTAGCCCTGAACAACTAGGAGGTCGAGTTTATGAATGAATTGGTGGGAGATTTCAATTTCAATTCAGAGGATCTCAATAGGGGGATAGAGGTGTATTGCGAGGCGGTTATCAGACCCATAGCAATCGTCGAAGTTTACAACGCGAGTATTTTGTAGTTCTTACGGCCCGACGGGTCGTAATATTCATTATAAATACATATTTCTCCTTCATTTGGGCTCCCGGAATTGGAAAATATATCATAAGCACTGCCGTATGTAAAGAAAGTAAAATACTGTTTTGAAGCTCGTGTATAGACTCCTGCTGTGGACTTGAGTGTACAATCATCTGTGCTTTCTGTGGCAAAAACTAGCGGAGTCGGCGGTCTAAACTTGAGGACTTGTCACCTCAGATGGAACTTGTGAAGGTGGTATTTCACTCAAGTTGTAGAAGTAAAAGCAGCTTGCGACTGCTATAATTTTTGTATGCTATTACCGCCATACCACAGAGTGACCACTCCGCATATCCAGAGATTATTAGAAGTGGCTACGGATGACCTTCTCTTTGTTCCTCGTGACTTTAGAACTTTAGAGGCGATAAAACAAGTGAGATGTTGCATTGAACTCACACTGAGGGACCTTTTGTAATGCGTGGACCCTGGTTTGGTTAACAGACGTAAATTCGAACATAAATATATGATGTCTAGCTGACCGACCAACAAGAAGTCAGCTTCTTCGGATAGAATGATGAGTTATATTGTACCTGATGAACGCTTGACTAACCCAGCCTCGTACATTTGTTCCCGCATCATAGCCCCGCAGAACCACACTCCCTGATATGACCAAACTCGTCGCAGCAAAAATACCCTAATATAACAAGATGATCCTAATGAACGATGTCAGCAAAATGTCAGATTTGCAAAATGAGTTGGCGACTTGCCTTTTTTTCTCTCATTCGTATCAGAAAGATTTACCATAACATTACCCGTCCGCTGAAGGATTGATCGCACCAGATGGCAGTGAATGTGGACATGGGAAGGAAAGTAAAAAGACTCCATTTCTTCATGCGCGATTTGGTAGACAAATAGTTAGTGTTGGTCGACGATCTTCATTGCAGTATGGCAGCAGCAGAACAAAGAGAGTCAGGCCGGTAAGGGTAAAACAGAGAGATCGATGACTTTTATGTCTAGACTTCATCGATCAAGATCGTTCTGTCACTACTGAGCGCAAATGTGAAAAAATCAGGTAAACTATGCCCATTACTCAGACGTTGTGGGAAGAAATCAGTATCAACGACGCTAGTATGGAACTGTCAGAATACCTAAGTGGTCACCAAAGTGGAGCGCTCATGGAAACGTGCAAAAGAAATTGACACCGCAAACCTGAATCAGCAACCAGGAGTGAAAGGCTCCCAAAGACGTCGCAGAAACGCGCATGTCGTTGTCAAGATTCAATAGACCGATTGTCAAATGTTGAAGCGACGAGTAATCATTCTACTATATACAATCAGCTGAAGTTTTTGAGCTAAGGGCGCACGTACCACTTCTTCGCTAAGCGTAATCTGAAAGAATATGTTCGCGAAAAGCCGAATTCAGAATGGCCACATGCTGGAGTTTTCAAGTCTTGATGGATGCGACATTGCAGCAACGGGAGATTGCTTTAGGGGTATTTGGGGTATACCGTAAGCAGAAGAGGTATGAGCAGAGGAACTCTACATTATGTCTGCAGCCAATTCCGCCTTCCTATGGCAGTCGGTAGGATCCTCCACGCAGACCTTTGCTTATCGATATGAGAGGTTACGATACTGAGAAAATACAAGTTTTAAACACAGGCCCGTCGTTCAATAGGGGGTTCGAAGGTTATAATAATCGTCAGGATATCTTTTTATCCGTGGTGGATAAGAAATGGTGGATGGATACTCAAGTACAGCAGATGATCATCGACGTCGATAGTTGGTTGATGACAAAGACGGGCCGTTTTGGCATCAAGTTCCGATTGTGACATCATCATGACGGCCGCTCCTCCCGACTTCTTCCTCACACTCGAGCGGCGTGAAAGCCACTGCATACAACTATCTCCCAGAAGTCTCGTATATCCTTTGAGAATACCGAAGAAATGCCGCTTAGGCTCTTAATTCGCCCGTCGCTCCGTCACGCGTTCTTTCCTTAGTAGTAAAGTGGCAACACGCACCGTGTCTAGTCTTGAAGTGAGGGGTGCATTCAAAGGATATTTTCTTTAAGACGGTCATCCAACATTGGCTGTCCAAATTCTTGCTTTATCCTTGTCAGCGTTGATTTCCTTCGAACTGCTCCAACTGGCCTTCGCCCCCGGCACGATTATCACCGTTTGCGACGATAAATCGTCCACCACAATAGGAACCACGAAATGGAATCGTGTTCCATTACTTGATCACTGTCTGTAACACTGTCTTCTGACGCTACGGTGGGGTTGAATTTCATGGGTACTAGTGGATGTCAGCCTGGCTCGGCCAATAAGTGAGGACAGTCAGTCATCAATTCATTTCGAAAAGCTGGCATCTCTCTGATGTCTATTCTATTAGGATCATTTTACTGAAACAGCATTGTTTTCGGTGGGAACTGGTCGATTTAAGGGAGAACATTATGGTAGTAATGTGAAACCGAGGCAATGTCGGTATAATGCAGATGCTCGAAGCAGGTTATAGGTGTGTTCCAAAGCATTTCTCTTCCTTCGCGTTATGCTGAGCCAACTTTCAGACATACTCACCAATATTACAAAGATTTCGTTGGTCCTAGGTTACACACCTTACCATCGGCTAAGGACCTTAGTCGATGTTATTGGTTCCTCTTCGTATAAAGAGGGCTACGCGGAATCTTGCATTTAAAACCTTCAGAGTGCAACTTTCTGTGCTTGGTGAGACAGTTCTCTATGATTGTATATGACGCACTTATGTTCCTGTGGATTCCTGGAGGCCCAGGTTAACGCGTCATGTTTTTGATACTCCAGATAAGTTGCATATAAGCTCAAATTTAATTCACATTCTTATGTCTCAATAATATTAATCTTATTTTCAACTTGGACCTCAAGGCCTCAGCATCGGGGCATTCAGAAACACATCAAGATTAATATTGTAACTGTCCGCACGGTACCTGTTCTCTACGCCTCCTCTACGCGAATGTCGTGATGCAACGCCCACGAAGAAACACCGCGCCATATTCCCTTAGTCTCCACACGCACCCCTGCACTCTTCGAGACGAGGTGAAGGGTGTACGGCACCTCGAGCGTGCCTTGCTGAACAGACGATACTCCACGGACAGTCGTATGGGGCCCCGCCTTCACAGGGAAATTCGCTGTGTACGTCTTCGAGAACGAGTCCTCGGTGCCGAATGTCCATACGTTGCTGTGAGACACAGAGACACTGATTTTTCCTTCGGCGACAAGGGGGATTCCAACTAAAAGGATATACAAATTAGAACGGTGTCAGCTGATGGAGCTTTGAACACACCTGAGAACTCCATTCCCACCTGAATCGTGAACCCAGTGCTGTACTCAAACTTCGAAGTTTGAGTGACGCTCTCCGAAAAGCTAAATGACATCTCCTGCTCGTAGTTCGTATTGTTCCTGAGCGTCTGGTTTGCCAGAACACGCGGAGTCACGTCGAGGATCTTTCCCTGTGCGACATCATAGTCAACACTCTTGACGACCATGTCCTCAAATTTCATAGTGAAGTACTGATCGGCATGCACGCCTGTCCTGGTATAGTTCCCAAAGTTTGGGTTTTGGTTCAGGCGCGAGAAAAGAACTTGACCCGACGCAGGGCACAAGATGCGGAAATCCTTCCTATATTCACCGACTCCTACTTCGAAGACAAACCAGCTAGGAGGCAATGGTCAGCATTAGGGACAGGGTATATGGTAAGACGGCCTACCTGGTATCGTTCATCCTGTCTTCGTTAACGTGTCCAACGCGAGGATCCGGAGATGCGCGTGAATAAAGCATCCATCCGGTCGCTTTTCCCTTGATAGCGTAGAGCCCTGCTCGCTCGCCCGTGCCGTGAATGAGCGTGAAAAGCTGGTCTTCGTATTCATTGCCGCCTTTGTACTGCCATACTTGAGGAGTAGGGCTGCGGCGGGAATACAGGACACACTTGCTTTCTATGGCAAACAGTCTGAAGTAGAGGCCTTCGGGTGGGATATAGATCGACATGGTGTAGCTTAGTCTGTGGGGAGTTGCTGTGAGGTATCCTTTGTAGCAGCGGCTTTTAACTGATTACAGTCCTTGGTATTCCAGGATGACCTCATATTTCAACTTCGTGGCTCGGATTGCATATCCATTGAGTCTCTGAATGAAGAGAAGATCGCGGGAACAGCGGAGACTATAGAAGCCCTTCGAAACTTCATTTACGCATGTAATGCGGGCCTGATAGTTAATCGGTCCTCGATTCCTCATTTCATCGACAATATGGGACTTCGGTATTCGCAGGAACAATTCGCCCGTGCACGACTTTGGGACCCAGGCCATACGGTGGATACCTTTCTCACACACCAGAAGGGATGCTTTGACTCACGAGTGTGGTTCGCTCCGCAGGTACAGGACGATGATTAGTCTGCCTTGTAAACAGCGAGATTCCGCCTCAGTGCCTTCGGATGTGGCTATGGGTCGGACAAATCGCTTGTCTCGAAGCAGTTCATGACTGAGATCGTAGTTCCTTCGTCGCCTTATCCCAGACACCGTATGAGAAGCGGCTGGATAATCGCATTTTCCGTATGTCACTAGGAGCTATATGGATCATCCTTGGCGAAGACAAAAAACGACTCCTGGTGTGTTTGGCTTATAATTATTCGAATAATGACGAAGTCCACCATCGCTACGATACTTCCTGCTAAAAAAAAGTCTGTCAGCCGCTCGATCGACTCCCTTGGGAATGTACTAGATCGAACTGACCTGTATTAATGACCAAGAACTACTGATGCTGGACAGGGCTTCCCGTCCTATTGGTAAAATTGTCCTCGCGTCGAAAACGCCAAACTGCATCGCAAACGCCACTATATTCGCTCTTTAATCTCGCTCCTATCGCGTCAATAGATGGAAAAGACAACTTTCTCGGATCTTGCAATGAGCGTACAAGGGAATAGGGATGTCAGCTGGCGAGGAATCGAACTCTGAGAACACCTGCGCTTACACAACAGATTCAAATGTGACTCGGAGATACAAGTGATATAGAACAGCGCATTCTCTTGTCACCGAAATCCCAGAATCCTTGCGATGAAAAAATAGGCACGGATCGGGTAGCATGCTACAGCGGTGAAAAGGGGAGGCGGAAGTTAATCCGGCAAGCAGAATGAGAAAAGTGGTGGGATGAAAATCATGACCATAGATACGCGCGACCCAGAAGGTTTTATGATTTCCGGGAGCGACCACTCAGGATTTCCAGAGATTATTAGAAGCTGGCTTTATGTTGTTCCCCGTGACTTTGGAACTTTGGAGGCGATAATACGAGTGTGATGTTGCATTGAACCCACACTGATACAGTTGAGGGAAGAGCATTATAGAAAGGAGCGTACCCTGGCAGACTTTGCTCGTTGCGATCTTTTTATCTAGTGGTTTCTTGTAAGGGGACGATATGAGCAAAACTCAAGAAGAACACGAACACTAGTATACACCTGGATGCCTCATGGAGGTGACGACAGACTCAGTCCAACGGTGACCGGTGTGAGACTCTGTTGGATTTGCAACTTCAAGCTTATGCCGGAAGATTCCTGAACATTTGGCTTACTAATTTGTCACGATACTTTGATAATTATAGGTACTTTTGGTAGAATATTCTAGATACTTTTGTAGTATTTAAGGAGCTCGTTCCGAGCTCTAGTAGTGAAGAATTCAGTATATTTACCTACTGCAAGCCTCCCACTGCATAGATTGCAACAGACTCTGTCCAGTAACGTTCTCCATACCGATGGGTCATTTCTTCGGTATCATCGTCCACGGTGCTTATTCTAGGCGTGAATCAGCAGCGAAATACTCCCAACGGCGTCGTATGATGAACCGATTGTCGAATATTGAAGCCACGAATGTTAAATCTTTTACTAAGTATATACAGTCAGCTGAAGTTCTTGAGCTAAGGGCGCACGTACCACTTCTCTTCGCTAAGCAGAATCTGAAAGAAGTTCCGCGAAAAGCAGCCAAATTCAGGGTGGCCACACGCTGGAGTCTTCAAGTCTTAATGAATGCGACATTGCAGCACCTGGAGATTGCTTTAGGCGAGTCTGGGGGTATGCCGTAAGCAGAGGTGGTGAGAGCAGAGAACCCCACGCACACCACATTATGTCTTAACCCAGGTGCGCCGTCCTATGGCAACAGGTATGATCCTCCCATGCGGACCTTCGCTTATCCGAGAAGTTATGGTACTGAAAAAACACAGGCCCGTCGTTCGATAGAGGGTTCGAAGGTAGTAGTGATCGTCAGGATGTCTTTTTTATCTGCGGTGGGTAAGAAATGATAGACGGTTCAAGTACAGCAGATGGTCGTCGATGGTTGGTTGTGAAGACGGGCCGTTTCGGCATCAAGTTCCGATCATGACATCGTGACGGTCGCTCCTCCCGACGACTTCAACGTTCGTACACTCAAGCGGCATGAGGGCCACTGCGTATAAGTATCTTCAGGAAGTCTTGTATATCCCTTGAGAATAGTACCGAAAATATCTCTGCAGAAATACCACTTCGGCTTTTAATTTGCTCATCGCTCCGTCACGCCTTCTTTCCTTTTAGTAGCAAAGTCTTGACGTTTCATTTTTGAGAGAATTGGTAAACATGCCATCCACGATACATGTTTAAGGACAAGATCGGCGCTTCGTGTTGTTGTGGGAGTCGTGAATCAGAAGTCTGCATCGTAAGCCTGCTCATCAGCAGCTGCGAGCAAGCTGCGAGTTATGCAACGTCAAACTAAACCCAATGTATACAGACAAACTCGCCTTAAAAGACTACTAATTTGTTTGCCTTGGGTCCATATTATGTTATCGATAGGGTTGCGCTGATTGTGCTGATATAGATTATATCTGCCTGTCGGAGAGTATTCGACCTGCTGATTTGTCATACTGTCGCAGTGTTTTCTCGCACAGTTCTGACGCCAGGTAGAATCTCAGTCGCTACGATGCTCATAAAATGATGTCAATATCATTTCCATCTGGGAGACCCTAATCGAACCAGAGAGTCGCCCAAGAAAATGCAGCCGGTAGTTGTGGGCGTCTATCCAAGGTGAACATGTCGTTTGATGTCACTTCTGGTCAATGTAACCGTTTCATCGAACATACCTTTCCATGACGAATTGAATACACGTCTGGACAAGTTAAGATGAGGAACCGTACGGCTTTTCCTATCTCAAAGGGATCTGAATCCCCTTTGTTATTTTGATGACATCAATCTCATATAGTCAAGGAGTCAGTAGGTTACCTGAATAAACGGTGCAGGCGGGATTGAAATTTCGAGTGTTAATCTTGACGAATGCCGAGTTCTGGCCGTTGTGATGCACTTTGATGGCGAAGGGCCAGCACAGCAATCATTGTTTTCTTCCTATCACGAGGACGAGTCCCCTTGATCTTCCTTGATCCTCCGCTCAGGGAATCTACGCACCACATCAAATCGATCCCAAGAGGAGCTACATAGTACACTTGACTTTGTAACCGTTCATCTTCGTGATCACATTCCGCTAAGACTTGGGAACTATAGACATGAATGGGAAAGAATGGTGGGATCGTTATACCCATGATGTACATGGAATGGGTCAAGGGCGTAAACTTGTAAGCATGTAATAACACAAGCGTCCAAGTAGAAACCAACATACTCCAGTATGAAAAGATGCGTCGGAAGTATGCACGCCTTCCTGAGGTTACACTCTCCGCTTTCACCGAGGCCAGCACGTCAGAACGTTCATTTCTGTCTTAAAGCAACGGACGTACACTGGCAGAGATCCCGTCATACCATCTTCTCTTGCCGACATGCCCTGCACTTGTCTTGGTGTTGAAGGGATTTTAGGGAAATTGAACATTATCCTCAGCACGTCATACATCCTGGACCTCCGCTTACTATCCTCTCTCCTTAACACCTACGTCCTCAAGGACTATGACTTTAGCACCGCCTTTAGTCGTCTCCTCCCAGTCTGGTACCACGACTTGACCGATATCGAAGACAAGCTACATTCCCGCGAAGCGTCGGACAGGCAGATGAGACAAGACGTACTCGTAAATAACAAGATAATCAGTCATCTACTGCCTCCCCGATGCGTCTGGGATCTGTACAGCAATAGGGTGACACCATGGTGGGTTGCACGCCAATATCCATCAGCAATATCGCATGCCTGGATGGAAAAAGAGGATCGCACGGATGTGCAAACACCCATTAACGGGTATGAATGGCCAGTTCCGATGCCAAAGGATGCAAACCTCAACCTCATCTGTATCGAGATGCTGAATCTTGGGGCAGAATACGTATGGTTGGACGTTCTCTGTTTGCGCCAAGCATCCGAGAAGAGTGACGATCTGCATCTTGATGAATGGAAGTTGGATGTGCCAACCATCGGACGAGTATATCGCATGGCACACGGTCGTTTGGTGTGCTACTTCAGCGGGTTAGGACGTCCTTTGAGTGTGAAGGTGCGCGACTTCGAGAGTGATACGTGCTGGTTCAGACGAGCGTGGACACTGCAAGAAATTCAGCATCGTATGATTATCGGTGGGGAAACGGGCGATGATAGGATCATGGAAAAGGAAATGCGGGCGAGGATTGAGAATCAACTGTCGTGGCTGCGGGAGAACAGTCAGGTGGGTGGTCTGGGTATGCCTGTGTTTATTGCCTTGTCCGAGATGCAGAAGCGAGTGTCGACGAATCACGTAGACAAGGTTGCAGAACTGTCTTATCTCCTGTGGACAGAAGAAATACCGACCTACTATGCGTCGCAATCTCAGGAGGATGCTTGGACGGCACTGGTCGACGAGATGGTTCTAACATATAGAGGGTACATGTTCTTCCTGTATCCCAAAGCTGGGAACGGGAAAAAATTCTGGCGACCATCATGGAAGCAAGTGATGACTGAGGCACTCCCGTCGCTGCACCTTACGAGTGGCTGGGTGGGCTTACTTCTGCGTACGAAGAACAATAATACCGATTGGTGTGATGGACCCTACATTGAATCAGGTTATGTGCGGGGATTGGGCAAAGAATCACCAGATGGGAAACGTCGAGGAGAGCTATTCGTCGAAGACACCACTGGTGGAAAGCACACATTCAAGGTTGTCGCCTCTCACCAATACCTGATACCGGAGGGCCTATATACACTGGTAGGCAGTAACCCGTGTGATTTTCGGGGGGAACTTCAAGAGCAGCAATGCTGGGTTATTGGGGAAAGACTTCCAGGGAAGGTGTTCAAGAAAGTGTCGGTGTTCATGATGACCGGTAAGAATGAAGTGAAGAGACTGCACGATTTAGGCGTTGCTACAAATACCAAGACTTTTCTTGCCTAAGGTACCCTTTTGTACCTTTGTCATGTCTTTTGATTGTACAGGTTGAATAATCCTTGCTACGCTAGAAAATAGTCTGCAATGAGAAGGGATGAATTCATCAAACTTGATGTAATACCGACTGCATACCACGCTCAGATTCAAGTACTGTAGCCCCAGAATAGCCGCGAGGCGGTTTCTCGAAGAAAACATTGTTACGCTCGATGGCCAGATCTGCGTTAACGAACTTGTAGACATCGGAAGAGGGAAACAGGCTTCAACAACGATTTTTTCAGATCTGGAAGACTCTGTAAACAGAAGCAACAGAACACCTGGACATACTCAACTCATCGCTGACTTGGCTTGTACGGAATAGAGAGCACAGCTGCAGATCGAAAGAAATTGAGGCTGGGCAAGACAAGGGGGCTCTGGAAAATCAATTACACACATGACCTACATTAATTTGTTTAAGGCCGGCTGGACCCCCCTCTCCCTCCCTCACATTCCTTTTACAGTAATGAATTCCCACGATTTACCATCCCTGTCATTCATTTTAAGACATATATTCCCACGGGGTCGGACAAAAGAGCAACCCTGGAACGGATTTTTGATGCCATGCTCCGATAGTAAGAGATTTGAGCATGACAGTTAAGTTTAAGTTTAAGCCTTGAAAAAGCATGTAATTTGAACAAGTTTTCTGAGAACTGTGTTCTTGGAATATTCATAACTATCTAAGTGATTGGACCACCAACAAAGCAATTTGTATGTCATGTCAACACTTGAGTGAGACAGATTTATGGTAACATCAATTCATTAAGTGACATGAGAAGGCATACAACATGCTTACCAGTTATTTTCCCACCTGCTGAGCAAATACAAGCTTTATGAAATTGCTCAATTTGGTAGTTCCTCAATCATTTGGCCCAATTCTGGCTAGAAAATGGCATGGAATGTAATGATTCCACTCAATATATCACCCATTGTGGTCAAAATGTTTCATTTCCATCAATATATACTACTAAATTTTGGTATGTCACTTACGCATTTAAGGTCTACCCCTCCTACCCCCCTACCTCATGTTCTGGTTTGCTCCGACGCAATCCCCTTGTTGTGCCCCATCAAATTTTTGTTAGTTCGAACATCTTTGGAAAGAGGCATTTGTCCTGATGAACAAGCTGTGGGAGAGCCGTCCTCGGGGAAGGAGCATGCCCCAACCAAGGGAACTGCTCGCCGGCTCCCGATTGTCAAAGGATCAAGAAGGACCCCCCAGAAGGAAGAAGTGCTGGATGTGCGGCATCCTGGGGGAAGAAAGACCACCATGGAAGAGGTGGCTGATGAGGAAGATGACACATCGTTCAAGATATCCCAAGCCAAGGCACAAGCGAAGAAGGAAGAAGAACCGACTAAGGAGAAGCATTCTGAATCTGAACCAGTGAGTGTTTCCTCCCCAAAGTCCACCTGGTTCCAGCTGTTTGGCATGGACTGGACCTTTCAGGCCGTAAAGGAAGCATGAACAGATTTGGAAGCCTTCGCCGCCCTTCACATCTGGGCCCACAAAGACAAGATCAATGAGATCGACACCCACCTGCTCGACACCTTATGATCTGATGGGGAGCAAGCTCAGGAAAGGCTATATGAACTAAGCCAGCTGATCCGATATCAACATTGAGTATCCACCAAAGGTGTCCACGAACTATTCCTCGATGTACAAATCGAGATGCTGGAACATCGTCAGACCCTTAAAGCACAGGCCCTGGTCAACAGTGGCTGTATGGGAAGCACAATCAGTGAGGCCTATGTCAAGAAGCATGGTCTCATCACACGACCCGCACCAGCCCCTATATCTGTTTATAATGCTGATGGCACCCAAAACAAAGCAGGAGAGATCACCAAATTTGTGGAAGTAAGGATGACCATGGGAGACCATAGTGAAAGAATCGACTTTGCTGTCACCAATATCAGCAAAAGTGACATCTTTCTAGAGCATGATTGGCTCTTATGCCACAACCCCGTCATCAACTGGGCCACTGGCAAGATCATATTTGCCCGATGCCAGTGTCAGAAGAACCCCTTCCCCCTCCTGGATGCTGACCCTGATGACCACTGGGATGAGGAATTGGAGGAAGGCAAAACCATTCTCATGGTCAACCTTCAAGAGGAGCTGGAAATTTGCACTGTACATCATGCGAATGACCTAGTTGCTAAGGCCAATGAAGGAAAGACCAAGAAGACCTTTGAGGAGATGGTTCCCCCCAGTATCACAATTTCAACAACCTGTTCTCGAAAGAGAACTTCGATGAGTTGCCTGACTGCAAGCCCTGGGACCATGCAATTGAGCTAATCCCCAATGCCCAATTTACGCTTGACTGCAAGGTCTATCCGCTCAATCGCCACAAGCAGGAAGAACTCGACAAGTTCCTTGATGAGAACCTCAAATCCGGACAAATCCAACTGTCCAAATCACCCTTCGCTTCGCCCTTCTTCTTCATCAAAAAGAAGGACAGCTCCCTTCAGCCGGTACAAGACTATGAAAGCTCAATGAAATGACAATCAAGAATTGCTATCCGCTTCCACTCATTTTGGAACTTATGGACAAACTTCATGGCACCAAATACTTCACCAAATTGGACGTCTGCTGGGGCTATAACAATGTGAAGATCAAGCAGGGAGACAAACATAAAGCTGCCTTTAGAACCAATCACAGCCTCTTTGAACCAACAGTCATGTTCTTTGGACTGACCAATTCCCTGGCGACCTTCCAATGGATGATGAATGACATCTTCCATGATCTCATCCATGAAGGGAAGGTAACCATTTACCTGGATGACATTCTGATCTTCTCTAAGGACCTCCAAGAACATTGATGGATCATAAAGTGAGTACTTCAACACTTCAGAGAACACAAGCTGTTCCTTAAGGTGGAGAAGTGCAAGTTTGAGGTACTAGAGACCGAGTACCTTGGTGTGATCATCAGCAAAGGATCAGTACGGATGGACCCCATCAAGGTCAAGGTCATAACGGAATGGCCTGCACCCACCAAGAAAAAGGAGTTACAATCCTTTTTGGGTTTTACAAACTTCTATCAGAAGTTCATAAAGGACTATTCCAAAATTGTATGCCCATGACTCAACTTACCAGCAATGCACCCTGGAGTTGGGGAGCGGCCCAGAATGAGGTGTTCCAACGACTGAAGAAGCAAATGGTGGAAGACGTTGACACGCTCTCAGAGCGTTTATGCGTGTAATTTCGCAAAATGTATCAATACATACCTTTTACAAGAACCCGTTACAAGGACAAGGCAGAATAGAGAAGAGCGCGAAGCTACAAAGTTGTGCAGTCGAATATATTAAGTGACGATTGGTAGAGCGCATGCTCTAGCTTAGAATGATACTACCTGAGGTCACACTAAGCATAAGAGCTCAGTGCTTGATACTGAATGCACTAGGAATGGACTGGAGACGCACTCTAAAGAATTAATAAGAGACATGCGTGATATTAAGAGAACTACGTGATGCATTGATCTATGATGCGCAAGACACGGATCGACCGGCAAGTTGCGCGCGAGATGAAATAATGTCTGAGTACGAATGAAACCGAGAAAACCGACTTCGGCCGAGGAGCGTGAGGCCCAGGCATGGAGCGGGTATCCCCACCAACTAAGAAAACCTAGAATAATAAGATTAAAGGAAAATACGGCCCTTATGATAGGTTGCCACTCCGAGGAGATAACGAGTAATGTGTCAACACACGGCGCGCAGTGCTAGCCGACTCCACAACCACGAGTGAGACCCAGTCTGGGTCCGGGTCGGACATTTGACTAAGTGCCAAGCGATGGCATGCTCAGACGACATGCGCGGGATGCAAGGAATAGAAGGCTGCAGAAGAAATAATACTATAATCAGTTGTATTAATTTGTGGATCATAGAATGTATAAATACAGTAGTATAGAAGTAGTGTACAAGTTTCGGGCCCCCGGTGTAACAGTGCAAAGCTTTTCAGCCACGTGCTCTAGCATCTGGAGTTGTTTGTAGCTTCGAGCGAGAGAATATAGACCATCTTTGATATAAATTTGAGTGATCCGAGTTGCGAGCGAGGCCAAGAAGGCTAGTGAGGCACTCCGTACTTCAGTTTCATTGATTGTTTGACTGCGCTCTATACTGAGAATAAGAATATAGTGTCTTGGAGGGCACTCTTTCGAGTTCTTGAGGTTTCTGTGTGACGCGAGGCATTACAGGCGGCAGAGGTTCAAACCCTTTGGTCTGGTTAGTGCTCGCTTTGTGTTAATTCCGCAAGTTGGCAAAGGTTCAAACCCTTTGGCTTGTCGGACGGGGTTTTCTGTGTTTATTTGTGTTCTCTGGATCGCATAAGTTAGAACCCTGTGGGTCTATGATCGGTTAGAAGCTCGAGCGCATAGGTTCAAACCCTGTGGCTCTTGTGGATTGTTTGAGTGTTTCGGTTTCTGCTTAGAGCACGGTGCTTTAAGTCATGTTTAGTGTGTTGTTTGTTGCTTGTGGTGACTATTTGAGTTGTGAGCGACGTCTAGAGAGTTGTGGTTACGTTTGGCGACGTTTGAGTATTGTTATACAACCCTTGCCTTGAGGCCTGGCGATGGAAGTCGCACCTCTTGTCTGAGAAAAGCCTTTGGACTTAGAGAAGTCTAGATTTTATACGAGCACTATTGCTACGTGTGCATCTTAGAAATATTGAGAATACAGTTTTATTGGTTCGCTACTTTTATCGCATCAGAATCCCCCACGAACTTGAGTGTGTTTGTGTGTGTAGTGTTAGGTGTGGGTGTGATCAGTGTCATCGACGCTGGTGCATTTCTAGCTTGTGCATGCAGGCAGCACTTCAATGTAGTACTAGCACTGCCCAAGGAGAAGGGTAGATTCCGAGTGGAGGCAGATTCAAGTGAGGGAGCTATTGGCACCATCCTAAGCCAGGAACAGGATGGAAAATGGAGACCAGTAGCCTTCCTTTCCAAGGCCCTGACAACCACCGAGCGCAACTATGAAATCTATGACAAGGAACTCCTTGCAATCATGCTCGCACTTGAAGAATGGAGGTATTACCTTATGGGCATGGCAGAGGATTTTGAGATCTTGACAGATCATCAGAATCTCCAATACTTCTGCCAGCCCCAAAAGCTGAATTGCTGACAGGCCTGATGGGTCACCAAACTCACTGAATACCACTTCACGTTACATCACAAGCCAGGCATGTCCAATCGCAAAGCTGACTTACTCAGCTGATGAGATGACCATGACCAGGGGAAGAAGGACAACAATGACATTGTAGTCCTCCAACCTAAACACTTCCAGGCCATGATCATGCCCACCACCTCCAAAATGCATCAGCGAGTCAAGGATGCTACCTGAGACCACAGCAAGTGGGACCAGGGGATCGCTAACTCCCTTGACCATGAGCAAGGCATCTCGGAAAAAGAAGGACTCCTGTTTTATGACAGATGCATCTATGTTCCCCACAACGACAAACTGCGAGGAGAAATAATTGCTGCCCATCATGACCACATCACAGCAGGACACCCGGGATCGAAAAGACCAAGGAACTTGTTCAAAGAGAGTTCTGGTGGCTGAAACTGTTACAATTTATTGACTTTTTTCACTTTTCTAGTCTTATCTCATCTTATCGGCATAATCACGCTTATGTGTTATCACCACCACATCACCGCTATCAACTTCGATAAATCTTTCATGATGGACAACGCATGATCCTGCATGCTCGTTGCCCAACCAGCATGCCTCTCCCCTTCTGTAAAACTTTTGCAGCTATTATTAGCACCGACTTTTTAGTATTTAAGTAGCTACGCTTCACTGTACAACCTCAGCTTCGAGCTAAGGTTTAACATCACATAAACTTTACTTGTCTGCTCACTTGCCAAGAGCTTCTCCAGTAAGCGCCTCTCCCACCACCTCGAGATCATCTGAGGCATTGCAAAAGTGATTGTCTGAATGCAAGACAGCTTAGCAATCGCCTGATCCTGAGTCATGTGAGAGTCGGACCCTAACAATTAGCTCGAAGCTTCCCTCACCCTTCCATGACGCTAGATGCAGGAAGAATTCCATATGCCACTCCAACAAACACCCGACATCGATGAAACACTCAGAAACGCGGCCATAGGAGCCTTTGTAGGAGCAGCAGCACTAGTTGGACTATCCCTCTTTGCCGCCACTATATACTGTAGAAACTGAAACTGGTTCGAACGCCACAGATTAACACCCAGAAGAAGAATCTTGACCTACCCACCCCCCACCCTCCCACACTTCTACATTCCACCTTACAATGGTCAAATTCAGCCCATTCACATGACATATGAGCCCTACCGAAGAAACCAGTTCTACATGCCCCCCATCTCACCGAATAGGCAGGATTGGTCAGGCACCCCCAGCCCCGAGACCGACATCGGGATCTATCATGGAAGAAGAGGAAGAAGCCCAAGCCCCATCGCTGGGCCCTCTGGAACTAGGCAGTCCTCTAGGACAGCATCTCGGTCTCCCTCTATTGAGGGAGACATCACAGAACTCATCCAGAATTACATCGGACCCGGAACCATTGAATACTATGAATCAGAGTCACGAAGAAGCAGTACACAGGTATTTCCAGCTGAGGGCAATGAGCCCAATCCCATTAGCACATCCCCTACCCATCTGGCCCTCTGAGTTACAAACCCTTCTCCACCTTCAGCAAGCAGCTCCGTCATCGCAGCACAAAGCACTGCGTTCTACAACCAGACAGAGCACATACACAGGGACCCCCTCTACGACCTCGGCTGGACCCCCCCCTGGAACACCTGAGGTATCAAATACACGAACCTCCACCCCCTCCCCCCCTGAATCCTCCCCTGGAAGGGACCCCCGACCTGATCGACCTAGAGGAAGAACTGAAAGTCGAGAAGATGCTAGCTCCCTTGACCAGACCAATAACTCGGACCACCCATCGACGAGGGTCGACCCAGCTGACCTCAGAAGAGGATGACTTCAGATCCGCGACATCGGGAGACCTTCCTACTTCCGACGAAGAAGAGCTTGGGAGACAGAGAACGCATTCCGCCTACGACGAGTGGAGGAAGACCCAGAACAGCCCCCTAGGGAGCTTAGAGATGAACGAAGACTGGCCAGGAGGGAACTCGAGAGCAATCCCTTCTACCTGGGCACTCCAGCCCGAGCCTGGACCTCTCTCTCCATACAGCAGAGAATTGCCCTCAGACCCTACCATGCCCAGGCATGGGCCTATTGAAGGGAGGATTACATTAGAAGAGGAGGAATTGATGAGTCATTGGAGGAACACTGCCGATGACTACACCTCTTCCCCACTGAGGAGCTATACCGCCATGAGCAGGACTATGGACTAACCCCCGGAGTCTACATACACGGACTACAAGAGAGGACAGAGGAGGAGCTACAAACCCTCCAACGAAACCTGGAGGATGTACTCCGAACCTGGAGAGCCGATGAGCATCAGCGGGAACACCTGGCCCAGGCCAATGCCCAACGAGCCGCCCGTAGAATGGCAGAGGAACAGGAACCCATGGAAAGGGAAGAGTAGACTAATCGCCGGGTCTGGAGAAGCAGGACCCAGCAAACCCATGGAAACCGAAGACAAAGGACGAGTACGAGAGGCCGGAGAGGCGGAAGCAAGGAGGCAACAATTCCAGGCCAACAAAGACGCTTTCCCCGACCTCACAGCAGGGCTAGTAGCCCAACTAGAAAGGGCCAGGGCGTTTGCCCTTGCCCATAATCTACCCATCCCTAAAGAACTCCAGGATGTCCCCAATCAACCTCATCCCTGAGGACGTCCCGCAGCACCAGTCCCCAGGAGATATGGTAGCCCAACCCATCGAACCGATAGATGGTCGGTTCCCCGACCACCACCCAGGTATAACCCCCCAGACCCCCTGTACTGGCCCTCCGGCGATGCTGCCAAACAAGACCCATGGCTTCAGGTAAAGCCAATGCTAATCCCACTCCCTGGAGAATTCAAAGGGAAAAGCAGCGACATCCATCGCTTTACCGGGGCATGTGAAGACTACTTTGCAGTCTTCAAGGCCTACTACCCCACTCATGCAAATAAAATCCTATTCGCGGTATCGCTCTTCGGCATGAAGCCGCAGGGCTGGTGGTCCCAATACCGATACCAGTTCTGGAGCAGCACCGAGGAGTGATACCAATATTTCTCCTGGGAGGACTTCAAAGCTGCCCTCAAAGTGGAATACGGTGACCCAGCCCTCCAGGAGGTAATGGAAAGGCACATGAATGAGCTCAAGATGACGGGAACTGCATCTGAATACTTCAGGCATCTCGAAGAGCTGGCCCGACAAGCTGACCAGCTCACCGACCTTGGACCCTGAAGTGCGATTGTCAGAGCAGTCCATCGAGGAGTCCCTGAATCCTACACCGACTCCATCGCAAACTTAGGTGTCATGATCCCTACCACTTACATGGAATGGGAGCGACGCATCTGTAGCATATACGATGAGAAGGCCTGCAAAACAGCCTTCGACAAGATCGGGAATGTCGACCGCCTGAAGAACCAACATGCTGGAAGCTCCTCAAAAGGAACTTCTGGCGGGACAAGTTCTGCGGCCGACAAACCTGCCAGCAAAGGGTCGTCGGGTTCGGGATGGACCACTTACAGAGGGGCCAGGGAACTGATGGACATAGACCACCTCAAGAAGGAGGGAAGGTGCTTCAACTGCAGAGGAAAAGGACACATGGGAAAAGATTGCAAGAAGCCGAAGTGACCTTGAGACCCAAAAACCGGGAGATACTCAACGGCCCAACTTTGGGCGATGCTTACCAAAGTGGAGGAACACGACAAGGAGGAGCATGGACATAGTCACGAAGAGAAGGTCAAGGAGAAGATGCCCTCGACAACGAAGATTGAGGAGGTAAAAGGCAAGGCCAAGAAGTGAGTGATTCCACTTCCTCGGCCCAATCCTCCCCTCTGGGTGGTCGGTCATCAGGTCCTGCTGCATGGACATTACCCAATTGTAATACTTTTTTATGTACGTCGCTGTTATCTACGCATCCAAATATACCCGCTTGATTACTTCCCCTGAGACCACCCAAAAAGAATCACAAATCCAAACTCCGCCCAAAAACACGTATAAAATCCTGCAGAAACGACAGAAACCACATCCCCTCCCCTCACTAACACTCTCTGTCCCAGAACTCCTCACCCTCCAGGACCTTCAGACTTGATGGGGGCCAGAGTTCATCTGAACAATGTCGGGGATCTCCCAGTCCTTAAGGACGAAGGAGGTGCTCCCCGAACTGGCTGAGCCCATCGTCGCTGAACGGAATCATCAAGGCGAAGGCAGGGACACAAGGTCGATGCCTGTCGATGCCATCCGCAATGATTCGCCTCACGCTCGAGGATTGTCGCAGAATCATGACCCCCTCTCTCCCTGCCTGGATGAAGAAGTGGAGGATAATGCCTCCTGTTGGTCGCCTGAGCAGTCTAGCTCAGTCGCAATGGCACCTCCTCCACCCCTGACCCGAATGGAAGAAGATGTCACAAGAAAGGATAGGGATCCGGGACAGGCACCAAAGGAACCGGGAGTAATGTGGGAACACGGTTCATGCGACAAGAACACGATGTTCACGACTCCCTCCATTCGTCTTGATGAGCCTTCCGGTCACTCCAGGAGCGACCTGCTCCCCAAACCCCCGAGTCCTGACAAAGCAGCTAGCAGCAGACGATCTCCAGGGAAGGAGCATGCCCCAACCGGAGAAACTCCTCGAAGGCTGCTGACCATCGAAGGATCAAGCGGGGTTCCAGCATTGGATGCGCGATGCTCATGGGCCCGGAAGACCACCCTTGTTGAGGTTCCGGACGAAGAAGATGACACATCCTTCAAGATGACTCAAGCCAAGGCGCAAGCGAAGAAGGACGAAGAACCGATCGAGGCAAGGTGTTCTGAGTACAAACCAGTGAGTGTTTCCTCCCCGAAGTCCACCTGGTTCAAGCCGTTTGGCGTGGACTGGACCCTTCGGACCGTCAGGGAAGGACACACAGACTCGGAGGCACTGGCCTCGCTCCATCTTTGGGCCCACAAGGAAAAGATCAATGAGATCAATGACTGGCTGCTGAACGCTTTGAAGGTTGAAGGAGAAGGAGCACGAGAAAGGCTATACGAATTGAGCCAACCAATCTGATATCAACGCCGAGTAAGCACCAAGGGTGTCCGAGAACTGTTCCTTGACGTCCAACTTGAAATGTTGGAGAATCGCCAAACCCTCAAAGCCCAGGCCCTCGTCAACAGTGGGTGTACCAGGAGCACCATTAATGAGGCCTATGTCAAGAAACACAGCCTCGTTACCTGACCAGCCCCAGCCCCAATCTCAGTCTACAATGCGGATGGTACCCACAACAAGGCAGGGGAAATTATGGAGTTCATTGAAGTAAGAATGATGATAGGAGGCCATAACGAGAGGGTCGACTTTGCTGTCACCAACCTAGGCAAAGGAGATATCTTCTTAGGACATGATTGGCTACTCCGTCATAACCCCATCATCAACTGGGCCACTGGCAAGATCATCTTCGCCCGATGCCAGTGTCAGAAAAACCTGTTCCCACTCCCAGATGCCGACCCCGAAGACCCATGGGATGAAGAGCTAGAAGAAGGCGATACTCTCCTAATGGTCGACCTCCGAGAAGGGCTAGAGATTCGCATGGTACATCACATGAACAACCTAGCTGCCAAGGCCGCTGAAGGAAAAGCCAAGAAAACCTTCGAAGAGATGGTCCCACCTCAGTATCGTGAATTCCACAATCTGTTCTCCAAGGAGAACTTCGACGAGTTACCAGAACGGAAGCTGTGGGACCATGCCATCGAACTGATTCTGAATGCCAAATCAACCCTTGATTGCAAGGTCTATCCCCTTAATCATCACGAACAGGAGGAGCTTGATAAGTTCCTAGATGAAAACCTTGAGTCTGGCCATATCCGACCATCCAAATCCCCCTTCGTGTCTCCCTTCTTCTTTGTCAAAAAGAAGGACGGATCCCTTCACCCAGTCCAGGACTACAGAAAGCTCAACGAGATGACCATCAAGAACCGATACCTGCTGCCCCTCATCTCAGAACTAATGGACAAACTCTGCAGCGCCAAGTATTTTACCAAGCTCGACATCCACTGGGGGTACAACAATGTCTGAATCAAACAAGGAGATGAAGCCAAGGCAGCGTTCTGAACCAATCGAGGGCTCTTTGAGCCAACCATCATGTTCTTCGGACTAACAAATTCACCCGCAACCTTCCAGTGGATGATGAATGACATCTTCCATGATCTCATTCATGAGGGGAAGGTGACTATCTATTTGGATGATATCCTTATCTTTTCCAAGGATCTCCAAGACCACCGACAGATCGTTAAACGAGTACTCCAACGTCTCCGGGACCACAAGTTATTCCTAAAAGTGGAGAAGTGCGAGTTTGAAGTACTGGAGACCGAGTACCTCAGAGTCATCATCAGTGAAGGATCAGTCCGAATGGACCCAATTAAGGTCAAGGGAATCACCGAATGGCCCACACCCACCAAGAAGAAGGAACTACAATCCTTCCTCGGCTTTACAAATTTCTATCGGAAATTCATTAAGGACTATTCCAAGATCATACGTCCAATGACCCAATTGACCGGTAACGCCCCCTGGACCTGGGGAGCGGCCCAAAACGAAGCCTTCCAACAACTCAAGAAGCAGATGGCGGAAGACGTGGTATGGCACTTCTGAAGGAAAATGGGAAATTCAGAGTAGAAGCTGATTCCAGCGAAGGAGCAATCGGTGCAGTCCTCAGTCAGGAACAGGACAGAAAATGGAGGCCAGTCGCCTTCCTATCTAAAGCACTGACCGTCACCAAGCGGAATTATGAAATATACGACAAAGAGCTCCTCACGATCATGCTTGCGCTGGAGGAATGGAGACATTATCTAATGGGCATGGCAGAGGATTTTGAGATCTGGACAGATCATCAGAACCTCCAGTACTTCTGCCAACCCCAGAAGCTCAATCGGCGACAGGCCTGATGGGTCACCAAACTCGCTGAGTATCACTTCATCCTCCACCACAAGCCAGGCGCTTCCAACTGCAAGGCCGACCTGCTGAGCTGACGAGACGATCATGACCAGGGAAAGAAGGACAACGATGATGTTGTAGTCCTTCAACCAGAACATTTCTGGGCCATGATCATGCCCACTATGAGTGAGACTCATCAACGCGTCAAGGACGTCACCAGGAACCATGACAAATGGGATCAAGGGATCCAGAACTCTCTCGACCACGAGTGAGGGATCTCAGAAAGGAAGGCCTCTTGTACTATGACGGCCGGATCTACGTTCCTCGAGATGACAAGCTTAGGGGGGAGATCATTGCGGCCCACTACGACCACATCACCGCAGGACACCCCAGAATCGAGAAGACAAAGGAGCTCATACAAAGGGAGTTCTGGTGGCCAAAACTTAAACAAACGGTGGAAAGATACGTTAAAGCATGTGAAGCATGTCAACAAACAAAGACGGACACCCACCCAAGGGCTGCACCCCTCCATCCGAACGAAATCCCCTTTGAACCCTGGAGTCACATATCCATAGATATGATCACAGGACTACCAGAGTCCAATGGCTACAACGCCATCCTGGTGGTCGTTGACAGATTCTCCAAAGAAATCATTCTCATCGCCTGCAACATGGAACTCACATCTGAAGGATGGGTGAAACTACTACGTGACCATGTCTATGCTCACCATGGTATGCCCAAGACCATCATCTCTGACCAGGGACCCCAATTTGTTTCCAAATTCATGTTGGAACTTCTCAAACTACTTGATATCACTCCCAATGCATCCACGGCCTTTCATCCCCAAACCAATGGACAGACCGAGAGGGCGAACCAAGAAATCAACAAGTACCTCTGTCTCTTCATTAACCACCGACAGACTGACTGGAGCAAATGGCTCACCCTGGTAGCGTTCGCCCACAACGACAGAGTCCACTCGGCTACTGGACAAACCCCCTTCTTCACAAACTATGGGACAAACCCCCACGTCCTCCCCGATTCCATTAAGATGACAGCCTTCACAAACCCTTCCGCCAAGTCATTCGCTGAAGACATGCAGAAAGTACACTGTCAAGCGAGGGAAGCGCTCAAGGAGGCCACAGGCAAAATGAAGACCTAGTATGACAAGAAGAAAAGAGTAGCCGTCGACTATGCCATCGGAGACCGAGTATGGCTCGACGCCGTGAACCTGCACTTGCCTCGACCCAAGAAAAAACTCGATGACAAATGCGTCAGCCCATTCCTCATCCTAGAAAAGGCCGGCATGTCAGCGTATAAACTCAAACTCCCGCCCCATTGGAAAATTCACCCACGCTTCAATGAAAAGCTGCTGATGCCATACACACTGCCAGCATTTCCCAATCAAGAACTGCCCCCACCACCACCACCTGACCTCATCAAGGATGAAGAGGAATATGAAGTTGAAGAAGTCCTGGACGCCCACACGTGCCGAGTCCGAGGCAAGAAAGGACAAAAATCATGACTCGTAACCGACTACTTCGTCAAATGGAAGGGATGGACCTGAGAACACAACTTGTGGGTACAAGAAGACGACATGGCTAACGCTCAAGAAGCCATTCAAGATTACAAAAACAGTATTTCTGAAACAAGAACAGTCATAACCGCCCGTAAGGTTATTGATCGTTCTGAAAAAACATTAAAAGAAATACTGGACCATCGATATATCAACGATGTCATCTCATACAGAGTCTTACGACAAGATGGAAGGACATTCTGGGTCAAAAATCCTTGCCCCAATGACAAACATTGGAGGGATTACATTGATGACTATTGGAGGAAGGAGTATACAAAAGCACAAGAGGAACCGTCAAATGAACCCTAGGGCAGTCGGGATGTCTGCCTTAACGAGAGGGTAATGTTACGATTTATTGACTTTTTTCACTTTTCTAGTCTTATCTCATCTTATCAGCATAATCACACTTATGCGTTATCACCACCGCATCACCGCTATCAACTTCAATAAATCTTTCATGATGGACAACGCATGATCCTGCATGCTCGTTGCCCAACCAGCACGCCTCTCCCCTTCTGTAAAACTTTTGCAGCTATTATTAGCACCGACTTTTTAGTATTTAAGTAGCTACGCTTCACTGTACAACCTCAGCTTCGAGCTAAGGTTTAACATCACATAAACTTTACTTGTCTGCTCACTTGCCAAGAGCTTCTCCAGTAAGCGCCTCTCCCACCACCTCGAGATCATCTGAGGCATTGCAAAAGTGATTGTCCGAATGCAAGACAGCTTAGCAATTGCCTGATCCTGAGTCACATGAGAGTCAGGCCCTAACAGAAACTCAAACAAACAGTTGAAAAGTATGTCAAGGCTTGCGAAGCGTGCCAGCGAACGAAGACGGACACTCAACCCAAGGCTGCCCCCCTTCACCCAAACGAAGTCCCCTCTGAACCATGGACCCATATATCTGTCAATATGATCACTGGACTCCCTGACTCTAATGGCTATGATGCGATCCTAGTAGTGGTAGACTGATTTTCCAAGGAGGTTATACCAATCACCTGCAATGTGGAGCTCACATCCGAAGGTTGGGCCAAATTGCTATGCGATCACATATACGCAAAGCATGGAATGTCAAAGACCATCATCTTGGACTGGGGACCTCAATTTGTCTCAAAGTTCATGACTGAACTCCTACAACTTCTCGACATCACTCCGAACGCATCTACAGCCTTTCATCCTCAGACTGACAGTCAGACCAAATGAGCAAATCAAGAAATTAACAAATACCTTTGCATCTTTGTCAACTACTGACAGACTGATTGGAGCAAATGGCTTGCTCTCGCAGTGTTCGCCCACAATAACTGAACCCATTCTGCCACTGGCCAAACCCCATTCTTCATGAACTACAGAATTTACCCCTGCATCCTACCAGATGCTATCAAAACAACACCATTCACCAACCCATCCATGAAGTCATTTGCTGAAAGCATGCAGGAAGTACATCGTCAGGCAAGAGAATCACTGAAAGAGGCCGCAGGAAAGATGAAAGCCCAATATGACAAGAAAAGGCAAGAAGCAGTGGACTACAGCATCAGAGACCGAGTATGGCTAGACTCCACTAATCTCCATCTACCATGCCCCAAGAAAAAACTCAACGATAAGTGTGTTGGCCCATTCCTAATCCTGGAAAAGGCCGGTGCTTCCGCCTACAAGTTCAAACTCCCTCCGCACTGGAAAATTCACCCACGCTTCAACGAGAAGCTGCTAAGTCCATATGTGCCCCCTGTGTTCCCTAATCAGGAACAACCACCTCCCCCACCACCTGACCTCATCGAGGATGAAGAAGAATATGAAGTCGAAGAAGTCCTGGACTCTTGCACACATTGAGTCCAGGGCAAGAAAGGACAAAAATCGCGACTTGTGACCAACTACTTCATCAAGTGGAAGGGATGGACCTGAGAACATAACTTGTGGGTACAAGAAGATGATATAGCAAACACACAAGAAGCCATCAAAGACTACGAAAACAATATTTCTCAGACCAGAGCAGTCGTAACTGCCCGCAAGGTTATCGACCGATCTGAGAAAACACTAAAAGAAATACTCGATCATCGATATGTCAATGATATCATCTCTTACTGGGTCTTAAGACAAGATGGAAGGACATTCTGGGTCGAAAATCCCTGTCCAAATGACAAGCATTGGAGGGATTATATCGACGACTACTGGAGAAAAGAATATGCAAAGGCACAGGAAGAACCACCAGATGAACCCTAGGACAGTCGGGACGACTGTCTTAACGAGAGGGTAATGTTATGATTTATTCATTTTTTCCTTTATCTTGATCATATCTTATCTTATCACCACATGAACACCACTCATCAAACTTCAATATGACGAATGTGTGTTCCTCACACCATGAACCATGGTTGTCATGCCAAACACTTGTTGTTCTATGCATGGCTCTTTGACCCAATCTTCTCATCTTTTTTCATAGCTATTATTAGGCCTGACATTTTAGTATATAAGTAGGGCTATTCTCTCTGTAACACCTCAGCTTCGAGCTAAGGTTTAACATCACATAAATCTTACTTGTCTGCTTGCTCACCAAGAGTCTTCCTCTAAGTGCCTCTCTTGCCACCTCGAGATTTCCACAGATATCGCACTGAGTGATTGTCCGAATGCAAGACAGCTCAGCGATTATCTTATCTTGAGTCATGTGAGAGTCAGGCCCTAACAATATGGGCACAAGCACTCATACAAATAATCAAGGTGACATTTTGGGTGTGTTGAGTGTGACTCATCATCAGATTGTAAATGACTTGACTTGATGCTAGATTTTGTGGGGATACTGCCATGCCTCATCCTTCTGTCCATCTCTGTAAGTCATCATTGTTGTAATGTGCTCGCATCAATGATTTGTATCCTTCTAGGCTGTCACCATGGTTGGGATTTATATTTTCACAGATCCTGTACAGGACTCTCATAAAAAGTTAACATTGACATGCCCCCTGGATGTTTACTTGTGTAATTTCACATTATTAGGCCTTGCACACCTAATATAGAAGTCTGCTAATGCAATAAGAGAGATTAGAAGAAGAGTGCAATGATATTAAAGAAATACAACGAATATCCAAAGTGACTATTGGTAGAGCACATGCTCTAGCTTAGAGCGATACTAGCTAAGGTCAATCTAAGTATGAGAGCTCAGTGGTTGATACTAGCTGCACAAAGATAACATTGCATGCGTATTCTAATACAATAATTAAAGACATGTGTGATACTAGATGAATATGAGAGACATTGATCTATGATGCACAAGGCACAGATCAACCGGCAACTTGCATGCATAGTGATATAATGGCTATATACAAATAAAACTGAGAGTAATCACTTCAGCTGAAGAGCGCAAGGCCTAGGCAAATACTAAGTGATCATAAATGACAGGGACACCCAGAAAAATATGAATAAGTCAAATTGTGACTTGTTTGACAGAAGATATCTCCAAGGACATAACAGGAGATGTAACATATCACTGTGTGCAGTGTTAACCAACATCACAACCATGCGTGTGACCAAGTCTGGGTCCGAGTCAGACATTTGACTAAGTGCCAAGTGATGGCATGCTCAGATGACATGCACAGGATGCAAGAGATGGAAGGCCACAGAAGAAATAATACTATAATCAGTTGTATTAATTTGTAGATCATAGAATGTATAAATACAGTAGTATAGAAGTAGTGTACAAGTTTTGGACCCCTGGTGTAACAGTGCAAAGCTTTTCAGCCATGCACTCTAGCATCTGGAGTTGTTTGTAGCTTTGAGCAAGAGAATATAGGCCATCTTTGATATAAATTTGAGTGATCTGAGTCACAAGTGAGGCCAAGAAGGCTAGTGAGGCACTCTGTGCTTAAGTTTCATTGATTGTTTGACTGCACTCTATACTGAGAATAAGAATATAGTGTCTTGGAGGGCACTCTTTTGAGTTCTTGAGGTTTCTGTGTGACGCGAGGCATTACAGGCAGCAGAGGTTCAAACCCTTTGGTCTGGTTAGTGCTTGCTTTGTGTTAATTCTGCAAGTTGGCAAAGGTTGAAACCCTTTGGCTTGTCAGACAGGGTCTTCTGTGTTTAATTGTGTTCTCTGGATCGCATAGGTTTGAACCCTGTGGGTCTACGATTGGTTAGAAGCTCGAGCACATAGGTTCAAACCCTGTGGCTCTTGTGGATTGTTAGTGTGTTTCGGTTTCTGCTTAGAGTGCAGTGCTTTAAGTCATGATCAGTGTGTTGTTTGTTGCTTACTGTGACTATTTGGGTTGCACATGACATCTAGAGAGCTGTGGTTACATTTGACAATGTTTGAGTATTGTTATACAACCCTTGCCTTGAGGCCTGGCGACAAAAGTCACATCTCTTGTCTGAGAAAAGCCTTTGGACTTAGAGAAGTCTAGATTTTATATGAGTGCTATTGCTATGTGTGTATCTTTGAGATACTGAGAATACAGTTTTATTGGTTCGCTACTTCTATCACATCAGAATCCCCCATGAACTTGAGTGTGTTTGTGTGTGTAGTGTTAGGTGTGGGTGTGATCAGTGTCATTGATGCTGGTGCATTTCTAGCTTGTGCATGCAGGCAGCTCTTCAACGTGGTCTGCATTAGGTGAGCTGGTTTTTGATATCTCATATTAGCATCATGCTAACATATTCTATCACAGTGAATGTCCTTGCTCAATGTTGAAGAGACCTTAGAAAGCATTGAGACCAAGTCCTACAACATGCTCCTATCAAGGCTTTTTTGAAAACAGTGCTGGTGATCCTTAATTATTAATTTCAGCTAAATTTTTAACATTTGGAAGAGGAACATAGTATAAGATGAATTGCTGCTCATGTAATCTGGAACTTTTAGTACTTAATGTCCATTTCACTTTGTCAAACTGTTTTTGAAAAGCAAAAAGTTCTGATATTTAATAATTATTGGATCTCTCAATGCCAAGTTGGTGTACTGTAGTATCACAACACTGTTCATGCCAAATTGGAAAATTTATTCATTTGTCACAGTTTGGCCAAGAGCAACTGCTCTCATATATCATTTTAATGAGACCTTTACACTCCAGGCAGCAGTCATGCATACAGGTAGAGAGTTTCATGGTGCTCTACAAAGGAACTGAAGGCATACATAGAGGAATTGTTTCACACCCACATCTAGAGGGGGCACCATGAAGTTATCACTACCTTTCTCACCAAAGTGTCAGATGAATTGTGGCTCTGCTCCAAGATTTTGAATTGAGGAACCATTCTGGCTGTTGTGAATCTCCTGGATACAACAGATGACCCTAGATTCAGATTATTATCACAACTTGGTAATGGTGCATTTATCCATGTCAAGACACTGACATAAGGTCTATATCATTTTGATGTGAGTGGGAAACTACCAACACATTGTAGGAATGAAAATGGGTAAACCAGGAGAAGCCAAATCTTGAAGTGATGAAGAAACAACAAAGGGAAATAGGAGAAAGGAGCAAATATGTGACTGCAGAGCATCCACAAGAAAGAGGACACATGAGAACTATATCACCATCTACAAATGAAAGGTGTTTTGAGAAATGAAGTTAGCACAGAAAATGCTGATTACTGATTTAAGATATGATGAACTCACAGAACAAGCTTCAAGGGTCCTTCGGTGCCCTTGTCAAGAGTTAGGTTTTGATTTCCTAACATTGTGTTGAAATGCTGCCTGCGTGCACAAGCTAGAAATGCACCAGCGTCGAAGACACTGATCACACCCACACCTAACACTACACACACAAACACACTCAAGTTCATGGGGGATTCTGATGTGATAGAAGTAGCGAACCAATAAAACTGTATTCTCAGTATCTCAAAGATACACACATAGCAATAGCACTCATATAAAATCTAGACTTCTCTAAGTCCAAAGGCTTTTCTCAGACAAGAGGTGCGACTTCCGTCGCCGGGCCTCAAGGCAAGGGTTGTATAACAATATGCAAATGTTGCCAAACATAACCACAACTCTCTAGACATCACGTGCAACCCAAGTAGTCACCGCAAGCAACAAACAACACACTAAACACGACTTAAAGCACCACGCTCTAAGCAGAAACCAGAACACTCAAACAATCCACAAGAGCCACAGGGTTTGAACCTATGTGCTTGAGCTTCTAACCAATCATAGACCCACAGGGTTCTAACCTATGCAATCCAGAGAACACAAATAAACACAAATAAACACAAATAAACACAGAAAACCCCATCCAACAAGCCAAAGGGTTTGAACCTTTGCCAACTTGCAGAATTAACACAAAGCGAGCACTAACCAGACCAAAGGGTTTGAACCTCTGCCACCTGTAATGCCTCGCATCACACAGAAACCTCAAGAACTCAAAAGAGTGCCCTCCAAGACACTATATTCTTATTCTCAGTATAGAGTGCAGTCAAACAATCAATGAAACTTAAGTACAGAGTGCCTCACTAGCCTTCTTGGCCTCGCTCGTGACTCGGATCACTCAAATTTATATCAAGGATGGCCTATATTCTCTTGCTCGAAGCTACAAACAACTCCAGATGCTAGAGTGCATGGCTGAAAAGCTTTGCACCGTTACACCAGGGGTCCAAAACTTGTACACTACTTCTATACTACTGTATTTATACATTCTATGATCCACAAATTAATACAACTGATTATAGTATTATTTCTTCTGCAGCCTTCTATTCCTTGCATCCCGCGCATGTCGTCTGAGCACACCATCGCTTGGCACTTAGTCAAATGTCTGACTCAGACCCAGACTTGGTCTCACTCGTGGTTGTGGAGTCGTCTAGCACTGCATGCAGTGTGTTGACATGTTACTCGTTATCTCCTCAGAGTGGCAACCTATCATAAGGGCCGTATTTTCCTTTAATCTTATTATTCTAGGTTTCCTTGGTTGGTGGGGATACCCACTCCATGCCTGGGCCTCATGCTCCTCGGCCGAAGTCAGTCTTCTCGGGTTTATTTGTACTCAGACATTATTTCATCTCGTGCGCAACTTGCCAGTCGATCTGTTGATGTGCTTGGTAACGGTGCAGGGAAAAACCTAGATCGAATATATAGCAAGTGAAACTCATATATACTCAACCCTAAGCAATCCTTGCACTTCACAATCACCAAATATATAAGTTCGGGTGTTTTGAGATCGATAGAAGACCTCTGCAAACCGACTAGTTTGGTAGGAAGTTCAAATATTCTGATAAGTGCGCAAATATTCTAGCAAGAAGCTCAAATATATGACTTGTTCTTTCAATTCTAAAGGTATCCAAGCTATTCAATTCGACTTAGTGAATATATAATAGGTTTGGGAGCAAATATAGTATATTAATGATGACTGCTTGTCTTGGTACTTGAAATATTCTGGATTCTGATTAATAATGGCACTCTGGCCGAATTCTATAGCACACTGGCTTTATAATGGCGCACTGGCCAACTCTACAGCTCACTGGCCGATACTATGGCTCACTGGCCGATTCAAACTCGAAAATATATAAATAATCTTTATATTCTTTTATCTTTTTCTATTGGACTTAAGGAATATTCGTCTCACCCAAGGAATATGCACAAAGGCCTTCAAATCGCCCTGCTCACTGGCTAAGGTGCGACTCTAAGGGATGGCAAGCTTCCTGGACTTAACAAACTAATCTATAACTCCAAGGTTCCACTCCAAGGCCCTTGAATCGCCCAAGCTACTGCGCTTATAAGGTCAAATCGTGGGGAGGGTGTTGCCTCCCATATATTACATCTGGGAGGCCTTTATATACTGTACATAGTCCGATCTACCACAGATATCTAGTCATACTGTATAAGCTAATATCCGACTGGGTCTAGGGTATGTACTACTGGGTTGAGGGTTTCGTCAGTCCAGGCAATCTAGATACTGTCTCCATGGCTGTTGGAGCCAGAATATTCTATCATTCTTCACTGGACTAGGGAATATTCCGGTGCTACCAAGCTAGCTAGCCTGGTTACCAGTTAATTCACCCGCTGCCCAGACTACCACACCATGCAATGGGTGATCTGTGATTATCTTCTGTATCTAAGCAACTAGCCGAAGCTGCAACCAGGGGAATATTCCTGACCGATCAATTAATAATTGATATATTCCGATCACTGATGTGAGCCTCATGGCTATTCTTCTGGAATGCGGTTCGTCTGCAGAATATCTACAGGTCCAAAGTCACTATCAAGCGATAGTAATGGCGAGTCACTTTGTATCTTCAATATGAGGGAAATATTCCGCCATGTTAGGGAGAATATTTGCTTCTGAGTGCGAACTTTGCATGCTTTTCTGTCTATTCTTTCTAGAGCTTGAACTGCCTCAGAATATTCTGAAAACCATAGACAACTAGTCACAGCTATTCAATTGCATTAGGGGAATATTCCCTTCTGTCAAGACTGGTCAACCACATTGGGGACTTAATCATTGCATTAGGGGACTATTCACGTCTTCTGGGGGCTAGTCAACCATATTAAGGGGCTAGATACTTCTGGTTTCAGTAGATTGTGCATGAGTGGGATGTTATGGCATATATTTGCCTGTTTAGACCGATTACAGGTTGAATATTCAGGCTGGTAGGTTCAATCCTTCGAGGTACTGTTCCTAAGTCCTGTATTTCGACTCTGTATATTCTCTCATTGCACAGGATCTTAGCTATCTGCTCGAAGTCTCAGCAATAGCTCTCGTACTCAGGTAGATATAGATTCTGGTATGTATATATCTCATACAAAATCGCAAAATCTAAGGGTAGACATGCAACATGCATATCACCGTGCCTTGCACATCATAGATCAATGCATCACATAGTTCTCTTAATATCATGCATGTCTCTTATTGATTCTTTACAGCATGTGTCCAGTCCATTCCTAGTGCATTCAGTATCAAGCACTGAGCTCTTATGCTTAGTGTGACCTCAGGTAGTATCATTCTAAGCTAGAGCATGCACTCTACCAATCATCACTTAATATATTCGACTGCACAACTTTGTAGCATCGCGCTCTTCTCTATTCTGCCTTGTCCTTGTAACAGGTTCTTGTAAAATGTATGTATTGATACATTTTGCAAAATTACACGTGTAAATGCTCTGAGAGTGTGTCAGCATTTAACAATAGACTTACATATCACACTGTAACTGGTCTGTTGGAGCCAATTTTCAGGAGAACTAGTCCCATACCAACAGCCCAATCCTCCATCTTGCTCTCATCAATGAGTTTTTCTGCCATGTCCCACCTTTGCTTGTAGTTTTGTGGTTCCCCTTCCTTCTGCACCACATAATCATACATTTGCAAACATTGAGTTGACGAATTGCACAATGTCAACAGGGTGACAGAGAAAAGTAGCAAGCCTCCGATAAGCAAGCTACCCACTGTCGACACATTAAATGCAAGAATAGCTGATGCATAGACCAGCATTGTGGCAAACATTATGGCAAAGTTCTCTGTAGCTGATAAATCTTGCAGCCACTGGCCTGATGTCATGGCCTTCAGATCATTTATCGAACCCTGCAAGTGCACTCAGCAATCCTGACTCAGGAGTACAAGGAGGTCACCATCACCATCCTCAATTGTACCCTTCCATCCTTGCTGACTTCTTCACCTGATGATGACTATATTGATCAATCTTGCCAAAACGAGCATCCCTAGTGCTCCAAATGCCCACCAATCTCCAATAATATCCAACAGGGCACAAATGATGATCATTGATATTGGACACAGGAAATACAGAACAGTTGCTTGAATGCCAGAGACAAACAATGATTGGAGTACCTGAGTATGGAACAATAAGTCTGTGTTTTGAGAAGGGCTTTGCAATACCCAAGCTGTCACAAGGCAGCCTGTCTGACCAATGCTTTGTAAGTAGCTCACTGTGGTGGGATTTTCCATGTGAAAAACATATCCACTGGTCATTGCACCAGTCATAGGAAATTCCCTCTGATTGATTTCATCTGCATATTGTTGTTTATACATCTCTGGCATAAGGATGAGTGCATTGAGGAATGAAGCTCCTCCAGTCAGCACCATCCTCAAAGTGACAGTGAGAAGATCTGCAAGCATGAGGAGTCCTGTGGCTTCTAAGGTTATAGGGCCTGGGATGGAGGTAGTGCTGAACATGAGAGGAAGCTGGTTGAAGAAATCAAATGAAAGGAATGAAAAGGAACTCATGGTAGTATGCTGTTGAGTGGCCCAAAGCATGGTAACAGCACGGAATGAGTATGTACCCATCAAAGAACAAGCTGCCAATCTATGGACACAGCTTTTGAAAGGCACACACTTATGCTCACAGTGATATAGATATGTGGTTCGTAATGTAAAGCCTTTGATGAATATTGCTTCTCATTTTCAAAGGGCATAAACATCAACAACACAGTAGTGTGAACACTTGGAGCATACTGATAAACTAATGGAAGCCCATCTGTGAAAGTCCTATCATGAGATGCATCAATGACTAAAAAAGATACACTGGCACTTGTCCATCTCAAATCTATGAACTCCAAGGAGAATGCTCCAAATAGGCACCCATCACATTGATGTTTGGTAACCACCTTTCTTCTGTCAACATCTGAACTTGCTGGTGCTAATTCAGTAGTGTAAAGCAAAGGAGGCTCACATGTTGCCAGGCACCATGTAAGGTAGAAACATCAGCCAGCATATAAAGATATCAGGTGAGCAGTCTCACCAGGGCTTCAATAAATAGCTGTATGCCATATGAAATTTTTGCCTACCACAAGTAGAACAAAGGCTGTGTTGAATTCAAGATGATGATTTTCATTCACAGCAGAATGATCCCTTGAGAAGCGCATTTAAAACAGCAATCATGGTAATTCATAGAAAGAAGCTGGAAGCTGGGATGAATCAGCCGGTCCCCTTTTTTTCAATGACATTCATCTCCAGAACTTTCAGAGTCCATGATTTGGGTGCCTCAGGCATTCTATGCTGAGCTCTAACTTCATCTGGTATTTTAGTCACCCTATTGTTTACTCTATTCTGTATGCTATGATGGCCAGGAATTTTCCCTTTTCTCACAGAGGCATTGGTGCCCTTAGAGAACATAAACTAAAGACTTCTGTTATAACTTTCAGAAACTCCGTACAACAACTAGATGCACAGCTACTGAGTGATAGGTTGCAACTCACAGGGTAACCATATATTCACCAAATCAGATCAATTTATGAGGAGTGGAAGATAGCCATTGTTTGCAATGATGCTGATGGTAAAGTTGTTTTAGTTTGTCAAAAGTACAACTACATAATCATTCTGCTATCACAGGGTCAAGACATATGGTATTCACATCACTAATGGTGTACGAGAGTTGATGGGTACATGACAGCAATACATCTTACACTCTACCAAGATGACTGGTCCATGTGTCTCTACCTATTGTGTTCAATTGGTGAGAGTCATTTAGATGCCCATCACAAGTATCAGGCAGTACATATTTGGCCTACTCAATTGCATCTCTCACTGTCTGCAGACCTAAACAGCTCCAGTATGTTATTCTGCACTAATGTATTTGCTTGTGACGATGGATAACAATCTTTCTGTACAGCAAGATAACCCATGATTTTTCTGCCATGCCTTTCATCATAGACAATCAGTACAATGTATCCCAGTCTTGGCTTCAGAAATTATGCTCAACTCTGAACACCTCTTTGATCCGAGTCCTAAATGCACAAATTGAGAATACTGTTTTGTGGTATTTTGATACGCCAGGTTTCTGGAAGCCAAACACTGTTTACATTATAATCACCTTCATCACAGAGCTTCCAAATAAACTCTACACAATGAATTGTCCATTAATGGAGATCTCTGTCAGCCCAATGATTATCAACATCAGGTAGCCTCCAATACAGATGAGGTTATATACTCATCAGTGCTTTTCCCACTCCGAACAATACATCTATTATATCATTGATGGCCTATATGGGAGGACTAGGCATTGCCAAGAGCATCCCGACAGAAGCTGTGGAGTACACACTGACTGACTCACAGCACAATGACTCGGGCTCAAACTCACACCTACCACACTTTTTTCTTCCCATCACCAGGACAAGGCGATTTAACTGTCTGTGAGTGGCCCCTGCACAACTAATGCTTGGTACAAGATCAACCTTTTCAACGACACAAATAGTAAGTGTGGTCCTATTACCAGTGTTTAATTCTCACGTAGTTATTCTGATATTATTAGTACAATGAGCAGGAGGGAGTGGCTCGATTGTTATAAGTCTGATGTCTTTCAGAGAAGACTGGAACGAGCAGGTAGGCATAAAACACAACCAAATGATGATGTAGTAACATATTGCTGATAAACCCAGGCTGATATCAAGTATGAGAGCCTCCCCGAGGTCACCATCTCTGGTACCAGTGAGAAACGCCGACAAAACATTCCCACTATAGTATTAAAACAGCGGTCGTTCAAGGGTACAAAGCCGGTTATACCATCCTCTCTCGCCGACACACCCTGCGCCAATCTCGGAGTTGCTGGGCTCTTAGAGAAGCTCAACACCATCCTCGGAACATCGTACAATCTGGAATATCCGTCTCTATCCACTCTTCTAGAAGAGTATATCGCCAAAGAGTACGATTTCGGCACGGCCTATGGGTATCTCCGCCGAGTTTGGCACGACGACTTGACAGAAAATGAAGACAAGTTTTGCATCCACAAGGTGCGCGACGTGAATATGCGGAGAGACGTACTCGTAAATAAGAGAATTCTTAATGGCCAGGTGCCACCCCGACGTGTCTGGGATCTGTACAGCAATCGGGTAGTGCCATGGTGGGTTGCACGACGCTGGCCATACCCAATATCTCATGCATGGATGGATGAACACGATCGCATGGACGTATTGACACCCATCAACGGGCATGAATGGCCCGTGCCGATCCCAAAGGATGCCAATCTTGACCTCATCCACATTGAAATGCTTAATATGGGCGCTGAGTATGCATGGCAGGATGTTCTCTGTTTAAGACAGGAACACGCGCGAAACGAAAGTCTTCGTTCAGAGGAGTGGAAACTCGACGTACCCACCATTGGACATGTATATGAAGAGGCTGATCGGGTCACAGCGGTAGTTTGCCACTTTAGCGGGCTAGGTTGCCCTTTGAGTTTGAAGCTTAGTGACTTTGAGAGTCGCCGGAGTTGGTTCAGACGTGCATAGACGCTGCAAGAGGTCAGCCATAATCTGATCATTCGTGGTGAAACAGGCCAAGCTATGGAAGACGAGATATGAGAGAGGGTTGAGAAGGAGCTGTCAGTGGCAAAGAACGTCCGCATAAATGTGTTTCGTGTACTATCAGAGATGCAGAAGAGGGTGTCGACAAATCTCGTGGACAGAGTGGCTGGGATGACATATCCTCTGCTGTGGCTTGATATACCAGCATACTACGAGGCCCAGACTGAAGAGGATGCACGGAATGCCCAGGTAGCTGTGATGTCGACCTTCATTCGGGCAGAATTGTTCCTCCTTTATCCTAACCCAGGGAGCGGAAGGAAAGTTTGGCGACCGTCATGGACTCAAGTCATGACTGAGCCGCTGCCAAAATGTATGGCTCTGCACTCGTGCGGGTGGGTTAAACGCACAGAAGAAACGGATGTTGACTACTTCTCTGGGATCTTCATTGAATCAGCTCATGTGCGAGGACTAGCAGAGATGTTGCCAGTGCCAAAGCACCGACAAGGAGAGTTGGTTATGAAAGATAAGTCCGGGGTAGAACACCAATTCAAAATCATTGCGAAACACCAATACCCAATACCAGAGGATTCATACGCACTGGTGGGCAATGATTTTGGTGCATCTCGGTAGGAGCGACAATACTGGGTTGTTGGGCAAAGACTTCCGAACCAGATGTTCAAGAAATTGTCAGTTTTCGAGATGAAAGACAAGGCGAAGGTGACGAGGCTATGCAATCTAGGAGTGGCTAGGAACGCTAAGACTGTTCTTGCTTGAGATCATGATACGCCTGGTAAATTGCCAGCCGTATATACTGTATAGAAATGTTTTGCACTTAAAATTATACAATTTCCGCCTTTGCCGTTGTAAGTATCCGAATGTGTGACCTTCCAATCGATTGATTCGATGCCAACGATAGTTGATGCTGATGCCGCCTTCATCAGAAGAACCTTTGAGCAACACGTGGATCACGTAACGAGAAGAGAACTGTAGTGGGAGGCGCCGGCGGAGGAATTAATCTGATAGGAAAATACGGTGGAGAAAGGTATAAACCGTTCACGATACTGGGGTGGACGGAAATATCAGGAAGAGGAGAGCAGACCCGAAGTTTAGGAGTACGTGGTGCTGGAGGCTTTGAAAACTAAAGGGGATGGTAGAAGTTTCAACATTTTGCTCGTTGTGATTACTGCAACGAAAACACCAAAAGACGACCTGGAAGGTCCCCTTGCTTATAAAGAGATGCATACATGCTCACGAGACAGACGAGATAATGGTTGACAGAGCCCGGAGGGAGTATAACCATAGAAAAGAAGTCACTCGGAAAAGGTGAGGTTTGTCCTGGGATTGGACGAGGACGAGGCGGTGACAGGAAATCAGACTCTGACGGTCCAGTCCTCGTCTAGGGGCCATGAAGTGCGACAACGACAACAGTCACATGCAGGGACCAAGTTGAAGTTGGACAATGCTGATGGTCGAACGGTTGAGATAGAGAAGGATCAGAGTACCGGCTAAAGTTTTCGAGGAACGCCAACGTGAATTGAACGGCGGTGGTAGAGATGGATGAGATAGCCTAGTGTGGTCGGGGAATCCTACACGGTCCCTCCACTGCTGCATTAGGTAGAAGGCTTGATGCTCAGTATCTGTAACGAAAGGATTAGTTCAAGAAAATTGACAAAGATGAATAAGGACACACGATGAGCCAGTTCGAATGTCAGAATGCCTTTGCCTTAGCCTACACCACCTCAGAATCTCCATCCTACGGGCTGGCTCATAAGAACGTCTTGACGTCTTTCTCCTGCTCAACGTGATAAATTAGGGCATGCTAGAGGATTGAATGAACGACTCACCACAAGTTACAAAACACCATCGTCGACAGTCTTACGGTTACTACTCAACGGCCCATCGTCGTGAAGACATTACTTGTCTGTGCGACAGAAGATGGATGGTCGCTGAGAGCCAGATATCCACGGAAACGAGCACGGCATAACGTCCATCTCGACGATTTCTGCAGAAGGGCTGGTGGTTTGGTATTTTGCGAGACATATTAGAAAATCTGGGCAGGTAGTCGCGTCCCATACTTGTTAGTCCGCCAAGTGATCCTTCAGAAAAACCACAGCGAAAGAGAACATGGTCTACAAGGCGACGGAGATGAGGAAGAGCCAAAGCCGAAATCAGACCGACGACACGGAAGTCGGACCGAATTTGCCGGCCTATTCCGTAGTTCTTCAACGCCATCTGCCGGACTGCCAGAACTCGGTCCATCCGTGACGTGTGTTCCACGCGACATCCAGCGCGCACTACCACACCGCCGTTTGTAGCAATGGAAATATAATGGTAATAATCGGCTCACCGAAAAGGTGGGAGCCCACATCTTCAATGCTTTCCCTTTGCCAGATCGCCGGTCTGTGGCATCAAATCAATCTCGAGGGATCGTTTTGCTCAAACCGCTCTGTCGTGCGTGCTGTTTGGCTCAGATTTCTCTACCATGCTAATCTTCCTTTTCCAGGATAGACGTCTTGTGTGGACTTTCCTTCAATCTACACTATTCGTACCGCCTGGTCTTCAGAACGTTCTCCCTGCACAATCCACGTTCTTCACACTATATTCTGGTATCGCCTGGGTCTATGTGCCGAGCCGGCCGTGGAAAAGCGCCGTGTCCACCTTACCTTGACCTTACCGGCTCCGACTTCGACTTTATTCTGTAAGGACATGATCGGCGCCTTGGCTGCTAGCACTAACGAAGTCCGTCCATCGTCGGCTATCATAACTACAGCACTCATCCGCGTCAGCCCTAGCTCTTATCAGACATAGCGTCATGCAGTGCATGGGTATATCACCTTGGAGGTCAATTTAAAGGCGAACAACCAATATTTCATGCTATTTTACACACAGATAGATCTATCCCACACTTTGTATTACCGGAAACTACTAAGTCACTGCGAGGAATGAACCTTAAACACCACTGATTCCAAGATCCTTTGCGATAACAAGGGCCGCCTTTTCGCCAATCGCCAGAGTAGCAGAATAAGTGTTCTGTATAGGACCCCATTACATTCAGGTCCAAAGACAGAGAGGGACATCCGGACTTACGCAGTTCACATTAGCAGGCGGGATAGATAGATCTGACGGAAACGTAAACATTTGATGAAAGATGAGCAAGGATAAGTACCGACCAGCGATCTTTAATCCTGTAGTGCCGTAAACATTGAGGTCTTTGCCGACGACTCCGCCTTGTTCTCTTGGTTTCATAGGACAAGTACCGAGCTACCACACGATGTACGAGTTGAGTAACATTGCGAAAAACAAAAAAAATGTGTAACCCACGGAATGCCAGGTGGTTGCAACTGTGCGCGTGGATTTTCGAATGATGAGATTCAGATCGCTGACCTGAAGCAAAATCGAAACCCAGACTCACCAAAGTTTCTGATATTGGCCTCAATCGCGTCGTCATCTTCCTTGCTATAAGTGATTTTCGGTGCATCCAATGCGACAGGGCCATTCTCAGCGAGGGCCGCAGCTGCAGCGCTACCCGCAGCAAACTGGGGATGCGCGGGAACAAGTGGTCCACGATATACACCCAATCGTCGAATCAACTCCCGACCTTTCTTGTAGCCCCATCGAAGGGCGGCGACGTCCGCCGGACTGAAAGTAAAAGATCAGATCACGACAAAGCGGGGAACATTTTCCCATCCCCTCTTCACTCACTGGCTCAAAAATCCTGAGTCAAAATCTGGATGGGCGTAGATATCATCGGAGGCGATGTGAAGATGTCCGCGAGATGCGGGATATCCCTGTAGGATATATTCGGTAAGGTGAAAACTGGCTGGCTATAAACAGAAAACCAACGAGGAAGCATCCCGACGACATGAATTTGCTCGGAGGTAACGCTGACTGGTCAGCAGGAAGGCTAATCGGGCCAATGAGATTTGACCCAGACGTGTTACATGCGCTCAACGTACCCAGCCAAGGCGCTCAACCAAAACAATGGCTTATCCGGTTTGTTCGCAAAGTTCCTTTCCCAATATTCTCGGAAATCAGGGCCTAATTCTTCCAGCTCGTCTTCCCGAGGTCGCACTTTGATCGCCGCGTCCACACCGCTGAAGGAAAACAAACGGTCAGCGTTCAAATAGATTTCTGAAAAGAACGGTGTTACGTACTTCCCTCCCATCAACCCAGACCCATCAGTCGCCCATTGAGTCAGGAGTTCTTCGAAGGGGTCAGTCTGATTGGTTCCCGCAGTCGGTGTCAACACTTTCACTTACTTCCCCACTCTTCAGGTTCTCCACGGAAAAGAGCGTCGTATGTCGTGGTGTTCCCATCCGCGATATACGGCGTGACGAGGAATGGATGATCTGTGGGACATGATAGCAATGATTTTTTTCAGAAGCATGCCCCTGATCACTTACCGTCATAATCCTTGCCCACGCCTGGGAGATCTACAATCTGTTTGATACCGCACTTTTCTAGGATCGACGAAGCACCAATGCCAGATCGTTCTAGGATCAGTGGGGTGCCCATAGCTCCAGCAGAGACGACGACAAGGCGACTCGCGTGAACTGTGTGCACAGTCTGCTCCGCATCTGGATACAGCTGCTTGTCGAAGACGTATTCGACGCCGACTGCTCGGGTTCCCCTACAATTTCTCAGCTGGCATTCCAAAAGAGAACTTCATAACATACTCAAAAATGATACGTTTTACTCGTGTCCCGTCGAACACAGCGAGGTTCTTGCTCTCAGAATTGTAGAGGTAATGATGCTGTTCTCTCCCATAAGTATACTGTGAAAAAATTAGTGCGATCAACATACGGCAACATCTGATCGTCGTCCAGCACTTGAGATGTATCTAAGCAAGACGGAGATCAGGTCAAATTCGACAATTATCATCCTATTATTCATACTTTGGCATTCTCTTCAAAGAAAGTCAGCACGCCCTAGCTGATAATCAACTGAGTTATACTCACGAAAAATACATTGACCGATTCAGGGTCAAGGTTGTTTCCCTCCTCAGATTCTGGTCGATCCTTTTCGAACTTTGGACCAATCTCAAGGAACTGTTTGGAGATCTCCAACATGTCAGCGTTGCCCCCGAAAGATGCCTTGATGGGTCCCGAGGAACCATGGGTCTTCCTAGTGGGGTCGACCTCGTAGGTTTCAGCCTAACGAATGAAAACGTTCATGAAGTGCAGGGACGTTGGTCGTATTTTCCACGCACCTTCTGGAGTAGAGGAATGATATCCTTTGATCCCCAGCCTTCGTTACCGAATTCCGTCTCCCAGGAGTCAAAATCAGATGCGGCGGGGCGGTTGTATAACATAAAGTTAACGGAAGAACCTTGGTTGTTCATTCAGCGCATCTCCGACATCAAAACACATGAAATTCTCACCTCCGCCAATGCAGCGACCAGAAGGGACGACTACAGTCCTGCCGGCAACATGTTCGCTAGGCTTGGACTGATAGAACTGCATTGTCTTGCTAGTCGGCGTCAAGTGGGTAATATATTGACCGGGCTGGATATGCTCTAACTTGTCCTTGGTAGTCGGTCCAGCCTCGAGAATGAGAATCTTGAGGTTAGGGTCCGCCTTGGACAGACGGCCAGCGATAATACACGCCGTAGTTCCTCCTGCGCACGGACAGTAAGCGTATGAAAGATGTTACCAAAGGCGCGCACCTCCGACAAAGATAAGATCATAGTTCGATTCAATAGTATGAGGGGCCATTGAAGATGATGCTTGAGAAGGAGTAGAGATTCTGAGGAAGAGAAAGAAAGACTGGAAGATAAAATATGTGCTCTTCAAACGAAATTGGAGCCTCGAAATTGATGGGAAACTGTTTACAATCAGGAGCCCGAGATCGAAGACTGAACACTGAACGTGAGAGAACAAGCGCCAGATGGAGGTTCAAGAGCAAGAAACCTGCGTACACCGAGTAGTTGTGATTCCGATCTTGATACCATACGGTGGAAGTATTGGGCCGGTGGCAATGAACGGTTACTGAAAATATCACCTAGCCAATGAAGAACGGTCTCATAATAGTGCTGTACAGAATCGTGCTGAACAACAATCTTCTAGATGTTAGCCGGGGCTCAATCAGGAAATACGCATGCCACCATCATCACAGGACTGTGATGAATTCTTCCATCTGTTCAACGGCGCTACTCCAATGAAACGGTAGAAGTTACTCAATTGGCTCGCTCCCACAATCAGGTGTCACGGAGTGCCTATTTTAAGAGCGGAACTGATGATCATTCAGCGCTAACTCGCTCTCAACCAGGCTCCCGTGCTGATGACTTACTCAATGGATCCGCTCAGGACTGAGCGCTGGACTCCTCTTGAAAATTACATCAGAATTGATGACACTGAGGTGAGATAGAAATGGGTTGGAAACAAACACGAAAACACCTCGTTAGGTAGTGCAGCTGAGCCCCTCGTGTACGATGCGGTCCGTTCCTATACGACAGACCCAGCGCAGGTCTCCGAAGTGAATTTAGTGAGCTCGGTGCGTCCAAGAAACAAGTCGATCGTCGATCGTAGGTCTTCAGCATAGGCGGTGAAAGAAACAACAAGGTCGGATTGTCAAAGCACTGTCCAACCACCAGACCTTACTTGTAGATGCGGCCCTCAATGAACGACAAGTCCGCACATCCGTACAGTAGCAACTCTAACCTAAAGCGTTTAAAAATGTTCCTGTAATACCCCAGTCGTCAAGGAACAATTCAACGGACTATCTAGAACAGCCATCGGCTTTGACTGATGAGCACCAGACTCCTAGATAAGTCCTAGCTGATGACGATTTGAGACATCCCAAGTTCACATACCTGTGGCTATGATGCATTCGTTCACAGCCGCTATCCTCCGAAAATTTTTCATAAGACTGATGTTTACCGATGCCCGATGCCAGTGCCATTTTCGTTATCCTGATATCAATCTCGAAGGCAGACGGTGTCAGAAAATATATGACTTCCAACTTGACGAATGCGAGTTTGATTTGTCCGCTGATCAGGATGGGATGGATAGGAACAGAGTATTATTGATCCGGCGTCTAATATATAAATGCATAGTATATTCTGCCAATGGAACATTTGGACGTAGAATCAGGCACATACGTAAATGCGAACTCCTTAATTGAACAAGAAAAGAAGACAAATAGGGGAAATGGACCTATTGAACCATCAAGAGGTGCGGTTTGAATCGCCTGATACTTTGCACCGTGCTTTGCTGATGCAGTTCCACGTAATCGGCCTACCACAAAGTTATATTACAGAAAGCTAACGGTTATCAGATTTCCGCCTGAAATAATCCAAAAATATAAGACCCCCCATCGAGTTTTCTGCGTTTAAAGTTCAGATTCAATTATTCTTGCGAACGGTGAAATGGAAGGTTGAACAAAACGAAGTGGTCAGGGCCAACCACAAACTGCAATAGGTCCATGGACTATCACGCGCGTGCTGTCAATCAGGCGCCTAAAAGAAGTGTCGAGGTGCTTCTCATCATTTTGGAGTGCCTCTTCACTCTGCCAGCTGGAACGTCACCATGATGGACATGCCAACCGAACCTTAAGGTGAACCATGAACAGTGAATCCGACAAGGCGAAAGAACGGGAAGAAAGTTGCCCAAAGTGTAAATGTATGTAGTCCAGGCCAGAGAGGAGTTTGAAGCGGTCTGCAAAGTAGACCGTTAAAAGGTAGTCATATCAGATGAGCTGAGAACTATAAACAAACACATCAAATTTAATCAGATCAGACAGGATAAGAAGACAATAGGAATCAAGAAGAGAAGAATTAAGGACAGAAGATGACTCGGGGACGGGAATGATATCTAGTGATGGTCCGAGCAAAGAGTAAGTTCAATGGTAGCGAGGGGCTGTTTGCCAAGAATGGAGGAAACTCGACAAAAAGATCATATTGATGTGGAATCACACGGGGAGGTGGAGGGCTTGTCTTCTTGATTCCCTGACTGTACGGAAGTGAGGCAGAACATTGCACAAAGACGTTTTACAGCGAAAGACTGACGAGGATGATACTGCGGGCTGCTCATCGCACAGGAGTTCTTTATGATTCAAAGCGAGGAGAGTGTTCGGACAAAAACATAGAATTGAGGGAAAGATAGGTCCAGGAGGTAGGAGCGGGACGAAGGTTTGGTTTGGTACGGAATGAGGTACCGCGATGTTTCCGGCAATCGCAGAGAAGCACGTGATGGAACGGCTTCTCTCTTCTGTACCATCACTCCCGTACCGTCGTCGTACAGTAGGACGTCGGCGCGTTTTGCCCTTGAAGAAGAAATCAGAAACTTATTTCTTCGTTTTTCGAGTCCCTACTATAGTAATCATACATGGATGTTATCTTCGTATACGCGATGAACATAGGGCTCCAAACAGCCGAATGGTATTTTTGTATTGGTCCGTTGTACCGTCAAATTCGACCATGTGTAAACGATAGTAGTCATCTTAAAATAGCATACAACGCTGTGTTAACCGATCTCGATGTCCATGTTTAATCGCTATGCAAAGTTTTTGTAGGGAAGCTGTCAGATCAGGCCACATCAAGTCTCCAGTCAACTTTGTGCGGACTTTGATTTTTGCCGTCTCCCTGTTAGGCGCTAAGGAACAGAGATTCGAGATCGGATTGATAACGGTGACCAGAGAAGAGTTTGGGGTGATGCTGCAAAAGTTTTGATTCTTCCCGTTGGGCTTGGGAAAATTGAAACGAAAGTTGAACGCTCTATAGAGCTGCCACTTTTCCATCGCCTGTGATGAGACGTCCATCATTGGCTTTTACATCATTGAGAGTGGGCGAAGTTATGGATTCAACGGTAGACACATCATCTTCGCCTATACGCGTGACATCACGGTAGAGACAGAGGTAGTACGAATCTGGACGCACCAGTGATCTGCTTCCAGATCGATGATACCGTGAAGGAAATGAACGCGACTTGTTCCTCTAGTGTGAATTAGGGACGAATTATATTGCGAATCGTGATAATCGCTGTAGTGCAGTGGTGCCTGCAGATCGAATGAAATCGAGTCTAGGCAAACCCGAGAGATTGGCGAGCTTCCCTGGCTGTATCGAGAAAGGAGTTGCGATGGTGGGAGAGTAGGCGAGAAGGGACGAAGACGGATTCAGTCCGTAATACATGTCAATGTCTTCGCTGGTGAAATGCATGTATACGAATGTAACCAAATCTTGACGATATAGGCCATAAAATCTTCGGGCCCAGACCTCAGACGGTGGTGTGCCAGTTGCAACCAAGTTGCAACTGGTAAGATGGGTATTGCTCGCAAGAGAAGATAGCCGGTACGATATTGAGTCACCGCAACCTTATGGTCGGAGTACAGAGGTTTAAGGAGCAGAATCGGCGATTCCCACACCATGTCACTGTCTTCGGCAGATGTCGGCATGATGATGTGACCATTTCCTTCGTGCATGCTGTCCTTGAATCTTACCATATCTGGTCAAACCATCAAGCCCGTAGGAAAGGATCTGGTCAATGTCCGCACCTCTCGAACACCATCGATTGTTGACAGCGCCGAGTCAAAAAAGTCGCTGGAACGTGCCCGAAATTGGCACGCACCGAGAATGGTGTGTACTACTTGTCATGTTTTCTCTGCTTGTCTAGCATTGTCTTTGAAGCGACCATTTATGCACTTGAAAGTGTGGGGCTCGGGACTAGTAAGTCGGCCGGGATTCTTCTTCTACATCATTCGCACTGCTCCCATACTTACCTAGTGCTTCCCGGCCCTCGTTACTCCATGCGTATTAAAAAACTGCTAGCTTCCGTCCAATCTTTTCGAAGCTGATGCTCATTAAGGATAAAGTCCTACCACGTCCTTATGACCAGGTCTTTTTGGAGTGCCTTCCTGTCAAATCCTTGACACGTCATCAGGCAGTACATTTCTAACCTCTTATTAATTTTCTTCATCTGTTTCGTATCTGTGGTTGTTCGGAGAATTTGCTGAATAACCCTCTCACACCGAGCATTCCAAATAGTTTGAATAGAAGAGAACATTACTATTCGGTAGGACCTCTCTTTCTCGCAGTCTCTAGTGTCGTCGTTGGTCTTGAAGACTGGGACTGCACATGCTAGGATATCTGCCATCGAGAGGGGGCAGGTGCCAAGGAATTCGGATGGATCACGTATATCGGCATCTTGTGAGCCATCTAGGTGCATCCTATCATTCATTTTGTTGCTTCTACTCAACTTTACCCTTAGGCATTGAGCACAAGTCATTGATGGAAACTGCGAGTGATCGATTTTCATTACAATGAAAACTTCACGTACTAATATGAGTCTGTACCAAAATTTATTAACTGACGGCGTCCTGGCATGCTGCTTTATTGTTTCCAAGTTTCGACAACTTTTCCATGTGGCATTAAGGCCTTTGCAAGACGAGGGGCAACAGGTTCCTTCTGCCCATCCTTCCTCAGCTTCACTCACCCCTCCTCCAAGGTTGGCTCCCGTGAGTCGCCTTGTCGTCGTCTCCCCTGGAGCTATGGGCACCCCACTGATTCTAAAGCAATCTGGCATTGGTGCTTCATCGATCCTAGAAAAGTGCGGTATAAAACAGATTATAGATCTCCCAGGCGTGGGCAAGGATTACGACGGTAAGTGATGAGATGCTTCCGAAAAAATTCATTGTTATTATGTCCCCCAGATCATCCATTCCTGTCACCCCGTATATCGCGGATGGGAAGACCGAGACATATGACGCTCTTTTCCGTGGAGAACCTGAAGAGTGGGGAAGTAAGTGAAAGTGTTGACACCGACTGCGGGAATCAATCAGACTGACCGAATCCCGTTCACAGAACTCCTGACTCAATGGGCGGCTGATGGGTCTGGGCTAACGGGAGGGATCTATGCAACACCGTTCTTTTCAGAAATCTGTTTGAACACTGACCGTTTGTTTTCCTTCAGCGGTGTGGACGCGGCGATCAAAATGCGACCTCGGGAAGACGAGTTGGAAGAATTAGGTCCTGATTTCCGAGAATATTGGGAAAAGAATTTTGCAAACAAACCGGATAAGCCATTGTTTTGGTTGAGTGCCTTGGCTGAGTACGTTGAGCGTATCTGACACCTCTGGGTCAAGTCTCATTGGCCTGATTAGCCTTCCCGCTGACCAGTCAGCGTTACCTCCAATCAGATTCATGTCGTCGGGATGCTTCCTCGTTGGCTTTCTATTTATAGCCAGTTTTCACCTTACAGAATATGACCTACAGGGATATCCCGCATCTCGCGGACATCTTCACATCGTCTCCAATGATATCTACGTAATTCGTCGATTGGGTGTATATCGTGGACCACTCGTTCTCGCGCATCCTTAGTTTGCTGCGGCCCTCGCTGAGAAAGGCCCTGTCGTATTGGATGCACCAAAAATCACTTATAGCAAGGAAGATGACGACGCGGTTCCGGTCAATACCAGGAACTTCGGTGAGTCTGGGTATCGATTTTGCTTCAGGTCAGCGATCTGAATCTCATCATTCGAAACTCCACGCGCACAGTTGCAACCACCTGGCATTCCGTGGGTTACACATTTTTTTTGTTTTTCGCAATGTTACTCAACTCGTACATCGTGTGGTAGCTCGGTACTTGTCCTATGAAACCAAGAGAACAAGGCGGAGTCGTCGGCAAGGACCTCAGTGTTTACGGCACTACAGGGTTAAAGATCGCTGGTCGGTACTTATCCTTGTCATCTTTCATCAAATGTTTACGTTTCCATTAGATCTATCTATCCCGTCTGCTAATGTGTACTGCGTAAGTCCGGATATCCGTTGCTGGGTTCGGACCTGAATGTAATGCGGTCCTATACAGAACACTTACTCTGCTACTCTGGCGATTGGCGAAAACGCGTCCCTTATTATCGCAAAGGATCTTGGAATTAGCGGTGTTTAAGGTTTATTCCTCGGAGTGGCTTAGTTTCCGGTAATACAAAGTGTGGGATAGATGTATCTGCGTGTAAAAATAGCATGAAATATTGGTTGTTCGCCTTGAAATTTGCCTTCAAAGTGATATACCGACGCACTGAATGACGCCATGTTTGATGAAAGGATGGGAAGAAAGCCTTTCCTGGGAGGATATCCACACACCTCAATGACGCTCGAAAACTCCGTTCGGAACTGGTGATGATGATGGTGCTGCCAGCACTGGATGATCAAAAAGAAGCTGACTGCCGATGTCAGCTTTCAATGATAGGCAGACCGGCATGTGAACAGGATTACTTGATATCCATCTAGCTTGTGACTTTCCAAATATGAAGGGCGGTGAATTACTTGGAACCGTGCTACATTGTCATGACTGCATCTACCGGTGTAACCGTTCATCAAGGTTGCTTAGATGCCTGAAACGGCCCGTCAAATGCCACTTCAGAAAGACATTCTAGGAGGGCGCCAACCAATGAAACGTCAGGCATACCGACTGAATGTATCAGTAATCAAAATCTGATACATTTCCTCAAACCTTGACTTGAAGCCACCGAGAGGAGCGCAGCCAATTAAATAAAAGTCTGAGGATGCAAGTTCATTGGATTCTTCAGTACACACTATCATGGCTCCCGTAGAGATTCCCGGCGTCAACGTTCCCCTCCTGTACGTTCTTGATTACTTCCTCATATTCTTCGGCTAAGAAACTAATGCGCTTACGTAGCACCGGCCCCTTGGTATGTCAGCTATGGCCCTAGGCTTCGTCGCACTGACAATCTTTCTAGGTCCTGGGGTATATGTGGGGGTATGGCCTTTTCGGTGTTCTCACTGTGCAAATGTGTTGGTATTAGCTCGATATGAGTGCTGTTAAAACCGTCCTGACATATCCCATAGACATTTATTACGTCTATTTCAATTCTAAGGACGACTGGAAGATGAGACTATATGGTTTGTTCCATTGCCTCTTTTTTAAAATCCATCCTAATACAGCCGCAGTTTGGTTCATATTCCTTCTGGAACTCGTATTCACGATCTTTGCGACTATTGCTGCGTGGGATCAATATGGTCCAGGGTGGGGTGATGTCGACTCCCTTCTGCTCATCGATTGGTCCTGGGAACCGCTTCCACCTTTGAACGGAGCAAGTCAGTTTTCTCCAGGTTCATTTGCAGGAGCGGTAATTTCATGATATTTCAACAGTTTCTACCATGGTTCAGACTTTCTATGTCTGGAGAATATATAATCTAACAAAGAATATCTGGATTTCGTTGATTATTGAAGTGGTGAGTACTTGAAGGCTTTCGCTCATTCCCATTCTAAATTCCATTTCTAGGTCTCTATTGTCCAATGTGTTTTCGCTTGGTATTTCGGTATATCTGTATGAACTGCCCTTCATATGTACCCTCGCAATAGCTCAATCTGGACAGGTGGGGCTTAACGGGCTTCGTGTAGACAAGCTCAAATCAGTATCCCCTGAAGTTAGCGTGCGTATTTATGTTTGTCCAAATTTTGACTCGAGTATTTCTCTGACTTAACTCTAGGTGTGGCTCGCCGGAAGTGCAGCCTGTGATGTAATGATTACAGCAACGATTGTCTTCGTGGTGTGTGATCTACATGAGTACTTCTCAATCTCCTGTTACTGAAGGTCGGTGATTAGCTGTATCGTGCAAACACACAGTCCGACTTCAAACAGACAACAAGCGCTGTCACGAAACTCATCCGTTTCACAGTGGAGACTGGCTTGCTTACTTCCACTGCGGCTGTGATAGAGTTGATTCTGTGGTTAACTCAATCCGAGTACAACATACATTTCATCGGGTGACCAGTCTTCCCTATATGAATAAATCGTCTAACTGACATATTCCGCTAGCTTCCTTATTCTGGGGAAATTGTTCGTCATAGCTCCAGCTGCATATCTGTAACTACTGACCGTTATTGTTTTTAACAGGTACTCTAATGCCTTAGTTGCTACCTTAAATTCCAGAGCACTCGTTTTTGGGTCTGTAAATACTGGTGCTTACACCAATTCGTCAGGATCATCTGGCCTTCGCAGTTCAAACCCGTTCTGGGACGACAGACCGAAGAACCAAGCTCATTCTACTGGCACACTATCTCAGGCAGTGCATGTCACCACCACTACTGATGTTCAGGACGACGAATCTCACGAAATGATTGTGGTATCTGTGAGTATTTGCCTATTTTCTGCTATAAAGATCTAACGTATCATAGGATTTGAAGCGAGCAGCTGGCAACGACCTGGAAATCGGCGCTCACGGTCACAACAACAATGAAGCTAAGTATGGCGAACATCGCGTGCATCTGTGAAGGCGAATACAGCATGGGTGTCAGATATACTTTATACTATGTTCTTTTTGATGTTCCAAGGAGGTTGTGAAAGCCAAGAAAGAATATTTATATGTTGGACGAGATGTACATAATCAGTGTCATAGACTTGAAGATTTGTTATGAATTTACTGTGAATAGCACGATCACGGAACAAAAAGAAAATATAGAAGATGTGAACCTTTGCTGAGCTATAGAGATGTGTGGACACCTCTACCTAGCGGACTGGCTGATAAGCCACTGAAATTTCTCCGTTTTATGCACAGGTAATTTCCGCGTCGCCTCTAAGAAATATAAATTTAATGAAAGGAATGCCAACAGATTTTGGAATACCTGATACATCAGCATCTTCTTGCTCATGATGTCCATGCCAAAGATCCATCTGTACGAACCCATCATTGTCTTTGAGTCGTGGTCAGATGTGATCTTGTTCCACTATGCCACTGGTTGCGAGCATGAAGCGCGTGCTTAATTCAACTTCGGGCTGCAAGAAACTCTCACAGTAAGAAGGAGTTTCAAATAATAGATTCCCGCGCGTACAGTAGTTGTGGAGCATAGCTTTTTGAAGAAAAGCTCCTGAAATCAGTTCTTTACACCCTTGTTACATCCAAGTCCAGTCTGTCGCGTTTGTTCCAACTGCGGTAAATAGAAAGGCAAGTGGTCAGGGCGCATAGTAAGAGTAGTCGCTAGTTGAAGTACATAAGAAACGCCCCTAGTATTTTTTTTACTCTGTGGCTGGTCAAGTCACCGGCAAGCGCAGCGGTTGGTCAAGAATGATTGCCGGTCTCTGCCGGACGTCAAACGCAAGGCATGGGGAGCGGCATTTCGGCATTCGTAAGGACCGGATGACGGTCGCTTTCTGCCTGCTTTCTCCGGGTACTTGTTGAGTGTTGGTACGGTCCGGTTCCTCCGCAATCACGTACACCATTCCCGTACACGTTCGTGTATCCGTAGCTACATCTGGGACTATCACCACCGCTGCCTCATTCCCTCTCTCGGACCTAGCGATACGGTTCCACTGTCATTCTTGGCCTTTCGTACACTCAGCTCTACCAATGACTACTATGCCGCCCTTCGCCCACCCAGAGAAACTCTGATATGTTGTAGCTTGGCAGCTGAACATTTCAAGAAATGTCGAAGAACATTGGAGGAGCGATGTAGTGGAGACACACGCATACCTGATCAGGGTCAACAGGAAATATGGAGCTTACCGGCTACGCACGAGGGCAGGGCCCTACTCTTGCAAGATTTATCGCAGCTGGTTATCATGTATAAGTGATTGTAATGTGGATCGAAACCAAACTCAAGCCAACGCTACGACTGCAACCAGCACAATTGGAGATAGGAAGCTTTTGATGAGGGATATTGCATGGGAAAGTCGAAACACCCGATATCGACGATGTTTGGATCCCGCTGAGATACAGAGGGCTCGTCCTTGTCGTGCAGGTTAAGAATAGTATGTGTGCTCCCTTCGGGACATGGCCCAGTTCACTGACAACAGTTTTCAAAGGCTCCTATGAGAGACGGGGCACTTCTAATAACAGATGTTTCGCTGACATTTTCGAATCCCATCATGGCTGTCCCTTGTCGCTCTTTCCGTGACTCGGGTTAGGGGCCCAACCCTCCCTAACCGGGTCAGGTTGTCAGTACTGTGGATCGATATACACCATTTGTGAGTACGCTATATTGTTGGATTCTGTAATACTCGCAGTATCTAACTTTTTTCTTGCTTAGGCGGGCACGATGACTGCGATCACGAACCTAATGGCGCTCGAGGGTTATGTGCAGCCACCGCCGTGTCATCTGATGATGCGTTTTCAGATTTCTTCCAGATTCTGACTGGATTCTCTTGGAACGAACTACGAGTCAGTAAATTCACTTATTGTATCATGCAGCGATGTTCCAGCAGGTACTGCTACGAGAAATATTTTTAACAGGGAAAATGTTGAACAGTCGCCCTTAGCCCTGGGAACATCATTCAATGATGTTGGACAAAAGAGTGATCCTACTAGTCCTCATACTTGTCCGTACGGCATTCGACTGTGAAGTGTATGCATTTGTAGTCCATAATATCCTGGAACGGGAAGAGTTGTATGATGTCACGTCTTCTATTACTCGACGTAAATTTACTAGCCGGTGAGAAACTGCGAATCATTAGGAAAAGAATTGTCAATGTCATGCAAGGAAATTATGCTCACGTGGAATCCAGTCGCTCTGCCGTGCCACTTCCTATAATCCTTGAAGAACTGCACTATTGGTGCCAAATCCTTCTTCAAAATTGTGTCACCATATCTAGAGATGTACATCTCCTCCGCCCTCAGCGCTATAACATTTCCAGCCCAGCGTGTTGGAGTCTCGCCCCTGGTAATAGTCTGGATACAGCGATTGATTGGGGACCCATTCATTGTGACATCGTACTGCGCTGCGATGGTGTATCCCAACTTTGTCGGGGTTGCCCCGAACTAAGTCCTAGACGTATTTGTTAGCATCCGTTCGAGTCAGTAAATGGAGACGCACCTGCTTTTGGTGCTGACTGCTGCAATAAGCAACACTGTGGCATTGGGAACATTGCGTCCTGCTTGAAGTGTCGCATACAATGCACATGGCTACCATGGTTGCGAGGTAAATGATAGTTAGGGAAAGACAGGACTGGATTGCAACGGGTGGCGTTTCCTTCGCTTGGTATAATTTCCCTCACAATGAGGAATTTCCCATGATTTTCGGGAGTATACGTCTAGCACCCTGTCACGGATATCAGCCTCTCGAATATGGATAGTGTTGACTCTGGTAGCTGTACTTGAATTCACCTACACGTTGAACTTTTTAGCTGACAGCGATGTTGTCGATGATTGAGTAGCAACCGGCGCATCAAATCCAACATGTTGGATTTTTGTGACCTAAGTATGATATGCTTCGCGGAAGTAGAGGACCTAATTACTTGAGGAATCTTAATGACAAATTCAGTCCAGCTCTCATGAATAATTAGAAAGATACTTACCGATGTGGAAAGGAAAGTGCAATGATATGAGCATAATGTAGTTTTGATGAGATAGTGACAGAGAAAGACATCGGTACAAGAAAGATAGGGATGGAGGTCAAGCAGTGCACAAACACACAGAACATTTGGACATACCTATGTAGTCACCGATGATATGCATGTTGCGTGTCTACCCTTAGATTTTGCGATTTTGTATGAGATATATACATACCAGAATCTATATCTACTTGAGTACGAGAGCTATTGCTGAGACTTCGAGCAGATAGCTAAGATCCTGTGCAATGAGAGAATATACAGAGTCGAAATACAGGACTTAGGAACAGTACCTCGAAGGATTGAACCTACCAGCCTGAATATTCAACCTGTAATCGGTCTAAACAGGCAAATATATGCCATAACATCCCACTCATGCACGATCTACTTAAACCAGAAATATCTAGTCCCTTAATATGGTTGACTAGCCCCCAGAAGACGTGAATAGTCCCCTAATGCGATGATTAAGTCCCCAATGTGATTGATCAGTCTCAACAGAAGGGAATATTCTCCTAATGCGATTGAATAGCTGTGATTAGTTGCCTATGGTTTGCAGAATATTCTGAGGCAGTTCAAGCTCTAGCAAGAATAGATAGAAAAGCATGCAAAGATTCGCACTCAGAAGCAAATATTCTTCCTAACATGGTGGAATATTTCCCCTCAGATTGAAGCTACAAAGTGACTTGCCATTACTATTGCTTGATAGTGACTTTGGACCTGTAAATATTCTGCAGACAAACCGCATTCCAGAAGAATAGCCATGAGGCTCGCATCAGTGATCAGAATATACCAATTATTAATTGATCGGTCAGGAATATTCCCCTGGTTGCAGCTTCAGCTAGTTGCCTAGATACAGAAGATAATGACAGATCACCCATTGCATGGTGTGGTAGTCTGGGCAGTGAGTGAATTAACTGGTAACCAGGCTAGCTAGCTTGGTAGCACCGGAATATTCCCTAGTCCAGCGAAGAATGATAGAATATTCTGGCTCCAACAGCCATGGAGACAGTATCTAGATTGTCTGGACCGACGAAACCCTCAACCCAGTAGTACATACCCTAGACCCAGTCGGATATTAGCTTATACAGTATGACTAGATATCTGTGGTAGATCGGACTATGTACAGTATATAAAGGCCTCCTAGATGTAATATATGGGAGGCAACACCCTCCCCACGATTTGACCCTATAAGCGCAGTAGCTTGGGCGATTCAAGGGCCTTGGAGTGGAACCTCAGAGTTATAGATTAGTTTGTTAAGTCCAGGAAGCTTGCCATCCCTTAGAGTCGCACCTTAGCCAGTGAGCAGGGTGATTCGAAGACCTTTGTGCATATTCCTTGGACAAGGCAAATATTCCTTAAGTCCAATAGAAAAAGATAAAAGAATATAAAGATTATTTATATATTTTCGAGTTTGAGTCGGCCAGTGAGCCGTAGCATCAGCCAGTGAGCTGCAGAGTCGGCCAGTGCGCCATTATAAAGCCAGTGTGCTATAGAATTTGGCCAGAGTGCCATTAATATCAGAACACAGAATATTTCAAGTACCAAGACGAGCAGTCGTCATTAATATACTATATTTGCTCCCAAACCTATTATATATTTGCTAAGTCGAATTGAATAGCTTGGATACCTTTAGAATTGAAAGAACAAGTCATATATTCGAGCTTCTTGCTGGAATATTTGCACACTTATCAGAATATTTGAACTTCCTACCAAACTAGTTGGTTTGCAGAGGTCTTCTATCGATCTCAAAACACCTGAACTTATATATTTGGTGATTGTGAAGCGCAAGAATTGCTTAGGGTTGAATATATATGAGTTTCACTCGCTGTATATTCGATCTAGGTTTTTCCCTGCACCGTTACCAAGCACATCACTGATGAAGGACTCATGGAAGTAGTTCACATACATCAGGAAAAATCCACCAAGCTATATATAGGTATGGCTCATATATAGCTCAGGTAGTGCCATAGTCAGGTACCCCCTTACATAGCATCGGTAGCACCTCACTATATGCTATGTAGCATGACATAATAAATCATAGTTTGTATGCAAAGGCTATAGTAGCACTATTATGTACATATATACAAGGATGACCATGAGATGTATGCTGCATAATATATGCCATTCCTCATTTTAATTGTCCAAATGTGCAATGAAAATAAATATACTATTTTTTAGAAAATCATATGACTTTGACATGTCATTCTACTCCAGCTGATCTGACCCTCTGTTCTCTTCATCATTATCATCATTCTCAGCTTCACTGTCCATCTCACCAGTTCGACCTTGTAATTCTGCTGCCAATCTCTCCTTCTCAGTGTCATCAATGAATCCATCAGTAGTCTGCTTTGGCCATACATTCACATGGGTACTAATATGGAAATGATCAGAGAATTATTTGTAAGAAGAGACAAGCTAATCTTACCATCCTTTTGTAGCCCATAAGTGATGGATGTTTGCAGTCACTGTAGTATTTCCTGAACACCAATTGTTAATGTCTTTCAGGTGACTGTTATAGCAAGCTGCCTGGATATCCTCATTGAGTTTGAGACTCTGGTATGTGTCATTTGACCATTCATCGATGCAATGTTCCAGCTGAAAACCTGTATTAGAAATGATTGGGCAAGCAGAATGGAAACTCACAATTGTCACAACAAGTGCCAATGTCTCAGGCTTAATGACTTCAAAATCCTTTTCCCAGATGATCCCAGATGCCTTACGGTGACCAAAAAAATGCTCTGTTATCACCATAGGGATAATTTTATTCTCAAAGTGATGGTGAAGAGTTTTGGGATCCTGGAAGCAACAGTACCAGGGTCATCAATGATGCGCCACCAAGAGTAGATATTACACCATTTACCTTACATGTGAATGCTCCATGTGCAGCAAGCATGAGATGGTTCTTCTTGTTGCATGCAATTGATGCCCTCTTGTTTGATTCCACAAAGCCATACATTACGGCCACCAGGGACCACATGTCTGTCTTCAAGGCACCTCAGACACATGCTGATCAATGCTTAATCTAATGGTAGCACCATTATAAGAAAGACTTGTTGTCACAGGACAAAACACGTACCATAGTCTGCATGGCTTGCATTAGTTCATAATCTTCACCGACCTCCTCACATACTTCACTCCACTGTTCTTGTGTCCAGACACACTCAGCACTGATTCCCAATTGAAAATCCTTAACCTCGGGATAGCCATTCAGAGTATAGACATGCCATTCACACTCTTTACAGACTTTGTGAAGGATTTGCTGTGCTTTACCTTCATAATCACATTGATTGAGGCCTTTGGTCCCAGCAACAACCTTGGCAATACAAGGCTTCTTATTGGGAGAGTCATCAGACTGGGGCAGGCTATGCAAACACTTGTTTCCTGCTGGTGGTGCTCCACTGTCTGGCAAATTGGCCTTGTCTGAAGATTCAATTTGCTGAATAGGAGTCTGATGTTGCTGGTGTGAGGATTCGAATTCAGAGTCTTCATTCAGAGGAAGCTCATCCTCCTCATCAGATGCAAGATCATTGTGAGGCAGTGAAGAGATGCGGTGAATTGTTCTATTATGGTGAATAGGACTAGACTGGAAATCAGTATGAGGAACTGCTGTTGATGTCGATTCAGGGATTGGCAAGGACACATGGTTACGAGGTAGTCCTTGTCTTTGAAGCCTCCCAGGCAGAGTGGCAACGATACCCTTGGACTGGATCTGCAATAATTAATGGTAGGCATATTATAATAGCAGAAGAATCCTAACTGAAAGCTTACCGAGGTTGAGAAATTGACTGTGCTTGATGTGTTACCATTGTCTTTGCTTTCTAAGTCAGATAACTCCTGGCCATTATGTCCACGAGAGTATTCCTCTTGTAAATCTGCCTGAAGTCAGCCTAAAAGAAGGTTAGGTGGGCTTGACAGAAGTGTAAACAGTGCACTGTTCGTCTTATCAGCCAAAACTTGCTTCTGCAGAAGTTCCAAATGTTGCTTCTGCAGCTTTGCAAGCTCTGCCTGCAGTTTGTGATTATCTGAAGCTGCTATATTCTGGTCTACAAGGAGAGATTATGAATGGCACAAGTCAGTGTGCAGCAGCAAAAACATGTACTAATTGTTATGATTTATTAACTTTTTTCCTTATCTCAGTCCTATCGCATCTTATCGGTGTCATCACGCTTATGCACTATCACCTCCCAACTGCCGATATCAACTTCGATAAATCTTTCATGATGGACAACACATGATATTGCATGCTTGCTGCCTGACCAGCATGCCTCTCTACTTCGATAAAACTTTCGTAGCTATTATTAACACCAACGCTTTAGTATTTAAGTAGCTACGCTCTACTGTACAACCTCAGCTTTGAGCTAAGGTTTAACAACACATAAACTTTACTTGTCTGCTCGCTTGCCGAGAGCTTCTCCAGTAAGCACCTCTTTCACCACCTCGAGATCATCTGTGGCATTGTCTAAGTGATTGTCTGAACATGAGACAGCTTAGCAATCGCCTGACTTCGAGTCACGTGAGAGTCGGCCCTAACAATTAGCTTGAAGCTTCCCTCACCCTTCCACGATGCTAGATGCAGGAAGGATTCCATATGCCCCTACAACAAACCCCTGACATCTCCACAGAAATGACAAGCACCCTTGCTGTGATCCTTTTCACAATAGCAGGAGTCATCGGAACAACAACTGCAGCCGCTACCATCTACTATAGAAACAGAGAGTGGTTTGAACATCACAGAATTACCTTTCAAAGAGGACGATTAATCTACCCACCCCCGACTCTCCCCACCTACTACATTCCCCCTACAATGTTCCGACATACCCCACGCACTACCCCATCTATAGACAGGAGTCCTACCAGACGCCCCCAGAGTCGCCGACCCAGGACCTTCAGGGCCCCTTTGCCGACCTCGGAAGAAGAGGAAGAATGCCCAGCCCAGTGGCTGGCCCTTCCGGAACCTGGCACTCCTCTGAGGATGCCAGAAGTACTCCCTCTTTCGAGGGAAGTATCGAGAAGCTCATTACACTCCTGTCACCGAATGGTTTCTGCCTGACGGAAATGATTTGCAGAGCTGAAAAAGTTTCCACAATACAATTTCCATCTGGCAGGAAGCAAAAATAATTGTCAGGTGAACTTTTGAAGAAATGTATATATTTCCTTAAGATTTCCGATTATCTAAAAGGATAAATTTGGCACATTCTTTTCATATACGGGATATTATAAGAGATTTTTAATTTTCATACATCTTTTCCATACATCAAAAGGACACATTTTTGCCCCAGTTTCTGTCAGAGGAAAATGTATTATTCTAAAAAATACAATTTCTGTGCCTTCGAAATGTGAACTTTTCATCACATGGAAACAACAGTGAAAACATATATTTTCCAACTTGTTGAAACAAATCGCGTGCTCAAGCGAGCTGCTCAATCGTGCAATCATCGCCTCCTTAGTGTGCGCACATGCGAGCCCCTGTAGGGCTCAAGGGCTCACGAATCAAACAGTGTCTTATGCAGCGTGTCAGCCGATGGGTGATCGTGCCGAACGGCGGCTTTGTCAGCACCACAGCGCACACGACTCTTCTTCATTGACGCTCGCTCCGTTTCTAGGCTAACGCTGTGTAGCGCACGCTCACCACGGACTTGGACGCCGCATCGTCAGTCTTCTGAGGGAGGATGAATTGGGTAGTGCAGGTTAGTGACTATTGGCCATTGTCGAAACTTGCAAACTTGATAGAAAAGGACAAGGAGCAGGTGCTGTCAGGGGAGAACCAGGAAGGCTATGTGACAGTGACTTCGTATAGGTACGTATCCCGTTGTTGTAAGGTGTAGCAGCGACTAACTGCGAGCAGCTTAAGCAAGGTGACCCCGTCTCACACGGATTCAAACCTATTGTCATTCCAGGAGTCAGTTCAACACTGGCAGGGCCTACGTTTGCGGGAATTCCGGTAATACAGTGCGGCGCAGCTGAATCGTTCATCGTGTGCACAGGAGTTGGAAGAAAGGGTAAACACAAGGTAAACAGGTCTGGCTGCCTGGGTACGAGCGAGGTGATCATACTCATAGGTGTGGGCCATGTGGCTCGCTTGCCAGAAGTTATCAACACCCTCATTGATGCCGGGTGTGTGCGACGTGATACCCCGATTGCCCTTATTGGACAGGCATCGATGCCGGACCAGCGGGTCGTCGACTCTACGCTCAAGGACATAGTCAGAGCACTAGATAGTGTTGGTGAACAGGCGTTATTGAAGTCCAGTGAATAAGGACCTTGTGTTGCTGCTTGTAGAAAGAGCTGGACCTTTGTTGGAACATGGTGAGGAGACATAAGATCCTGGCGATTCTTGACAGTCGCTGTGCCCTCAGATCCCCACAACAGCCCTATTCACACTCAAGCCTGTTGATTCCTTTGCCCTCTCGCCATCCAAAAAAGCCAACCCCTGGTCCAGAACTGATGTGATTCTACCTTGCAGTCATGGATGATAACTATGACAGGAGATGACCCATGCCAACTCACTGACACTGACGACTGGTGGCAGACTTTGTATACGGTGGTGTCCTGGGCCCCTTCGATGATGACAACAACAACAGTCAAGATGGTTGCACCACAGCTTGCGCTGCAGCGGGTCCTCAGCATTGGACATGAACATGGGGAATGAAGACTGAGCAGACACACTGGCAATTGTTGCAACATGCTTGATGTGTTTAAGGTATACCAGTCCAATGCCGAGGACTCGCTGCAGTGTGTGCTGTGGTGCTGACAAAGTCACTGTTCAGCGCGATGATCCATGCAATCGAATTCTGCCACATGGGCAAAATTCCTGGACATGCTGACACGATGCATAAGACGCTGGTGGAATCTCGTGAGACCCTTGAGTACGCGGGCAGGGGCTCACATGTGCGTGCACTAAGGATGCGATGATTGCATGACTGAGTGGCTCGCTTGCACACACAATTCATTTCAACAAGTTGGAAAATATTTGTTTTTACCTTTGTTTCCATATGATAAAAAGTTCGCATTTCAGAGGGACAGAAATTGCATTTTTTAAAAGAATAAAACTTCGTCGGACAGAAACTGGGACAGAAATGTGTCCTTTTTATGTACTGAAAAGTTGCAAGAAATTCAAAAATGTAGCATAATATCCCCCATATGGAAATATTGCACTAAATTTAGGGTTTTAAAAAACAGGAAATCTTAAGGAGATATATAATTTTCTTCAAATTTTCACATGACAATTATTTTTACTTCTTGCGAGGTGGAAATCGTTTTGCGGAAACTTTTTCAGCTCCGCAAATCATTTCCTTCAGACAGAAACTATTCAGTGACAGGAGTGTTAGAGCATACCATGGAATTGGAACCGAACCCCTGGAGGATGCCAGGAGAGAACTGGAGCGAAGCCTCTGCCAGATACCTATGGCCAAGATCAGCCAGTCCTGACCAGATAGCGAGACCCTCCCCCAGGTGACCCTATGAGTTGTCAATCCTGATGAACCCACCGAGGCCTCTGACTCCGCCTCACTGGATTTGCCAGAGGGAGGAAGAAATGTTGGAAGACTCCCGCTCACACACCGGACATCATTCGAGTCAGAAGAGAGCAGAAGAAGGGCTCACCTACCAGGACCCTCTAGACTTCACCACCCCTACCGAAACCAGACCATGTTCGACACACCTGCATCAACAATTGTACTCCCCTCCTCCGATCCTGATTCCCCTGCCCCCGAGTCCCCCGAACCTGATAGACTTTCAGGAAGAATTAGAGGTGGAGAGACTCCTTTCGCCAACTCCCCTTGAACCAGCTCACCATCTACCCCGCCCTCACTTGACTGCCATGACCCAGGGTTCTATGCAGAGCTCAGGTGATGACGCCTACGAATCTGCTATATCGGGCAACCTAGTTACCAGCGACGAAGAAGAGCCAGTGAATCCCCGCTCGCATATGACATTTGACGACGAGAAGAGGACCTGGATGAGCCCCCTCGAGATCCCAGGAGCGAGCGATGCCTTGCTCTACGAGAAATCAAGAGCAGTCCCTTCCACTTGGGAACTCCAGATAGAGCCTGGCCATCCCTCTCCCTATCCCAGCGAATGGCCCACGGGACCTACAGGTCCCAGGCCTGGGCCCTACGAAGGGCAGACTATTTACGAAGGGGAGGAGTGGACGAAACCCAGGAGGAACATAGGAATCGACATGGTCTCTTCCCCAACACAGAACTATGGTGGTACGAGCTTAACTATGGCCCCATCCCAGGGGTACATGTCCCTGACTTATGAGCAAGAACGGAGCTGGAGGAGTGAGTCCTCAACCAGCAATTGGCAAATATACTCGCCACCTGGAGAAGGGATGAGGCCCAACGAGCCCATCTCTCCCAAGTACAGTTGGCCCAGGCCAATGCCTGACTCGCTGCCAACAGATTGGAGCTGACAGATTGGAGGCGACAGAACCAGGCCTGGAAGGGGACGAGTAGACTCTTCACAGGATCAGGAGAGGCAGGGCCAAGTGACATCCCTGTCAACGACCCTGAAGTAGAACGATGACGACAAGAAGAAGTGGAGGCAGAAGCCAGGAGGCAGGAGCACTGAGATAAGCAAGCAGCTTTCCCGGGGCTAACCACTGACCTGGCCCAAAAACTATTGGAAGCAAGAAGCTTCGCACTTGCCAATGGACTGCCACTACCCCCCAAACTAGAAGATCCCAACAGGCATCGAGGACGCCCAGCTGCTCCCGCTCCCAAAAGGTATGGGAGTCCCACTCATCGAACCGATAGGTGGTCGGTCCCCCGACCTCCCCCCAAGGACAACCCTCCTGACCCACCAGATTGGCCCTCAGGGGAAGCAGATGAACAGGCTCCCTGGCTACAGGTGAAGCCCACCCTAATTCGACTCCCCGCCGACTTCGAAGGAAAAGGCGATGACATCCACCGATTCACCGGGGCCTGTGAAGAATACTTCTCGATCTTCTGACCCTACTACCTGACCCACACCAACAAGATACTATTCGCAACATCCTTGTTCGGCAAAAGACCCCAAGGCTGGTGGTCCCAATACCGCCTTCATTTTCAAAGTGACACTGAAGGGTGATACCGGTACTGCTCATGGGACGACTTCAAAGCTGCCCTCCAAATCGAATATGGAGACCCCACCCTCCAAGAAGTAATGGAGAAATGGATGAACAACCTCAGGATGACTGGTACGGCCGCCAAGTACTTCTGCAAGTTGGAAGAACTGGCCCGCCAAGCTGACCAGCTCCGCGACTTAGGACCCCGAGGCGCCCTAGTTCGAGCTGTCCGACAAGGCGTACCCACCTCCTACACCGACTCCATCGCTGATCTCGGAGTAATGATCCCATCCACCTATGCAGAATGGAAGCAGCGGATCTGCAGCATCTACAATGAGAAGGCCTGAAAGCAGGCCTTCGACCACATAGGCCACTATGACAAATCAACCAAGGAAAAACCCACCAGTAATACCTTGAAAGGTGCTACTGGCATGACAAGTTCCGCAGCTGATAAACCCGCCAGCAAAGGGTCGTCGGGTTCAGGATGGACAACCTATGGAGGTGCCAGGGAACCGATGGACATAGACCGGCTCAAGAAGGAAGGAAGATGCTTCAACTGCAGAGGAAAGGGGCACTTAGGGAAGGATTGTAAGAAGCCGAAGCAGCCTAGAGACCCAAAAAGTGGGCGATATATGACAGCCCAACTTCGCACCATGCTAACAGAGGCGGAGGAACATGACAAGGAGGAACACAGACACAGTCACGAGAAAGTCGAGGAGAAGACACCCTTGACATCGAAAGTCAAGGAGGTAAAAGACAAGGCCGAGAAGTGAGTGATTCCACTTCCTTGGCCCAATCCTCCTCTCTGGGTGGTTGGTCATCGGGTCCTGCTGTGCAGACTTCACCCAGTTGTAATAATTTTTTACGTAGGTCTACAATTGTCTTGGAGCATTTGAATATACCCGTCTTGATCACTTCCCCTGAGACCATCCAAAAAGAATCACAAACTATTCAGGCTCCACCTGAAAAAATCTATAAGATCCCCCAGAAGTGAAGTGAGACTCATCCCCCTCCTTCGCTAACACTCTCTGTCCCAGAACTCCTCACCCTCCAGGACCTTCAGACTCGATGGGGACCAGAGTTCATCTGAACAATGTCGGGAATCTCCCAGTCCTTAGGGACAAAGGAGGTGCTCCCCGAACTGGTCGAGCCCATCGTCGCTGAATGGAAACAGCAAAATGAAGGCGGAGACACAAGGTCAATGCCCGCTGACTATGCCCGCAACAATTCGCCATGTGCTCGAGGGCCATCGCAGAATCACAACCCCCTCTCTCCCCGCCTGGATGAAGAAGCAAGAGATCACGTCCCTCATCTGTCTCCTGAAGATGTCACACCAGTCGAGACGACACCTCTCTCGCCCCCGACCCCAGAAGAAGACAGTCACCCAAGAAAGGATAGGGACATGGGACAGGTGCTGAAGGATCTGGAAGGAATGTGGGAGTATGGTTCATGCGACAAGAACGCGACGTCCACGACCCCTTCCGTCTCCAATGGACCTTCCGGTCAATCCTGGAGCGACCCGCTCCCCAAACCCCCGATTCCTGATGAAGTAGCTGGCAGCAGACGATCCTTGGGGAAGGAGCATGCCCCAACCAAGGAAACTCCTTGAAGGCCCCTGACCGTCGAAGGATCAAGTGGGACTCCAGCCTCGGATGTGTGAGGTTCACGGGTCTGGAAGACCACCCTCATTGAAATCCCTGACGAGGAGGATGACACCGCCTTCAAGATGGTGCAAGACCGAGAACAAGTCAAGCGGGAAAAGGAAGGGACCAAGGGGCTTCTCCCCTTGTTCCAGGAGCAAGAGAAGCAGGAAGAAGAACCGATCGAGGTGAGGCATTCCGAATCAGTTCCAGTGAGTGTTTCCCCCCTGAAGTCCACCTGGTTCAAGCTGTTTGGTGCAGACTGGACCCTTCAGGTTGTCAAGGAAGCACACATGGATTCGGAAGCCCTCGCTTCACTCCACCTTTGGGCTCACAAGGACAAGATCAACGAGATCAGCGATCACCTGTTGAATACCCTGAGGACGGAAGGAGAGGAAGCCCAAGAAAGGCTATATGAATTAGGTCAACCGATCCAGTACCAACAATGAGTAAGCACCAAGGGCATTCAGGAACTATTCCTTGATGTCCAACTCGAAACGTTGGAGAATTGCCAAACCCTCAAGGCCCAGGTGTTAGTCAACAGTGGTTGTACCAGAAGTACCATAAGCGAGGTCTATGTCAAGAAGCACAGACTCATCACCCGACCTGCACCTGCTCCGATCTCCATGTATAATGCTGACGGAACGTGAAACAAGGCCGGGGAAATAACCGAATTTGTGGAGATACGAATGACAATAGGAGGCCACTCGGAAAGAGTCGACTTCGCCATCACCAATATCGGCAAGGGCGACATCTTCCTCGGCCATGACTGGCTTCTTTGCCACAACCCTGTCATCAACTGGGCCACTGGCAAGATTATCTTCGCCCGATGCCAATGTCAGAAGAATCCCTTCCCATTGCCAGATGCTGATCCAGAGGACCCGTGGGATGAGGAATTAGAAGAAGGGGAAACCATCTTAATGGTCGATCTTAGGGAGGAGCTAGAAATTCGTGCCGTACATCATGCAAATGACCTAGCCACCAAGGCTGCCGAAGGAAAGACCAAAAGGACCTTTGAAGAGATGGTCCCGCCACAATATCGAGAATTCCACAACCTGTTCTCCAAGGAGAACTTCGATGAGTTACCAGAATGAAAGCCATGGGACCACACCATCGAATTAATTCTGAACGCCAAGTCGACCCTCGACTGCAAGGTTTATCCCCTTAATTGGCATGAACAGGAGGAGCTCAACAAATTCCTTGATGAGAACTTGGAATCGGGCCAAATTCGCCCCTCCAAGTCCCCCTTTGCATCCCCCTTCTTTTTCGTCAAGAAAAAGGATGGCTCCCTTCGACCAGTACAGGACTATCGCAAGCTCAATGAGATGACAATCAAGAATCGATATCTGCTACCTCTCATCTCTGAACTTATGGATAAGCTCTGTGGTGCCAAATACTTCACCAAGCTGGACGTCCAATGGGGCTACAATAATGTTAGGATCAAACAAGGAGATGAGGCCAAGGCCGCCTTCTGAACCAATCGTGGATTGTTCGAACCTACCATCATGTTCTTCGGACTAACCAACTCACCAGCAACCTTTCAGTGGATGATGAATGACATCTTCCACGACCTTATCATGGAAGGCAAGGTAACGATCTACTTGGACGATATCCTTATTTTTTCCAAGGATCTTCAAGAACACTGACAGGTCGTCAAACAGGTCCTTCAATGCTTAAGGGAACACAAGCTATTCCTAAAAGTGGAGAAGTGCGAGTTTGAAGTCCTCGAGACCAAGTACCTTGGTGTTATCATCAGTGAGGGATCAGTACGAATGGACCCTGTCAAGGTCAAGGGAATCACGGAGTGGCCTACCCCCACCAAGAAAAAGGAATTACAATCCTTTTTAGGCTTTACAAATTTCTATCGGAAATTCATAAAAGACTACTCCAAAATCGTCCGTCCCATGATGCAACTCACTGGCAACGCTCCCTGGACCTGGGGGATGGCTCAGAACGAGGCCTTCCAGCGTCTCAAGAAGCAGATGGCCAAAGATGTGGTACTAGCATTCCCCACGGACTGAGAGAAGTTCAGGGTAGAAGCCGACTCGAGTGAAGGGGTGATAGGCGCTGTCCTTAGTCAAGAACAGGAGGGGAAATGGAGGCCAGTCGCCTTCTTCTCAAAGGCGTTGACTGTGACAGAAAGAAATTACGAGATATACGACAAAGAGCTCCTCGCAATCATGCTCGCCTTAGAAGAATGGAGGCATTACCTCATGGGTGCAGTCGAGGACGTGGAGATCTGGACCGATCACCAAAACCTACAGAATTTCTGCCAGCCTCAAAAGTTAAACCGTCGCCAAGCCCAATGGGTCACCGAACTCGCCGAGTATCACTTCACGCTCCATCATAAACCGGGAACCACCAACCGAAAGGCCGACCTACTTAGCCAACGGGATGATCACAACCAAGGAAAAAAGGACAACGATGATGTCGTAGTTCTCCTCCCCGAACACTTCTGAGCGATGATCATGCCCACTACCAACGAGACACATCAGAAGGTAAAGGACACAACTAGGAACCATGACAAGTGGGACCCAGGGATCCAAAACTCTCTCGACCACGAACGAGGGATATCTGAAAAGGAAGGACTCCTCTTCTACGATGGACGCATTTATGTCCCCCGCGACGACAAGCTTCACAGAGAAATCATTGCCACCCACCATGACCACATTACGGCCGGTCATCTGGGGATTGAAAAGACCAAGGAACTTGTCCAATGAGAGTTCTGGTGGCCGAAACTCAAGCAGACAGTGGAAAAGTACGTTAAGGCATGCGAAGCATGCCAGCGAACAAAAACGGACACCCATCCGAAGGCCGCCCCTCTCCACCCCAACGAAGTCCCATCAGAGCCCTGGAGCCACATATCCGTCGATATGATCACCGGACTCCCTGAATCCAATGGTTATGATGCTATCCTAGTAATCATTGACAGATTCTCTAAAGAAATCATCCCGATTGCCTGCAATGTTGAACTCACCTCAGAAGGATGGGCCAAACTACTCCGTGACCACATCTATGCCAGACATGGAATGCCCAAAACTGTCATCTCCGATCGAGGACCCCAGTTTGTTTCCAAATTCATGATGGAGCTCCTCAAACTCCTCGACATTACACCTAATGCATCTACTGCCTTCCACCCCCAGACCGATGGCCAAACCGAGTGAGCCAACCAGGAAATCAACAAATATCTCCGACTCTTCATCAACCATTGGCAAACCGACTGGAGCGAATGGCTCGCCCTGGCAGCGTTTGCCCACAACAACCGCACCCACTCAGCGACAGGCCAGACACCCTTCTTCACGAACTACGGAATTCATCCCCGTGTCCTGCCTGACTCCATCAAAACAACCGCCTTCACTAACCCATCAGCCAAATTGTTCACGGAAAACATGCAGGAGGTACACCGGCAAGCCAAGGAGGCACTCGAAGAAGCAGTGGGCAAAATGAAAGCCTAATATGACAAGAAGAGATGGGAAGCAGTGGCATATGCCATCGGCGATCACGTTTGGCTCAATTCCACTAACCTCAATTTACCCCGTCCCAAGAAAAAGCTCGACGACAAACGTGTCGGCCCATTCCTCATCCTCGAAAAGACCGGTGCCTCTGCCTACAAGCTTAAACTTCCAGCACACTGGAAGATTCACCCCCGGTTCAACAAGAAACTCCTAACGCCATATACACCACCAGCATTCCCCAATCAGGAACAGCCCCTGCCTCCACCACCAGACCTTATCGAAGATGAAGAAGAATACGAGGTCGAAGAAGTCCTGGACTCTCATACACGTCGAGTCCGAGGCAAGAAAGGACAGAAATCATGACTCGTAACAGATTACTTCATCAAATGGAAGGGATGGACCCGAGAACACAACTTGTGGGTACGAGAAGATGACATGAAAAATGCCTGAGGAGCCATCAAGGACTACGAGACCAAACTCACCAATCACGCACCAGTCATCATGGCATGAAGGGTAATCAACAGATCCCAAAAGGCAGTCAAGTGAATAGTCGATCGTGACTATCGTGAAAACCAAGCCACAGGCAGATGGAGCATGTTCTACCAGATAGAACGGACCGACGGGAAAAAGTTTTGGATTGAAGAACCTGACCGAGAGGTCTGGAAGACATTCATTGACGACTACTGGGAAAGAAAGAGCGAAAAGGAAGTCACAAACCGCATACTCTGCGACCAAGAAGAGGAAGACAATGAACCCTGGGAAGAAGACATAAGGGCAGTCGGGACGACTGCCTTAATGAGAGGGTAATGTTACGATTTATTAACTTTTTTCCTTATCTCAGTCCTATTGCATCTTATCGGTGTCATCACGCTTATGCACTATCACCTCCCAACCGCCGATATCAACTTCGATAAATCTTTCATGATGGACAACGCATGATATTGCATGCTCGCTGCCTGACCAGCATGCCTCTCTACTTCGATAAAACTTTCGTAGCTATTATTAACACCAACGCTTTAGTATTTAAGTAGCTACACTCTACTGTACAACCTCAGCTTTGAGCTAAGGTTTAACAACACATAAACTTTACTTGTCTGCTCGCTTGCCGAGAGCTTCTCCAGTAAGCGCCTCTTTCACCACCTCGAGATCATCTGCGGCATTGTCTAAGTGATTGTCTGAACATGAGACAGCTTAGCAATCACCTGACTTCAAGTCACATGAGAGTCGGCCCTAACACTAATCTCTTTCTGCCATTCACTTGACTTGCTTGGTTGCTTATTGCATGTCTCTGAATGAGCTGACATATGTTATGGGATGCCTGGGATGCTGTGGAAAGGTGTCAATTGGAATGAAGATGGTTGTAGATAGAAAAGGCTGTAAAACAGTAAACAAACAAAAATGGTCAACAAACAATCCAAAAACATGACCATGCCACTGACTCAGGAGTTGGGGCACCAAAAGTAACCACTGACCACTTTCACACTCCCTGAAAACCCACATCTCCTGCTACCTCCTCTCTATGAGCACATTCTTTCAGTGTGAAGTCTGTGGACACACGCTATGCTCAGGCCCTGGCCTGAAGAACCATTATTCTCAAACCTGTTGTGGATCTGAGCTTGATAAAAAAATCCAGGATGACATCAAGGTCTTGAAGCACAAGCATGCCATCTCTCCTTTACCTGTCACTGAACACCTGGACATCACACCCTCAAGCCCATCTTTGGCACCCAGACTGGTGTCAAACCCTGAGGAACTGCATGTGTTTCCAAATCTGGATAGCGATATTTCTCCTGCAGGTCGCCAATCAAAGAGGACCTGAGTGGAGGATACTGAAGATGAAGATGATATTGCTGGGCCACAGGAACATTATATCCAGGACTTTCCATGGCCTGCTGGTGATCCAATTGTGGAGCGTGGGATCATACCACCATTATTTGAACTTTTGCAGTGTGAAAAGGAGACAAAGGGAGAAAAGATGTGGGAGCCATTCCATTCCAGAGAGGAGTGGGAGCTTGCTTGATGGCTAATGCATTCTAGTATCAGCCAGAAAGAAATTGACAACTTCTTGAAGCTTGAAAGTGTATATACATGAACCATTTCACATCAGCATTGATCATAACCATTTTCTAGATTAAAAATAATGTTAATCCGAGCTTTGGTAATAAAAGAAAGCTGCTGCAAACCATCAATAAACTCCCTACTGGTCCAGAATGGAAGTGTGAAGTCTTCAAAATTAAAGGAGACTTGGTTGATGAGGAGGGAAATCAACAGATGGACAAGATTGAGCTGTGGAAGTGAGATCCAGTGGCCTGTATTCGGGAGCTTTTGGGTGATGCACATTTCAAGGAACACATGTGCTATGCACCTGAACGTATCTACGTTGATGAGTCAGGCACATCGAGAGTGTATAGTGAAATGGCAACCACAGAGTGGTGGTGGAAAATTCAGGTACTTCTGCAAGTATTCGTGTGAAAAGACATACTTAATTTTCTAACAGAAGCTCTTACCGAAAGGTGTAACAATTGCACCAGTTATTGTGTCGTCAGACAAGACACAGCTCTCTCACTTCAGTGGTGACAAGTCCACATGGCCAGTATACTTGATGATTGGGAATATTGACAACAAGATCAGACAAAAGCCATCAGAGCATGCAACTGTACTAATAGGGTACTTGCCTGTCAGTAAACTCAAATGCTTCTCCAAGAAACATCGCTCTGTCAAGTCATATCAGCTCTTTCATACTTGCATGTCCTCTCTCCTTAGACCTTTAATTGAAGCCAGACGAAATGGTGTTGAAATGCTCTGTGCCGATGGTCAGACATGGCTTGTTTATCCCATTTTGGCTGCATATGTCACCGATTATCCTGAGCAGCGTCTCGTTGGATGCTTGTTAGGGCCCGACTCTCACGTGACTCAAGTTTGGACATTTGCTAAGCTGTCTCGTGTTCGGACAATCACTTTTGGCAATGTCTCGGATAATCTCGAGGTGGTGGGAGAGGCACTTACTGGAGAAGCTCTTGGCAAGCGAGCAGACAAGTAAAGTTTATGTGTTGGTTAAACCTTAGCTCGAAGCTGAGGTTGTACAGTGAAGCGTAGCTACTTAAATACTAAAGAGTTGGTACTAATAATAGCTACAAAAGTTTTGTAGAAGTTAAGAGGCGTTGTTGAACCTAGACTTCTGTGGCAACGGCAACACCCAAAACTCCGAGAGAGGTAGGGAAATATGCTTGCAGTCACAGTAGTCAAGGCTATGTGTGTTTGCGAGTGGTTCGGTGCACCTCCGTGTGGTCAATTCCTCTAGATGCAGGTATACACTTCGACTATACAGTCTGGAAGCAGTACCCTTAGCAGTCGAGTACTAAAGAGCTCAGGCTGTAAGCCGAGGGGGATCTCAATAAATGAGATAGAACGAGATCTGGTATGACCTGGATACCAAGAAAGCGTTGCAAAAGATGTAGAACACGTCTAGGAAACGTGCACCGGATGTAGGCAACCGGAGCTGGTCCTAAAACCGGGGCAATGTCCTAGAAAATAATACAAAACCGAATAAAACACGAAAATAGTCCTAAAACCGGTATAGTAAGCGTGCAAGGGATATAGCGAATGGTAGAGGTCCTAAAACTGGTCTAGAAAGTGTGCAATAGATGTAGACACTGGTGATAAGTCTATAACCGGAGCGATGTCGAAGAAAAACGGTGTAAAAGCCTATAAAATGCAGCAAGAGTATAGACAAGATGTCTCTATGGTGTACCTAATAAAGTGAATCGAAATGGGGGCAATGAATGTACAAAAACGAAATAAAACCGGTGGAAATCTCGGCAACTTGATCTATAAAACCGAAGATATGGCAACAAGTGTGCAGAGCTTTGGAAAAGCAATGGCAATGATGAGGGGAATCCTATGGAGAGTGATGTCAAAATGGGCCTTCAAAGAGGCAATACAATCCTATACTGGGCTGGGAGATGACGAAGCTGGCAATATAAAACCGAAACCGACGAGATAAAACCGGTGTGATGAGGTGGAGGCAAGGTGGAAGTGTTAAAAGACAAAAGCAAGTAGTTGGATCAAGAATGTGTGTATTGGGCAGTAATAATGCGATCCAATAACGATTAAGAGTAAAGCAAGCAATGGGGCATAACTGTAGGCGACTGGGATCGACTGGTAATGTATAAACTCGTCGTTAGAGCATAGATCCGGTAAATCGAAGTAATCTCCTTTTTTTAACTAATTTTCTACAGAGTCTTATATACTAGAGGTCCAAAATTATAAATAGAAAATATATCTTGGCCTTGGTAAGGCTGTAAGTGAGTAGCTTAGTAAAAACCATAGCAAGCATGTGGAAACCGGTCATTTGAAGCCACGGCATTGTGTTTTAATGCCAGGTTTTTGGAGGGGAAACATATGGGTGCTGTTACTGCTGTGAGGATCATGGGATGCTATTTAACTGCGGATTTTCAATGCGCAGCTCTTCTGCTGAGGTGTGCGCAGTTGCTAGCTGTTACTTCGAGGTCTTGGCAATATAACAGCCTTAGTAAACGCGGTCTGAAGTGCCCATGCACTTTAAATAACTTGGGAGGAGGAGGATCAATTAATCACATCAATTTAATTGAAGGATCAATGAAAGCGCAGCAAATCATGGTTCCTAGTGATGTAGCAATGCTATATCTGGTTGATTGTCGATCAGGCATGCCAGGATGTGATGGAGCATCGAAATATGGAGCATATCCAGCTGGAGAAGAATATGGAGGGTAGTAGGAGTGATAATCATTGTTCTCCAATTTCCGGAAGGAGATTCGAGTTGTAGCGTTCGAATATTCATTGAAATTGCCACTAAATAACCGCTGTATAATCAGCTGGTGCCCGGTAATATTTCTGAGTGGGCTAGAGACGAAATCCAGAGTTTGTGTAGGAGGTAGTAGAAGGTAGTAGGAAGATAATGGAGTAATCTGTGAATTCTGAGGGCTGTATAATCTGCGAATTCTGAGCATACAGAGCCTAGAGGCTCATCAGCATGCTGGTCGGGCAACAAGCACGCAATATCATGTGTTGTCCATCATGAAAGATTTATCGAAGTTGATGTCAGCGGTTGTGAGGTGATAGTGCATAAGCGTGATGATGCTGATAAGATGAGATAAGACTAAAAAGTGAAAAAAGTGAATAAATCATAACAATGCTCCATGGAAAATTGTTGCCCAAAATGCATAGCCAAACCTGATGAACTTGGGGATCCAAACTGTTCACTAATGTGGGACCAGAAGGAAACAGTTGAGATCCTGAAACAGGTGTCAGCAGGTCTATCACCACCAGAATTTACAGACTGGGGCCTGCGATTGGTGAATCCATTTTGGGTGGACTTACCTCACTGTAACATTTTCCAATGCTTCACTCCTGACATTCTCCACCAATTACACAAAGGTGTCTTTAAAGACCACATCATCAAGTGGGCCACCATGGCAGTCAACATTGATGGACCAGAGCATCACATTGATAATCTACAAAAGGCTGAGGTTGATCGTCACTTTCAGACTATGTCCCAGCATCCAAGTCTATGGCATTTCAAAAAAGGTATCTCTTTGATTTTGCAGTGGACAGGTAATGAGTACAAGAATATGGAGAAAGTCTTCTTATCAGTCATCACAGGATTGGCAGATGAGAAGGTTGTCAAATGTGTGAGGGCAGTAATTGACTTCATCTACTATGCACACTATGAAGAGCAGACAACTCAGTCTCTGGAGAAGCTGGAGGAGTCATGGCATACCTTTCACAAGTGCAAGGCCATATTTCTCGACCAAGGCATACACAACCACTTTAATATCCCAAAGATTCACTCAATGTCCCACTATGCCTCCATGATTCGCTTGCATGGCTCCACTGGTGGCTACAATACAGAAGCTTCAGAATGGTTGCATATCAACTATGCAAAGATTGTTTACAATGCATCCAACAAGAAAGGGTATGTTAGGCAGATGACAGTATGGATGAGGTGACGAGAGGCTGTTGAAAAGTTCCAGTGTTTTCTTCAGTACTCCATCAATGAGTATACTGAGTTGGAGGGTGAACTTGAAGACTTGGACTTGGAGGAGATGGAAGATGGTGAAGACGACATGGATGTTGAGGGCAATGATGTTGATTCTCAGATCGGCAACATCTGAGACAGCATCACTGGTCATATTAGCACTGCAAACAACCTTCTCCACAGCCACGATGGTGACAATGACATTACTCCTAGCACCGACAGTGTTGTTTTACCATCTCAGCTTGAGTATGGTGAATCAAGTTATTATATTCCCAAGACTACATCATATTCCAATGTCAGCATCAACAAATTGCAAGCTAAATTTGGGGCCTCCAAGTTCATCTATGCCATGGAAGCCTTTCTCCATAAACATTGTCTTCTCAAGGCTGACTACTGGGATGCCATACCTGCTACTTACTCTGTTTACAAGCAATTCTGCATTCTCATTCCTCCAACACCTGAAGTTTCACCACTTTCTACAATGGATTCCATTCGGGCTACCCTTCTGGAATGAGCTCATGGTCATAAAAAAGCAGCACCGGTGCATTTTGATACAGTCCTTGTGAGGAAGAATTTGCCTGAGAGTAAGGACATTGACTTGAATCTGCTAGGACCAAAAGGTGCATGTGTCTAATCCTACATTAATACTGCATGCCAACTGAAATGCGTGTGTTTACCAGGCCTTCATGCTGCTCAAATTTGTGCAATATTCGACCTTCCTGCAGGACTAGGCACATTCCGACATCCTCTTGCTTATGTCAAGTGGTATACACCACTTTGCAAAGTGGACAATCTGACCGGTGAAGAGTTGCCTGCATGCACAAGCTAGAAATGCACCAGCGTCGAAGACACTGATCACACCCACACCTAACACTACACACATAAACACACTCAAGTTCATGGGGGATTCTGATGCAATAGAAGTAGTGAACCAATAAAGCTGTATTCTCAATATCTCTAAGATACACGCATAGCGATAGCGCTTGTATAAAATCTAGACTTCTCTAAGTCCAAAGGCTTTTCTCAGACAAGAGGTGCGACTTCTGTTGCTGGGCCTCAAGGCAAGGGTTGTATAACAATACTAAAACATTGTCAAACATAACCACAGCTCTCTAGATGTTGCATGCAACCCAAATAGTCACTGCAAGCAACAAACAACACACTAAACATGACTTAAAGCACCACACTCTAAGCAGAAACTGAAACACACTAACAATCCACAAGAGCCACAGGGTTTGAACCTATGCACTTGAGCTTCTAACCGATCATAGACCCACAGGGTTCAAACCTATGCGATCCAGAGAACACAAATAAACACAGAAGACCCCATCCGACAAGCCAAAGGGTTTGAACCTTTGCCAACTTGCAGAAATAACACAAAGCGAGCACTAACCAGACCAAAGGGTTTGAACCTCTGCCACCTGTAATGCCTCACATCACACAGCAACCTCAAGAATTTGAAAGAGTGCCCTCCAAGACACTATATTCTTATTCTCAGTATGGAGCGCAGTCAAACAATCAATGAAACTTAAGTACAGAGTGCCTCACTAGCCTTCTTGGCCTTGCTCATGACTCAGATCACTCAAATTTATATCAAAGATGGTCTATATTCTCTCGCTCAAAGCTACAAATAACTCCAGGTGCTAGAGCATGTGGCTGAAAGGCTTTGCACTGTTACACCAGGGGTCCGAAACTTGTACACTACTTCTATACTACTGTATTTATACATTCTATGATCTACAAATTAATACAACTGATTATAGTATTATTTCTTCTGTGGCCTTCCATCCCTTGCATCCCATGCATGTCATCTGAGCATGCCATTGCTGGGCACTTAGTCAAATGTCTGACTTGGACCCGGACTTGGTCTCACTCATGGTTGTGGAGTTGGCTAGCACTGTGCGCAGTGTGTTGACATGTTACTCATTATCTCCTTGGAGTGGCAGCCTATCATAAGGGCTGTATTTTCCTTTAATCTTATTATTCTAGGTTTCCTTGGTTGGTGGGGATACCTGCTCCATGCCTGGGCCTCACGCTCCTTGGCTGAAGTCGGTCTTCTCAGGTTTATTCCTACTTAGACATCATTTCATCTCACGTGCAACTTGCTGGTCGATCCATGCCTTGCATGTCATTGATCAATGCATCACATAGTTCTCTTAATATCATGTGTGTCTCTTATTGATTCTTTAGAGCATGTCTCCAGTCCATTCCTAGTGCATTCAGTATCAAGCACTGAGCTCTTATGCTTAGTATGACCTCAGGTAGTATCATTCTAAGCTAGAGCATGCACTCTACCAATCATCACTTAATATATTCAACTGCACAACTTTGTAGCATCGCGCTCTTCTCTATCCTGCCTTGTCCTTGTAACAGGTTCTTGTAAAATGTATGTATTGATACATTTTGCGAAATTACATGTGTAAATGCTCTGCGAGCATGTCACCGGCATGTTCAAAGTACAACAATCTGTCTGTAGTGGCCAACCAAATACTTCCATCATGCCTATCACTTACATAGTCCATAGCTGCCACCTTTCTCCCTGCCTAGGACAATATATAGATCTGTGTTTCACTAGCAAGAGCATCCTTGACTCCTGTAGTACTTTCTTTTTGAATTCCTACCTTCAGCACATCGATTTCGTACTGTTGCACAACAAATGTATCATGACATAGACACCTTACCTGTTCCCTTGACACTAACAATGACACAGCACAGTGAGCCTTCATGAGGAAATGTTTCTTGTAAAAGACGATCTGAACATTTGCCTAGTTGAAAGTTGGGATGTTACATGATAGTATATTTGCATGGTGTCAAGCTACATGGCGCTACAGGTGCTACATAATGTTGGAGGTGTGCTACCCGTGCTACATAGCAAAAGGCCTGTTTCCTGATGTGTGTGGTTTTTGTATTTGATTACAATGTAATCCATACATGAGAACCATCTCTGGATAAGGTCCTCCAAAAAAGTAAGAAAAAGAAAAAGAAAGAGTCACATCGGGAATATGACAATTTAGGGGGACACTGAATTGAACCGAAAATCTGAAATTGTGAGACACATTTAGACACAGATTTAGACTATTGTAAACTTAGAATTCTGAATTACATTTAATATCACCAAAAATTCGATGCCATTTTGGCAGCTCACATATTAATCCCAAAAGAACTTATTTCTGCAAGTGAAAAACGGGAGCTATCTAAATAAATTTGGGATAATCCTAATCAAAAGTTTTCAGCATTGTCAGAATCACCAACAAAAGTGATCGAATAGGGACTGATTTCTGACGATCCAGAACCAATGATTTTGGGACTGGTTTTGAAGTATTTGGAACCCGTAGCCAAAACGAAGCATTTTGGGGAAGCCGTAACTCAGCCACGGCACATCGGCAGCTCAGCAAATGCACGGCTGCAGCATGAACCCGGAACGGGGCGAAATGATTTTTAGTATCAAAAAAAGTAGTTATATGAGGGTATGTGTGTGCAAGATGAAGGATATATACATGGTAATGACTGGATAGTGAAGTAAGAGTGTGATATTTGAGTTAGATAACAACTAAGCATGGCTGTGGCAAAAAGTTAGCGCTCCAGAGAAACATGAAGCTCGAAAAATGACATACAAGTCACCCACAAAACAACCCCAAGGAGTACCCATGGGATGAGGTGCAGTCACGGGAATGAACTCAGCCTCTGTTGGTATCGAGTAATACAAAGAGCCAACACGTCTCCCACAGCAGTACAGCCTAGCGACGTTGTTGCGATTGCCATTGCTCCTCAGTTTGCTGAGAAATAGTGAGCAGATATATACTAGATAGAATGGGAGCTTACTAGACTATGCAGTGCATGCGATGTTGGCCTTGAACACTGTCGCTGATAGCGTCGATGGTATGACCCAAAGCCTCAAATATATCTTGGACTTCATCAATGAAGTTTGAGTCGAAAGTAGTCCATATAGCCTCCGTTGTGTACACTTTGATTATCATCTATGGGCGATTAAGCCCTTCTACCTAAAAATAGATGTCTGTCTCTCACCATGTTGACTCAGTTGGTTCTTATACTTGAAGAGTGGGATAACAGTGGTTGTAGAGAGATGAGCAAGGCTTGACAGTGGGAGAGGCAGAGCTGATGGTGAGAGAACAGAGACAAGGACCAGTGAGAGCCAGTGGGCTCTGACCATCGCAATGACAAATAAGCATACACCAAATGCATAGCCACACAAGATACTGTGATCACACACTGATCAATACGACCTGAAAGATTTGACGCATTGTAATATTTTAAAGAGTGAGTTTTCCATTCTAGTTTACAGTCAATTCTGACATGATGGATGTTTCAGATATGGAGAGACACCTGCCGGCCGCTCTACCACTGCCATTGCAAGATATGTGAGCGAGCCAAAGCTGCGGAGGGCGTAGTCAAGATAGCACTCAAGGATGTTGCTCAGCCTGTTATGGCTGCAGCGGAGATTCATCTACCGTCTCCCAAGGTCAATGAAGCTGAGGCTGATGATGAGGATCCGGATTACAATTCATGGACCACAAAGTCGACGTGGGGATCGATTTGGGTTATTAAGGAGTAAAATCTCGTTTTATCTCTTTCTACCGCTGATAAGTTTCATAGGATCATTACAATCTCATCCCCAGCCGACCAGGGAACGCTCAGATACTGTCCGAACAGTATGATGCTTGCCGTAGACTCTCAAAGCCAGTACTCCTCCCCAAAATCAATAGCGACTTTGCCCTTCCTATTCCCCACCTAGGCTGCGGTTCCCATTGCAGCTGGAACACCTTAAGACACGGAGTACATCATTTTTGAAGTTCCTGTATTCATTATTCGCTTGCAACTGTCCATGGTTTCCCAATCCTCCTCCAGTTACCCCACCGTAATCACAACCGATGTCTATGGGCCATTGAGTGCACTGGTGATGCTTTCAATGACATCGGGAGTGTCAACAGAGACAGTGTAGGTTGCTGCTAAACCCCTCATCATCGTTGTGCCACCATCATCTCTTGGAATACTCACCCTCCTGCCCGTAATGGCAACGACAAATTTTCTGGGACATCCGTTGCCCAGGGGATGACGCATCGCCAACTAGCACTATCACAGGCCACAAATTACATTGATGCATTGGTCCTCCTCAATGTCTTCTCCCTCCCCCCATCGACTTTTCACAATATAGGACCTGTGCTCATCTCTGACAGCAACAATGACACTTGTTGGGGGCTTCAAGCGCCGTAGTGAGAGACTGCAGCAAACTGTGGAAATCGCCATTATAGTTCTTGTCGTAATCATATGACCGCTAGACCACTATATTGAAAACACCAATATCTCTCCTCAAAACCTCGATTACCGGCCACATTGTAGGCAACGTTCGTCTATGTCCAGCTTCTGTTTATCACGAGCTGGCTCTTGCTGGGATCGAAGCTAGCAAAGTGCATCTGTCATTACCACACAGAGTAGCCATAGCGCTATTGTTCAATATCGACTACATGGAGCCTCTGGTGTACACCAAAGATGTAGTTTGTGTCGTCAAGACAACTATTGTGATGAATACTGATGGCTCCAGCATTATGCCGAATCGGAACCCAAGTCTGTGATTTGCTCAGGACAGTTTCGCTCCTTGCTGGGTAGATATGAACACCAAGTTTAAGGTGAGGGATTGTTTGTATGTTCCTCGTCCTCGTGCCATCACTGCCATGTTCAACTAAGGACTTTTCTTGGGACTCGTTCACCGATAAACAAGCACGGCAGGCAATAAATGAGCAACCTTATATTCAGACATGTCTTATGTTGCAATACCGTCAGGTTCCGGAGTGGTGTACATGATCATATTCTGTGAGTCCCATCATCCTTGTCTTCACATGTGGCGGCACCCTCGACTTTGGATTTTGCCTCCCAGGATTGTATTCATCTTTTCCAACTCCCTCTTTTCTTCTCCTGCCCTCAACAATGATCTCTATTTTGCACTGGTCATATCGTCGTCGCGGCAGGACGTACGGTCATCCTTCATCATCACTTGTATCATGGTGTCATGCATGGCATGGAGGCATATTAACTCGATACAAGTCCCATTTCTGCGACGACCCAAGGAAAAGACTCGACAGAACCCCAGGCAGCAGGCCACGGCTTGCCCATGCGAAGCAAACATAGGACCAGGCACTAGAGGCCATCCTATTCTGTCTCAAGGCTACTGTGCGATGACCACCCCATCTCCTAACTGGATCTCTATTGTCTCCATGGAAGGTACATGTAGTGCTGAAATATATGCATTATTCATAGTTGTGAAACCAGTACCATGGACGACCTCACCTCTGGCACATGTGCGACATCCATACATCGCGCGAATGCGGCTCTGAACAAGATAATCTAGAGTTGAGAGGGTATACGCAGTACAAAAAATACATTTACAGGGAAGTAGTAGCTAGCACCTGCACCTTTTTCTCCCTGGACAAGCATTGATATGCACGTAATGCGCAGAAAATCCCCTATAAAGATGGCATCCATGACAACGAATGTGTCCTGTCTCAATGGCGGCAAAGACATCTCAGGGAACTCCAATCCTGGAGTTCCACTCTGACCAAGCAACAGAAGCTGGATCTCTGAGATCCACATGTGGTGGAAAGGGCTGGAGGCGATGAGGAATAGCAACCGAGCTAGCCTTGTATGATACTAAGTATATGGTAAGTGTGCAAACGCAAGCTGAGAAGGAAGCAGGGCAGACCGTGGACAGGCTTGTACCAGTTGCAGCATACTCCTTCATGGAAGAGGTCAAGGTGGCCAATATATCCGTCCATAGAGAAGCTGCACAGACAAGCTGCACAAGTCTTGTTGCATTTTTTGATTATCTCAAGTTCAAATTTTTCGACGCCGAGTACAGAGTTGAGGCGGCGAACTAAGAGGGCAAGGTGGGTGTCGGAGTACTTCATCTCATGCAAGACTCTATCTGCGATGGTTCGATTGGCAGACATGTCATAATCAGCGAGAATCGGGTGGTAGGGTATGTGTGCTGGGTGCATGAACGGATCCCCTGTGTCAATTTTGGTCAGCCAAAGATCTGAAAGTTATGATTGCGAAATAGTGTACGTCTGTATGTACCGTTCCGGATGTTGTTACGGATGTCCTGAATCAGAGACAGATCTAAAATGCGGAATGGATAAATGTACTCATCGCCAGTTCATAAGAATAGCTCACCTGAGGCTGCACGGGCAGTTGATGTGGCGACGGAAAAGTATGCCCTGTGAATCGGTGATCGTCCTACAGGATGCAGACATGGACAATGCCATGTTGCATCTGAAGCAAGAACAGAGTCATGGGGAAATAAATTTCTGAGACCGATTTCCATACCTGTGGGTACATCCATAGTTGCTAGAGCTATTGAACATGGTAGGGAAGATAAGGGAAAATAGTCATGACCAAGGTATGGCTGAGTCGAAGTTAGATAGCAACGATGGCCACCGAAACAATAAGGACCATTACCGCTTGTCGACCAAGGAGTTTGAGGAACCAAAGTAGGTGGGAGGAGCAGCGATGCCACCGAATGTATTCAGAAGCACGACAGAAGTTGGAACCACTGTCATGGTATTGTGTGGAGGGCGGAAGACACGACAGAGGTTTGAACCTCTATCGTCATTATTGTCTGGGAGAAAGAAGGCAGATAAGCCTGATTCAGATCAAGGCAGATGACAAAGCATACAATACTGCATATGGGTACTAATTGAAATTTTGCCATTGGATGTTAGTGGGTAAAGGCATAATTATTTTCATTATGGGGTTGAGAGTTCAACATTCAATATCCATGCCTTAATTGTTTTGAAAGCAACAGCTTTCTCTAAGCCCACAAGGTGTGCGATGTGAGCTGCTTCTTTGCCACCCGTGAAGCAAAATACAATGGTCATGCCTAAATAGTCATTAACGTCGGGAGGTGATCTGTTTCTCCTTCTTGTGAGGATTGTCAATACATTACTATTGTTCTTAACAAGGACTCAAAATGAATATAGATCCTCATCGGTCGTGGATCTACACTGGTATCGATGCTCGATTGTTATAGTACAATGTCAGATTGATTGTTCTCTGCACATTGTAATTAACCAAGACGTTTTTATGGAAACAGTAATTCATTATTGAAACGGCAAGAAATCTGTACATCGTTCTAGATACCTATGGATCTGCAGGACATCAGATGCACGTAATGTGCAGGCATCATGTGAAACAAGTGACAGCCCTTGCATCGAATGTATCCCGTTTTTAGCATCGTAAAGATGTCCTGAGGAACTCCAAGGCTGGAGTTCCAATGGTGCCAAGCCACGGATACGGGGTCGCTAACATTGACCTGGGGCGGACGGCACAGTCCGAGTCTATGTGTAGTGACTCAAATGGACAGAAGTCTCAGGACTGACAAAAAATGTAAGTCTAGAGAGGGGCAATGGAACAAAAATGTATACCTGACACAGGAAGGTGCCAGTTGCGGCAGACACCACGACGTATATGAGCATTATACCCAGCATGCGAGAAGGCACATTTGCAGGCACGACAGACAGTGGAATTATTCTCCAAGCGTTGGAGATCCCTTTGTTGGATGCCGCTCACTGAGTTAAATCTGCACACTAGCAGTCCAACTGCAGTTTCATCCAGATTGAAGCGCGAGGCCGTTTGAAGGAAGTATGTGTATTCGACATCATCGATTGCATCATATTCTTCCAAGACCTGGGTAGGTGGATGGATTGGATGCAACCCAGGTGTGACTGTGAATAGAATTTAATAGAGAGCAAATAAAATAGAACGAAAACGGCCAACCTTTATAGAGGCCTAGTCAGGCAAAGTATTCAATCTCATTCATGAGAAACAAGTCTGAACAGAGATGAGGTCATGTTGAACGATGAAGAATATGAATACTAACCAGAATGCGCCCTCTGTTGGGCAATTTCAGGTTCAAATATGCCTCTATGCAGTAGAGGCCTACTACGACCTTGTAGGAAGCCACGTCTCAGCTGAATGACTGCAATAGATGAGAATACAACTAAATCAAGAGAAATCCAAAGGCTTACTTTCAGCAGACGGAAGCAAAGAGCCCATCATTAAGATAACGAATCTAGAGGAAACAACAGACAGCTTTTATACAGGTCTCCAGAGTGTCACATGATTCAGACATAATGTGTTTGAAAGGCCAGTAATGAGTAAAGCGGTGAGAGTAGACATAGAACAATAAAGACTCGATAGATGTTGGAACGTTTATCATGGAACAAGGCAATGGTGAAGTCATGTTCAGCCGATTGATATCTAGCTGAGTCAGTGACATAATCCCTTTTAGTAAGCATCAGAAGTAATCTAGGCCGGACCGGTCAGTCCCGACATTGGTGGTCAGAATTAGTGCGTGTCGTGCGAGAAGGCCAAAAAAGTATATTTATTTGCTACGGGTATCTAGCATGGATGAATTCTAGGTAGCCAAGGTTTTTGATATATGAAAAAAGAACTAAGCCCAGTGACCTCGTCCCCGCAATGCCCTACTACGCTGCAGCGGTTCTGGGGTGTCTTGAACAGGGGCAGTGTGGGCAGTCTTGGGCTTCACTCGTTGGGTCAGATTCTTGCAGATCAGGAAGAATAGCCGGTCCAAAGGCCATTCATTCTCAAAATCATCTAGTGGCTGTATAGCTAGAGCCTAATTATACAGTTAAGGTTATATTTCGGGAAACAAGACAAAGAGCTTACCGCAGCCCTCATCGCAGCCTTGGTTTCCTCCGTTTGCGATCCATAGCAGACTGGCTGGACCATAAACTCGACAGCAGTGGTAACAGAACGCTACATATGTATAAGATGAAGAAATAGTGCAACCTAGACAAGTTACGAACCTTCCAGTCTTCAAAGAACTCAGGACTCCACATAGTCATGAGCTTCGGCAGAGCTGTATGACTGGAGTTGACAGGCCTGGAATACTTGAATTGCCTGACTACTGGAGATGACATGTGGCGCAGAGCAGGGATTTCAATGTAAAGGTCGTCCCACTCAGCCACCTCTGCCACCACCACATCGTCAGTGACAGACGCACCGCTGTTGACTGCCTCGATCAGCATAGGAAGCAGAGAACTGGAGGTCGTCAGAGGATTCTGCTGGAATGGAGGAACTGACAGGAGGTGTTGAGGTCCAGCAGCAGCTGGAGTAGGGGCTCTAGAAGGAGGGCGAGCTTGGATCTGGCCACTACCAGTGACCTCTGTTACCGGAGTCAGTGAGCGGCGATGAATGATTGGGATTGGAGGCGGATGAGACGGTGTAGTCAGGCGAGTTGACGACTGCAATGAAGCAGGAGAACATGGTCTGGCAGGCTGAGCGGGTTCTGGACAGAAGGCGGGCGGCTGCCCCTCAATATTTTGTTGGGAGAGAAGGGGCATGTGGGCCGAAGGGAGAATGTCGGTAGCAGCTAGGAGGATGATGACTGGCAGTGGAGGAGCCTCTGGGATGGCAAACAAACTGATGGATGTGGACGACACCATTGAAGAGACACGATAGGCTGTAAAACTTCTGACCTCCCACTGAAGCCTGAAGCATGAGCCAGGAAATTTGACATAATTATTGCATACAAGACTCTGGATCAAAACTGCGGCAGTAGCGGAAATTAACGAAGAGGGGAACGTACAATGAGACAATAACAGCGGGGGATGAGGCGAATGTGAAAAGGAAGCCTTCTAATCCTGGCGCCAAAAATAAAATCACAATAGCCAAGAGGCATGCAACGCATCTGAGGGTGCGAGAACAAGAGTATTATAAGGGTCGAGTTGTATCCCCCATTGTAGCCTTTAACCACTCGTTACTATGACCAGCCCTAAGCCCCACTATGCTCTTGAAAACACTCTTTGTGGCCATCGAGGCGCGGTCCTCTGTCTGTCAGCCACAACTAGTGGTGCAATGCTGGCAAGCGGTGGTGAGATATGTCCTCCTCCAGTACCGTCATAAATCTGATTGACGCAAGGTACTGATGGTGTGAAACTTTGGCAACTCGATAAAATGACCAAGATTTGCACCCCAGCAGAGGCAGGACTCCGAGGTGCTGCAACGGCACTGGCATGGATTCAGGGCGAAGACGACCGCAGTGAAGCCTTGACATTTGGGATGCAGGCTGGATATGTGGTTTGTTGGAAGCAAGAGGAGGGAGAAGTAAGTTAGTGGGCCAACATTTTATGCAACACTAATTTGATGACTACAGTTTGTAGAAGTGGATTGTGCACGTCTTGCTAACGCTAGCGAAATCATGTCGATCGGCTTCGACCCCGCTTCCAATCGCATCGCAATTGCCAGCCGTGCTGGCATAGTCCAGCTATGTGGATTGGATAACAGTAAGAGGCTGAGCCCGATCTTCACAGTGTCCATGCAAAATCACCTCCCCAAAACGATCGCCTTTTCCACCACCCCCAAGGCCAGAGGAGGTCGACCAATGATAACGTTTGGCATGCATGATGGGCTCATGTGAGTGGTCTCGTTACAAAGAAGTGCTGGGCTCTGATCAGATTTTGAAGTTGCACGTTGAAGAGCACCGATGAAAAGGTAGAAACGACTCAAAATGTCGGTGCAAAGATGTAAGTGTTGTACGCTTTGCCCAATTCAGCAGCACTGATTTTCATTTAGTGGGCATGCAGCAGTCGACTTGCAAAAGGGGGTATTTTGTCTGGACTTGCCAGATGAAGGGGCAGCCTTATACAAAGTTGGTGATGGAACATGCATTAGGACCTTCCCAGTGCCAGTTAAGAAGTCTGCATGACCTTGGCAGGTGACTTTTGCTGAAGAATGCTGCATCGTCATAAGCGGGAGTGACCATGGCATCATCTATGCCTTTGATAGGAGCAGCGAGGAGGCGGAGATGCTGGTGATGGGGAATGTAGAGCATGTTCAGACGGTTATGGTTGGTAAATCACTAGATGTGGTAGACAACTTTACTCATATAATTCCTAGGCAACAGAAGTCGATGGCACTCCAGTCATGATTGCCGCACAATCACAGGAGCGAGATGACTTCGCGAACATATACATCTGGAAGAAGAAGAAGGTTTCAGCGACTATTCTGGAGGTAGTGACAGAACCACTCACTCGATCCACTAACCCATGGGCACTGTTTGCAATAGCTGCGGGCTTGCTGCTCCTCTATCAAAATTTAGTGGTATGTTTCATCTCTTTGATCTCGACACCAGTCTGATGGTTCTACTGTATAGCCTATCCTCTTTGTGTTGATTGGGGCCTTCGGATTGTGGTGGTAGTGGTAGAGGGTGTTGTTGTTATATGCATAGTATTTAATATGATTAGAACTGCTGTTAGAACGACAAAGTCCCAGGTTGGCTCATGATGTGAAGCCACCAGGATTATCGTTAGAACGATAGTCCTGTTGGTTCACGATCAAGATGGAAAGAATCCCAAAGATGGAATTGTGTGGCCCATTATTTGTTGCTGCTTGAGGCATATCAAATCATCTTATCTCAGGCCATGCCACTGCGGCCCATCTTATCTTTCCGGCATCTGATCTTATCTCATCCAAAATCGTTGCGGCCCTTATCATAAAGTTTTGATCAGAGGCATTGCCTCTTCCTTATCTGCCGTGATGACCCGATATTGAAGTTCAAACTTCTTTCAGGGACGTGTTCCTTTTCGACTTACTATTGTAATCGTCTCGATATGAATACAGGATCGTATCATCTCTGGAAATGTATACACCAATGCCATGCACCACAAATTCTCGTTTTTGGAACAATAAGGTCTTTTGTGACTATGATCTTCCGATGCAAATCATCCACCGACATTTGTCCAATTCAAGAATAATAGCCTAGAGCAGACTGACCGAAGTAGCGACACCACCGTATACAATAGCGCTCCATCCAAGATCATAACGTCGCTGAAATCTGCTCCCTTGACAACAATAGCTGCACACTACCAATGCCATGATCATCTGCCGACGCGAATCATCATCACTACCTGTTCAGGAAGGTAATCGGAGTCGCACACAATAATGCTCTGTTCCAAAATGATAATGTGCTTGAGGATATTACGAACTCAGGAGCGCCCTTGTCTGGATCTGTATTCAGCATTATAAGTATGGATCAAAGCCATGCTTGGTTTCTCATTGCCCAGTCATTCTTAGTGTTCAAACGCTGAACGTCTCTACATCTAACCTTTGTTCTTTCTAAAACTGTCCAATGGAAGAAGGCCGAGACCAGTCAGACAACAATCCTGCGACGGAATGGCTGCTAACATGATCGAGAGGGCCGTTCGTTGAATCTGAAGCTAGATTTGACAAATCCGTCAAGAGAAATGTTCCCTCGGGTGGAAAATGATTCCTACTTGACAAAGTAAGTCCAACGATAAATTGGGATGTATCCAAGTTGACGACTAAATAAAGGCTTGAGAAGATGCACAGGCTGCAAGGGGTAGGGAGGCTGGCATGCGACAAAGGGCCAGGCTCCTGAAAGTACAATTAGGCCTGGCGGATCAGGCAATGAAAGAGCAATACGAAATTTGGAGCAATAAAATTAAGGAACTGGAGCAACGAGTACATTATTGATGACCTTTATCCCTCGAATTTTCTAATTAGATATCAGGTCACACAGGATGTGACTATGAGTGATCGGGACAACGAACTGGAGGCATTGCAGGTATGAATACTGCTGGCTTTTGAGCAGAGCACTCCTGTTGTTTGAAAATTTGTCAGGAAGCACATCATAGCCAGATGGAGCAGATAGTGCAGCAGCAGCATCATTTTGATGAAGAACAAGAAATGCATTGTCAGGCCTTACAGCAGACTCAACAGGAGTTCGAGAAGAAACTGGCCGATGCACTTCAAAAAGAGCATGCTGAAGTGCAGAGGACACTGCATGAGGGTCTGGAAAAGCAGCGTGCCGAGGCTGAGAAAGCATTTGAAGATAGCTGGCAGGAATGGGAGAAAAGGATGGTATGCGTTAGTCTAAATCTGAGTTTCATAGTTTCACGCTTTTCATAGAATGAGCAATCTGCTGAAGTCCTCGCAATCCATCAGCATAGTCAAAGCGTAAGCATGCTTTTATCGCATTGGGGTATTGATTTACTTATCATTATCAAGTGTGTTGCTGCATCGTTGTCCCCAGCAAGAAGGTACAAGCCCCAGCGAGGCGCCACACTTCCAACCATTGCCACAGTTCCTACAATCACACTTGTTAGTCCTGTTCCATCAGCTGACCCACAGAATGGGCCTGTCAACCCTGCGGCCATGTCAATCCCACCTCCTGTGCAGGATTCTACTGCCCCCGCCAGTCCTGCAGCTGTCCCAACCCCACCCTCCTTAGCAGATATATCAACACCCAAAGTTAAAATGTTGTTATGCCAGCTCCTTTCTGCATTTGGATTAACCACTGTTCCTGAACAAGCTACCAACGGAGGTCTGGTATGCCCAGTACAGCCTGTCAAGATAGATGACTGACATGACATAGTGAAGACTACGGAAGGGAATATTGGTCCGGATCAACAAAGCCGCTGGCGAAAGAAGATACGTACGGTATGGTACAAAGAGTTTGGGGTAGAAAAGCAGGAAGATTTTGGAGCTTATATGCCTGCAGATGAAGAACTCGTTTTGGCTTATGATAGTGGTCGAGGCAAAGGCCCTGGGGAACAGCTCATTCTGCATTTGGGGGAAAAGTGGAGTACGAGTCGTTGGAACACAGCCATCTTGAACCAGTTGGTGAAATGGATTGAGGACGAAAAAACCAATGATGATCAGTGGACCCTGGCCAATGTACCCCAAGCATATATACTGGAGCATCTGCATCAACAACTCAGAAAGTCGCAGGAGAACTATATCAGATGCCAATCTCATCTGGTTTTGAGGGACAGAGTATTACGCTATGAGACAGCACAGGAAGCGGAGGAGAGAGCAGCTATGGAATCGGTTGCTGTACACGATAAAGCATGCTCGAGGGAATCAAAAAAATGTGTACGTGTTAAACTATGCTTTCTTGTTGCTAGGTTTGAAATTATCCACAGAAATATCTTCATCGTCAAGGCGTGTTAAAAAATGTCATTGCGCTGAAGTCTGTCAAGGGAGAACCCGATCTTGAGACATGGCAGAAGCTGCAGGTGATCTTTGAGTGCCTCGACAGTCACTGCATGTCCTCGGAGGAGTACAAGGTCGATGAAATCGATGGATGCGAGACAGAATATTTCGCAGTAAAGCTTTGCGAATGGAGGCATGAGGACGTTACTGGAATGCTCCATGCCATTGATAAGATGGGAAGGGCTGAGGCTTTACAAAGTGAAAAAGGATCAAAGCCAGCCCCAAGAATTCCTGACCCCAATAGATTCACGGTGGAGAAAGCGCCTACAGGGCTGCCTCAGGCATTCTATAATCCATCCTGGATCCAGAAACAAGGGCCCCATGTCATTGAGGAGCTGCAAATCTCGAAAGAGGTCTTTCAGATTATCAAGGTAGCATTCGGGGCATAGTTTATTATTCTTGTATTTCTTGTATTTCATGTACCATATGAATGCAGTCTGGGTACAAATGAGGATATTATACGTGAGCACACAAGCATTGGAATGCCAATGGTAATGGACAAGTGAAACAGCAGGCGTTGGAACGTTTATCACCTTGCAATTGCTTGGAAGCAGCAGTTGGGGCCCGATAGGCCAGTATTACTTAATCATCACAAACAAGCATCAACTACCTCGGCGTGTCAACCCCACCATGCCTTCAACTCTCTCAGATGCCCACTGGACGTTCTAACATTTTTTGGTGCTTCTCAACTGTCTTTTCAACTCTCTCAGGTGCCCACTGAATGTTCTAACATTTTCTGGTGCTTGCCTTCAACCCTCTCGAACGTCTTCTCAATCGTTTAGGTTTAGTCAAGTTAATTCTGGGCATATGTATGTATCCATGATTGCATCTGTGGAGCTCAGCTGAATGATGACTAGAATGGGCTTCGCATTCCAACATCCATTTTTCCTAGAAGGTGACGAGATCTTCTCCGTTTACTCTGGTGAAAAAGGCGTGTTTCCCCCTGTTCCCAGCGGCTCTTCACCTGATCCAAACTCGGCTGAGTGGGATGCCTTCAAGCTGATGCGATGGGCTTCCAATGAAATGCCATATATGATGCTCGTTCCCTGTCACAAACCGTTTTATGATGCTCTCTTTACCTGCCTTGCCCTTGAAGAGCACACCATTGAACTTTTCTCTTTTTATGATGAAAATGATATCAGGAGATGGAGGCTCGCCGATGATACAATGACATATTGGGTGTCCCTCGAACGCTGAAGAGGCTGGCTGTAGGCACTTGTGGAATAGCGCACGGAACAGCGTGATATACACACTAAACCTCACACACACTCACACAACTACTCAATCTAACAATCACCCTCGAAAGTGCAATGGGGGGAATGAGATTATATCAACTCTGCAGCTACTAGTGCTTCAAATCTAGTAAAGCTCCTTATTATCTCGACGCTATTCAGCGTTTACTCTTTTCCAATTGATCCTAAACCTAGGAACTTTTTACAAGAAGGTGTTACTTTGAGGCACAACCTTCTAGGTGAATGATAATATTCAAAATACACAGGACACTGGTCCTACAACAGAACGGAACACGATACAAGTCGAAACGACACTGAGCTCGCTCTTCTAACCACTCAGCTAAGTACTGACTTAGTGAGCTCACTACACGTCAGCGTGTAGGGTTATCCAAAACTGACTCAAATGATGATATCAACCACGGACACTTCAACAGATCTCGGATTCGGAACAGAAACAGATTCAGAACAGAACAGAAGTGGATTTCAGAAACAGACTGACAGAACAGAAACAGACCGACAGAAACAGATTTCAGAACTTCCACTTCAATTCATACTCTCAACAGACTCAACAATGCTCAGATGGAACAGAACAGCAACACTGATTCTTATTCGCTCGGAACTTAAGCACACAAGTCAGATTCTGAATATATCTCGATTCTTCTGGGTGAGCTCGCAGGTTTATATACGACACTCGAAGCTACAAACTAATCCTTTTGCCACAGCGCTCGCTTTCCATGCACACACCGTAACTCGGGGGTTCGAAACTTGTATACTACTCTAATATACTGACTATTTATACTAGAACAAGTTACTGATTACAAACGTCACACTATTACCCAGGTAAAATAGACTCCTATGCACACAGCCCACCGCTGCCGCAGTTCTTACTTGGCTACCAACTTGGAGTTTCTTCATATAGTATTGTTTCTATAGTGAGCTCGCTTAACTGGTAGTGCGTGCTCGCTATCTATAAGTCCGAGGACATATCAGGGTGACAGCTGTTGGCTATCCCAGATCTAGCCTCATCATCGGTTTATTGTTTCTCTTCTAGAAGGGATTCTCGCATGCACTGAGCTCTCAGGTTGACAAGGCAATGTATACAAGTTACTTGGCACTCCAGTATTCAGCCGACACTGCTAATCAATCCATGTGTCCAATTTTATCATTTATCTTATCTCACACGCAAGGTTCGGACTGGCTTCTCAGGTACAGTATGTCATTTTAATTTAACGAGCACACCGTTTTCATTAAGTGCAATCATATAGTTCTTCAAATTAAAAAGCAGAGCTCGCTAGGTAGACTAGACTGTAGGTGCTAGGACAGGGGTTTTCAGTCTTTCTGCCAAGCGTGCCCATCAGGTACATGCTATGACTAAGTCCCTGGTTTATTCTGTCACGTCAAATGTCACTTTACTGTCTATTTGTCTCGTCGCATTGTATTTTATTATGTATGCTCTGACATATTAGCTCCGCTCGCTGTCTATATAAGTCATATGGTCTAATCACTCAGATTGCAAAAATACACGATTGGATTGTCTGCAGTCGCAACAATGCAATCTCAGAATGCTGCTGTCGGCCATGCTCAATTTGAGCACAGCTCCACTTCCCAAGTACTTCCGTCTTTGGTCATTTCCCAAGAGATTCGGGTACGAAGTTTCTTTCAAGACTCGCAGGGGTGCTAGGCGTGCAATAATGCATTCAAGAGATGCTTTTGTTCCACTGCTGGCAGCGTTGTCATTCATGATAGTGCTTATGGAATGGCAAGAAGACACTGTAGAGGGGTTTCACTGGCATGATTGCGTTTTAGAGACGGCTAACATTCATGCTGAATGGTTGGCAGACATGGAGCAGTCTCCCATTATGGACCAAAATCTTCTACGCATCAGAGCTTTTGTTGACGTTCAAACGTCCAAATTTCTTTGGTTACTTCCTCATATTTACCAGAGTTTCAGCTACACGCCTATCTGCCTCTGCTGGGGTCGTATAATGAGTGCTCCCCTTTCCTCTCCGTTGGGATTGGAAAAGAGAGATATACCAGATCAAGAGATAATCAATTTGCTGCGTTCGAAAGTGGCCACACCTCCTCCGTCAGTCCCAGTGACAACGGATGAACCTGCGGCTAAAAGAGCTTCATTAAATGCTACCAACAAGAAAACACTTCCTCAGGTAGAGCGATATAGCTGCCAGCATCCCGGCGAGGATTGGAAGGCCTTTTTCTCATGCCGGGAGCAGGCAGATATTCAAAAAGCATCTTCAGAGTCTGCTGAAGACCGTGCTGCCCGGGAACAGCGAATCAAACACACAGAATTGCAACAAGTTCCTGGAAAAGGAAGCAAAAGTGCCAGGGTCTTCTGGTGGGAGGAAGTAGATGGGTTCTTTGTCCGACGAGCAGCTGGTCATGGGAAGTATGGGCTTTATTGGGCCTTATATGGGCGTCGACAACGACGGTATGATTCATTTCGCAATGAATGGGATCTCTGCGAAGCACTTGCTCCCTCAGATTGTCCCAACGAGGATGACGACTATGACAGCTACAGTTCTGACGATGATGATTTCTACCATGAACAAAGCAACATTTTGGTAGTCGATGATGATCGGGACCAAGTGGATCACGACAAAGAACAGTATTCATCAAAGATGGACCTTCAAAGAATGTATGCAGATGCTGTGGAGGATTGTAGCCAAGAAGTCTCACCTCATAGTTATGGAGCAGTTGACGACATAGCCTACAGTCGGTTCGGGTATAGTCCCATTGGTGAAGTCCCAGATTTGCCAGGCACTATCCTGTGGGACCGAGTATGCAAGTTCGTCGGGCTGGGATGGGATACTGGGATGATGTCGCAGGCTTCCAAGGCTCCCATTGGCAAGTTCTTCAGTATCCTGCAATCCGCCAAAAGAATCCAAGACATTTCCTCTGAAATTTATGACTTAAGGCAGCTGGATGCAGATGTGATGACTCCTTTCAAGTACCATTTGCGGTGGAGGTTCTTGACTGGCGGAAGGCAGAATACGATGTGCTGGGAGTATTACATGTTTCATTTCGATGAGACAAAAGAAGTCCTTCTGTTAAGCAGTTCTGCATCTACAATACAAGTATTATGCTATCAATGGGGTTGCCAACCAGGGCAGTCAATTTACGATATCATACGCGAGCTTTTGGATAGGGGCATCGCCTTCAACTTTGCCATTCTGGGACCCTATCGCTCACTGAAAGCAGAACCAGATCCGATACATGCTCATATCACTGGTTATCGGCCAAAGAACTACAAGCCAGACCATCTCGATTTTGTCGCATATGAGTGGCATCGTAATGCCTTTCTTCGGTCTCCTCGAGGGCGAGCAGCATGTTTGATGGGTAGTATTGTTGGCCATCTGGCTCGTGGTATAGTTCCGTATGAAGAGGTATATCATGGCCCATCAGAGGATGTCTTTGAGGATGGTGTCAATTTTCAAGACTCAGAGCAGCCTTCGGTGACATTATGGGATGACAGGTTGACAAGTGATGAGCTTGATCTAGTCTGCAGAGTATACAGAATTGATACTGGTATGCTTATCTTTTATTACAGTATTCTATATCTTAAATCCTTTTTCAGGACAGCGTGGGCAATATAGTAACCAGATGAACATTATATCATGGTGGCCCAAACCTTCGGCATGGGAGACATCCGGTCTATATATAGGATTTTGGTCATCTGACTGTGAGGCCTGGTTTCAATGGTGGCTTGATGACATTCATTTGGGGAAAGCAGATCTTCGGACGCTTGCACAGTGGAAGCACTCCTTGAAGTTTTTAAAACAGTGTAATAAGGTCGCTCAAGTGAATGAGAAATTAGCAGCCAAATATCTACAAAAGATTTAATTTGTACTACATTGCGTCTGTGTCTATACATTATTGTAGTATTATACCTGGTATTGTATTTTCTTGTAGTATCTGCTCAATTAATATCTATAAGAAAGCGGCAAACTGCATCTCTTCTCCAGCTGAACCTCAACATGTGGGAGACTATTAGTTACCCTCAGCCTCTTACATAATCTACGGTGCTTTCAGCCACTTCGTGTTCTAATGTGTCATGCCTTATTCTCAATGAAGGCATCTCTTGTGCTGGTGCTCTGCATTCTAACGCAACGTGTCTTATCTTCTTTATGGTGCTTCTGCCTCTCAATCTCGATACATAAGACGATCCAAACACATCCGTCTTTCTGAGTCGTCTCATATCCATGTTCAAACAGGACGAGACCTCCATTGGCTTATCCACTGTCCCTCCAATCGCATAAACCTACAGGAAATGAGGGTTTCAAAGCTCTGCCGCTGTGTCCTTTTTCCCAAGGGCCACACCATATCTAAACAGGATGAACTTGCCCACAAGCTGGACATCAAGAGACGGACCGATGTGAGTGTCCTTCTTAACGGACATATCTTTGACTAATTCCAAGAAACGATAGCTACCAACCTTGACAAGTTACACCACATCCACGACGAATATACATGTGGGTGATACACCCACTGACACATCCGCTGATGAAGATCTGGCAGATTTTCTTGCAGCGTTGACCCTCACAGACAATGGACCTTCGAATGAAACATGACCAAGTAAACTTTGGATATCGTCTAGTGCGTTAAATGCGGCCAGAACAATGCAGTATCTGGACGGAAAGAATTCCATTAGTCAAGAGGACGCCCAACTCAGTTTCAACAGACTCCTGTTGAAGGCCCTTGTGGTACCATCTATGCTTCCTTCTGTCTCTGACGCTCCCAGCCCTCCCCAGGCACCTCGTTCCAGACCCATACCTTGGCAACGGTCTGCTCTTCCCTGCCCATCGGTTCAGACACGCTCAAAGCCGGCTAAACCAGATCGTCCATGCGCCATCGTCAGAAAAGATATAGAGAAGATGAGCAAGGCTGAGGAAAAGGTTGAGAAGCTGGAGACGGAGCTAGGTTGGCTGCTAGAGTCAATTGAACGCGTTGACTTCAACGATGCAGTCAAAGTTAGCGACATGTGCCGTCTCCTCGATGACAAGGCACACTCGATCAGAGATCTCTATGGCTTCGTTATCTCCGTAAAAGCTGAGAGGTCTGACATGCTTCCTCGCAGAACGCGACTGATTGAACGCCTCAGAGGCATGGAGTCGCAAGTCACTGTCATTGGTAGCCATTTGCCCACATCTACAGGTCCAGTCATGTACGATGCTGGTTAGTCTTTCTAGGAATTGTATCTTTGACCCTATACTCATATTACCCATTCTAGGTTATATATATGATGATGGAATTGATAATCTCAACCTCATAGCACAGCTCATGATTCTTCTGGGGGTCATATGCAATATTATCATGCAAATCTCAAAAGGGGGCTGCAACTTCATTCTTGGTGTCGCCGGACTCATATCATGACTTTCCATGATGACTGGGCCAGCGCTGCCAACGGAAGCAGAGTTCAACCCTTTGCAAGAAAATGTCATTAAAAACCTCCTGACCAGCCTCTATGCTGCTTTAAAGGCACTGAACATGGATGGAAAAAGTACATTATATGCTGTCTGTCCATCCTGTAGTTTCTGTTATGAACCCAGACATAGTTGGACCCTCTGCACCCATTTATCCTCCCTGCTGTACCAACTGCATTCCTGGCATCAATCATCTCGAAGTCTGTGATGCAGAACTACCAGAAGAACATCAGGGATCCCTTCATCTGTTAAAACCGTTTCTCATGGCGTCCCTTCCTGATTTCATCGCCTGGTCACTTGCGGATCCAACGATAGAGAAATTGTGTGACAAAGCCTGTGATAATTCCATGGCTCACCTTGATGATCCTGTAGATCACACAATGACCAATATTTTCGATGGAGAATTTATGAAAACATTCGAAGGGCCAGTACCAGGAAAGCTGTTCATTGATAGAGGTGAAAAGGTCCGCATTGCCTATGCTATGCAAGTTGATTTCTACAACCCAAATGGCATACGCAAACGGGGCAACCACGACTCAATCGGTTTGATTTCTATGGCCAATCTGAACATCCCCGAAAGCATTCGGTATAAACCCAAGAATATCTTCGTAGCTGGCATTACACCCAGACCGAAGGAGCCCAACTACGAGCAAATGCCTCGCTTGATGGTGCCTCTTATGGACATATGTGTGGAAGCTTGGCATCGGGGCCTTTACGTATCAAGGACAGCATCTTGTCCACAAGGTCGACATACTGAATTTGCTGTAGTCCTCTCTGTCAATGACCTTCCAGCCGCATGCCGAGTTTCTGGGAATGCAGCTCACAAGACTTCCTGGTGTACCATTTGTCAACAGGACATGCAATCATATCATACCCACTTCCATGAATGGAATAGGAGAGATGTCGCCGAAATGCGGAAGCAAGCAGAGGCTTGGCACAATGCTATGACCTGCAAAGCTAGGGAGACTATATTCAAAAAATACGGAGTGCGTTGGTCTGAGTTCTGGAGACTTCCCTATTGGGATCCAACCCGGATGCTGGTCATTGACTCCATGCATTGTATCCTTGAGGGTTTGGTTCACTATCATTGCCACTATGTTCTGGCAATTGATAAAGAGGCTGTGAAGAAGCCATGCAAGCCATCCCCTGCATTTCTGTATGAATGGGTCCTATATGATTGCACAGTCTTACCAGAGCCCATCAATGACTTAAGCGAAGACCAAGAGAAAGATATTAGTGGAATCCATCGTATCTTAGAACTACCGTTGGCTGGGGATGGGTCAATTACACTGGATACTCTCAGGAAAAGACTATTAACAAAGAGTTGGGCCTCTCTCATGTTTGTTTGCACAACGGTCGGCTACGGGGACCTAGTCGATCACACAGCGGCTACAGATGTGACCGAACTTGCTACAGACAAAGTAGATTTTGTGGACCGTCTGATTCAGTGGGTATGTACTACACATGTAACTTTTGGTGCTTTACTGACAACCCTCTTGCATCAGCATCTTAAATGGGAGGGAGGAGAAACAAATAGTCCTCGCCCAAGACCGGTCGATCTCAATGCTCTGGCATACATCCAACATGTCATCAAGGAAACAGTGACACCTTCTTGGATAAATTCTGTGCCATCCAAATATGGCGAAGACAGTGCTGGTTCCATCAAAGCAGATGAATGGTGGACCCTTAGCACTGTTTTTCTTCCTTTGGCCCTGGTGATGCTCTGGGGAGATAACGATGGTAAAGAGCCAGATCCCAGCTTCTATTTGTTACAAGTACTGGATCACACCATGGCACTCTTCCAGGCCATGATTATCATATGCAAATATACAATGACTGCCCGCCATGCAACCCTCTACCGCAAATTCATGAAAAAGTGGGCTGACGGACTTTTTGAAATACACCCACATACAAAAGCACAAAACAGTAAGCCGAACGTCCATGCCTCTTTCCACCTATATGACTTCCTGCTTCTTTTTGGACCAGTATATTCATGGTGGACCTTCCCTTTTGAGTGATTGATTGGTACCTTGCAAAAAATCAACACCAACGACCACGTTGGCAGTAAGTCCATGATATTATTTGCAGTTATCATCAGTTAGCTGATATTGATTGTAGGAGCACTAGAGGCTATGGTTTTACAGTCTTTCATGAAAGGTGCAAACCTTCGACGGTGGCTCAATCGACCCGACTGCCCAGACATAATCATAGAGTTCAAGACCCTGTTTGATTGGGCTTTCTCGACAGATACATCTCCACGTAATTTGAATGTGGAGCCTCCCATGTCACAACAGTCTTATCGCGCCCACTACTTCTTTGACCGCTACAATTTCTCTCACGAATGCACTCATGTCGGAAATAGTCTCGTCATTTATTACCCCACTGTTAAATCCACAGCTGCCATAGCCGGAAGTATTCAAAAGATCACTACCAAAGGTGATCAGGTTCATTTTCATATTAAACGCCAAGCTCCTCTCCCTCCTTCGAAATATGACCCCTTCCATCGATATCCATCATTTCCTGCTCGCGTCTATTCTTCTAAGATGAGTGATGACCCCTTGGACAAGATCAGTCCATCTTTGGTGGTTTCTCATGCTGCTCAGTTCGAGTTTTTGCATGAGCGTGCTGTAATTTTGAATTTATCAAAGGTGTGTTTCACACCATTGTTTCTTAGCTTTTGTTGACGCCATCCTAGCTTTAATGATGGATACCTTTTGTTTCAAGCAGCATTTACTATTAGGTCTATTTTCTAAGTCTTGACATGCATCGGACAAGCTGCAATGTTGTAAAGGTCATACAGTATGCCATGTGAATGTTGTATTGTATCTCTCTATAATAGATGTGTCACGACGAATATTATAAAGTGTTCAGCGATCTAATTGGTGGTCGACAAGTGTCCGATTTTAAATTACATATGAGGGCTGATGAGGCTGTGCAGCATGTTTGGTTTGAAGTGATAGCACATGTAAACACTGCTTACCTCATCAACTTGTCTCTCCCAAAGAGCAAACTGTGTTCTAACGCAGTACATTTTTATCCCCTGTACAAGTACTCACTAGCTCAAGAATAAGCGAACTGTGTTCCAACACAGTACATTTCGTTTATTAGGATTATTTGCACAGAACCTCCGATATACAGATGGTCATAGTGGTGCCGTGCCCCAGGAAATGGTTCATTCAAGAAGCAGGGTCGTCGTCATTGTACCCATCCCTTGAAAGGCGATTCCTTACTTCCAAGATGCATTGCATGATGTATGGATGTCACACATGCACCAGAGGTGGGGCCATTCATAGTACTGGTTTCACAACTCTTAATAATGCGTATACTTCAGGTCGAGGAATTGCTAGCTCTCATGTGTCTTGGAACTCTCCGGTCTACAGAAACTGCATGTCAATGTACTATATTCACAGGAGATGAAAGCCCTTACCTGATTACTGGAAACGCTACATGTACATTCCCTGGAGGCAATAGAGATCCACTGAGAATGTCACATTTGAGGAGAGTGTACCTCGAAGATGCTCAGGTGTGCATGCGCAGCCATTAGCCAAAATCGAGCCAGAAAGACAGTGATAAAGACAGAGCGGTCATAGGACGGTAGCCTTGCGACAGAATAGGACAGCACCCGCGAATGTTTGTTCAGGCTGTGGCCAAGGGGGTACCAAAAATAATGAAAATATGCGGACCAGGCACTAGGTTGCATGGGCAAGCCGTGGCCCGCTGCCTGGCTGTGGACATGGGTTCTGTCGAGTCTTGTCCTTGGGTCGTCACAGAAATTGGACTCGGATCAATGGAGATCGTGTTTTGGCTGTGGCCCGGTCACCCCATCATGCAGTTCCCACTAGTCTGAAAGTCTGAGAGTCATTGTACGCTACACCGCATCATGTTCGATACTGTTTGCAAATCTAAAGTATCATCACATTCCATGTGTTGTGGACTTCTCAGGTTCAGGACCCAAGAACTCCTGCTTGATAGCCTGCTTCACTTCTAAGGAGATTTCCGAGCCTCTCACTGGCTAATGGTTGACGCTATCTATGGCAGACGGGGTCGTGGCGGTGATCTTACAACAACTGTCCCATTCACATTCACAACTGCCCTTGTTTACTTTTCGCGACCATGTCGATTACCCTCCTGATCATACCTACTGACAGGCCAGTGGCTGAGGCTTGCCCTGTATGTCATCCTCCAGCTCTGGGTGATACATGCTGCCCATGAGCCGCAAACAGCGACCAAGGATATCCAACCACCCTTCCAACGGAGCCGACCTATCCAAATCTAAGGCACAATTCATTTGTGGAGCCATCCACGCATCTAGGCACAGGCATATAATAAGCACAATTGGTGGTGAAATAATATCTTCGAGGGACCCATTCCGTAGCTCCTTCTTTGGGTGCCTTTTGAGGAGTCTGAGAGAGCATCGGCCAATTGCCACCGCTACTAGTAGACGTTTTAGGACTGCGGCTCGAACTACAATGCTCTGGGGTTGACAGACCGAGCCATACAGGCCTGAGGGAGGACGAGTTGGGTATCGTGATAAGGTCTTGCCAAAGGTCTTCACCGCATCTTCCGAAAGATAAGCTAAGAAGAACGGACAGAGAACAGACTTGCACCCTTGGACAATAATCTCCCGTTGCTGGTTCCATGCTTCGCAGTGGCTTTGAGGTCGCATAGAATGGTATTGATAAGAGATTTATGGGTATCATTGGTGATCGTGAAAGGCAGCACTATCAAGAAGAGAACCGTAAGAACCATGAATCTTGGAATGAATGACTGAACAGAGCATACTGTTAATTATGCTCTGTGGCACAACGGATCGCCATGACGATGACGAAGGGAGCGCAGTATACGACTCGAGCAAAGGAAATGAAGAGTAGGAAAAAGCATGTGAGCAGGATGGAGAGGACGGCGACACAGGCAAGCAAGCAAGGTGAAAGGAAAAGGAACGATTCTTGTCGCAGACATTGCAAACAGCATCTCGCCCACGGAGTCCTTCAGCCATGATGGAGCCTCATCGAGCAACTGTTTCCTCCTACCTCACTCCACCTCATCATCAACGATCGAAGAGCATTCAGAATTGGATGGACAACCATTGAATTTGTGTTCATAGTCCAATAGCTGGTGTATTATGCTGCAAGTAGTGAATAAAAGCCAAGTCGAAGGGTTAATGTAACACATGACATATTGGGCCCAATCCATCTGCTTCTTTGTTTTAGGAAAGCATACATGGGTTGCAAGTCCTTGAGGACTTATGTCTCTGGTGGGACGTTGAGGGAATGCTTGGTGCCGGCACACATGACGAGTGTGATGTCTATGGGTAGCTGAGCCAGATATGCCACATCAGCAGTGTATGACAACACCCTTGCCGCATTCGAGGGCAGCATCTGTAAAGGCCATTATGGCGGCGAACCTAAAAGGGACGAGATCCTGCTGGTCTTGGTACCACATGAGTTTGAGATAGTGCTTGGCGGGGCATCCCGAAGCATGGTAGGCAGAGTAGATGGTGTCGGTGAGCTCTGAGTGGGAGCCCTTGAGGTTGGAGGCGAAGGAGTCATTCATGGAGTCGATGAAGAGAATCTTTGTCGGAAATGTTGCGTGGTGTCTGTGCAACATTGGGAGTGGAAGAAATATATAACACAACACTCACTTTGCAGCTTCGGCAGAGCATCGCTGCCACAAATGTTCGACTCCTCCTGCTCCAGTGTGATATCGCTCGCCACGGGAGCAATTCAACCTCAAAATCTGGTCGTCATCTTGAGCTTTTGAATCGGTGGAATAGTCAGCTAAAACTAAGGTGAATACCAGCCACAATCAATCAAAGATTTTACTCACAAGACTGTTTACATCCAGGAGCTGCAGAGACCATTGTTGAGGGTGGGAACAGAAGAAAAGAGTGTGTTGGAAAATATTAATACGATCATGGGAGGTGAGTCGAGGGCACCGCCACATGGGAAGACGAAGATGATGGCAAGGAGTTTGTTTGTCATTGCGAGGATCAGAGCCCACTGGCTCTCACTGGTCCTTGTCTCTGTTCTCTTACTATCAGCTCTGCCTCTCTCACTGTCAAGCCTTGCTCATCTCTCTACAACCACTGTTATCCCACTCTTCAAGTATAAGAACCAACTGAGTCAACATGGTGAGAGACAGACATCTATTTTTGGGTAGAAGGGCTTAATATCCCATAGATGATAATCAAAGTGTACACAATGGAGGCTATATGGACTACTTTCGACTCAAACTTCATTGATGAAGTCCAAGATATATTTGAGGCTTTGGGTCGTACCATCGACGCTATCAGCGACAGTGTTCAAGGCCAACATCGCATGCACTGCATAGTCTAGTAAGCTCCCATTCTATCTAGTATATATCTGCTCACTATTTCTCAGCAAACTGAGGAGCAATGGCAATCGCAACAATGTCGCTAGGCTGTACTGCTGTGGGAGATGCGTTGGCTCTTTGTATTACTCGATACCAACAGAGGCTGAGTTCATTCCCGTGACTGCACCTCATCCCATGGGTACTCCTTGGGGTCGTTTTGTGGGCGACTTGTATGTCGTTTTTCGAGCTTCATCTTTGTTCATGGTGCTAACTATTTGCCACAGCCATGCTTAGCTTTTATCTACATCAAATATCGTGTCCTTACTTCATTACAATGTATATATCCTTTATCTTACTCACACATACCCTCGTATAGCTACCTTTTTGATACTAAAAACCAATGTTACTTCATTTTGCCTCATCCCAAGTTCATGCCGCAGCCGTGCATCCGCCGGGCCTCTGACATGCCGCAGCTGAGTTACGGCTTCCCCAAAATGCTTCATTTCGGCTACGGGTTCCAAATACTTCAAAATTAGTCCCAAAACTATTGGTTCTGGATCGCCAGAAACTAGTTCCCGTTTGTTCACTTTTGTTCATGATTTTGACAACGCCGAAAGCTTTCGATTAGGATTGTCCAAAATTTATTTTGATAGCTTCCGTTTTTGACTTGGGGAAATAAGTTCTTTTGGGATTGATTTGTGAGTCGCCGAAATGGTCTCGAATTTCTGGTGATATTAAATGCTTTTCAGAATTTTAAGTTTACAATTGTCTAAATTTGTATCTAAATGTGTTTCAAAATCTCAAATTTTCGGTTCAATTCAGAGTCGCCCAAAATTATCATATTTCCGGTGTGAGTGAAATTTGACAACCTAGTATATGTTTTTGTTTACTTCCTGCTATAATCTTTAAACTAACAAATCAAGGGTGCCAAATCCTCCATGACTGCCATAAGTGAGGTTGATGAATCACCGATAAGTTATAACATGAATGTCCAGTCGCCAATAGTGTGGACTATTTTAGGTTACAAAATGGAAGGCAATGAGTGAAACTCATGGAGCCACCATGTTAATGGTAGAATACAGAAGGAAAGAATGAAGGAAAGAACGAAGTGAATAGGTTCATATAGATACATACTTTTATACACTTGTTGAGGAGCCATTCTAGGACATTCTCCTGATGCCGTGATGTCAGAAATAGTTGAATAGGACCCTAGAAGCAATAGAAACTGAGAAGAAAGAGGTCGTTACATTCCAGGGACTCTTCAGGTGCCCTGCAGGAGTCCTAGTGATTTTGAAGTTACTTGTCTCAGCTCGTGGGGTGATTGCAGCCTTGTATAGTGTACCGTATGTAGGGTTTTGCTGTTGGCAGTTGTCGACGTTGTTGTACCCCAATGTGCAATATCACCAGGGAGGCAAGTAAAAGCATTTACACAGGACATTAAAAGTAGTATATGAGATAATGAATACTCGAGTAACACTTGAATTATGAGCAACTCGAAGGATGTCTGAAAGCCGAATTCTAACCACCAAGATGGATCCAATATAGGTACTAACAAGCCCTAAGCATAATTGACAGGGCTTCCAATGAGCGCTAGGCATAGTTGAAGGCAAATGGAATGGCAAGCACTAGACATAACTGATCAGATGCTTTGATCACACAGGAAAGTAGTCAAAGATTTTGCAAAGATTAGTAAAATTAGATTTGATACATTAATACAGACAGTGTCTATATACTAGAGGCTTCAAGTCATTTCTATTCTACAATGTTCTACTATATTCTAGTGTCTACAAGAAGAAACGAGAAAGCCAGGGAAAGTACATGCGAGTCACTGCTAATGACTGAGAACACCAAGCACATGCATGTGTTGACTCATGAACTGTGCTGGTGGATCCATAACTGCACCAGTACTGATTCAAGGTCTAAGTATTGCTTCCTATTGTAATCTGATCATATATTTACCAAATGTTACATGTGATGCGGTTGGAAGACACTGCATGCAAAAACAAAGGCCCTAGATTCTCCTGTTCCATGGTTTTTTTAACAACTTGATGACATAAATCCTCAATGAATGTAAATAACAAATTCAGGGCACTTGTACCAACAAAATTAAAAGTATACTTGGTCGATGTGGAAAGAGAAATTGTACCTGTGCGACTTGATGTATGTGATATATCTTAAAGAGACAGAGACGGAGAAAGAAAGAAATAGAGATCATGTGGCACATCAGGGTCATGGACGACAGGCTCTGATGCAGAATGAAGTAGTACATGCATGTAGAAGTTTTTCATATTCAGTTACAAAACAGTTCATTATACGTGTCTTGTAGAATGAAATATATAACATCAGGAAAAAGTCAGTGTGATATGTTCAGCTATGATGTGTATGTAGCTCGGGTACCTTAGTAACACACCCCCCCCTTAGGTACCAGTATGTAGCTTGCTGTTAAATGGATGTACCTGCCGGTAGCTGAGGTAGCTATGACTGAGACATATGCATTGCTACTATAGTACTTCGGTTTCACAGCAATAGTAGAACCATTCCTTTCTGTAGTACTATAATAGATATACTTTCAATCTATAAATTATACAGCGGTTTTTCGGTATGAGCTAGCAAAAAGATTCTATTCCAGTAATAATAGATAGTACACATTATTCTATCCCCTGCGTCATCAGTCTCAGCGTCACCATCATCTTCACCATCTGTTTCTCCGGTTCTACCCAAGATCTGCCATTACCCAGGTTTCTTCCTATTCATCATCAAGGTCGCCGGCCACTAGCTGCTTCGCTTTTACCCCAGCATTTGATCTCTGTATAAAAAGATTAGTATGCCAAATCACTGACAAAGATGATACCACTCACAATTGACCACTGAGCTTTGAGGGGAGACAAAGAAAATACAGAAAGGCAAAGTAGGAATGGCTGTCGCACATAGAAAAGTCTTCGACATCATTACACCCCATGCCTTGCTGCTCATTCGGGATCCTGAGTACATGGTGAGCGATGAGCATTAAAACAATCCGAAGTACGTACATTCTGGTCCAAGGTATCTATGAAATAAAATTCCTACAAACAGAGCAAGATGAATCAACATGAAGGCATGCTGTTACAAGTCAGGCACTCACCAGCAGCCTAACAGTCCTATGAATTTAAGGATGCATGAAGTGCAACAAGGACCATTAAAGATAAGACAGCTAGTCATACCAGTAAGCGAAAGGAGGATGAAACAATCAATGAAGAGTGGAGGAACAGTGGGCAGAGATGGGGGGAAAGGAAGAAAGGAAGGTTGGATTTGATCGGAACCCGATGGCGTGATCTTGTTTATATTGCATGTGATGCAACGGACTTTGGGTCGGAGTTTCAAATGGACTTAGCAACATTCCAATGCTTGTTGTCAGCCTACCCTCTCCGCACTGCTATCATAACTGTCTGAAAGCATCTTGCAATATAGACAATTTTTCAAATAACTTTATTCATTGTTACATCTCCTTATTTCTGCTCCACTCTCTTATCTAACTTCAAATCTTAGTCTGTCCAAAGCTGTCTTTCTAGACTATATAATCAACTGTACCAGATATGAGAAAAGCTCTGATACTGACCAATGCTATAGCATTTGGTAGTTATCACTCAAGTATACTGGTATGTACATAGCTACCAGTGGCATATGCAGAATGCTATCTACTGCTACCTACCACTGCACACCCGCTACCACAGCTACTAGAGCTACATACACTACATATATCTGGGTGGCAAATATGTAGCAAATGGGTTTTTCCTGATGAAGAACCCTTGAGAACAGAATAACTTCCGTCAAAAAAGAAATGACAACCTGGTGTAATCTGTCGTTTACTCCCTGTTATAATCTTTAAAGTACCGGATCAATGGCGCCAAATTCTCCTCCATGACTGCATCCTCATAAAACTCCGAGTTTAATCCCTGCACCCTAAGGGTGAAGACATTTCCTGACCAAGGGTGCATGGTGTTGCCTCCAGTAACAGTTTGAATGCACTGATTGAGTGGAGATCCATTCATCAAAAAGTCATCATCGAACCAGAATGCGAGAGTATAGCCAAGGGATGGACCATTGGCACCCAGCGTCGGAACGTAGTAACAGTGAGGACTGCAATCTTCTTCCGTGAACCATGGTTCCTTCTCGAGCTTCTGCCACCTCCCTCCAACCTCATCCTCATCAACGAGGCCATACAACCAATGAATTTTGATAAGGCGAGGTTTAGTTTCATTCACACCGAATAGGATTGCATCAAATGTGTTGGTGCCCGCATCATTGATTAGTTTACAGTAGGCTCTGTGAGACGGCCAGTCCTATGGATACTCATTGTCAGAGTCCCAGCCACACACAGGCTCACCTGGGCAATGTGCGCCTGACTACAGTAATGAACACTCTTGCATCTTGAGCATCGTGTGCTTGTTGGGGTATCGCAGATGAGACAAGTGGTTTCCATACTGCGTGAGATGTTTTCTATGAGTGACACTCAATTTTCAGGACTGTGATCCTTGACGATGAGGCGTTACCTTTGGGATGATGGTAAGAGTCTGAGGGACATCATGTGGGAAAGGCTAGATATCCGACCTATCTCCTATATCTAAACGCTGGTAATTATCTGGCATGCCCGGGCGATGGTCCCAATTATAGCCTCCAGAGTGAATGCCCTAAGAAGTGTCATCGATAGTGGTATCCGTTACTTTGGTGCATGAGTCAACACATGCCATTACTTGGCCGCCTTCTCGGTCTTCATACTGACTCCCTCGTACTTTCTTGTATCTTCTCTTACTTTCTCTAATTTTCTTACAGGTACTAGAATATATTAGAACTTAGTAGAATAATAATTCCTTGAACCCTTGGGTATATAAACTCGTACATATCATTGTATTAAAGAATCTTGGACCAATCTACAACTTTTAGGACTCCTTCACTGTGTGAACCCTCAGCTACGCTTAGCGCTTGCTGAAAACTCGTCGGATATGCTTAGCGCTTGTCTTCACCTCTGCCTTGTAATAGCTTTGCACTTACAGGGTTCCTATATCGGTAATTGCTTCGCGCTTGCTATCCTCATTTATCCTGCAAACCGCACCACTCAGGTCTCCTCATGAACCCTTGCCGAAATCCATTCTATTCCCTAACGATGTACATCACTTCTAATCAATCTTACCTCGCTTTGAGCATCACTCCTCGCCTTGTGCTCCCTATCCAGATTTTTGGCATATTCTTAACAGAAAGTATCCTCTGCATAATGGACAGGTTCATGAACATCGTTAAGAAAGTAGGAATAGTGTAAGACTCAAGTGATGCATCTGTGTAATGGGATATGGAGCTATAGCTGCAATCAATGGAGAACGTTTCGGTGGTTGACCGGCTTTGGTGAAAACTGAGAGGGTGACCTCGGGAAGACTTGCATACTTGAGACGCATCTTGTCATACTAAAGTATGTTATTTTGTGCCTGTACATTCATTCTATTAGATACTTACATATTCATTTCCACCTTGACCCCCTCCATGCATGTCACGCCTGTAATGGCACCACCATTCTTGCCCAGTCATTTCGAAATTTCCTAAGCTTTTGAGAAATGAGGACACGGAAATGAACGGTTAAGCAGCGATACGTACTACTTACCACAGCTCCTCTGGGAATCGACTTGATGTGGTGACAAGGTCGTAGGTTCACTGAACGGAGGATTGCGGCACCTTGTCCCAGTGGTTTGAAGAAAACAATAGTTGCTGTGCCAGACCGGCACCACCGAAGTGTATCAGAACTGCCGGTGTCACCAAAAATAGACGCTGAAGAATTTGAATCCAGCATTCCCTGCATTTGTGCTCTGTTTTCTGGTAGTATTCTAGCTCCATGACTATGTGAGACCGATGTAAGCATCATCTCGGAAAACCAGTGCGTCATCAGAACGCCAATCCGAGCATAGGTGAAGTCGTGAAGTTTCTCATCTGTATTCATCCCAAAGTGAATTAAAGCACAGGTATACCTTTCCATAAATCATGCAGCACTTAATCACAATCCAGTCCCAAAATATCCAGGAACAATACTTCTTTTACATTTTTTGACATTGAGATACTCGTTGTATGGGACATATCCACATGCAAACAATGAATCGCACCCTTTCCAACATGAATGGAGCGAATGAGCCAATAGTGATCTCATTGACCAACAAGTGGGCGCTATTGTTGTGGCACTAAGTAGGGCTAATCTCTTCTCTTATCATCAAGCTTCACTACCGGGTGCGGCGGTCCTTTTGCCTGCTGGCGGTCCAATGAACCTTGTTCATGTTACTGCATCGCAAGTTCGAAGGATGATAATAATTCAGGCAGACAAATTTGCATGATAATAGACCATGCTAGATCTACCGTAACTCCTCATGGGTCCTAACATACCCAGCACCGAGTATCTATCAAGCGCCCATCAGCTGAATATCATTGAAGGAAGGAAGGAAACACCGACATACATTTAACTTCTGTCGTAAGATTGTATGCTTCATACAATGTGCTAGGGCAGCCTAGATCGTTTAGAACCAATGAGGGATGCATGCCAGTGCATGCAAGGGGGCGCGTCAAACGGAAGTTCAATACTTGGTGACATATCAGAGAAAGTTTTGAGAGTACTTTTCAAAGGGGACTATTGGTGCGCTAGTAAACAAGGGTTGAGAACACACAAGTCTAAGTATAACTGCTATCAGGATTTATCACACGGACATCGGAAATGCTGGTTTTCTGTCCATTTCACTGGGTATCGGAGGCCCCAAAAGGAGAAAAAGAATAAAAAAAGAAAGATTTAGCATGCCAAATTGGGCAACTACCGACATTTGTTTGTTCATATTATATTTAAAGGCCTATACCGATCACTATTCATTCACTTGACTCTTTGCTGCCGTTTACCTCACTATACACTCATTTAACCCTATACTATAGCACATTTTCTCCCTCCGTCAACACCCCAACATCCCTCAAGTTTTCCACACCATCAGCAAGGCACAGTACACACTTTCTGACACCGCAAAATGTCACTACCCCCAGGGCAAAATTCATCATGGCAACATTGACAGCTGCACATTTTACGGTGTTTCCTCTCCTCACTGGGCATGGTATGTCTTCTTTTACTCTCGTTGTTGGAATATGGCAATCCGACATCATGCTGATTGTGCTTATTAAGGAAGAAGATTGAGGAAAAGCATGGAAAGTTCTAGTAAATAGTCTTTTAGTATAAAAGTAGGTACTGTAGTGTAAATCCTCATGTGTTTGCAGAGCTCAGCCAAGTGCAATACTATTGACTTGACACTGCACATACATACTGGGAATGAACTTGATCTCCCATTTTACAACACTCATTTAGGGCTGCATACCATCACCGTATTGTACAGCTTTCAGTAGCCATTATATGGAAGCTGTACTGATGCCAAAAGTACCCTGCTGATCACTTGTATGGTACGGTGTATGGCTTTTCTGTCGCTGATGTGCTCGGTAATCGTACAGAGATAGCTAGAATCTAAATATATACTGAGTGTAACTCGTATATACTAAACCCTAAGCAATCCTTGCACTCACAATCACCAAATATATGAGTTCAGGCATTTCGAGATCGATAGAAGACCTCTGCAAACTGAATAGTCTAAACTTATCCACAAATATTCAACTCAAAGATGAAAACAATGAGGATATTCAAGGAAATATGACTTCAACAAAGCAGATATACAATGTGTGTGTGGTCTAGTGGTATAATCAAGCGAACTTTGTCTGTTAGAACGCTGAATAGACTTCAAAACTCGAAGTTAGATGGCTCTTTGCCTTGATCTTCCAGTTCACTGGCTGATATATGGGTGCACTGGCCTCTATCTTTAGCTCACTGGCTTATATTGGCTGCGATGCCTTCACTTCAAGCTTTGTTCTGAATATACAGCGGTCTCTGTGACTCGCAATGTTTTTACAATCAAATATATGCTTTATATTCTTTAGTGGACTTAGCGATATGCTATTTGTCCGAGACTCGACTTAATACCTCTTAATTCAACCTTAGCTTCTGCACTATACGGTCAAACTGCGGGGTGGCGAAGCCTCCCATATATTCGTATGTACAGTCCTTATATACTACTACTGGTCCGTGCTACCTCGGCTATTTAGTCATATACTATAGTGTAAGTTACTACCAGTCACAGGAAGCCTGAAGTACCCTTCCGCCGTGCTATGCAACCTGGTCTAGCTAGCTGTTTCTAACGTTCTAGGCCGATACAGTCGGTTACCCGCCTCGCAGTTGGAATGCTGTGTATCTCACCATATGGGATAACTTAGTTACCTGCATGTTGCCTGGTTTCAGGCTGATTCATGATTAAGGGCAACTATAAGCTTTCTAGAACTTGTCTGATGCAACATGATCGGTCAGAATATTTCTGGAAGGTCGATCGGTAGATAGTATAGTCTCATCATTGATGCGAACCTCATGGTCCTTCAGGGCTATATCTTTCTCTAAGGTAATTCCGGTAGCGTCGGCTGTCCCATAATGGACTTTAGCTCCGCCTGCTATCACGACTATTCACAGTTTTATCTGGCATATCTACTCCTGGTTTAATAGCTAACTTGCAACTAGAACTGTTATGACGTATATTCACCTACTAGGGCATATATATTAGGCTGGTAGGTCTGACTCGTAGCGATATCTTTTCTAAGTCCTAATGCCACTTAGTATATTGTATAGTGCGAAGCGATAGCTTTAGCTAGCGATCCAGAGGCTCAATCCTAGCTCTCAATATTCAAGTACAGTATAGATTGGATAAGTATATATATACAAATCGCAAAATCTACGGGTGGATACGTTCCATGCATATCACCAGGATCCCCTTCAATTTTACTTCAGATGGGCCAAGACTCCGGGGGCGACGTACCAAGTCTTATGGTATCAACAGGAGATAAATATTGGAGAAAGGGTGATATGCAGGCACACCAAAGTCGACATCGTTATGGCTGGCACGATGATGCTGCCATTCCTATCATCGAGATCAGCCATCGTGAAGAATGAGCTGCCCCTCGTTCCCCTCGAAGTGCTTCTCCTACACAAGCTCCAGGGATGGCGCGATCATATGACGGCGTCCGAGCCATACAAGCAAATGAAGCAGACCGCAGATGTTGCAGACATTCGGTGTATCCTCAAGATCGTCCTCCGGAGCTTGACGGGGAACGAGAGATCTTGGGCTTCAGTCGCGTTGAGTTTCTTCCAGGAGGAGTTCCGGCGTCTTACGGTGGATAGGGTCAAGGCGTTTTGCTCTGAATTTTCAGACTGTCAGGATGATTGGTATCAGCTGGGATTTGAGGTCGTGTAAATCGTTGCATGAATTTGGTCTTTGTATGATGGATTAGTATGGTGCTATTGCCGAGCTATGTACTTTACTGGGTACTTCGCTAGGGTAGCCTCTGTTTTTATATTGTTTCTCTTCTAGTAGGAATGATGATGATTTTCAACGGCTTTACACTGATACATCGCGCAGCTAAGAATGGCCATAAATAGGCCGATCCTGCCGGCATGTCTTTCCTCATAACATTGGGATTCTGAGGTTGAACCGAATGTGTACGTCTCCGAAGGAAGGATATTCTTGAGAGGCAGCCATGAAGAGAGCTAATATAAGCCTTGCAAAATCGTAGTTCAGGGAAAGCGAAAGCGGAGAAGAACATGAATGGGCCTTACAAGCTGCTCAACGTTTCCCACCAAGGAACCACTTGAATCACTAGATCTGAGAGGAGAGCGAATGAGCCGTAGAGTAAAAAGGCAACGAGGTTCACAAGGAGGAAATATTGCGGCGTCGGAAAGAGCTGATCCGGTCCCCCTCTTGGTGGTTCGGCTTTTTGCATGATCGCTTCTGTCCTATGCACTGAAGTCGAAATCATAAGGCAAACACCAAAGACACATCGCGGCAATGGCCTGCACACCATTTTCCTCGAATCTCTGCCCCTGGCTGCTCGTTAGCACCCGCGAAACTCGATATTTTGCCACCGCCTGCCGTCTGGAAAAATTTCCGACACGGGCGATCTCCTTACTGTCCACACAGGATAAAGTAGCACATGCGAGGCGGCTACTGCATCAAAATATGTGCAATAGCATCAAGAAATGGCGACAGTGACACGGCGTGCAGTCCCTTCGAATACGACTTTCGTCTCTTGCACGTAACGATGTCATCGGGAAAAACCCTTTTGCTACATATCTGCCACTCAGATATACGCAGTATATGTATCGCTGGTAGCGGTGGTAGAGGGTGTACCGTGACTGAATGCACGTGCATTCAGCCAGAAGACTGTATTGTGAGGTATGTCTATCCAAGCTACCCTTTGGAGTAGGCTTTCCAGTTCTATTTGACCTGTATATTGAAGATTTTGTTAATCTTGTCATCTGCTGCAAATATTGCCATCGCTAAATTGAACATGTAAGGTGAGCCCTGTGCATCCATCCCATTACTTCTGATATTTCTGTTTGTAGATACCTCGTTTTGAATTCACCTTTCTAGGGCTACTCAACTTTAATGCTTCTTTCTCAGTATGTCGCGGACTGACGAGGATTTTACGTGGCACAATGCTGATAGTGCCAAAAGATTTTTGTACTCTTGAAGTGTTAATTCATGCGTACGTAGTCTTCACCTTCCTATGGACACATTAGAGCTTAGCTGGCCCTCTCAGCCGTGAAAAAGCACCGTCTATAACGTCACAAAGACCCTTGGTCCAGATCTTTGAGTACCAATGGGGAAACATCGTAGTCATGTTACTGCTCTTCGTCGGACATCCATTGGATCTCTGGTCCGTTGTCGCTCAGGAGAAAGATGAATCTGCGATCTAATTAGGCTCGCCGTTATCTTTACTCAACTCTTGTCCAGCCTCAACTTCTTTCGATCTGCAGCAGTGCTCTCTGTTCTGTACAAGCCAAGTCAGCGATGAGTTGAGTATGTCCAGGTGTTCTGTTGCTTCTGTTTACAGAGTCTGCCAGATTTGAGAAAATCATTGTTGAAACCTATTTTCCTCTTCCGATATCTACGAGTTCGTTAACACGGATCTGGCCATCGAGCGTAACAAAGTATTCTTCGAGAAACAACCTTGCGGCGATTCTGGGGCTATAGCACTTGGACCTGAGAGTGGTATGTGGTCGTTATTTCATCAATTTCGATGAATTCATCACTTCCCATCCTCATTACAGACTCTTTCCTAGCGTAGCAAGGATTATTCATTCCGCACAATCAAAAGACATCACAGAGGTACAAACAGGTACCTCAGGCGAGAAAAATCTTGGTCTTTGTAGCAACGCCTAGATCGCGCAGTCTCTTCACTTCATTCTTACTAGCCATCATGAATACCGACACTTTCTTGAACATCTTCCCTGGAAGTCTTTCCCCAACAACCCAGCATTGCCGCTCTTGGAGTGTTCCCTGAAAATCACACGGGTTACTGCCTACCAGTGTGTATAAGCCCTCCGGTATCAGGTATTGGTGATCGGCGACGACCTTGAATGTGTGCTTTCCACCAGTGGTGTCTTCGACGAGCAGCTCTCCCTCTCGACGCTTCCCCTCTGGGGATTCTTCGCCCAATCCCCGCACATAACCGCATTCAATGCAGGGTCCACTACACCAATCGGCATGGTTGTCCTTCGTGTGCCGAACAAAGCCGAAGCAGCCATCAGTAAGGTGTGTCGGCGGGAGCGCCTCTGTCATCGCTTGCTTCCATGATGGTCGCCAGCATTTTTTCCCGTTCCCAGCTTTGGGATACAGGATGAACATGTCCCATCTATATATTTTAACTATCTCGTCGACCAGTGCCGTCCACGCATCCTCCGGAGATTGTGACGCATCGTATGTCGGTATTTCTTCTGTCCACAGGAGATAAGACAGTCCTGCAACCTTGTCGACAGGATTCGTCGACACCCGCTTCTGCATCTCGGACAAGGCAATAAAAACATGCGTACCCAGACCACCTACCTCACAGTTCTCCTGCAGCCACGACAGTTGATTCTCAATCCTCGCCCGCATTTCCTTGTTTGTAAATCTGTCGTCGCCTGTATCTCCACCCATGATCATATAATCTTGGATTTCCTGCAGTGTCCATGCCCATCTGAACCAACATCTCTCACTCTCCAAGTCTTCCTCCTTCAAGCTAAAAGGACGCCCCAGCCCACTGAGGTAGCACACCACCCCGTAATGTGACATGCGATATACTCGTCCGATGGTGGGCACATCCACCTTCCACTCTTCCGCACGCAGATCCTCTCGTCGTCCTCCGACCTGTCTCAAACAGAGAACGTCCAACCACGCGTACTCTACCCCATGATTCAGCATCTCGATGCGGATGAGGTTGAGGTTTGCATCCTTTGGCATCGGAACTGGCCATTCATACCCGTTAATGGGTGTTTGCACATCTGTGCGATCCTCTTTTTCCATCCAAGCATGCGATATTGCTGATGGATATTCGCGGGCAACCCACCATGGGATCACCCTATTGCTGTACAGATCCCAGACGCGTCGGGGAGGCAGGAGGCCACTGATTATTTTGTTATTTACGAGCACATCTTGCCGCATCTGCCTGTCCCATGCTTCGCGGAAATGTAGCTTGTCTTGGATGTCGGCGAAGTCGTCGTACCAGAATGGGCGGAGACGACTAAAGGCGGTGCCAAAATCATAGTCCTTGAGGATGCAGGCGTCAAGGAGAGAGGATAGTGAGCGAGTTTTCAGGATGTATGTTTTCAGGGTGTATGATGTGCCGAGGATAGTGTTCAGTGTCCCTAAGAGCCCGCCGACACCGAGACAAGTACAGGGAGTGTTGGCAAGACAGAATGGTATGACAGGATATCTACCAGTGTAAGTCCGTTGCTTTAAGACAGAAATGGATGGTTCTGGCGTGCCGGCCTCGGTGAAAGCGGAGATGGTAACTTCGGGAAGACGTGCATACTTTCGACGCATCTTTTCGTCCTGGAGTATGTTAGTTTCTATTTAGACGTTTGTGCTATTGCATGCTTACATGTTTATCCCCTTGACCCCCTCCACCTACATCATGGGCATAACGAATCCGCCATTCTTCCCCATTCATGTCTATAGTTCGCAAGTCTTAGCGAAATAAGTTCACGAAGATGAACGGTTACGAAACCATGCGTACTATTGTAGCTCCTCTTGGGATCAATTCGGTGTGGTGTGTAGAGTCACTGAGCGGAGGATCGGAGGAATCGATCCTCGCGATAGGAAGAAAATAGTGGTTGCTGTGCTGGCTTGGTGTGGTAGTGCGCGCTGGATGTCGCGTGGAACCCACGTCACGGATGGACCGAGTTCTGGCAGTCCGGCAGTTCTGAGCACGATGGCATTGAAGAAGTCCGAATGGGCCGGCAAATTCGGTCCGACTTCCGGCGTGTCGTGGCTTTGGCTCTTCCTCACCTGCGTCGCCTATAGACCATGTTCTCTCTCACCGTTTCTGAAGGATCGCTTGGTGGACCAACAAGTACCAGACACGGCGGCCGGCGCAAATTTTCCAGGATGTCTGGAAAAATACCAAACCACCAGCCTATCTGCAGATGTCGTTGCGCCGTGCTCGTTCTTATGGATATCCGACTCTCAGCGACCGCTCATCTTCTGCCACACAGACAAGTAATGTCTCTACGGCGACGGACCGTCGAGTAGTATCCGTGAGACAGTGTTGATAGTAGCGTTTTGTAACTTGTGATGAGTCGCTCATTCAATCTTCTCGCACACCCTAATTTATCACGTTGAGCAGGAGACAGACGTGACGACGTTTTCATCAGCCAGTCCGTCGGATGGCGATTTTTGAGTGGGGTAGTCTAAGGCCAAGCCGTTCTGATTTTCGAACTGGCTCATCGTGCGTCCTATAATCTATTCATTCTTTCTCAATTTTATTGATCTAATCTCTTTGTTGCAGATACTGATCATCAGGCCTTCTTACTGATTCAGCGGTGGGCGTACCATGTAAGATACCCCGACTACGATATCCTATCTCATCCATGTCCAACACCGTCGTTCAATTCACGTTAGCGTTCCTCGAAACCCTTAGCCAACACTCCAATCCTTCCATATCTCAGCCTCTCGGCCATCAGTATAGTCCAACCTCGACTTGGTTCCTGCGTATGACTGTTGCTGTTGTCGCACTTCAAGCCAAGGACCGGACCGTCAGATCCTGATTTCATTTCACTGCCTAGTCCTCATCCAATCCCAGGATGAGCCTCACCTTTTCCGAATGACTTATTTTCTATCGTTATGCTCTCTCCAGGCTCTGGCAGCCATTGTCTAGTCCATCTCGTGAGAATATATGTATTGTCCACATAGGCAAGGCGTCCTTCTGGGTCGTCTTTCGGCGCTTTCGCTGCAGTAACCACAATGAGCAATATGATGAAGCTTCTTAGAAGCTCACCGGCGATGATAAAGATCACCTCATAGCGATCATTTTCGCTTCCGAAGTTGCTGAGTACGCATGTATTATCCGTGTGAGCTCTCTCATAGTACTAAATTTCAAAACCTCCAGTACGGCATACTCCTGGCCTTTCTGTCGATGTTACCCTGTACCTGACATCTCTGTCTATTCCGATATCGTCACCTATCTATACCTTTCCAGCAATGATATCCCATCGTGTCACAGATACTTCCGAGCTCAAGTAGCGCTCTACCGTATATTCCTATCGGATTCATTCCTCACTAGCGTCTCTCACCACAGCTTCTCGTTACGTGATTCATGTATTGGCTTCCAGGGACTCCGGAAAAAAGCGCTACCATCACCAGCTACTCTTGTTATCCTCGAAACAATCAATTGGCAGCTCACACGAAGGGCGCTCGCATTTCAGGCGATGGTTTTGGCGAACCTCCCTGCTATACCTTCTATGACGTGGAGGGTGGTCTTCAGATAACGGTGGCATTGCGTCGCGCACGACGGCAACCACGTTCAAGGGCTCCGCAGACTGACGCCATGTATCTATGTCACGTCAAAGACGGATATCGATGCATTCGCAAATTGTATATCCTAGGCAGACAACGAAAACGAGGGATTAGAAGGAAAAACCCTGAGAATTCAATCCACTTAGCCGAACTCGTTCTCACTATGTCATCAAGCCAAGTCACATCGCATACCTGCCACTAGCTCTGGAGTATGCATCTCTGGACATGTACGGCTTTATCTCAATGTTTCTATATGATTTCCCTCTAAGAGTGGTGGACAGACATGTACGTCGCAATATCCCCAATTTCTGTGCCATAAATCCTTATAGTGGCCGTCGCTCAGACTTGTGTGCTTTAAAATTGCTGTTTGCTGGCGCTCTCATTATCTGTGTTCAAAAGTGCTCTCCCCGATACGCGACGCCCACCTGTCACCAAATATCGACCCTCCATTTGTGATACTCTTTGACACGCATCCATCCCTCGCTGGATCCAAATTATCCAGGTTACCCTACCCGCTCTCATGATACGAAGCACACGATCTTACAACAGAAGTTTAAGTGTATGTTGGCATTTCTTCCCTTCCGTCGATGCTGATCAGCTGATGGACACTTGATAGATTGTAGAGGATATTCAAAATTCTTACCTTGTCACCTTCCTGGGAAAATATATACGGCTGATTGCATCGTTCCGTCCTTTCTTACAGTACGTCTGCAACGACTTGGCGAGGAAATACTAAAGCATTCGCTATTGATCTGATACCTTCGAATGCCGAGCAGCAGCGGGGCATACGAGGGCATCATGGTGACCGAGAAGGAGGAGTCCTCATTGTTATTGCTCAGATGGTTCTGACGCTGTTTGTGAGTACTTTTCTTTGTTCTTATGTGATACCTACTTACATGAGAAGAACAGATCTTCATCAGGATGGGAAGATCTTCGATTTGATGCATGGGTCCACATGCATACGCTACCGAAAATGACAGGCTTCTTTTGGAATTCCTTCTCCTTCTTGTGAATAGTTGTCTATCGCCATGGCCACACATCGATAGAAGGCTCTCTCAGCACCTTCTGCCTTGGCATCGTTGTCAGTTCATTGAATGTCATAATGTTAATATCCGCCAGAATTTCAGCGTGTGTTACTAACTCTTTCTGCTTTCATGTATGTTAAACCCTCTTCGACAGACCGTGCTTCTGACCTCTCGTTAGCCTCGGACTTCTAAGGCGTCACTCCAGGTAGGCCTCTGCTTTCCTCTTTACACTTTCAATCTGAGTTAAACGCGTAGGCGTCATTTCAGTGCCCGCTAAGGTTCGAATTAATGAGTTTTACAAGTTCAAGAATAACATTGAAGATCACATACCAGAACTTCATAAAATCTTTCCGCCAACAGCTCACGCGATGTAACTCTTGACGTTGGGAAGTCTCAGTAAGACGAATATCAACGTCGAATTTCCAAGGCAACGCGGCTAGAATCCAAACCGAGTTTAGTCAAATATGATGAGCAGCATTGCCTACGTACCATCGCACATCTGCCTTTAATAACTGAAGAGATCAACAGGAAGGGCTGTGGTCGACAAGACCATTTGATGCCAAGGCCACGTAGCAGATGTCCGAACTTCTGTTTGCAGTGTGAACGAACACACCAATCATATCATGCATGACTCATAGTATTTTTAGTAACATGCTGGTAAATTCAGGTCCTTGATTTACGGAGCCACGCACAAGGAGCGATTGGGTCTCTCCAGGAACACAGGAGACGCTCTTCGGGTGGAGTGACTCATCATGTAATATCACTTCATGGAGAGGTTCATGATCTGGGGTGCGAACACATGTACTCGACCCATTCCTCAAGAAGGGTTCTTGAAGGGTTCTAAAAATTTCTCTTGAGATGAGATACACGTGCTGCCGTGTGATAGGTACAAGTAGACCAACTGATGGAACTAGCTATCATTCCCAGGCGTCGACTTTACATTGCAGTTACTCTAATACCAGATACTGTTTACCAGGTTTTAGCAAGCATCGTTCTGCCTTATTTGATTGTAGAACAAGGCAAATTATAAAGGCCTGAAACCACAACGGTGAATATCTAAGAGACACAGAAACGCATAGTTCTCAGCCAGTCGCTTTTCTTCCCATCCCATATCTTCTAATTGATACCTACTGTAGGAACCCAGAAGTGCATAGTTCTCAATCAATTTCTTTTCTTCGCATCGTCCATCATCTAACTGTTATTTTAAAAAAAAATAAACCTCAGATCCATTCGAACTTCTGACTTGAACATGCTTTCCTTATCACCGCTTAATGGTAAAGATCCGCTCTCCGTTATTTAAAAGGGAAGACAATACTATATTCATTATCAACAAGCCAACAATGCTTTCTCTTATCCGTGTAGCCGCTCTTGTGGGGATCCTCGCTGTTTCTGTTGAATGTGCTGTAGTCCTTGATGGACGACAGCTCGGAGAAACAGGACCTGTCGCGCACACATGTGCTTGCATCCCCTTCATCCCCATCATCTCTGCTACCGACAATCATCCTCTTCCTACCGATAGTACATGGGCACCCGTAGGCACTATCGTAGTCCCTGTAATTGGGCATCCCACGAAGCGAGCCAAGGTTTTCAGCCCGCCTCTGTTCGCACCCGTTTCCATTGATACAAGCTCGGTGGAAAGCCCCAGTGTTGGAGGAAGCTGCACTATTGTAGAGGCCGATAGTACTAGCGGGGTAGGAAGTACCTTTACACCAGGTGCCAGTGCTTTCCCGGTACAGTTGGTCAAGCCGATTTTCACTGAACCGGTTCCGAGTCATGAAGTGACTCTCGAGGGAGCTTCCGCAACCCCTACTGCCTCTACGGATCCCGCTGCTAATACCCACGCGGTTGGCCCGAGCGATTAATCGTTTCTCGTTCCCATTAACAGGTCTGTCTCTTCGTCTGTCTCTTCATCTGTCTCTGACAGACAAGAGAAAACCTTGACATCTGTAATCCATTTCTGCGCTGTGTATTCCTGAATGATTTCGTCGTACTTCCATATAGCGAATGCTACCTATATACCTTTGTACTGGTTTTTCGTTTTAAAGTTTAAGGACCAGGGCTTCTGCTATATTTAAGAACCAGAGGTTCGAGAAGTTTGAAGTTGTAAACGTGTTGAGTACAGACAGACAGAGCGATGATATCCGGCTACTTACTGCGGAAAAGTCGGAATACTCTTAATCACACAGGGCAAGAAGACCGCCGGGGGATCTACCCTGATGATCAACTCAACCTGCAAGACCAAAGATCAAATCAGTCCTCCGCGAAACATCTACAAATTTGACTCACCACTTCGCTGCACTCGGCATCTTTAAAACGGCCCCGTATCAACAACCTCAAGGATATCAAGATGGAATCTAGCGAACTCAACACAGAAAACGACTCGGCGAGACCCAATGTCGCATGTAACAATCACGTCAGATGTCTTGATATCGTTTGCGAGTCACTCCCAAGTTATTTATCTCGAAAAAGGGGGAATTGAAGCTTTGGTCCATCTGCGTACTTATCACCGGCTCAAGAATGAAAATTCTAGACGTGAGATTTCGTTGGCTTCCTGGATAAACAAGGGTGCTGGTGTTGGTACCGGCACAAGGTCCCAATAAGGAACGGCTGGAACATGCAGCCACCAAACGTTATGGGCTGCAGAGTTTAAAGTCAATGGAAGCTGTGAAAATTGGGCGGTATAGATAGTACAGATTCAACAAGGTTCACGGACGACATCTGCATCGAACAGGGGCGATTGGCGCGATACATGAAGATGGACCAGACAGTATGCATGACAGAACAGCTTGAGGAGCAAACCCGATCCACCCATATCAATTCGGCGCCACGGACGGACTATCCGACAAAGTTGAAGGATCGACGACGCGACCTCTCTTCTTGTTATCATCGGTGGCTGAGAAGGTCTACATAAAAGACGCCTGAAAAATATCCGGCAGGACAAGGTTCACGCAGAAGTTACGCCTCATGTACGCGGGCCAATATCAAGGGAGAAGTGATGGGGGCCCCTTGATCCGCTACCACCACCATCACAAATGTGACGTGGCAGTAACGGAGGGTCCCCGACTGCAGAGCGCAGTCGGAGTCATAGAATTCGCTCCCTCAATACGTCGTTCGACGCCATGGCGAAGACAGCTCTACGCTGAAGCCAAGGGATAGGCAGAGCGCCTCCAATCCCAACCCGGCAAGGGGTACGGCAGATAAGCCGAGAGCGGTAAGCTCAACTATCGGGCACCTTAGGCTAAGCCTACTCAATAAATTCTACGTCTACCCCAATTGAAATCCGAGATATCTAAGTCTGAAGATGATCCGAAGCTACGTGAGCTGAACGTCGCGTTGCACGACATCCCGAAGCCCCCCAAAAACAAGTCAGGGCGCCGGAAGTCCTACAAAGGCACAACACGGGTCCACTCGGAATAACCCAACGTTGCCCATCATTGATACCACCACACCACAGAACGCTGCCCCCAACCCCGAGACGCAAAACACTCCAGTCAAGCGCCTGAAAATGGTGACGGAAGGATAGCTGGGGGACGACGAGAAATCCAACCAAGCACGCCAACCAAAAGGCGCACAGAGAACTCAGTACCATCGCATCTTCCAATCGGAACCATACTGATCTCGTCGACCAAGCGGCAACATCAGCATCACCCCAGCGTTGCCCAGAACCAGTAACCAGTTCTGCACAATATGCAAGCTGGACATGCACCCCACATTCGACTGCTCGTTCACGCGAGACAACGCCGTGTTTCAAGGACCGACAGAACCGCTCATTGGAGGCCAGCACGAAGGATGGGCACCAAGTGAACAAGGAAACAGTCGAAGCAGCAGAGGCCGTGGAAGGTACCCCGAGCGCAATGGCAGAGGTGGTCGCGGTGACCGTGGCCGCAGATTTAGGTTCTAAAATGCTAGATGAGTACGAACAGCGCGAATATAACCATGAATTATGCACGATGTCTGGGATACTAAGTCCCCCATAGGGAAACAACACTTCGGCTGAGTAATACACTGACTGAATTAACGTTCGGGACAGGAATCAGACACGAAGGGAGACTAACACTCAACAACCCCTGCAACGGTGGCTGATCTGACCCAGCAGACTAGCTGTCGGAGCAAGGAAAACCTTCCCTCACACCCTAGCTAGGTTTGGGCAAGGAAACAAAGCTACGTCCACTAACTATACAATTGATACATTTACTACTAACGGTTTCGCTTATACAGGTTCGGTTACGGCTAATGCCACTGTACGAGGTGGCGAGGACCCGCCGCCGATCCACGTCCAACCAATGACGACAGTGAGCAGGAAGGTGGGAGAAATGAACCCCCCTTGTGGGGCACACAGGGAGCAGAGCGCTACCCTGGGGATTCAAGAGCGAATCCTGGTTTGCAGAGCGCAAACCGTCCGCAGAGTGTCGGACAGCCAAGTCAATGGGCAGGCACCAGAACGGAGCCAGCTGCACAGAGCGTCAGTGCACCAACGAGAGACGATATCAGTATACATATGTTGGAAACGATAGACAGGCGAATAAGCCAGAGTCTTGGAGAACGTGGACAGGCAAGAATGATAGCAGGGACCCGAAGGGAACACCGCAGAGCCACACCACAGCAACGGGTCTGTAGAAAAGGTACAAAGGCATCAATAAAGGTTGCTGCACTGAACATCCGTGGTATGGGAAACACAAACCTATGGCATCCACACAACAAGTGGAATTATGTCAACCAGATGATGAAGACGAAACGAATCGGAATACTTATAGTGGGCGAAGCCCACCTAAACGATGAGAGACGAGACTCCATTGAACGGATGCCAAGGGGAAGACTTCGAGTGTTACACTCTGAGAACCCCATGTCCCCAAATGCAAGCGGCATCGCCATCGTACTCAACAAGGAGATAACGGAAACCAAGAACATAACTGTGACAGAAATAGTACCCAGACGAGCATTGCTACTGCAAACATGTTGGCATGGGATGGAGAAACTCAGTGTCCTGGGAGTGTATGCACCAGTCAATCCGGTGGAAAATGCACGGTTCTGGTTGGAGATCACCAACTTCTTCCATGAAAACCCCAGAGTACACCTGAAAAGGCCAGCCTTGTTTACAATCCTGTGCAGTTGCACAACTGGTATTGTAAACAAATCCGTGGTAGCTGCACATGTGCCAGTTTACAAATTTGTGAGATGGCAAGGTCACAGGGTCTGTTCCGTGCATCCCCTGCAATGACCTAACCTGCGTTGTCACCATCGACGATGACAACACCAGTCCTCTCACGCGGACAGCGCCTCTTCCCTTTTTTGAATCAGGTACTGCAGGCACCGATCACAGATTTTGGGCAGTTTCCTTGTGCCTTGATCTTCCTTGCGCCTATGTGTTCTCCGCGTTTCCTCTTCGTATATTTCTTGAATATCTGTATTCACATTCAAACAATAAGAAAATACAGGAAGCCCCAGACACTGTGAAAACTTAATAGTAAGGCTCACCGTCCATAACTACCCCAACAAACGGGGACAAAAAAAGCTGGATCGACAACTGCAAGATTGGAATCATTGGATTACCAATTTCTTTGGCGCGACAATTGACTAGCACAATAACGGTAACACAGGTAATTGAACCCTGGACCTCCTGGCTACACCTAGTTCCAAGACACCATACCAACTATACCATCAAGGCATTACAATAGGGTGCATCAATAGAATTGTATCGAGTAAATATATTAAAATTTGGGCCAAAAAAAAACCTCCCCTCATTGTGTGGGGTATTGAGCAGCGTGCACGCACTGGGCACGCCTGGGCATGGTGTGATTCGGGGCATCGATAGGTTCTCCATCGATTGAGACGGTCGTCCGGCGTTTTGGGGAAGATATCTCACTTCTGGGCGGCATCAATGGCGGGGGGTGGGCTTTGACCGCCGTTTCGCAGCTAACAGGCATAATGGTGCCAGAGGGTGGTCACCATCGCATTCGCCATCATAGAAAACGGGGTTGGTGAAGCTTCGAGGTAGTTGGGAGCGCTGTAGCATGCGCTACAGGTTGGGAATGGCGGGATTCGGGATTGTAGGCAGGCGTACAGTGACGGCGGCATCGGTGGGAAAAACGAACCTCATATCCATGTTCCCCCACTCAAATAGTGGGAGATGCACAGACTTGGGGTATATAGACATCCTGGGTGGGGCGTGAGAGGTCGATGTTGCGTGTGAAGGGGGTTGCCAGCGGTGGGCGTGGTGGTGGAGGCGTACAAGATTTTTTGGGCACATCCAGTCCATCGTTGGGTCATCCATCGATGCCTAAAAGGGTTCATCTGTCACTGTCATTGTTGGATGTCAGTGTCCTCATGTTGCACCTGCCCTCCTGCTTTCACCATCCCGCCCTCCTGCAACCCCTCGTCGTCCTCCTCCTTCCATCATGACATATCCTGGCATGGCTGTACACACCTCCTTCAATCCTCGAGTCCCCCATCCATCGCAGTTGTTGTCGCTGTCGTCCAGAATGGTGTTGTTGTTGTTGTTGTCATTTGTGGCTTACACTCGCCATTCCCAAGCACAAAAAGTGCCTAAAAACAGCAGTGAGTTCAGATAATATGAGAGTACATGCTATTTAATCGGCTTTTTGACAGTGTGTAGAGCGGTGGTCGTCGGCGAGGTGGTGGTAAAAGGTAAGGAAAGAGGTGGCACAGCCACCCAATCACTACCCGGTTGGTCGGTCCGCCTCGATTAAGCAGCAGAATGAATGCTCAGAATTCATCCGCTGCTCGATGCAGGCAATCCGATGTCTCGTCGACTATCGGGATACCTAGCGACATCCATAAACATCATACTCAGCGAAAAATTAGGAAGTTCCGGCTTTATGAGCGACATATATTCATTGGGAGGGTTCTGGGTCAGAAAAGTCAGACTGACCAGCCAGGATAGCGAATGGGTTCATGCTGATCAAGTCTGACTGCCATTCTAAGACTTGTTAACCAAAACCTTGATGTCGGTTCTACTTTCAGTAGCATCATTTGTAAACTAGCTGGTATAGGATGGCTGCTCTATGGTATTTTCCCCATGGTCAATAATGATTGGTTCAGCAAGACGGTTGCACCGAAGTACTCTAATTATTTAGGTAAGAAAAATAAATGGCGGTCAGACTCACCACTGCATTGACGCTTTAGGCAGGTGGATTGCTGAGGGACCAGGTTGTATATAACTGCATACTAACTAATGGACAGTGATCTTCTTCATCTCGGACACAGGAAGCGGCTGAGAAAAGGAGACATTCTTGTCTGGTGGATAGAACAAATGAGACACACTGGTGTCTCCATACAGTTGCTGTCAGTGTTGTGTGGGGTAGACTGGCCGATGAGATGGTAAGGATGGCACAACACCAAACCACAAGAGCGATGAAGGGCTCATATGTTCTTCCATATGTTGCAGGGGATCAGAAGGAAGGAGCAAAACAATTAAGAGCTGGCAGGAGAAACAAATTAAGGCACAAAGGAAGGCATTCAAAAGGGGTCCGATCGAGATTGGCAGAAGAAAAGAGATCGGAGGTGAGTTCAGGAACACCACATATGAGGTCATGGACAGAATGGCAGGGGCGTGACAGCAACGACGAGGAGGAGGGTGGGAATGAATGGAGAGGCAGGCACAAAGAAGCATGCCGGTGGCACCACTGGACAAACTGTATCACATGATGGAACACATGAAGCAGGCCTAGAGATTTAGTAGGTTCTGTGGTTGTTTACAGGCACATCCCACAGGCCTGTAAACAATTCTTATTGTGCAACTTGCACAGGGATTGTTTACAATATTTCCAGTAGGGACTCCAGAGTAAGGAAACCTGACATGATGGCGGGAGACATGAACATCACAGAGGACCCAGCCGACAGGCTCCCATCACGGTGAGACTACATACCAGCTGTAGACAGCCTGGACAATCTATGATCACAGCTGAAACTTATTGATGGATGGCGAAGCTGTTACCCTACCACCTTGAAATATACATGGCGTCGCCTAACAACAGGCACGCCGTCATGCCTGGACAGGATATATGTCCACAGAGAGGCTGAAGAACACTGCTACGAGTGGGAAATCGAAAAATCTGGAATTCTCACCAACCATGATATGGTCTCAGTAAGATACTCTACAGCATCTGCACCACACATCAGGCATGGGCGATGGGTGATGCCCCTCCATATAGTCAAAGACCGCAAGGTCAAAGGATTCATCTTAAATGCAGGACAAGAACTGCAGAAAGAGGTTGAAAACAGCTCTACAAACGAAGGCAGGACCCCGGAAGTAAACCCGCAAATCCTATGGGAGAAATTTAACATGGAACTGTGGGAGCTTGCATGACAACATGCAATGGTAGTGATCCCTGAAATCAACAGAGAGATCAAGCAAATAGAGACTGAAATAAAAGAGAAAGAGAACTCCGGTGATGTGCTTGGTAATGGTGCAGGGAAAAACCTAGATCAAATATACAGCGAGTGAAACTCGTATATACTCAACTCTAAGCAATCCTTGCGCTTCACAATCACCAAATATATAAGTTTGGGTGTTTCGAGATCGATAGAAGACCTCTGCAAACTGACTAGTTTGGTATGAAGTTCAAATATTCTGATAAGTGTGCAAATATTCTAGCCAGAAGCTCAAATATACGACTTGTTCTTTCAATTCTAAGGGTATTCAAGCTATCCAATTCGACTTAGCGAATATAGAATAGGTCTGGGAGCAAATAAAGTATATCAACGACGACTGCTCGTCTTGGTACTTGAAATATTCTGTGTTCTGAGATTAATGGCACTCTGGCCAAATTCTATAGCTCACTGGCCAACTCTGCAGCTCACTGGCTGATACTATGGCTCACTGGCCGACTCAAACTCGAAAATATATAAATAATCTTTATATTCTTTTATCTTTTTCTATTGGACTTAAGGAATATTCGTCTCACCCAAGGAATATGCACAAAGGCCTTCAAATCGCCCTGCTCACTGGCTAAGGTGCGACTCTAAGGGATGGCAAGCTTCCTGAACTTAACAAACTAATCTATAACTCCGAGGTTCCACTCCAAGGCCCTTGAATCGCCCAAGCTACTGCGCTTATAGGGTCAAATTGTGGGGAGGGTGTTGCCTCCTGTATATTACATCTAGGAGGCCTTTATATACTGTACATAGTCCGATCTACCACAGATATCTAGTCATACTGTATAAGCTAATATCCGACTGGGTCTAGGGTATGTACTACTGGGTTGAGGGTTTTGTCGGTCCAGGTAGTCTAGATACTGTCTCCATGGCTGTTGGAGCCAGAATATTCTATCATTCTTCGCTGGACTAGGGAATATTCCGGTGCTACCAAGCTAGCTAGCCTGGTTACCAGTTAATTCACTCGCTGCCCAGACTACCACACCATGCAATGGGTGATCCATCATTATCTTCTGTATCTAGGCAACTAGCCGAAGCTGCGACCAGGGGAATATTCCTGATCGATCAATTAATAATTGGTATATTCCGATCACTGATGCGAGCCTCATGGCTATTCTTCTGGAATGCGGTTCATCTGCAGAATATCTACAGGTCCAAAGTCACTATCAAGTGATAGTAATTGCGAGTCACTTTGTATCTTCAATATGAGGGGAAATATTCCACCATGTTAGGGAGAATATTCACTTCTGAGTGTGAATCTTTGCATGCTTTTCTATCTATTCTTGCTAGAGCTTGAACTGCCTCAGAATATTCTGCAAACCATAGGCAACTAATCACAGCTATTCAATCGCATTAGGAGAATGTTCCCTTCTGTTGAGACTGGTCAACCACATTGGGGACTTAATCGTCGGATTAGGGAACTATTCACATCTTCTGGGGGCTAGTCAACCATATTAAGGGACTAGATACTTTTGGTTTCAGTAGATCGTGCATGAGTGGGATGTTATGGCATATATTCGCCTGTTTAGACCAATTACAGGTTGAATATTCAGGCTGGTAGGTTCAATCCTTTGAGGTACTGTTCCTAAGTCCTGTATTTCGACTCTGTATATTCTCTCATTGCACAGGGTCTTAGCTATCTGCTCAAAGTCTCAGCAATAGCTCTCATACTCAAGTAGATATAGATTCTGGTATGTATATATCTCATACAAAATCGCAAAATCTAAGAGTAGACATGCAACATGTGTATCACCGGTTGTTCCTTATTTTCCATATCAGATGAGCTGATTCAGAGATCAAGATGCATCTGAATCTCTCAGTCACGTGTTTGGCTGTGCATCTGTGTGATTCTGGGGGTTGGATCCCACATGACATAATGATTCCCTTTGTGATTGTCAGTTCTGACTTCGTTTTTTGCTTCCATAGCTCTCGTGCTAGGGCCCAGACTTTGTTCTGTCTGGCAGCCTGGCATGTGGTAAGTATATGGTCCATGCTTTCCTCCACGTCGCAGACTTGGCAGATTCTTCTCTCCTCATAGCCTTGGATGTATTTCCAGTGTCGCCCAACATTGTATCCATCATGGATAAGCATCCAGAGGAAGAACCTGGCTGATCTGTTGAAGTCTTTTCTGTGCACTGATCTCCACAGTGTTTCCATTGGTATCTCTGTCTAGCATCTTTCGCTTGCTGCAGCAATAGCCAACACAACATTTGTGCTTGTGTCTCGTCTATCCATTTTGCTCTGGTATGCCTCTGTCTGCATCTTGATTTTCTTGATTATGGTGTATACTACACCTTGTGACAAGGTGGACAGTTTTGCTCCCCAGGTTTGAAGCTCAGGCAGTATTGTTAAGTCAACTAAATCTGGCATTTCTCTCCTGCTCGCATTCCCCATAAGTATATCTGCTCCTTCATTGCCAGAGTCCCCAGAGTGTCCCTTCACCCACTTAAGCCGGGTTGGGGCACTGTGTGCTCGGAATCTTGCTACCATGGTTTGCATGACCAGGCTGTTTGCCACCAAGAAGTATCCATCGTTCTCCCATTGGACAAAGTAGCCACCTAGGCCTTTCAATATATGTTTTGAGTCGCTGACTAGTTCCATGTCTTGGTTAAGCGGCACTTCCTCTGCTGCTGTCTTCACACCTATCGCTTCAGAGACTTGGTTTGTTGTTCCAACCACATTTGGTAACCTTATGCTGCAGTTTCTCACATTGCCTTCTTGGTAGAATACACCTGCACCTGCAGCTGTGTTTCCCATATCATCTCTCACTGCAGAGCCATTGGTGTATACCGTTATACAGTCGTTGTGTTCATTTGGTTCATAATGTGGAGGTTCATATATTGTCTAGCATTCGTCGTCTTCGGTAAAGACTCTGATGGCATCTGCTAGCATCCTGGTTGTTACCAGTTGTGGGTCAAATGTTTTTTCGTTGTCTTCATTGGCCATGTCTTGGCTCTCCAGTATTCCAGTCAGGAGTTCTATCAGGGGATTCCATTTCAGGGGGAGGGATGCCAGGAGTGCTTTTGCTTTCTCAAAGCATTTTCTGGGTGATGTACACCTCAGACTGCTCCTGGCATGCTCACAGGCATGACACTTGCATTGTCCCCTATGTGTGTGGTTGGCATTGTCAAGGTATCTTGCCAGTTTTTCTGCTTCGCCAACCAGTCATACTCCATGTCGTATTCTTAGGCATTTGGCCCTTTCACCCGTGTTGAATAAGCGCCATGTTGCTTTTGATTTGATGTGAAACCACACTGGCATTTCACGTTTTATGTCTTGGGATATTGCTAGACCGTCAAGGCATATATTATATTTTTTGGCCACTTTGAGGAGTGTTTTCAAATCATTTGGAAGCTTCAACACATTCGCTTTCCAAGACTGGAGGAAGATGTTCATGCACTGCTCTGGGTCCACATTCTCTTCGGATGAGGGGGTGTTGTGTGCTATTACTGCATTGGCTGCATATGCCCACAGTGGGCGGTTAAGGCAGAATTTGAGGTATGATTGTATCCAGGTCACCACTATTGCTTCGTTCCTGGCTGGGATATCTAGTAGGTTTTGTCTGCCTTCAGGTATTGGTGCGTAGACTGTCTCCTTGTTGACATTGATCTTATTCTTGTCTCCCCATAGGAATCTCCTCGTTCTCTGTTCAAGTCTCTTTTCTATTTCTCCTGGCATGCCTTGGACCTTTGTCAGGTATTGTGTCATGCCACCAACGATCATCAGGACTATTAGCCATCGTCCTTCCATCGTGGGGTGCCCTTGTTCCCACCATTCCAAGTTTTCTTCAATTTTATCCAACATTTTCGTCCATACTCCAGCTTGAGTGATGTTGTTGCCTACCCAGGCACCCAGGGTGTGTACTGCTTCTCCATCAGCTGCTATTTTAATAGTTTCAGGTATTTTGTGGCCAGTTAAGTCAAGTCCTGCAGAGTTCCTGTAATTATGAATGGCGTCTCGGTGTGATGGGGCTCCAATCGGTAGAATTTCCATCTTGTCGATATTGAACCTGGTGCCTGATGCCATGCACCAGTTATCTAATATGTCAAGCAGTTTCTTAAAGTCATCATATTACTCTAGGAAGACCGTCATGTCATCGGCAAAGAGGGTAGCAATTACTCGCTCTTCAGCTCTGGGTATGTTGAAGCCTTGCAAGTCAGACTGCTGGAGTGCCTCTGCTAATGGTTCTATTGCCAGGTCGAATAGTAGGCAGGAGAGAGGGTCTCCCTGTCTTACCCCTCGGGTGACTTTGAATGGGGAGGAGCTTGGGACTCTGTTGATGTAGACTGTTGTATGTGCATCACTGTACAGGGACTTAATTGTGGATATGTACTTGTCTGGGATTTTGTATGCTGCCAGGATTGTCCAGAGGTAGTCATGCTCAATCTTATCATAAGCTTTGTCTTGATCAAGGAATATTATCATTCCATTTTGTTCTTCTACCTCTGCCAGGTCAATTATTCTTTTGGTTAGCCAGATGTGGTCATAAATATTCCTGCCTGGTATGAATCCTGCTTGACTTGGGTGTATCAGGCTTGGTGCTGCTTTAGCTAGCTTGATCGCAAGTGCTTTTGTCATTATTTTGTAGTCTGTATTGAGCAGTGAGATAGGCCTGTAGTTCGCTATGTCTGCCTTGTCATTCTTCTTGTAAAGTGGGCATATCCAGCTTTCAGCAAAGGTTGTTCCCAGGCACATACCATACTTTTCAATGTCATTGAACACAAGTTGGAGTGTTAACACGATGTCAAAACCCTGTAGACCTTCTTTGCAGTCTTGCTCATACCATTCATTGATTATTTTATACACTTCATATGGTATGCCATTAGGTCCCAGTGCCTTGTTGTTTGCAGATAGTTTCAGAGCTTCCTGGATATCTTCCCTTGAGAGAAGCTGGCCAAGGAGGTATTCCAGCTCAGGTGTGACTCTGGTTTGTATACTTTCCACTGCAGCTTGAATCTTGGCCTTCCATTCCTCAATGCTTACTCATGGCTGTTCATCTTGCAGTTGGTTGTGGTGGTCCCTACCAATGTCTGCCATTTCCTGGGAATCCGATGTGTATTGTTGGGTTTCTTCTCCTAAGGAGTTCATGGACCGTCCAGGCTTTTTGAGTCTTCATATTGTATCTCTTGGTTTTAATGGCTTATTTATATTGGACCAATACTTGCTTATGACCTCTCCTTCAAGGTGGTTCCGGGCTTGCGCAACCTCTCATCTTTTTCTGTAGCATTTCTGAGTGAGCTCATCAAGCTTCTTGTGCAATGTCACTAGGTGGGCTGTTGTGTCTTCCTCATTGTTTACCTGCCCGATGATATGCATGCTGCACATCTACCCTTAGATTTTGCGATTTTGTATGAGATATATACATACCAGAATCTATATCTACTTGAGTATGAGAGCTATTGCTGAGACTTTGAGCAGATAGCTAAGACCCTGTGCAATGAGAGAATATACAGAGTCGAAATACAGGACTTAGGAACAGTACCTCAAAGGATTGAACCTACCAGCCTGAATATTCAACCTGTAATTGGTCTAAACGGGCGAATATATGCCATAACATCCCACTCATGCACGATCTACTGAAACCAAAAGTATCTAGTCCCTTAATATGGTTGACTAGCCCCCAGAAGATGTGAATAGTTCCCTAATCCGACGATTAAGTCCCCAATGTGGTTGACCAGTCTCAACAGAAGGGAACATTCTCCTAATGCGATTGAATAGCTGTGATTAGTTGCCTATGGTTTGCAGAATATTCTGAGGCAGTTCAAGCTCTAGCAAGAATAGATAGAAAAGCATGCAAAGATTCACACTCAGAAGTGAATATTCTCCCTAACATGGTGGAATATTTCCCCTCATATTGAAGATACAAAGTGACTCGCAATTACTATCACTTGATAGTGACTTTGGACCTGTAGATATTCTGCAGATGAACCGCATTCCAGAAGAATAGCCATGAGGCTCGCATCAGTGATCGGAATATACCAATTATTAATTGATCGATCAGGAATATTCCCCTGGTCGCAGCTTCGGCTAGTTGCCTAGATACAGAAGATAATGATGGATCACCCATTGCATGGTGTGGTAGTCTGGGCAGCGAGTGAATTAACTGGTAACCAGGCTAGCTAGCTTGGTAGCACCGGAATATTCCCTAGTCCAGCGAAGAATGATAGAATATTCTGGCTCCAACAGCCATGGAGACAGTATCTAGACTACCTGGACCGACAAAACCCTCAACCCAGTAGTACATACCCTAGACCCAGTCGGATATTAGCTTATACAGTATGACTAGATATCTGTGGTAGATCGGACTATGTACAGTATATAAAGGCCTCCTAGATGTAATATACAGGAGGCAACACCCTCCCCACAATTTGACCCTATAAGCGCAGTAGCTTGGGCGATTCAAGGGCCTTGGAGTGGAACCTCGGAGTTATAGATTAGTTTGTTAAGTTCAGGAAGCTTGCCATCCCTTAGAGTCGCACCTTAGCCAGTGAGCAGGGCGATTTGAAGGCCTTTGTGCATATTCCTTGGGTGAGACGAATATTCCTTAAGTCCAATAGAAAAAGATAAAAGAATATAAAGATTATTTATATATTTTCGAGTTTGAGTCGGCCAGTGAGCCATAGTATCAGCCAGTGAGCTGCAGAGTTGGCCAGTGAGCTATAGAATTTGGCCAGAGTGCCATTAATCTCAGAACACAGAATATTTCAAGTACCAAGACGAGCAGTCGTCGTTGATATACTTTATTTGCTCCCAGACCTATTCTATATTCGCTAAGTCGAATTGGATAGCTTGAATACCCTTAGAATTGAAAGAACAAGTCGTATATTTGAGCTTCTGGCTAGAATATTTGCACACTTATCAGAATATTTGAACTTCATACCAAACTAGTCAGTTTGCAGAGGTCTTCTATCGATCTCGAAACACCCAAACTTATATATTTGGTGATTGTGAAGCGCAAGGATTGCTTAGAGTTGAGTATATACGAGTTTCACTCGCTGTATATTTGATCTAGGTTTTTCCCTGCACCATTACCAAGCACATCACTGGGTAATTAATGATAGAGCAATGCTGGTCGAATGCAATGAACCGCAGAATAAAACTGGATTGTATACTATCAGATAGCAGGAAGTTTAAAAAGAAGGTGATTAAATTACCGCTCGTCCTAAATACATGGAAGGGAACACTACTGAACGAAGAGTCCCTGCCGGAGAACTGGACAACGGGAAACGGGGTGTTAGTGGGTATTATCAAGTGAACGATGAAGGCTGGGCAGAAGTGCCCAAACCTGAGTTCCCTCGATGGAGCCCCACACTAGGCCGGATCAGAAGCGACGGCCTGTGCGTAAAGGCATTTCCTCATGTGGATAGAAAATGGAGCGTTGCCTTCATCAGACTGACAGACTCGGACATTGTAACCCAAACATCAACCTAGCTCACGGGGTCGGAAGACCCCGTCTCACTAACGGGCGGAACACAACGTCGTTGGCGTGCCCCTCCGCCGGTAGGAAGGGCCCTTGCAGCGCAAGGTGTGCGAAGCTACACAAACGTTCCACAAAAAAAAAAAAAAAAAAAAAAGGGAGAAGTGATTATAAATCTCCCGCTAGGGACAAGGACATGACCAATAGCAAGAATTGACAAGGGCAAATGGCAGGGGTCTTCGTGGAACGTGGATTAGGCGACGTTAATGCAGATGTAGGAGGTTGAGACAGTTAAGTCTTTGACTGGGGGCACGAAGTGCGAGGACACATGCGCGCAAGGATTGGCGGCGCCGATGCCCAAATTCTTGGAATATAAAGAGGAACCTGAATGAGGACAAGATGCGGTGAAAACTTTTCGTGAACACAGACATGCACTGAATAGAACGTTAGTGATACAGAGAACTGAAACGTAAGAGTGGATGGGAAAGTCAGGGCAGGTCGAAGAAGAAATGGAATGGCAATTTCAAGGAAACCATGAGTTGAATACAAACGGGAAAGAATAGTAGGTAGAACGAACTAGCCTGAAAATCGGAACTCTCAGCTTAGCAGCACGTAAAACTCATGCAGGCTGTCCAACATTCAAGCGCTGGTGCTCCCGCACCCACGCAATCCAAACGACGACGGGTATCCTTCTATGAGTAATACTAGTCTTGGGTTGCGTAATTGTTGTTTCTTTTTCGATGTCAGAAACGGCGAAATCCTTAACTGGCCGTTTTCTAATAGTAAATGGTCTTCGCAGATGAACAAGGATGTCAGCATGAGAGAGGTACTCAGAGAGCAATGATGCCTTACCTATCTTAATGACGCGTCAAGTCTTCATCATCCTAGATACGACTCTGCATCGTCGCAGACACTTCATAGACAATGGTACACCACAATATGCACTTGAACCATGCAGGAAATTGAGTGTAGGCGCTACAAGCACAGCTTTCGACGCAATCTAGGCAGAGGCAAAGGCTAGCAATGATTTAAAGACCAGTATTTCTCCAGAATCCACGAAACCTAAAAACGGTGATTGTCAATGTTGGCCGAATATTGAAAAAACATGTGACATGCTTGAAAGGACCACCCCGAAAGCAGGAAGAGAAAGTGTGCCGCACAGAATGCAGCAAAATAAGAGAACGAGTTTTCGGCATAAAGAAAACTTTGAATGAACGCGAAGGACAAGGGAACAGTTGTGACAGAATTTAAAGGCAGGAAGAGCATGTTGCGGACAAAAACGGCATTATCGGAATCGGGTCCGGGACGATATAGCCGAAGCTTCTTTTCTCCTCCCAGTCCTTCCACGCGACCCAACCTCAAGCCCTCCATCTGACATGCCACGTGCCGCTCTCTCCCTATAGCTGAGACCCCCCTGCGAATAAAACCGCGCTGGGTGCTTTCCTCTGTCTTCCGAATGCCCGTGATGCCCCGGCTCACTGACCCCTTCAACTTCGATTAGTCTCCGAATTTCAAGGACAACGACAAGCATCGTACTGAGCTGTAAGTATATTGAGATTGAAAGACCTGGGGACACGATGAGCTATATATAACGTCCCAGGAAGACACCAAAGTAAACACTTTTGGTATCTTCTAATGGTGTCTCAACCAAATCATCGTGCCTCGCTAAATGGTTTTTTTTAGCTTGGTGTGATGCTACCCGAGGGTTGACGAGCTAGAAGGAACCTCGAGCGTAATCTGTTGTTATGGTAACGAAAACTCGCATCTGCGTTCAGGAGTGATGGAATTTATGGCAACTGTCAATGTGCGTCGTTCTCTTCTCTGTCTTCTCTCGCTGAGCTAAGGTCTTATATTTATAGACCGACCGAGGTTTACCAACATATCACTTGACCTACATCCCAGTCCTGAACATGTAGCCTCCATTACCAATCCCGACACCGCAACCCTGCTATTAGACTGTTCACAAATATTAAGATAAGTCACCATTCAAGCAGTAAGAAATATGTTTCGATCCTGGCATCATTCATTTCCCACGACATTTACCCCTTCACCTCAACACGCCTGGGTATACGAAGCAGCTGATAGACCCTTGGGTAAATACTGCGCTTCCTTTCACATGTTCCAAGGGAAAACAATAAAACCGTGCATATGTGGCGTGGTTTTCTGCCTTTTGTCCCGCATCCTCTTGTTCTCGTATTCGTCTCAAAACAACCATGACTGGCAACAAAGGATTTAGAACTAGCGTTGTCCGCAGCGCCGCTGCCGCGATACTCGAGTCTTTTCCAGACGTAAATGTTCGCTGGGCTCTCTATGGAGATCTGGCGTGGCATCTCCTTTGTGGTACACCAACCGGCAGCTCCGTAAGTTTTAATTATTGCTCTTCGTTGTTTATCCTAATATAACCCGCACTAGTGGCGACTGGAGCTTCAAGTTATGGGTGATTCAGAGACTCTCACGTATGCTACCGAGCACCTGGCCAGTGTTGATGACCGATTCTCCCTTACCTCGCGGGTTGCAGATGACAAAGCCACAATGACCTTCACTCACAATGTGTTGAACAAGGGTTCGCCCATGAGGAAGCACCAGTGTAAGGTCAGATTCGTTAGTGGCCAGCTGGAAAACGTTTTCATCGTAAAAGGCTTTCCCCTTCTGTCGATTCAATCAATTATCTACCGACACATGGAGAGCTGTGTCAACAAATCTGAGAAGAATTTGAAGAAGTGCATGTTGGGAGTTATCGCGCTCGGCGAAGCGTATTTCCGTCTACCTAATCTTCCGCCCCCTGTATGGAGCCTCGTCCCAGCAGAACGACCATTGTTCCTCCACCATTTATCTAAAATAACTGCTGCGTTCCCCGAGAGTGCAGATTTATTGACCCGTCTTCATCCCGGACGATTATTCCCGACCTCCACAATTGTGCCTATTCCACCATCCATCGTGTTAGCCTCGAGGTCAGACTCAGCCGTTATCCTGGACAGTGATGTTGCATCGCTATCTGCCAAGGGGAGAAAACTGATGGCTCACTCCGAAACCGTTCTTACTGCGGCACGCACCATTTCATCCTGCATTCGTCAGCGAGGACATGATTGCTTCCTTGCAGGACCCGGATATGTTCCTTGGTATAGCATGGGCTCGCCCATTGTTCCAACGGTGATTGCTACCCATCTTCAATTGTGTCATATTCATTTAAAATCATGTGCAGAGTCACTTTGTCGATTTCTTGGTCATTCTTCGGACTGGAGATTCCCTTGACTCGCTTCAACGCTTTCTGTGTGAAGAGGGCGTTCTGAAAGCGAGGAAAGGTGCTTTCCTATTTTCCATGCTTTGGAGAGATGGAAGATTGAGATCCTGTAGGGTCACCGTAGAAGAAGCTCCTTCGTCGATGGGCTTGGGCCCTCATGAAAGCGTCGGCACGTCCTTCGATGGGATTTCCATCATCAACCAGAACTACCTATTCTCCACTCTGCTCGCCGCCATTAATTCCCAAGGACTTCCGATGACAAAAAACGCGTTCAAGAATGTCGTAGCAGTTCTAGAGCTGCTCTCTCATCGCAATGCTGATGTCAGGGCAGCATTCGAAGATAACACGCAACTTGACCAACTGGCGAACGGCGTTGTCGCTGTTCATCCGGAGCTCAGAGAGTATTTCTCTACCATTGGATTTCGCTCTACCCTTCCACCAATCCCGCCCTCTCTGCCACTAGAGGTGGATGTCCACACCGCATGTGGCCCGACACCGACTGTGAGAATCCCAACAATCCGCAGAGAAGGTGGAATGGTCTTTAAAGCAGTGATGGTCTTCAAAGCAGCCGTTGATGCTACGCGTCTCCTCCAAAACCCCGGTTATTCATGTGCCATTTTCGGTAGCGCTGCGTGTTATCTCTACGGGAATACACGTCACCCTAACGTATGCATATCCGCTTTGGCCGACTTTTATCAAGCTAAATACTTCGCTATAGGACATTGACATCCTTGTTTCTTCCTCAGAGAATGCGGAACTCATCAAGCTGTACCTGGTCAACCAGGATCCCATACATTTCTACTTGAAAAAGGCTAGGAAGCCGGAGGCGACGTACCAAGTCTTACGGTATAAACGGCGGCTCACGATTGAACGGCGGAGGGTGTACAGGGACATCAAAGTGGACATCCTTACGCCTGGCGGCGACATGATGCTGCCATTCTTATCATCGAGATTAGCCGTCGTGAAGAATGGACTGCCCCTCGTTCCCCTCGAGGTGCTTCTCTTACACAAGCTCCAGGGATGGCACAATCATATAAAGGCGCGTGAGCGGTACAAGCGAGAGAAACAGACCGCCGATGTCGCAGACATTCGGTGTATCCTCAAGATTGTCCTCCGGAGCTTGACGGGGAACGAGAGATCTTGGGCTTCAGTCGCGTTGAGTTTCTTCCAGGAAGAGTTCCAGCGCCTTACGGTGGAAACGGTCAAGAAGTTTTGCTCTAGATTTTCAGACTGCCGGGATGATTGGTATAGGCTGGGATTTGAGGTCGCGTAAGTTGTCGCATGAATCTGGTCTTTGTATGATGTATTAGTATGGTGCTGCTGCCGAGCTACCTAGTTTACTGGGTACTTCGCTAGTGTGACCTCCGTTTTATATTGTTTTGCTTCTAGTAGGAATGATAATAACTTAACGCCTTCAGACTAATACATCGCGCAGCTCAATAGGCCAGTCCTGCCGGCACGCCTTTCCTCGCGACACTGGAATTCTGAGGGCTAACTGTATTGTACGTCTCTGGAGGAAGGATATTCTTGAGAGGCAGCCGTGATGAGAGCTAACATACGCCTAGCGAAATCATAGTTAAGGCAACGCAGGAGCGGAGAAGAACATGAATTGGCCTTACAAGCTGCTCAGCATTTCCCATCACGACCACCACTTAAATCACTAGATTTGAAAGGGAGCGGATTAGCCATGGAGTGAGAAGTCGGCGAGGTTCACAAGGAGGGTCAATCAGGAAGAGGACCGTCAAGGAAGAAACTGTTGAGATCCGGGCAAGCTGGCATCACTCGGCATGATTAGTAAGTATAGAAATGGGATGAAAGTTAGAGAAGATACTAGATTAGATAGTAAATAGTATATGTACAGATGAATAACAGTAACCCGATAGCCAGAGAGGCTACAAGCATATACTCAGTATTCTAACACAAACTCACAGTATATTGCTCACTTGTCCACTTGCACTCATGGCAGAATAGATGGCCAGAGACAAGTGCAGCCTGATGAAGTCCATGCCAGGCAATTGGGGAAGTTATAGGGCAATGGCTAGGATGGATATTGGCCAGCATTGTCTATATATAGTACCAAATCAGGGAGAGAGATGGGACCTCTATTCCGATGGCCTGAGAAGCATAGATATAGTCGTGCAAGGGAAGTTCCCTAATTAGATTGGGTATAGTCCGATTAGGAAGTTGATGCGAGCTGATGAGCCATACCTCTGAACCAGCCACAATTGGTCATTAAGTGTGAGCCAATGGAGGAGGAGGAGGAGTTTTTATTCTGATCACTGTCCCTAAGAAGGAAACTAACCAGAGTCCATACTACACATGCATTACCTACCTAATCCATTATGCTACGGTACTGAACAAACATTGGGCCTCACTGATACAGTCATGTCCCCACAAGGCATGGCTTCTCAGCACCAGTGTCAATGCCATGAAATTATCTATAGATGTGTACTATGCCTACAGTCAAGCACCTGTGGGTATGTACATAGGTTTCTGTTCTACCTGGCCCAGCATCTCATACATGAAGCAACCCAGCCTCAGTAATAGGTCAGAGTACATCAAAAGGGTATGTAGCAGTTCCTTAGAGGAAGCAGATCTATGGTGGAGCACTGGGTATGCCCTCCATATATCCACAAGAAAGTCAGCCCATATACCACAAAGTATTGAGTCTGAGCAGATGAATAGGACATGCAATTCATCTTCCACATCATTGTGACAACAATGACAGATCTGCTGACACGCTCTCAGAGTGTTTATGCATGTAATTTCGCAAAATGTATCAATACATACCTTTTACAAGAACCTGTTACAAGGACTAGGCAGAATAGAGAAGAGCGCGATGCTACAAAGTTGTGCAGTCAAATATATTAAGTGACAATTGGTAGAGCGCATGCTCTAGCTTAGAATGATACTACCTGAGGTCACACTAAGCATAAGAGCTCAGTGCTTGATACTGAATGCACTAGGAATGGACTGGAGACGCGCTTTAAAGAATTAATAAGAGACATGCGTGATATTAAGAGAACTACATGATGCATTGATCTATGATGCGCAATGCATGGATCGACCAGCAAGTTGCATGCGAGATGAAATAATGTCTGAGTACGAATAAACCCGAGAAAACTGACTTCGGCCGAGGAGCATGAGGCCCAGGCATGGAGCGGGTATCCCCACCAACCAAGAAAACCTAGAATAATAAGATTAAAGGAAAATACGGCCCTTATGATAGGTTGCCACTCTGAGGAGATAACGAGTAATGTGTCAATACACTGCGCGCAGTGCTAGCCGACTCCACAACCATGAGTGAGACCCAGTCTGGGTCTGAGTCAGACGTTTGACTAAGTGCCAAGCGATGGCGTGCTCAGACGACATGCACAGGATGCAAGGAATAGAAGGCCGCAGAAGAAATAATACTATAATCAGTTGTATTAATTTGTAGATCATAGAATGTATAAATACAGTAGTATAGAAGTAGTGTACAAGTTTCGGACCCCCAGTGTAACAGTGCAAAGCTTTTCAGCCATGCGCTCTAGCATCTGGAGTTGTTTGTAGCTTCGAGCAAGAGAATATAGACCATCTTTGATATATATTTGAGTGATCCGAGTTGTGAGTGAGGCCAAGAAGGCTAGTGAGGCACTCCGTACTTAAGTTTCATTGATTGTTTGACTGCACTCTATACTGAGAATAAGAATATAGTGTCTTGGAGGGCACTCTTTCGAGTTCTTGAGGTTTCTGTGTGACGTGAGGCATTACAGGTGGCAGAGGTTCAAACCCTTTGGTCTGGTTAGTGCTCGCTTTGTGTTAATTCTGCAAGTTGGCAAAGGTTCAAACCCTTTGGCTTGTCGGATGGGGTTTTCTGTGTTTATTTGTGTTCTCTGGATCGCATAGGTTTGAACCCTGTGGGTCTACAATTGGTTAGAAGCTCAAGCGCGTAGGTTCAAACCCTGTGGCTCTTGTGGATTGTTTGAGTGTTTCAGTTTCTGCTTAGAGTGTGGTGCTTTAAGTCATGTTTAGTGTGTTGTTTGTTGCTTGCAGTGACTATTAGGGTTGCGCATGATGTCTAGAGAGTTGTGGTTATGTTTGGCGATGTTTGGGTATTGTTATACAACCCTTGCCTTGAGGCCCGGCGACAGAAGTCACACCTCTTGTCTGAGAAAAGCCTTTGGACTTAGAGAAGTCTAGATTTTATATGAGCGCTATTGCTACGTGTGCATCTTAGAAATATTGAGAATACAGTTTTATTGGTTCGCTACTTTTATCGCATCGGAATCCCCCACGAACTTGAGTGTGTTTGTGTGTGTAGTGTTAGGTGTGGGTGTGATCAGTGTCTTTGATGCTGGTGCATTTCTAGCTTGTGCATGCAGGCAGCTCTTCACTGCCATGTCCTTGGGATTATGTTGGAAGTCCCATCGATCCTCAGCCACCTTCCACACTCGATGGCCAAGGAGTGATTTGATGTTAGGAGCTGTGTTAGAGCAATACGATGCACTGGAATGCACAGGAGCAGGTATGACCAAAATGTCAGAGGGTCTGACATCACTCTACCAGATGTAGTCCTTTCCACTCACCCTTGAGCCAGACCCAGACAGGTACTAGCTGTGACTTCCTCTGTCATGGTGTCATTGGCTATCAGTGGCAAGTGATGCAAGAGCCACTGTATGTTACGGTTTATTCACTTTTTTCCCTTTTCTAATCTTATCTCATCTTATTGCACTTTCTATTGCTGCATGAACACCACATCAATCTTTGACAATGCCCAATGCATGTTTCTTGCACCATATGCCGTGGTTGTTGTGCCAACACTTGTTGTTCTACATGTGGCTCTTTGATCCAATCTTCACATCTTTTTTCATAGCTATTATTAGGTCCCAACTCTTTAGTATATAAGTAGGGACATTTTCTCTGTAACACCTCAGCTTTGAGCTAAGGTTTAATATCACATAAATCTTACTTGTCTGCTCACTTGCTGAGAGCTTCTCCTGTAAGTGCCTCTCTTGCCACCTTGAGATTACCACACAGTATTGTCTGAGTGATTGTCTGAATGCGAGACAGCTCTACGATTACCTTATCTTGAGTCACATGAGAGTCGGGCCCTAACAATTAGCTCGAAGCTTCCCTCACTCTTCCACGACACTAGATGCAGGAAGAATTCCACATGCCACTCCAACAAACCCCCAATATAAACGAAGAAACCAGGAATCCAGCCATTAGTGCCTTTTTTACCTTTGCAGTACTAGTTGGAACAGCAACCTTCATTGCTGTCATTTTCCATCACCATAGAGAGTGGTTTGAATGCCATGGACTGGCACCCAGAAGACCCCTAACATACCCACCCTCGACCCTACCCCACTTTTATATTCCCCCTTACCATGTTCCGCTGCAACCCTTCCAACCCAACTACCCCCTTTATGAGCGGGAGATCTACAGGACACCCCCAGAGTCGGCGAACAATGGGGATGTTTCGTCCTCCAAGTCCGACATCAGAAGATGAAGACAGAGAAGTCCCAGCCCCATCGCTGGCCCCTCTGGTACCAGGCACTCCTCTGATGATGTGAGGAGTACTCCCTCTTTTGAGGGAGGAATCGAGGAGCTCATTAGAGCTTACCATGGAATTGGAACTGAACCCCTGGAGGATGCCAGGAGAGAATTGAAGTGAAGCCTCTGCCAGATACCTGCAACCAAGACCACTCAGCCCTGGCCAGATAGCGATGATGAACCTAGAGACTCCTGCAGGCAGAAAACACAACACCTAAGTGGAAAGTATAATCTGTAACAGAATCTGAAGGCAGGTTCTTAGTGAGTCTAGTTGTGCACCTCCGTGCAGTGACTATAGGTCCTAAGACTGTAGCTTATTCAAGGCTACTGGGTGTTATGCTCTCGAATAAGTGGTTCGAGAAGCAAGCTCGGTGCGCAAACCTCTTCAAGAAGGGAAGAAAGTCGCAACTGTGGGTGTATACTGAGTGGGGCAGGCTATATGCTGCGCACACCTGGTGTGTGTCGAAATCCTGGCTATGGATTCAGTGGGAAGACTCTCTATACGAGTCTATGAAGCTCTTGCTCTATGTGCAAGCAAGGCTTTGTCCAAGATGATGTACGTGCAAGCAAGATGAAGTTCTCGAACTTATAAAGCTCAAGAAGATTCTAATATCAAGCAAGTCAGTACCAATCTTGAGTCGAACTTAACTGGATGAGCTTCGCGAACCTCCCCTGCTATAGGAAAGGTAGCTAAGGTCTCAAGGTGTCTAACTCAATGAGAGTTAAGTGGTGTCGTTTCCTAGGCTTGGAAACAGTAGTAGTAGGTGTTAGTGGCTAAAGGCTTCAATCCTAGCTGTGGATTGCTCTTTGAAGCGCACAGGTATGTTCTTGAACTTAAATTGATGAGAATGCCATGCAAGGGTAACCAATAAAGGTTTCCTGGAGAGGTTTTTGGAGCAGAGGAAAGCTTCGCGAAGTTATAAGTGACTTTTAGTGAATATTAGTTCACTAAGTGTTATTTCTCCGATGGACAACAGAGAATTATAACTTCGAGAAGGTATATCGGATGTAGGAGGTGTAGAATGCAAGGAACAAGTTCGAGGACTTTCTCTGAAGCTTGTAGCCTAGTGCCTCCTCTCTGGTCTCTCTTGGTCTCCTCTGGTCTTTCTAATTCGACTTTCTACTTATACTACTGAGGAAATACTTGTATGTAAGCTACATTTGTCCTTGCCTGGTTGATTCACAACACAAGCGAACTATTAATCATCCAATGAAGTATTATTAGCCTTTCCTTACTACTGCTGTGTTGAAGACAGTCAGCAATCAGTCAGCGGCTGTGAACTTCTAACTGTGCATTGCTGCGCATAGCATATGCAAGTAACTGTGCATTACTGAGCAAAGCTGATGCTGCGCGAACCTTCTGAGTAATTCTGGGTGTTTCTAAGCCTCCTTGCTTCGCGAAGCAAAAAGCCTTGGTAATATCTTGATTGCTGCTGACTGTAGCAATGAATAAGTTCACTAACTTTGTCATTTAACTTGTGTAATAGTTGCGCAGCCATTCCAATTGATCTGGCATAGCCATAGGCTATTTCTGGAGTGTCTTTTAAATAGGATTGATGATCAAGGTGCCTGCAGATCATGGTGCCTGCGGATCATTGCTGCACCTTGATATGAAGTTCAAAAGAGTGGAGTATCACTAGATCTTTACAGATCTGTGAATTTATGAGTGCACAGAGCTGCGAGGCTCATCAGTGAGACCCTCCCCCAGATGACCCTATGGGTCACCAATCCTACAGAACCAACCGAGGCCTCCAACTCCCCCCCATCAGATACAGAGTCAGCTAGAAGAAGAGCTCACCTACTGGGAGACCCTAGAATTCACCAACCCTTCCAGGCCCACCAGACCACCCTTGATTCACCTAGGTCAACAATTGTACTCTTCAGCACCGCTGCCTTCTCTGACTCCTCTGAATCTGATCAACTTTGAGGAGGAATTGGAAGTGGAGGAACTCCTCGCCCCCTCGACATTGACATCAGAACCAACTTGTCCTCCAACTCGAACTCGCTCGACCCTGAGGACCCAGGGTTCTATGCGGAGCTCCAATGATGATGACTACATATCCACTACATCGGGAGACCTAGCTACCTCTGAAGAAGAAGAGCCAGAGAATCTCTGCTCGCATTCCACGCACACCAGAGGGAGGAGGACCCAGATGAGCCCCCTTGGGATCCCAGAAGCAAACAGCAACTGGCCCAAAGGGAACTCGAGAGCAACCCTTTCTACCTGGGAACTCCAGATTGAGCCTGGCCATTGCTATCCCTCTCCCAGAGGATGGCCCATGGAACTTACCGATCCCAGGCCTGGGCCCTTCGAAGGGCAGATTACATCAATCAAGGAGGAGTTGATGAAACCATGGAGGAACACCGAAACTGCCACAACCTCGTCTCCAACAAGGAGTTATGGTGGTATGAGCTCAATTACAGGCCTATACCAGGAGTATATGTCCCTGGATTATGACCAAGGATGGAACAGGAGGAACAAATCCTCAATCGGCAGCTGGCGACTATACTTGCCACCTGGAGACGAGATGAGGCCCAATGAGCTGAGCTGGCAGGAAGACAGGTGGCCCAGGCCAATGCCCAACTCGCCACCGACCGACTGGAGGTGCCAGAACCACCCTTGGAAGGGGACAAGTAGACTATTTGCTGGATCGGGTGAGGCTGGACCCAGCAACCAGCCCGAAACGGCGGAGGAGCAACAAGTCCGAGAAGCAGGGGAAGCAGAGGAAAGGAGGGCAACAACATCAGGCTCAGAAGGAGGCCTTCCCAGACCTGGCAACAGGGCTAGTGGCCCAGCTAGAAGAAGCAAGGTCATTCGCACTCACCAATAACCTACCCCTCTCAAAGGAGCTCCAGGACTATATCGACCAAACACAACCCTGAGGTTGCCCCGTGCAACCACCTCTGAAAAGGTATGGGAGCCTGACCCGCTGAACGGATCATTGGTCTATACCCCAACCCCCACCAAGGTACAACCCCCCAGACCCTCCCTACTGGCCCTCCGGCGATGCTGACAAGCAAGACCCCTGGTTACAAGTGAAGCCGACACTAATTCAACTCCCCGCCGAGTTCGAAGAGAAAAGTAGTGACATACATTGATTTACCAGGGCCTGTGAAGACTACTTCTCCATCTTCAAGGCCTACTATCCCACCCATGCCAATAAGATACTGTTTGCAGTCTCCCTCTTCAGCAAGAAACCCCAGGACTGGTGGTCCCAACACCGACACCAGTTCTGGAGTAGTACCGAGGAGCGATACCAATATTTCTCCTGGAGTGACTTCAAAGCTGCACTCAAGGAAGAGTACGGAGATCCTGCCCTACAGGAAGTCATGGAACGATGCATGAACGAGCTCAGAATGACCGGGACGGTGGCCGAATATTTCCAACACCTCGAAGAGTTGGCCCGACAGGCCGACCAGCTTACCGACCTCAGACCCCGAAGTGTGATTGTCCAAGCAGTCCAACAAGGAGTCCCCGCTTCCTACACCAAATCCATCGCCAACCTCGGCATCATGATTCCCTCCACCTATGCAGAGGGGAAATGCCGAATTTGTAATATATACAACGAAAAGGCCTGAAAGGAAGCCTTCGACAAAATCGGACATGTCGATAAGCCCAAGAACCAAAACACCAGTAGCTCCCCTAAAGGAACTACCAGTGCAACAAGTTCCACGGCCGACAAATTGACCAGCAAAGGACCATCAGGTTCAGGATGGACCACCTATGGAGGGGCCAGAGAGCCCATGGATATAGACTGCCTCAAGAATGAGGGTCAATGCTTCAATTGCAGAGGGAAGGGGCACTTAGGAAAGGATTGCAAGAAGCCGATGATGTGCTCGGTAATGGCGAGTGACAAAAGACTAGTGCGCTGCAACGAACTACAACCAACACTAACCTCTCAAAACTCTACACTTATCACCAATGTATTGAATTCGGGCATTTCGAGTACGGTAGAAGCACTCTGCAGACTTCAATAATCAAGTGAACTTGTTCAAACAACTTTAATTGATACTAGCGAGCTTCATGAAACGTATTACTCGTACTAGCAGGGTGGGGTTAAGGCACAGTTGGGGAAAAGTGACTTCATTTGAGCTGCTATGCTCGCTGGGACTATGACTGCTTCAAACTAATGGCTCTCTTGGCCCTGTAACTGCTTCCTACAAGTGAAGAACACTTGACTAGCCACACTCTTGGCAAACTAGTGGCACTCTTGGCCTAAGAATACTACTTATAGCTTCGGAGAGCTTGCTTGAACTAGCTTCAAAACACTCTTGGTCTTTGCTCGACACAGCAATATGATCAAAGGGACTTCAATTCACTTCAATACTAGGGTGACTCAGTGACTAGTAGTCATTTCGTCGAGGTTAAGCACAAAAGTCCTTTAATTGGGGCACTAGATACTGACTAGTATGTCGCAATTGTGGGGGAAGGCTTGCCTGCCACACATGTACTGGCTGGACTACTTATATACTAAATAAATAAGGTACAATCAAGATACAATTAGACTGAATGGGGATGACTATTGGTAAGGTTTTCTTGGCTAGTCATGAGTAATGGCGAATAATCATGCAATAGTTGGTCTAGAGACCACTACTTGCTTACTGATGGGCCTAGGAGCTCCAGTGGGAGTCCTATTCTGTGTCCTAATACTATGGGCGCTCCGTAAATATCAAAGCCGATGGACTAGCCGGTTATGCATGCCTGTAACAGTGGTCGATTGTGATCAGAACCGCAGCCCCATTATACTAGTGCCGATTGTAACAGATCTGTATCACACTAGTCGAATCTCCCACGAGACTAGGTTACTGCTAATTCATATCGAAGTTTGGCTTTGAGATCGCCGCATGACTAGTTTTCCTGACTTAGGCATTTTATGCCCAAATGGCCCTCTAGTAATCGAACTTCATGAGATGTGTGTGCCCTCTGCCTCTTGTTTGGTGTGCCAGCCATGTTCCTGATCCACTCATGGCTATGTTTGTTAAACCTGGTAGTTTGCAGGATACTAGTTTGGCCAGCTGGTAGAAGGAGTCCACAGTGGTACCGCTCCTAAGTCCTGGCTCTACTAATCGTGTACTAGTCTGACTATCAGCTCGAAGCCTCCACTATAGTCCTCTGAAGTCTCACTAGTATCGGGTAGATATGCAATAGTAATGTGCTAAAATCGCAAAATCTAGGTGTGAACGTGTAGACGGCGTATCACCGAAGTGGCCTAGAGACCCAAAAAGCAGGCAATATACAATGGCCCAACTTCATGCAATGCTCACGGAGGCTGAAGAACATGACAAGGAGGAGAAGGGGCATGAAAAGGTCGAGGAGAAGACACCCTCGACATTGAAGGTTGAGGAGGTAAAAGGCAAGGCTGAGAAGTGAGTGATTCCACTTCCTCGGCCCAATCCTCCTCTCTGGGTGGTCGGTCATCAGGTCCCACTGAGCAGACATTACCTGATTGTAATACATTTTTATGTATGTCTACAATTGTCTCAACACATTCGAATATACCTGCATTCACTGCTTCCCCTGAGACTGCCCAAAAAGAATCATAACCCATTCAGGCTCCACCTGAAAAGACATAAAAACCAAGAAAACCCCAATGACACTCATCCCCCTTCTTCACTAACCCTCTCAGTCCCAGAACTCCTCACCCTCCAAGACCTTAAACATCGATGGGGGCCAGAGTTCATCTGAACAATGTCGGGGATCTCCCAGTCTTTGACAAAGGAGGCCCTCCCCAAACTGGTCAAGCCCGTCACTGTGGAAGAAGGACACCCCTCAAAAGGGCCACCCCCATCCTGAGTCACAAGAATGGATGAAGGACCGGGGAAAGTGCCGATGGACCCCAGGGTAATGAGGGCAGACAGACAGAGTCAAATGACTGAGAAAGTTACGAGTCCTCCCATCCCTAGTGGCCCCTGTGGACAACCCAGGAGCAGCCCGCTCCCCATGACCCTTCATCCTGATGAACAAGCCATGGGAGAGCCGTCCTCAGGGAAGGAGCATGCCCCAACCGAAGGAACTGCTCGCTGGCCCCTGACCATCAAAGGATCAAGGAGGACCCCCCAGAAGGAAGAAGTGTCAGATGCATGGCATCCTGGGGGAAGGAAGACCACCATGGAAGAAGTGGCCCATGATGAAGACGACACATCGTTCAAGATGTCCCAAGCCAAGGCGCAAGCAAAGAAGGAAGAAGAAACGATCAAGGCGAGGTGTTCTGAATCTAATCCAGTGAGTGTTTCCTCCCTGAAGTTCACCTGGTTCCAGCCATTTGGCATGGACTGGACCCTTTGGGCTGTCAGGGAAGCACACATGGATTCAGAAGCCTTGGCCACCCTTCTTCTCTGGACCCACAAAGAGAAGGTCAATGAGATCAACAACCAACTCCTCCACATCATAAGGCAGGAAGGGGAAAGAGCCAGAGAGCGGCTGTACAAGTTAAGCCAACCCATCCGGTATCAGCAACGAGTATCCACCAAAGGTGTCCGAGAGTTATTCCTCGATGTCCAGATCGAGACATTAGAAAATCACCAAACTCTCAAAGCCCAAGCCCTAGTCGACAGCAGATGCACTGGGAGCACAATCAACGAAGCCTACGTCAAGAAGCACAGCCTCATCACCCAACTGGCCCCTGCTCTGATCTCCGTGTACAATGCCAATGGCACCAGAAACAAGGCCAGGGAAATCACCGAGTTCGTCGAAGTAAGAATGACAATCGGAGGCCATAGTGAGAGGATCAACTTTGCTGTCACTAACATAGGCAAAGGTGACATCTTTCTAAGACATGATTGGCTTCTCCACCATAACCCTGTCATCAACTGGGCCACTGGCAAGATCATCTTTGCCCGGTGTCAGTGCCAGAAGAACCTGTTCCCGCTGCCCGACGCCGATCCCAAAGACCCATGGGACAAAGAATTAGAGGAAGGCAAAATGATTCTCATGGTCGACCTCTGAGAGGAACTAGAAATTCACACCATACATCATGTGAATGATCTAGCAGCCAAAGCAAATGAGGGAAAGGCCAAGAAGACTTTTGAAGAGATGGTCCCGCCCCAATACCGTGAGTTCCAAGACCTCTTCTCCAAAGAAAACTTCGATGAGTTACCAGAATGGAAGCCTTGGGACCACATGATCGAATTGGTCCCAACACCCAGGCTACCCTTGACTGTAAGGTCTATCCGCTCAACCCACATGAACAAGAAGAACTTGATAAATTCCTTGATGAGAATTTGGAGTCAGGATGAATTCGACCCTCCAAATCCCCCTTCGCGTCCCCCTTCTTCTTCGTTAAGAAAAAGGACGGTTCCCTTCAACCAGTACAGGACTACCAAAAACTTAATGAGATGACCATCAAGAATCGGTACCCACTTCCCCTCATCTTGGAGCTCATGGAAAAGCTCCATGGTGCAAAGTACTTCACTAAGTTGGACGTCTCCTGGGGCTACAACAACGTCAGGATCAAGCAAGGAGACGAAGCCAAAGCAGCGTTCTGAATGAACCGCAGACTCTTCGAGTCCACAGTCATGTTCTTTGGCCTAACCAACTCCCTGGCAACCTTCCAATGGATGATGAACAATATCTTCCATGACCTCATCCACAAAGGAAAAGTGACCATCTACCTGGACAATATTTTGATCTTCTCTAAGGACCTCCAAGAACATCGGCAAATCATAAAATGGGTGCTTCTACGCTGAAGTGCTGCCTGCATGCACAAGCTAGAAATGCACCAGCATCAAAGACACTGATCACACCCACACCTAACACTACACACACAAACACACTCAAGTTCGTGGGGGATTCCGATGCGATAAAAGTAGCGAACCAATAAAACTGTATTCTCAATATTTCTAAGATGCACACATAGCAATAGTGCTCATATAAAATCTAGACTTCTCTAAGTCCAAAGGCTTTTCTCAGACAAGAGGTGCGACTTCTGTCGCCGGGCCTCAAGGCAAGGGTTGTATAACAATATACAAACATTGCCAAATGTAACCACAACTCTCTAGACATTGCGTGCAACCCAAATAGTCACTGCAAGCAACAAACAACACACTAAACATGACTTAAAGCACCGCACTCTAAGCAGAAACTGAAACACTCAAACAATCCACAAGAGCCACAGGGTTTGAACCTATGCACTCGAGCTTCTAACCAATCGTAGACCCACAGGGTTCTAACCTATGCGATCCAGTAAACACAAATAAACACAGAAAACCTCATCCAACAAGCCAAAGGGTTTGAACCTTTGCCAACTTGCAGAATTAACACAAAGCGAGCACTAACCAGACCAAAGGGTTTGAACCTCTGCCACCTGTAATGCCTTGCATCACACAGAAACCTCAAGAACTCGAAAGAGTGCCCTCCAAGACACTATATTCTTATTCTCAGTATAGAGTGCAGTCAAACAATCAATGAAACTTAAGTATGGAGTGCCTCACTAGCCTTCTTGGCCTTGCTCACGACTTGGATCACTCAAATTTATATCAAAGATGGTCTATATTCTCTCACTCAAAGCTACAAACAACTCCAGATGCTAGAGCACATGGCTGAAAAGCTTTGCACTGTTACACCAGGGGTCCAAAACTTGTACACTACTTCTATACTACTGTATTTATACATTCTATGATCTACAAATTAATACAACTGATTATAGTATTATTTCTTCTGCGGCCTTCTATTCCTTGCATCCCACGCATGTTGTCTGAGAATGTCATTGCTTGGCACTTAGTCAAACATCCGACTTGGACCCAGACTTGGTCTCACTCATGGTTGTGGAGTCGTCTAGCACTGCACGCAGTGTGTTGACATGTTGCTCGTTATCTCCTTGGAGTGGCAACCTATCATAAAGGCCGTATTTTCCTTTAATCTTATTATTCTAGGTTTCCTTGGTTGGTGGGGATACCCACTCCATGCCTGGGCCTCATGGTCCTCGGCTGAAGTCGGTTTTCTCGGGTTTATTCATACTCAGACATTATTTCATATCACGTGCAACTTGCCAGTCGATCTGTGCCTTGCATGTCATAGATCAATGCCTCATGTAGTTCTCTTAATATCATGCATGTCTCTTATTGATTCTTTAGAGCACGTGTCCAGTCCATTCCTAGTGCATTCAGTATCAAGCACTGAGCTCTTATGCTTAGTGTGACCTCAGGTAGTATCATTCTAAGCTAGAGCATGCACTCTACCAATCATCACTTAATATATTCGACTGCACAACTTTGTAGCATCGCACTCTTCTCTATTCTGCCTTGTCCTTGTAACAGGTTCTTGTAAAATGTATGTATTGATACATTTTGCAAAATTACATGCATAAATGCTCTGAGAGTGTGTCAACGCCTATGGGAACACAAGTTGTTCCTAAAAGCTGAGAAGTGCGAGTTCGAGGTCCTAGAAACTGAATATCTAGGAGTCATTATCAGTGAAGGATTGGTATGAATGGACCCTGTCAAAGTCAAGAGCATCACAGAATGGCCCACACCCACCAAGAAGAAGGAACTACAGTCCTTCTTGGGCTTCATGAACTTTTACTGAAAGTTTATAAAGGACTATTCCAAACTCGTATGCCCCATGACCCAGCTTACTGGCAATGCCCTTTGGACCTGGGGGGCGGCCCAGAATGAAGCATTCCAAGGACTAAAGAAGCAAATGGCCAAGGACGTAGTACTAGCCCTACCCAAGAAAAAGGGCAAATTCCAAGTAGAAGCTGACTCGAGTGAAGGAGTGATAGGCATGGTCCTTAGCCAAGAACAGGATGGGAAATAGAGGCCTGTGGCCTTCCTTTCCAAAGTGCTGACCACCACCGAATGCAACTATGAGATCTATGACAAGGAACTCCTTGCCATCATGCTCGCCCTTGAAGAATGGAGGCACTATCTCATGGGAGTGGCCGAAGACTTTGAGATCTGGACAGATCATCAAAACCTCCAGTACTTCCAGCAACCGCAGAAGCTCAACCGTTGTCAGGCCCGCTGGGTCACAGAACTGGCAGAATATCACTTCACCCTCCATCATAAACCAGGCACCTCCAATCGCAAGGCTGACTTGCTCAGCCACCAGGACAATCATGACCAAGGAAAGAAGGACAATGATGACATCATAGTTCTTCAACCCGAACATTTCTGGGCCATGATCATGCCCACCACTAGCAAAATCCACCAACATATCAAGGACATCACTCGCAGTCATGACAAGTGGGATCAGGGGATCCAAAACTCCCTAGACCATGAGCATGGCATCTCTGAAAAGGAGGGCCTCCTGTTCTATCTGTTCTATGATGGATGAATCTACGTCCCTCAGGACAATAGATTGAGAGGAGACATCATTTCTGCCCACCACAATCACATCATGGCAGGACACCCCAGCATTGAAAAAATGAAGGAACTCGTCCAAAGAGAGTTCTGGTGGCCCAAACTCAAACAGTTGGTAGAGAAGTAAGTATGTTAAGGCTTGCAAAGCATGCCAACGAACCAAGATGGACACTCAACCCAAGGCCACAGCTGCACCTCTTCACCCTAACAAAATCCCATCAGAACCATGGAGTCACATATCCATCAATATGATCACCAGACTCCCCAAATCCAACAGCTATGACACCATCCTAGTAATTGTCGACAGATTCTCAAAAGAGGTCATCCCTATTGCCTGCAATGTCGAACTCACTTCGGAAGGATGGGCTAAACTCCTACGCGACCATGTCTATGCCTGCCATGGAATGCCCAAAACAGTAATCTCTGACAGAGGACCACAGTTTGTCTCCAAATTCATGACTGAACTCCTCAAACTGCTCGACATTACTCCGAATGCCTCCATGGCCTTCCACCCCCAGACAGATGGCCAGACAGAATGGGCCAACCAAGAGATCAACAAATATCTCCACATCTTCATCAACCACTGACAGACCGATTGGAGTGAATGGCTCACCCTCACAGCATTCGCTCACAACAATGGAACTCATTCCGCCACAGGACAGACTCCATTCTTTACCAATTATGGAACAAACCCCCGCATTCTGCCAGACTCCATCAAAATGACTGCCTTCATGAACCCATTGGCCAAGTCCTTTGCAGAAAATATGCAGGAAATACACCGTCAGGCCAAGGAAGCATTGGAGGAGGCTGCAGGCAAGATAAAGGCCCAGTATGACAAGAAGAAGAGGAGTGCAGTGGACTATGCCATTGGAGACAGAGTATGGCTAGATTCCACCAATCTTCACTTGCCCCACCCCAAGAAGAAACTCGATGACAAGCACATCGGCCTGTTCTTGATCCTAGAAAAGGCCAGAGCATCTGTATACAAGTTAAAACTTCCTCCTCACTGGAAAATCCACCCACGCTTCAATAAGAAACTGCTGATGCCCTATATGCCGCCAGCTTTCCCCAATCAAGAACAGCCTCCACCACCACCACCAGATCTCATCGAAGACAAAGAAGAATACGAGGTTGAGGAAGTCCTAGACTTGCGCACCCGCCGAGTCTGTAGAAAGAAGGGACAGAAGTCACAAATCGTAACTGACTACCTTGTCAAGTGGAAAGGATGGACCCGGGAACACAACTCCTGGGTGTGAGAGGATGATATGGCTAATGCCCAAGAAGCCATCAGTGACTACAAAGACAGCATCTCCGAAACAAGGACTGTTGTAACCGCCCGTAAGGTCACCAACAGATCCGAAAAGACATTGAAGGTGATACTTGATCACTGCTATATTGATGAAGTCATCTCATACCAAGTACTCAGAACAGACAGAAGGACATTTTGGGTCAAAAATCCCTGCCCAAACAACAAGCATTGGAGGGACTATATCGACGACTACTGGAGAAAGGAGTATACAAAGGCACAAGAAGAACTGCCGAGTGAACCCTAGGGCAGTTGGGACGACTGCCTTAATGAGAGGGTAATGTTACAATTTATTCACCTTTTTCCCTTTTCTAGTCTTATCTCATCTTATCACACTTTCTATCGCTGCACAAACACCACATCAATCTTCGACAATGCCCAACGCATGTTTCTCGCACCATATGCCATGGTTGTCATGCCAACACTTGTTGTTCTATGTGTGGCTCTTTGATCCAATCTTCACATCTTTTTTCATAGCTATTATTAGGTCCCGACTCTTTAGTATATAAGTAGGGACATTTTCTCTGTAACACCTCAGCTTCGAGCTAAGGTTTAATATCACATAAATCTTACTTGTCTGCTCACTTGCCGAGAGCTTCTCCTGTAAGCACCTCTCTTGCCACCTCGAGATTACCACATGGTATCGTCTGAGTGATTGTCCAAATGCGAGACAGCTCTACAATTACCTTATCTTGAGTCACATGAGAGTCGGGCCCTAACAAATACCCAATGGGGATTCAGATCCCTTTGAGATAGGAGAAGCTGTATGGTTTCTCATCTTGACTTGTCCAGATGTGTGTTCAATTCATCATGGAAAGGTACATACAATCGAACGATTGCATTGAAAAGAAGTGACATCAAAGGACATGTTCACCTTGGATAGACGTCCACAACTACCAACTGCATTTTCTTGGGTGACTGCCTGATTGGTTTTCTGGCCTTCATGGCAAGCATATTGACTCATGTTATGGTAATTGTAACCACTGAGATTCTGCCTGGTGTTGTGGAACTGTGCGAGAAAACAGTGTGACAGTATGACAAATTAGCAGGTCGAATACTTTTGGATGGGCAGATATAATCCATATCAACACAATCAGTGCAACTCTGGAGATAAAATAATATGGACCAAAGGCAAAGAAATCAATCTTCTTAGGCGAGTTTGTCCATACATTTGCTTTAGATTGACGTTGTGCAACTTGCAACTGCTGATGTGCAGGCTTACAATACAGAGTTCTGATTAACGACTCCAAGAACAACACAAAGTGCTGATCTTGTCCTTAAACATGTATCTTGGATGGCATGTTCACCAATTCTCTCAAAAATAAAAAACGTCAAGACTTTGCTACTAAGGAAACAAGGGTTGACAGAGCAATGGGCAAGTTAAAAGCCTAAGTGGTATTTATGCAGACAGATTTTCAGTATTCTCAAGGGATAAATGAGACCTCCCGAAGATACTTATATGCAGTGGCCGCCACACCGCTCGAGGGTGAGGAAGAAGTCGGGAGGAGCCGCCGTCATGATGTCATGATCGGAACTTGATGCCGAAACGGCCGTCTTCACAACCAACCATCAACGACCATCTGCTACTTGAATCGGTCCATCATTTCTTATCCACCACAGATAAAAAGACATCCTGACGATTACTACAACCCTCGAACCCTCTATCGAACGATGGGCCTGTGTTTCAAACATGTGTTTTCTCAGTACCGTAACTTCTCGGATAGGTGAAGGTCTGCACGGAGGATCATACCTGTTGCCACAGGAGGGCGGACTTGGGTACAGACATAATATGATGTGTGGGGGGTTCTCTGCTCGCACCACCTCTGCTTACAGTATACCCCCAAATTCGCTTAAAGCAATCTCCAGTTGCTGCAATGTCGCATTCACCAAGACTCGAAGACTCCAGCATGTGGCCACCCTGAATTCGGCCGGTTTTCGTGAAACTTCTTTCAGATTCCGCCTAGTGAAGAGAAGTGGTACGTGCGCCCTTAGCTCAAGAACTTCAGCTGACTGTATATACTTAGTAAAAGATTTAACATTCGTGGCTTCAATATTCGACAATCGGTTCATAATACGATGCCGTTGGGAGTGTTTCGCTGCTGATTTACGCCTACGAATCAGCACCGTGGACAATGATACCGAAGAAATGGCCCATCGGTATGGAGAACGTTACTGGAAAGAATCTCACACCGGTCACCGTTGGATTGAGTCTGTCGTCACCTCCATGAGGCATCCAGGTGTATACTAGCGTTCGTGTTCTTCTTGAGTTTTTCTCATATCGTCCCCTTACAAGCAACCCCTAGATAGAAAGATCGCAATGAGCAAAGTCTGCCAGGGTACGCTCCTTTCTATAATGCTCTTCCCTCAACTGTATCAGTGTGGGTTCAATGCAACATCACACTCGTATTACCGCCCCTAAAGTTCCAAAGTCACGGGGAACAAACATAAAGCCGGCTTCTAATAATCTCTGGAAATCCTGAGTGGTCGCTCCCGGAAATCATAAAACCTTCTGGGTCGCGCGTATCTATGGTCATGATTTTCATCCCGCCACTTTTCTCATTCTGCTTGCCGGATTAACCTCCCCCTCCACCTTTCGCCGCTGTAGCATGCTACCCGATCCGTGGCTATTTTTTCATCACAAGGATTCTGGGATTTCGGTGACAAGAGAATGCGCTGTTCTATATCACTTGTATCTCCGAGTCACATTTGAATCTGTTGTGTAAGCGCAGGTGTTCTCAGAGTTCGATTCCTCGCCAGCTGACATCTCCATTCCCTTGTACGTTCATTGCAAGATCCGAGAAAGCTGTCTTCTCCATCTATTGACGCAATAGGAGCGAGATTAAAGAGCGAATATAGTGGCGTTTGCGATGCAGTTTGGCGTTTTCGACGCGAGGACAATTTTACCAATAGGACGAGAAGCCCTGTCCAGCATCAGTAGTTCTTGGTCATTAATACAGGTCAGTTCGATCTAGTACATTCCCAAGGGAGTCGATCGAGCGGCTGACAGTCTTTTTTTTTTAGCAGGAAGTATCGTAGCGATGGTGGACTTCGTCATTATTCGAATAATTATCAGCCAAACACACCAGGAGTCGTTTTTTGTCTTCGCCAAGGATGATCCATATAGCTCCTAGTGACATACGGAAAATGCGATTATCCAGCCGCTTCTCATACGGTGTCTGGGATAAGGCGACGAAGGAACTACGACCTCAGTCATGAAATGCTTCGAGACCAGCGATTTGTCCGACCCATAGCCACATCCGAAGGTACTGAGACGGGATTTCGCTGTTTACAAGGCAGACTAATCATCATCCTGTACCTGCGGAGCGAACCACACTCGTGAGTCAAAGCATCCCTTCTGGTGTGTGAGAAAGGTATCCACCGTATGGCCTGGGTCCCAAAGTCGTGCACGGGCGAATTGTTCCTGCGAATACCGAAGTCCCATATTGTCGATGAAATGAGGAATCGAGGACCGATTAACTATCATGCCCGCGTTACATGCGTAAATGAAGTTTCGAAGGGCTTCTATAGTCTCCGCTGTTCCCGCGATCTTCTCTTCATTCAGAGACTCAATGGATATGCGATCCGAGCCACGAAGTTGAAGTATGAGGTCATCCTGGAATACCAAGGACTGTAATCAGTTAAAAGCCGCTGCTACAAAGGATATCTCACAGCAACTCCCCACAGACTAAGCTACACCATGTCGATCTATATCCCACCCGAAGGCCTCTACTTCAGACTGTTTGCCATAGAAAGCAAGTGTGTCCTGTATTCCCGCCGCAGCCCTACTCCTCAAGTATGGCAGTACAAAGGCGGCAATGAATACGAAGACCAGCTTTTCACACTCATTCACGGCACGGGCGAGCGAGCAGGGCTCTACGCTATCAAGGGAAAAGCGACCGGATGGATGCTTTATTCACGCGCCTCTCCGGATCCTCGCGTTGGACACGTCAATGAAGACAGGATGAACGATACCAGGTAGGCCGTCTTACCATATACCCTGTCCCTAATGCTGACCATTGCCTCCTAGCTGGTTTGTCTTCGAAGTAGGAGTCGGTGAATATAGGAAGGATTTCCGCATCTTGTGCCCTGCGTCGGGTCAAGTTCTTTTCTCGCGTCTGAACCAAAACCCAAACTTTGGGAACTATACCAGGACAGGCGTGCATGCCGATCAGTACTTCACTATGAAGTTTGAGGACATGGTCGTCGAGAGTGTTGACTATGATGTCGCGCAGGGAAAGATCCTCGACGTGACTCCGCGTGTTCTGGCAAACCAGACGCTCAGGAACAATACGAACTACGAGCAGGAGATGTCATTTAGCTTTTCGGAGAGCGTCACTCAAACTTCGAAGTTTGAGTACAGCACTGGGTTCACGATTCAGGTGGGAATGGAGTTCTCAGGTGTGTTCAAAGCTCCATCCACTGGCACCATTCTAATTTGTCTATCCTTTTAGTTGGAATCCCTCTTGTTGCCGAAGGAAAGATCAGTGTCTCTGTGTCTCAGAGTAACGTATGGACATTCGGCACCGAGGACTCGTTCTCGAAGACGTACACAGCGAATTTCCCTGTGAAGGCGGGGCCCCATACGACTGTCCGTGGAGTGTCGTCTGTTCAGCAAGGCACGCTCGAGGTGCCGTACACCCTTCACCTCGTCTCGAAGAGTGCAGGGGTGCGTGTGGAGACTAAGGGGATATGGCGCGGTGTTTCTTCGTGGGCGTTGCATCACGACATTCGCGTAGAGGACGCGTAGAGAACAGGTACCGTGCGGACAGTTACAATATTAATCTTGATGTGTGTCTGAACGCCCCGATGCTGAGGCCTTGAAGTCCGAGTTGAAAATGGGATTAATATTATTGAGACATAAGAATGTGAATTAAATTTGAGCTTATATGCAACTTATCTGGAGTATCAAAAACATGACGCGTTAACCTGGCCTTCCAGGAATCCACAGGAACATAAGTGCGTCATATCCAATCACAGAGAACTGTCTCTCACCAAGCACAGAAAGTTGCACTCTGAAGGTTTTAAATGCAAGATTCCGCGTAGCCCTCTTTATACGACGAGGAACCAATAACATCGACTAAGGTCCTTAGCCGATGGTAAGGTGTGTAACCTAGGACCAACGAAATCTTTGTAATATTGATGAGTATGTCTGAAAGTTGGATCAGCACAACGCGAAGGAAGAGAAATGCTTTGGGACGTACCTATAACCTGCTTCGAGCATCTGCATTATACCGACATTGCCTCGGTTTCACATTACTACCATAATGTTCTCCCTTAAATCGACGAGTTCCCACCGAAAACAATGATGTTTCAGTAAGATGATCCTAATAGAATAGACATCAGCGAGATGCCAGCTTTTCGAAATGAAGTGATGACTGACTGTCCTCTCTTATTGGCCGAGCCAAGCTGACATCCCACTAGTACCCGCGAAATTCAACCCCATAGCATCCGAAGTCAGTGTAACCGACAGTGATAAAGTAAAGGAACACGGCTCCATTTCGTGCTTCCCGTCGTGGTGGACAATTTATGGTCGCGAAACAGGGATCATCGTGCTGGGGTGAAAGGCCGGTTAGAGTAGTTCGAAGGAAATCAATGCTGACAAGGATAAAACAAGAATTTGGACAGCCGATGTTGGATGACCATCTCAAGGAAAAAACGACTTTGAATCCACCGCTCACTTCAAGAGTTATTGGATAACAACAAAGTGTTGGCATTTCAATATACGAGACTTCCGGGAGATACTTGTATGCAGTGGCCTTCACGCGAGTGTGAGGAAGAAGTCGGCGGGAGGAGCGGCCGTCATGATGATGTCACAATCGGAACTTGATGCCGAAACGGCCCGCCTTCGCCATCAACCAACCGTCGACACTTGAGTATCCGTCCACCATTCCCTATCCGCCACGAAGAAAAGACATCCCGACGATTACTACAACCTTCGCACACCCTATCGAACCACGGGCCTGTGTTTCAAACCTATACACTGAGAGTATCGTAACCTCTGATATCGATAAGCGAAGGTCTGCGTGGAGGATCCTACTGGCTGCCATAGGAAGGCGGACTTGGCCACAGACATGATGTGGACTTCCTCCGCTCACACTTTTCTGCTTACGGTATACCCCCAAATTCGCCTAAAGCAATCTCCAGTTGCTGCAATGTTGCATCTATCAAGACTTGAAAACTCCAGCGTGTGGCCATTCTGAATTTGGCTTTTCACGGAACATGTTCTTTCAGATTCCGCCTAGCGAAGAAGTGGTACGTGCGCCCTTAGCTCAAAAACTTCAGCTGACTGTATATAGTAGAATAATTACTCGTCGCTTCAACATTTGACAATCGGTCCACTGAACCTTGACAATGACATGTGGATTTATACGACGCCTTTGGGAGCCTTTCACTCCTGGTTGCTGATTCAGGTTTGTGGTGTCAATTTCTTTTGCACGTTTCCATGAGCGCTCCACTTTGATGACCACTTAGGTATTCTGACAGTCCCATACTAGCATCGTTGATACTGATTTCTTCCCACAGCGTCTGAGTAATGGGCATAGTTTACCTGATTTTTTCACATTTGCGCTCAGTAGTGACAGAACGATCTTGATCGATGAAGTCTAGACATAAAAGTCATCGATCTCTCTGTTTTACCCTTACCGGCCGGACTCTCTTTGTTCTGCTGCAGCCCTACTGCAACGAAGATCGTCGACCCACACTAACTATTTGTCTACCAAATCGTGCATGAAGAAATGGAGTCTTTTTACTTTCCTTCCCATGTCCACCTTCACTGCCATCTGGTGCGATCAGTCCTTCAGCGGACGAGTAATGTTATGGTAAATCTTTCTGCTATGAATGAGAGAGGGAAAAGGCAAGTCGCGGACTCATTTTGCAAATCTGACATTTTGCTGACATCGTTCATTAGGATCATCTTGTTATATTAGGGTATTTTTGCTGCGACGAGTTTGGTCATATCAGGGAGTGTGGTTCTGCGGGGCTATATGCGGGAACAAATGTACGAGGCTGGGTTAGTCGAGCGTTCATCAGGTACAATATAGCTCATCATTCTATCCGAAGAAGCTGACTTCTTGTTGGTCGGTCAGCCAGACATCATATATTTATGTTCAAATTTACGTCTGTTAACCAAACCAGGGTCCACGCATTACAAAAGGACCCTCAGTGTGAGTTCAATGCAACATCTCACTTGTTTTACCGCCTCTAAAGTTCTAAAGTCACGAGGAACAAAGATAAGGTCATCCGTAGCCACTTCTAATAATCTCTGGATATCCGGAGTGGTCACTCTGTGGTCATGAAATCTTCTGGATCGCACGTTCAAAGGCCTAATACCTTTTCGACACAAGCTATACATATTCAGAAGAGTCGCCTTTCGTATTTGTCTTTTCAGATACACAGAACTACATCTCGAAAGTCCAGTGAAAAAGACTATTAGCGTTCTGTCGTCCATCCCTTCCTCCCCCAATGACTTATCATCCATTCACCGGTGCCGCTGCCAGTCTCACTTGACCGTCGCAATCGCAGCATTGAGTTGAACATCCGAATTAACAGGATAGTCCGGACTGAACGTAATTTTTGTCTCGGGACGGAAGATGAGGCAATGCGTCGACCCTCCAAAGTGGAACATCCCCATCTCCGTGCCTTTCGTGATCCTGTCTCCTTCATTGATGGTGATCTCGCACGTCGATACCTCTGCCATCCCCACGGCTATGAAGCACATCAACCCAATGCCAGGGTTATCAGCTTGGATGAAGATGAGCGCGCGAGTGGCTATAGCTGTGATGAAGCCTTGAGAGAGAGTTGAAGCGCTGGGGTCGGGGTTCGGGAATCCCATGGCCGGAGACTCGGCATAGTACGTGCCTGGGATCATAATGGTCTTCACGACTTTGCCGTTCACTGGACTGTGCCAGCGGTGGTATATCGTGGCGCTGAGGAAAGCCTGATACACCGTCCCACCGACAAACTGGGCCGCGAGGGGGTCATTATCGAGCATACGGTTCAGAGAGTATGATTCTCCTTTGAACCAGAATGTGTCGAGCGCGTGGATGTTCAAGGCGATACAGTAGACGGTGGATTCGCAGGGGCTATTAACGATGTCGTCGTTATCCGGGAACATGACGGGGCGAACCCCAGGTCGGAAGAGTCTGATGAAGAAGTCGTCCCAGGATTCAAATCCGTAGTACTCCGCAGAAGGGTCGCAGACATATTTCTCTACGAAGTCGGGCATGGCGGCACTTCTGCTGGGACCGAACCAGCAGGACGCGTCAGTGGTGAGGACGTAGCGCGACTCCGTGGAGGTGAGGAAAGATGCCCAGACGCCGAACATCTTTTTGAACTGTGCGTTCACCTTGGGGTTGATGAATGCTGTGAAGCCTGCGGGTGTACCCATAGGCCAATCGAGGATGGCGTTGATTGGGAAACCGACCAAGGTGACTTCATATTCTGATTCTTCAAAACCGGGGGCTTCGGTGAGGACTTTGAATAATGTCAGCATGGTCATGTAATCACGAACCTGGGAGAGGAGGAGAGAAGTACATAAGCCTATGTCGAAGAAAGTGGCAGCAAGAATAACTGCGTACAACCTACCTGTGGTTTTCCCGCTGGATCATTGCTATAAGGTGGCTTGGTTGGGACCTGCTCAAGCATCTGATGAAATCCCATGTAGATCTCGGCGTCTTGTTCAGGTCTTTGAAGTCCTGAATGATGGGATGGAAAGCCTGGGTTTTTACCGAACACTGCGATCTTTTTGGCAAGCCAGCGTCGTATTACTCGATGATCTTGGGGGAGCCAACCACCAAGTCGATGTTCCACAACGACGGGCATGTTATTCTGACGAGGCAGGCTGTCAATGACGGGTGCCATTAACAGGAGATGTGACAATGATCGGTACGGGAAAAGTGAAGCTCGACGACTGAGCAGGACGATGGCATCTTGGTTAGAGAGTGCCAAATACATCGCAAAGGACCTGGTCGATCGATGGCTTTCCAGGATCTCTACATCTGAACTTGTGGAGGGTGAAGCACAAGCACCCCGACACCTGGGATCTTAAGGTCAGTCGCTGGTGGCGCTATTCTTACAGATATCTTGAATGTAGTACTAACCGGGTGCCTGTCTTTCGGACTGCGGGGGGGTTTTTCTGCGTTCATATCATCCCGCAACATAATATTCAGGTCTTTTATCCGTCACAGGTCTTGTTCAGTAATGGATGCACCCTTATGACGGTAGCCAACATGCTGACAAGGTTCGAAAGCCGCATATGCAGCCGTTTCAGGTTGTCGTACGAGTCGGAGAGGTTAATAACCACGGTCACCGTGGCGAACCCTCAGAATTAATTCCGCTTCTTCTTCAGAGAATCATCGCTCTGAGCCTGGCAAGATCTGAAAGTCCATCATGATTTACCATTGGTCCTTGGATAGGAAAATCGCTCAGCGAGGCCCATTGCAGTCGCTGAAGGGCGCAGAATCTCGTAAGTCATGAATAAGAACAGACAATTCGTATACTTACGGAAGATGATGCTAGCAGAACAAGGAGACTAGCGCGATGAAGATGAAAGTCATGGCTCGCGACTAACAATACCGGCCGAATATAGCCGATGATCGCCATTTTCGTTGGCTTACGTCACCTCCTGTCTACAGCCACCTCAGATTACAAACGTCGACAACAACGCTTTAGAATCCTGCATCCTAAGCATAGAATTTTAGAACCAATTCAATGCCGTCTCCCCGGTGGCATATGCTGCATAGCAAAGGAAACCATCACACACCGTGCCAAGTCAAGGGTGCATACAAAGGAGCTTTTCTTTGAGACGGTCATTCGACGTCAGCGTTAATTTCCTTCGAACTGCTTCAACAGACCTTTGCCCGCGGCCCGATTATCACCATCTCGCGACGATAAATCGTCCACCACAACGGGAACCACGAAATGGAGTCGTGTTCCTCTACTTCTCTTTTCTATTATGATCGTTTGCTGAAACAAAGTTGTTTTCGGTGGGAACTCGTCGATTCAAGGGAGAACATTATGGTAGTAATGTGAGTGTAATGCAGAAGCCCGAAGCAGGTTACAGGTGTGTTCCAAAGCATTCCTCTTCCTTCGCGTTGTGCTGATCCAACTTTCAGATATACATGCCAATATTACAAAGATTTCGCTGGTTCTAAGGTTACATACCTTACCATCGGCTAAGGACCTCAGTCGATGATATTATTCGACCTTCGTTTAAATAGAGCTACACTGAATCTTGCATTTAAAGCCTTCAGAATGCAACTTTTTGCCCTTGGTGAGACACAGTTATCTGTAATTGTATACGACGCACTTATGTTTCTGTGGACTTCTGGAGGCCCAGGTTAACGCGTCCTGCTTTTGATACTCCAGATAAGTTGCATATAAGCTCAAACTTAATTCGCATTCTTATGTCTCAATGATATTAATGCTATTTTCTTTCAACTCCGCGTCGGGGCGTTCAGAAACACATCAAGATTAACATTGTAAGTGTCCGCATTGTAAATGTCCGCACGGTACCTGTTCTCTACGTCTACTCTACGCGAATGTCGTGACGCAACTCCCACGAAGAAACACCGCGCCATATCCCCTTAGTCTCCACCCACACCCCTGTACTCTTCGAGGCGAGGTGAATGGTGTACGGCACCTCGAGCGTCCCCTCCTGAACAGACGACACTCCACGGACAGTCTTCTTGGGCCCCGCCTTCACAGGGAAATTCGCTGTGTACGTCTTCGAGAACGTGTTCTCGGTGCCGAATGTAAATTCGTTGCTGTGAGACACAGAGACACTGATCTTTCCTTCGGCGACAAGGGGGAGTCCAGCTATAAGGATATACAAATTAGAACGGTGTCAGCTGATGGAGCTTTGAACACACCTGAGAACTCCGTTCCCACCTCAATCGTGAACCCAGTGGTGTGCTCAAACTTTGAGGTGTGAGTGACGGTCTCCGAAAAGCTAAATGACATCTCCTGCTCGTCGTCCGAATTGTTCGTGAGCGTCTGGTTCGCCAGAACATGTGGAGTCACGGTGAGGATCTTTCCCTGTGCGACATCATAGTCAACACTCTTGACGATCATGTCCTCAAAATCCATAGTGAAGTACTGATCGTCAAAGTACGCTGTCCTGGTATAGTTCCCAAAGTGTGGGTCTTTGTTCGTGCGCGAGAAAAGAACTTCACCCGACGCAGGGCACACGATACGGAAATGCTTCCTATGTTCACCGACTCCTACTTCGAGGTCGAACCAGCTTGGAGGCAGTGGTCAGCATTAGGGACATGGTGGATGCTGAGACGGCCTACCTGTCATAGTCCATTTCCTCTTCGCCGACGTGTCCAACCTGAGGATCCGGAGATACACGTGAATAGAGCACTTTCCCCGACTTCTTTCCTTTGATAGCGTAAAGCCCCTGTTGCTCGCCCTTGCCGTGAATGAGCGTGAAAAGCTGGTCCTCGGATTTACTGTCGCCTTTGTAGTGCCAGACTTCAGGACTACGGCCGAGCCGGGAATACAGGACGTGCTGGCTTTCTACGCCAGTCAGTCTGAAGTAGAGGCCTTCGGGTGGGATATACATCAACATGGTGTATGCTTCGTCTGTGGGGAGTTGCTGTTAGCTATCCTTTGCAGTCGCTGCTTTTAACTGATTACAGCCCATAGTATTCCAGAATGACCTCATACTTCAACTTCGTGCCTCAGATCGCATATTCCTCCAGTCTCCGAATGAAGAGAAGATGGCGGGAACAGCGGAGACTTCAGAAGAACATCGAAACTTCATTTACGCATGTAACGCGGGCATGATAGTTAATCGGTCCTCGATTCTTCATTTCGTCGACGATATGGGACTTCTATATCTGCAGGCACAATTCGCCCAAGCGCGACTTCGGGACTAGGCCATACGGTGGATACCTTTCTCATACACCAGAAGGGATACCTTGACTCACGAGTGTGATTCGCTCCGCAGCTACAGGACAATGATTAGTCTGCCTTGTAAACAGCGAAATCCCGTCTCAGTACCTTCGGATGTGGCTATGGGTCGGACAAATCGCTGGTCTCGAAGCATTTCATGACTGGGATCGTAGTTCCCTCGTCGCCTTATCCCAGACACCACATGAGAAGCGGCTGGATGATTGCATTTTCCGTATGTCACTAGGAGCTGTATGGATCATCCTTAGTGAAGACAAAAAACGACTCCTGGTGTGTTTGGCTTATAATTATTCGAATAATGACGAAGTCCACCATCGCTACGATACTTCCTGCTAAAAAAAAAGACTGTCAGCCGCTCGATCGACTCCCTTGGGAATGGACTAGATCGAACTGATCTGTATTAATGACCAAGAACTATTGATGTTGGACAGGGCTTCTCGTCCTATTGGTAAAATTGTCCCCGCATCGCATACACCAAACTGCATCGCAAACGCCACTGTATTCGCTCTTTAATCTCGCTCCTATCGCGTCAATAGATGGAGAAGACAGCTTTCTCGGATCTTGCAATGAACGTACAATGGAACCGGGATGTCAGCTGGCGAGGAATCGAACGCCGAGATTGCGCTGAGAACACCTGCTACGAAATAGATTCAAAATGCGACTCGGAGATACAAGTGACATAGAACAGCGCGTTCTCTTGTCGCCGAAATCGGACTCGTTGTGATGAAAAATAGCCACGAATCGGGTAGGATGTTACCCCGGTGAAAGGAGGGAGGGGAAATCGATCCGAAGATATTGAATAGCTACATTGGAAGAATGAGAAGAGTGGCGGGGTCAAAATGGTGGATCAAAATGAAGGCATTCCAAAACTTAGCCATCCAGAACGATAAATTCAGGAAAAATTTGTTATAGAAAGACATCTGGCGAGGATTTGTCGCGCAACCACTCCAGCGGGGGTAAGGAGAAGCAAGACGGGAAATAAAGGAGGCAGGCGTGATGGAAATACAAATCCCAGGAAAGTTATGGTGGAATGAGAAAAGATGAAGCCGAAGCATTGTGACTTCCTATGTTGACGTAATACCGCCGTCCCATTATTCTAACAACCGCTATATTGACAAGGGCAACATATCGCATTTTTCCTCTTGGCCGTTCACCGTGTGGTGTATTGCACGTAGTCTATCTTTTGTGGAAACCAGATCAAACATCCTTCTCTGCGCGATGTATAAGACGCGGAAAGTATCATTCACATCCCATGGAATCAAGGAACGGACCTTATACTGTTATAGTACAGTACAGTTCTAGTTACGTAGGCAGCTGAATGATGTGAGAGACAATAAGCTATCGTACAAAAGCCAATTTCGCAAAACAATTTATACCACCTCAAATCCCAGTTGATACCAATCGTCCCGACAGTCCGGAAACGCAGAGCAAAAGAGCTTCACCCTATTCATCGTGAGGTGCTGGAACTCGTCCTGGAAGAAACTCAGCGCTACACGTGCCCACGATCTCTTATTCCCCATAGCGCTCTGGAGCACAATCTTCAGAGTCCGCCGAACATCCGCTACGTCGACGGTCTGCTTTTTTTGCTTGTGCGGCTCGGGCGCCGTCATATGATCGTGCCATCCCTGGAGCTTGTGCAGGAGAAGGATCTCGAGGGGAACTAGGGGTAACGCTTCCTTTACGATGGTTGATCTCGGTGATAAGAATGGGAGCATCATCGTGCCAGCCATGACGATGTCAACCTTGCTCTGCCTGGTCACGACCTTTTCTCCGATATTCTGACGATGCCGGTACTATAAAACTCTGTACGTCGCTCCCGGCGTCCTGGCCTTCCTGAGGTAAAAGTGGCGAGGGTCTCGATTAACTAGATAGCCCTTGATGACTTCCGCCTCCGCCTGGGAGGGGACGAGGATATCGACGTCCTACAGTAGAGCATTAGCTCAACCAAAGTCAACAAGACAGTGTATACATACATTCGGTAAACGTTCATTTCCGTAGAGATAACAAGCAGCACTGCCAAAGATGGCGCATGAATAGGCTGAGTCTCGAAGGAGACTTATAGCATAGATGGCTGCTTGGAATACGACTCCACCCTTTGCGCCGATCGCTGGGATTTGCACAGGTGGTGTGTGCCCACACGCTGTGCGGATACCTACTGATGGTAGAGGATCCAACAGCGTACGCGCGGGGGCAGGACTGAAGCCAATAGCAGTGAAATTCCCTCCAAGTTCAGGATGAGCAGCCACGTAGGCGCAAACCAGCTGATCGAGCTCCGCCAGTTTGCTTACATCTCCAAATGCTGCACGAACATTGGTGTTTCGATAATGGAGTAGCTCCAGAGCGGCGGAAACATTCTTATATGTGCCTGGTTTCATCGGAAGTCCTCGAGAGCTCACCGACGAGAGCAGAATGGACAATAGGTAGCTTGGGTTGATGACCGAAATTCCATCAACGAACGTTCCCGTGGATTCTTCGGGGCGCAAGCCCATTGACGAAGGAAGTTGCTTGAAGGTGATCTTGCAACGTTTTGATTCTCCGTCGTCGAGATTCGCGGTATACTGCAATACATCTTTTTTGGCATTCAGAACACCTTGCTTGCACAGAGTACGTTGAAGCCAGTCAAGAGACTTTCCATTGCGTAAGAGAACTAGGAAGTCGACGCGATGATTCTATATTTGAAGTCGAATAAGGAGTCGACGGTGGTAGTTAGAGATCATACCGTTGGAATAATAGATGAGCCCAGGATATACCAGGGAGCGTGCGCTGTCCCGCCGACGAAGCACTCGTGACCTAACTGACGAACGCACAACGAGAGTGCATGTGTAGCAGCGAGAATGGCTTCCGAGTGAGACAACCGTTTTCTTTCTTTAACAATAGTCGACAAAGACGAAGTTTCCTCGACCCGCATGGACTGAATCGCCGGGGCCGACAGGACAGGAGGTTCAATGAAGGGTAGGGCGAGTTTGACGGGAGGTGATGAAGACGGATGAAGACGGGCAAACAATCCAGCTGCCTCAGGAAACACGGCCGCTATTTTCGCTAAATTATCGAGAAACAGTGGCTGCTCCGCAGGAGTGAGACACCATACGGAAGGCGGTAGATCGGGAAGACACAGATATGCCTCACTAATAGCGATGACTTCAGTCATGGCATTCTTTACTCTGCCCTCCGACGTTTTGGAATAGGTCTTCATGAATCGATATTAAATAACTTGAATCGGAAGAAGGGGAAGGTTCTTGACGGCGAAAAACTTGTACAAAGGACCGCAGACGAGGATGATCTTGCATGTGTGCTTCTTGAACGACGACCGATCATTTAACACATCATGACAATAAGACATCGTAGCTATGCTATTGGTGGCCTGCGTCTCCTGTGTGGTCAAAGAGAACCTGTGATCCATGCTTGCTAAGCGTTGAGTTGCGAATGCGAGGGTCGCTAAATCTCCCATGATATGAACGTGCAGTTGCCACTAGCATAACATGAATTAGCCTATACGATAGAGGGCGACAAGGTAAGACTCACAGAACTTCCAGTTGGTGTATCACACAGAAGATGCCATGCCAGATCGCCATAGATAGCCCAACGAATGTTTAGGCTTTGAAAGTATTCCTGTACTGCGATGGCAGCACCACGGACGACACTAGTTCTGAATGTCTTGTTGCCGGTCATGAGTACTGGATATGAATGCGAGAAAGGAGGATGGATGGATGTAGGCAGGAAAGGACGCCACATGAGCATGGCTTCGTTGACTCTGGGCCTTTCCCTTGACCGTGCGAAAAGAAGCGTAGTATATTCACGAGTGCCTATCAATGGATTCGCATACCAATACTGATTGTAAAAGGATGAAACTTTTGCGAGAATAGATGGCTCCAGGGTAGAAAAGTCTTTCCTGTTGCAGAAATGCTGATCTAAGTCTGCTCCAAGGATGGTCCAAACATGAATATGGCAGAGAGGAGCGCTCTAATGACCGCAAGGGAATGGTAGAAGTACATCATCTAGGTCGTATACTGAATGCGCTACAGCAGCAAAACAAAGGAGCAATAATTCACCTGTTGACCAATGTACCTAATCATTCCCTTCGCAGCAAAGATAGTGAAGAATGCCCTCTAAATTCTTCTAAAGACAAAGTAGACATTGGCGCCAAGTCGAACAAATTACCAAAACATTTCCGGGCGTCAGGAGAGACTGAGTACCCGAATTAGCTTGAAGAATTTGAAGGAATAGTCAAAGGTCTACCTGCCCTTTGGCGCTCGACTCAGAGAGGTCGAACGCTCCAGCATCATTACGGGTGTACTGTAGACAGAAAATGTCGACCGGAAGAGTGCACTATGATGGCAGCGTCGCGACAAAAGGGAACAGGAAAAGATGGTGGCGGTTCCAGAAAAAGAGCGAATGGCGGCGTGACCGTGACGACTTTATTCTTTATTCTTAAAGCTTAATCATCGACCACGACGATGAGCAGAACACATTCGTTGTTACGCTCGATTGCCACCGTGTCTCTGCGTCTCAGAATTTAGTGTACTATCTACACTTTCGATATTCTCGACCAGCACATCAGTATTGCCCCACGTTATTTCTGCGGCCATTAGCAAAGTATCCGTCGACTCTTCAGGCACTGATGCACCAACCTATTCTGTATTTGGCAAACGACTAACGCTGTCGATGATGAGAAGCTAGTCTAGGGAGAAAGATGAGCCGAATTATCGATTCCTTGTGTTTCTCTCGCTCACGTTCTCTGTAGAACACCATCTTTTTCTTGTGAAGAGAACCTCTGATATGGACCGTAATATATATGATGTCTACCGACTTGTAAGTACGGGAGTCTTGTCACCTTCAAATACAAGATCTTCTTGCCCGGCTTCATATATGCTCGGACAAAAACATGCTCATTTTTTTGTATTGTCCAACAAGGGAATCTTCCTTTCACACAAAGGCGCCTTACGACACACGGTTAAACTCAAGTGGCGATGGTGCTATATAAATGGTGCTGCCTGTTGTCCTTCTTTATCCCACCACCACTATCTTACCCGCCGCCATGATAGTCCCTGCCGACGAAATGCCACTAGTGCATAGCGCTGCTCTTGCAGTACTATCGCATTTCCGCACCATCAGTGTCCCTGCTGGTATCAGCGGGGATCTTGCATGGTATCTCCTGCATGCCAGCAGGTACATGAGAGTATGACATTCATTTCCTTTCCGGTAATCATTATTAACTCTCTCTTAGTGGCGCCTCGACATTCACATCGAAGGCGACTGGGAAACACTCCTTTCGGCTACGAACTCGCTTGCACAAACCGACCGCCGTTTCCGTATCGACACTACAGATTACCCAAAGTACACGCTCCTCGTGTACACGAGCGACACGCAGAACCCCACAGGCATAGACCTCATCGATGAAAAGCCGCCGAATATCAACGAGCCACCATCCCAGAGGCGCATCGATTATTGCAAAGTGTTCTTCAACTGCGGCCTCGTCGGACCTCACAACTTTCTCTCTGTGCAACCCGATAATGTTCCGCTCCTTCCCTTCCAGCTCCTTCTTCACCGCCGTATGCATGGCTACACCTCGCCCCGAATCATTGAGTCACACGAAGAAAGCAAAACTCGAATGAGCCACGATGTAGCTGCCATCGAATGCTACCTCGCCAAAGACCCCAAACGAGAACCCTGGCTCATCTGCTCTAATCAACGAGGCCCGCTCCTCCAATTCCTGACTGATATATGCACTGCCATCCCTCACGCAATACCAGTGGTCGCGCGGTACCTCGCCTTATTGCCTCCCGGATACGCACTGCTCTCTCCTACCCCCCAAGCTCCTCTCTTCGATGCGTACCTCCCTCTGACCAAAATACCCGTCGCAGCAAGGCGTATGCCAGATCACTTGTCAGGCTGGACAATGGATTCCCATGAGGCGAAGGGACAGTTAAATCTGCGCAGTGCCCTAGCAGTCCCAGCTCCTTTTGTCCACCATACACGATCTGTCGGTCCGTATCCGTGCTCCCGGGTACGCGTGCTACCTCAGTGGACCTGACGACGTACCCTGGTACATCCTAGGGAATTCCGGACTCCCAGTGGTGAGTGATCCATTGATGGACCGATCGCAAGCTCACCTCTTTTTCAGGACAGCCGTATCCACTTCGTTGTGATGCCGGTCAACGAGGACTCAGACGTGGGGAAGCTGCGGAAGCTGCTTTGCAAAGAGGGACTCCTGGTGAAACATCCCAGTGGCGGGTATGTCTTTTCCAAGAGGGTTGAGCGTGCTGGTAGGTATTGCAGAGTCACCATCGAGCAAGCTAGTCTTCCTCCGGATGTCGAGATGGGTGTCACGATGGACGGTATCCCCATCTACAGTCCAGCTAGTCTCGTCTCTGTCCGAGTACGCCAGGCTCGAAGGAGGTCGAAAGGAGAACCGACTACTCAAGATCGTATCTGGATTGAAGGCCTTCGGGCGGGCGAAGATGGATTTGCATTCGGCGATCATGGATGTGGAGAAGCAAGAGATGTTTGATAGGTTGGTGGTGGAAACATGTGCTTCTCACCCCGACCTCACGGATGATTTTGCGGCGGTCGGTTTTCGGGAAGTTGTTGACAATGTGGACAATACTGTGTGTTTGTTGGCGCTTTAGGTTCATGTGATTCTAAATGTAACAAAAATATAGATCAATCGCGATTCAGTGAAGACAACATCGGCCCTGATTGCTGAATCTAATTTAAATTCAAACTGACTCGCATGGAACGATTTGGCTTTACTATTCAAACACCAGATTCCGCTCAGTAGTCAGCTGAGATACGTCCACCGTGTCTCTGTGTTCCTGGTAATTCATTGGGAGTATTTAATCAGCTCCGATCCCTCAGCAGGTTGACTTTCTGCCACCACCACCGTCATTCACTGCACCATCATCCCTGACAGTGACTGAGATTGCAGCGCTCTCTACACCTCCCTGTAGCATACCACGCTATTTTGTATGTCGGCAGATGCTGCAAGGCTGACTGCACCTATGGAAGATGTTTACATTTATTCCGATCCTTCCATCCGACTGATCAACACCTGTCGCCCCTTTAGCGTGCTCAGGCCAATATCAGCAATTGTCAGGAGGCTACAGATGATCGATCCAACACTTTCTTCTCATGATCCCTTTTCTGTCGAAGACGGTTTATGGGACTAGTAGGCGGGGAGATTTCGGATCTCAATTTCGCCGCCGCAAGTGTTGCTGAGTTATGCTTTCCACAACGACTATTTAATTGGGCTGCTCCGCCGCTTCTCTTTGCGACTGACACAGACTCACCCTTCCTATAAATGGTTTTGCTTTAATATTTTAGGCTATTGATAGATGAATAAGGTGTTGTGTTACCCGTATTAATTCTGCGTTCATGCAGACTACTATTTGAGACTTGAGTACACGGCGGTTGATATAATCCAATTCAAATGGAAGTTCATTACAGGTGCGTACATCATTACGATGTTCCCTCCCTCTCTCAATGAGAGTGTTTGGAGTACATCGAAACATAGGTACTTTAGAGAGCTAATCAAAGCGTAGTAACCTCATGTGGAGAGAGGGTAATAAAAGCACGCACACATAACTCTAATAGACACACCTCCGACTAACATCCTTCTTAATAACTAGAATGGGAATTTGATGTCTACCCCTTACACCTGAAATCTGATTCTGCGAAACGAAATGACTCTCCCTTTGATTGGCTGGGCGGATATAGCTAATTTAAGTGAAACCCCAAAATTGAACACAGCTCACTGTCATTTTATAAAATTTATAGAAGCTCTCCGCGTTGAAACATTCAAGTGATGCTGCGAAAGTCTAATTCAAATGTAGAGGCTTGCCTAATATAGAGCGACTTCATTCCAAAGAGACTACAACGATTGAGAGCTGCGCCCTTCCCTAGATAGCGACAAATGCATCTCGGTGCCAGACTATCAAGAGGATGGATCATGAAGGCAACTGAGGATAAGAGTAACGACAGATAACCTGTAATAGAACGACGGTGCTAATTGAAATGTTAAATGATTGACTGTGCTATGGTTACACTATTTGTGCTCTTTTCTTTCTTGAAAATATGGGCACACCTTGCCAGAACGTCCCAATTGTGACGCGAAAGACCGACTCGCCCCAAGCGGCAATCCCGAGCCACATGCCATCGAGGGATGCCGAACCGGCCGCATCTGGCCGGGCTTCGGCTCAATCACCTTTAGAGGTGCCGCGAGTTGCCGAACCTATTTTCAACCCACGACCGCTGTTGGCCACGGCCTTCTACTTGGGTGACCTTAATGAGCTCCGTGCCTCCGAAACACCATCTATTTGCGAACACGATACAAGTGTATGGTGCCCTCAGATGCAGCAAGGACATCAGTACTTTCAGGCTGCCGTCGGTGATCCTGCCTCCACGTTTATTAATCATGCACTGAACGCAATTTGATGCGTCTTCCCCCCATCACGATGGTTCGGAGTCTTCCGTCCTCTTGACTCTGTCTATTTTAACCACTGTTCGTAGGGCTATGCCAATCAGGAATCGTGGTCGTCTTGCCTCCATTCTGCCGCAATCCCAATAACAACTTGCCATATGATAATTTATCACTGCCTGGCGACCAGTAATTATTTTCGTCTTGAGATCAATCCACCATGTCGTTATCAGAACTTGATACCGGGCCCTGCCGAGACTGGCCCCTTCTTCAGCGTCCGCGACCACCTGCTCTCCTCGAGTCTCCTTGATCGGACCTAGAAGATACGAACTAGTATGTCTACGGCATTCGAACACGCTTTCGATCGCTAGCCGTGTGTTGCAAACGGGAATTTCTCACTGGTTCTAAGAAGCTAAAGATATCCCTGGAGAATCGACACGGAAGATTGACTTTTGGCTCATCTTATTCCATTGAATACCGCTTTTACAGAGCAATAACTGGAGTTGCTTATGGATATATTAGTGACCAGCAGCGATAACTATGTGCTAAGTACTCTGTCCTCTGGGGATGTTCACCTTGTCTCTTCCCCGATCTCAATCTTTTCCCATTTTTAGCAGTACAACCTCATCGATTCCCTGAGTTCCCTGATCTACTCGTATTGTTCCGGATAGCGGTGGCTTTGTTGGATCTCACACTTCCTCGATCTGCCAGCAGCCATACACCCCAAACGCAACGATCGTCTGTATCTTCCGTGACGACTGTCTTTCTACCCTCTACTACTACCGCATTAGAAGTATCACACACTTCTCGTGTTGAGTGCATGTTTGAACAATACTACGAACCGGATCTCCAGAAAACAATTGAGAGTGGTCAGCTGCTCCCGATCCTCCTTTCTTCTTCGCCTGGTTCAACGGGGTAAGCACTTTTGTTTCAGCATTTTTGTGTCGCTGTGTTTGACACTCGCCTTCTCAGAAGTTCCGACTCTACATGGGTTTGAATTGAAGCCCAGGACTTTGACCCCGTCCATATTAAACATTCTTTTTTTGCGATGTAAAGTGCAAATTGAGTATGCAAGACAAGTATTCTTCGTCCTTCCGCAAGCATACTCGCTTGCAACATTATTTGTGTGCGTCTTTCTCAGACTCGCGGTCGTTCCAGGCATGTCCCTGAAGTTTTCCATAGTCACATCCTGCCCATTCCATCCCAACACAAGTTTCATTTTCCCTTGACACGGTGAACCGCCGACATGAAATCGTTCAACGAGGTATACGGCCTGCGCTTTTCTATGCGTTCTTTCCGAACTATGGCAGATCGAATCATTGGCTGCCGTTGGAGAGTGCCACGGCATCACCAGTTCGATAAGCGACTGCGAGTCAAGCGCTTGGGGGAAGCTTGGTGTTATTCAGCTGTTATGTCAATTTATTGTCTCTCCCGTCTCTTGTGCTCCCGTCCTAAATATTAAATTTAGTCCTTGAAGAGAAATCTCAGCTGGAACTCCAATGGATGCGATAAACCATTACTACGTGAATTGTGCAATATCGCGTTCCATGTAACCCAGGCGCCGCTTCCGGAGTGTTTAGACCGACAATACGGATAGGCACCGTCAAAAAAAAACCTGTGTAAAACTGCAATACGATTCCGAAGGGCAGTGTTTGGTGGAGAAGGTATGATTATTTCATACCAAAAGACATCACAGCTAACTATCGTCCCTGTCCGATGAGAATTCTCCAGAGCGACGGATGAGTTAGTATTTATTAATAGAGTGCAGTACAAGGAATTGTAGTCCGAGATCCGAGGAGACCATCAATGCAACGTAACTTCGGCAGATTTCGGTATGATAATATCTTTCCTTCTTTGATATACTTAAATAAACTTAACGTCCACATTGTCAGATCTGTTCTCCTAGAATCTCAGCCCGGTCGACCCCGCAAGAAAAGACATTCGGCCAACGACCGCACCTCTTGATCATGGCTGTCGATCACTGGCCACAACACATACACGACCTCCGACAAACCTCCGAACTTTTTGCGCTGCAGCTTGCCGAGTCGCGATCGCAGGCAAAGGACAGCTGGGACACAGCTTAAGTGCTCTGCCGTGTACGCAGTTCTGCTGTTCATGCATGCCCATCTACCATCACCTTTAGCGTTGCAGTAGTCGCAGTATTGCCTTTGAAGCGACGCGACTTGACTGTATACCGCGTACCCCGCCACTCCATCGTTGGACGTCGGCTACATCATTTAATCAGAAAACGGTGATTTGCTCTCGATTGCCCGAAAATTCCCCGCATCTTCATCGATCATCTCATGTCCTGACACCGCTTCTGTAAGCACGCTGCTCCCCTCAGGGTGTGGAATAGCGATCTACGGCTTACTAAATAGTAGGCGTCGTCATGCATCAAAATGCCGAAAAGAAGGCGAGTCGCCAGAAAAGTATGTAGTTCCTACGAGAACGCTCATGGACCCATCAATGGATCAAGTATGTCGTCATCTTTCCAGTCATCTATTCTTCATTTCGTTATGTAGACATCAACAAACGGTTGATTGCGGATCAATTCGTAGTTCAAGGATCGCAAAACGCCGATAAGTTTTTGAGCGAAACGACATGGGAAACGACATGGGAAGGTTCACTTGAAATGACGGTTTTGTGACCTCTAGTCGCTAGATCCATTGCGGTGCGATTCAGTTTCTGCTTGGCCTCGCAGACCTCATTGCCTCTTTGCAGTCAAGCCAAACTGCTACAAGAATCCGGATGCTTGGCCCGTAATCTAGACCTGTAACCGATCGTTCCCAGTGGGAGACAAGTTCACGATCAATACCTCCCACTGGAGACGATCGGTTATACGTCTACCATATTGCAATGACATCCTTGCGACCTACCTGTTCTCATGTCTGAACAGCACATCACCAGGGATATCCATCGTGTCTTCCTCTGTACTGTTGTTTTTCCATCCCCAGTCTTACTACTCCATCAATCCCACGCCACAGCTCTCAGATGTCATCAATTTCCTGCGGAGGATAGTCTTTATCTCACACTCTGTCCATCTGCTTACAGCAAGCTATATCCCGTGGTGATCGTCTCTATCTTTCGCGGGAATGAATTTCCTATCCTCTACAGCCACTAACACATTAGCGCGCTTTTCGCGGTAGGTCGCTGCTGAATCTATCAACAAGCCCACGACGCGGATCACCAGATAACATCCGAACCATAACTCAATCGTTACGACAGTCTTCATTCAGCACTTGCTATTATGAGTTAAAACGCATGATCGTGCTATCAGCCAGTACACTTGAGGATATCGAATCAAAGACGGCACTCTCCTTACTCCAGAACATGATCAAATATATTATCTCGCTCATCTCCATCATGGTGCTCCTGGGAGACGGACACGATCCGGATGGGTATCAGTGGCTATCGTGAGGAGACTTCGATAGGCCAAGGAGTCATTACTGAATAGCTCTTTCTCACTATCTATGTTGAATAGTGCATGGGGAATCACCATCGGAAGGCGAAAATTTAGCTACAGAAGTCCATGGTGTGTGTCGAACTCTGTTCGTCTCACTCAGCTTACGTCCTTCTCTTAGAGTCGCCTCACGTAGCTCCAACAGCCGCAAGGTTCCACCGAGCCCCGATACTGGTGCTCCATCCCCCTTTCTTTGGCCATAATTCCTTCTTCTAGAGTCTGAGAGTCAGGTACGTGCGCCCTTCCATTCCATCCCTCTTTACCTGATCGATGTCCAGGAAGATCGGGTTCCTTTCCGAATGTATTCCAGGGTAGTGTCATTTTAATTGGCTAGTACAACTGCTTCGCATGCGCGTTTATACGCTGACAGCACCCCGGTCCTGTTTAGAAGCAAACGCATGAGGACGCAAGAAATACCGACGACATGGCTCGTTGTGATCGAGGTCGATTGCTTTCTGGACTCTCGCATGAGTTGCATAGGTATTGAGTCTATCTTCGTCTCTGACAGATGTGTACCAGTATTTGTGTCTTTGCTACTTTTGCTCACATCCCACCTAGGTATCATCGCAACAGCTTGAGCCTGGTCCGAATGTTACGAGCAAGAAGTGTACGTTATGCTTTGTTCTTGCCAGTGATTCATCGATCTCGCTATCATCCTGGGATCCTCTAGTGATTCATATTCGAAAGATCCGTGAAGGTAGTCGGAGAGAATCAGTGGCCTTACGGTACAAGTGGAACTACCCAGGCAGAGATTTGTGAATCCCGCTTTGTCGTTCATCCGAATTTATCGTGTTGATACGTTACAGGCACTCAACCTTGAGAAACCCCGACTTTCAAAGAGAATAATTTTTTACCGTTGGGCTAAATCAGCTACCCTCCACGGAAGGACGCATGGACAGCATTCAATGCGATGAGCAGAGTATGATCAGGTACGTTCTTTTCGGTGACTCTCTTCCATCCGCTGACTTCTTTTTCCGTAGACCCTCAATATCCTGCTGCCGACGGAATACAATGGCTCGGATGTAATTGTATTTGTTCCCCCGTTCAAAGTCGGTGTACGTGATTATATTATGACCAGCATAATGATGGGCGTCAAATCAAGGACGGATCCACCATTGCTCATAAGGCTCTCAGACTCGACAAATTCGCAGAACAACAAAAGTGCGCGCTTCATCTTTGATCTAATCATGATATGGTATTCGTGTTGTCCTTCTATCTTTGTGAAGTTAAATTCGCGTGTGATTCCATGTGCCTCGGTGTTCCCGGAAGCCGGACGCTTTTGGTTCAACTTTATAACATCTCCCACGTTGCTTCCATGAATAACTTAGAGGCGCCTAGATAATTCAAAGGCAGCTAGCCTGTCTTGATGCCAACGCCTCTCCAGTCCTCACCCTCGCATATGACCACATATATGCAACTAACAGCATTGATCGGCGGTTTGTTCGGATTTCTGATGACTGTTTCGATGATACCTGCCCAGGTCTCTTTCCCATTTATGCTGTAGCTGAATATGCTGGCTGGAGAGTTACGACAGTTCTAGCTCGAAATGGTGTCAGTCATACAGACTCCAGATGGCCGAATTTGACCTGGTAGCAAGTCCCAGGAAGACTTACACAACCCGACTCTCTCGCGGTTGCAAATTGTTCTAATGGTTGTAGGAATACTGTAGCTTTCAATGACATGTTTTGACAATGGCATAGTGATACGAGTCGACTGACGTCAACCGAAATATTCTTCGCATCCTCAAGAGAAATTTTCTGCCAGTGTGCGTCAACCGGCTTTCAAATCTAAGCTCCTATCGCTCAGGAACCCGCCGGCAAATGACAGTCAGAGGCTGTGCTCCTGCTTGTCTTGACCTTGACCTCGTTGTCTTGAGCGCGACCTTTGCTTGGATATATTCCATATCAATCACTGCTGGGTCAAGCTTCAGGTATACTTCCAAAAGATGGGGAAGATACAGCATTCCAATTCATCTGCATACAGTTTTGTGTTCTCTCAGAATATTTTTCCTTCGCCAAAACAGCGAACGGCGTCGCCCAATCTTTGCGACAGATTATAGGTATACCCTCGTCTCTTAAACGTGCTTTCGCGCGCAAAGAATCTTCACTCAGTTACTGGAACAGACTGTTCAACATCTCGTGACACGTAATAAGCCACACTTGAATGGACACGAAATCGGCGCTTCCCCCCTCCATTGTGGGTCCAAACATATCATTGTGTCTTTGTTTCGGTGATCTGATCATTTATGATGGAGGACATTGTTCGAGTGGCATCTACCAAAATGGAAAGAGGCTTTGAACAGAGCCAACGAGAATGCATGAATGAGGAGCTATATAAAGGGTGATTTCCGCTGGACCGTATTCCTCACCTCCCGTACTGTGGACTAGTTTTCTCTTGCATTATTTCTACACGATGTTGTCTACGGAGATTGACCTAGCAGAGGCCCTAATGTGAGCCTATTTAGTTTTACTGGTAGCTTATTTGTTAACAGCGCATCGTCTTAGGTCCGTTCAGCAGATGTCTCCTAGCGACTGGAGATACGTGTCAGATATGTAAGTTTCAGATATTGTGGTCTCTTGACAGCGATTTACGCTTATTCTAGGTGCATGGAGGCACTTATACGATTGGAAAGTCCCAACGATAGGCAACCTTCAAGCCCTTTCGAGGAAAACTCAACTGCCGAAGATTCCTCGAATTTTGGTTTAAGCTCACATACGTATCCTTTGACGGACATTATGATTCCGAGTGCTATATCAACGACTTCACCATCAGATGCAGCAAGCATTTGTTCTTCTTTCACTGCCGCTCTAGCCGAAGCTTCTGCCACCAACTGTTGTCTTTTCTTCCACCCTGGTGTTCCAGTGAACGCGATGCGCCCCTCAATATCAGTTTTACTGTCTTCCATGGCTTCGGAGGACACCGACTCTGAAGAACTTTCGACAAGCCCAATTTCTTCTACGTCCGATACCCCTACAACACCTTCTGAAGACAGTTTCCCGAGTCCAGAGCCCTCGGCCCCTCCACAGATACCCACGAATACCCCCTCGCATTACATCTCTTCCTTCTCGATATCTGACCAGCCAGGCTCCGTTTCAACTGAGTCCAGATCGAACTATTATCGAGAGCATACCTATACCTCGCCTCCCGCAGAACCTGTTAGGTACGTCTGGAAGATCTGTCTACGCTTTTTGCGCGCGCTAAGCCTTTACCAGACATGTTAGCTTCCAACCGATTCAACCCACCAATATATCAACTCAGCCAACGCTCAGCATTGAGGAGCCTTCTTCCCATGAATTGGTGAACGCCATTCGCCAGCCTCCTGTGCAAGCGTAAGCATTTACCTTATTCCACGCTTCCACTATCCTCACATATCCTCTTGCAGTACCAGATTTGTACCGTACTCCGTCAAGGACCGACCTCCCACCCTGGCTGCTAGGGTGCTGACCAGTTCGTCGAGCTTGTACGTGCTTTCGTTTATCTTTGCTGTTTTTAAGTCCCTAAAAAGTGCAGTTCTTTCGCGGACCAAACGTTCTCGCCCAAGCCCTATACTCCGTCGAAATATCCTTCAAGGGTGGCAAAGGAGCCTGAAGATGAGAGGTACACTGTTCAGTGTCGGGTCAGGTTCCTCCTACTAATTTCAACACCTATCCTAGTCGCTCATTGGTGTATTGCCGGAAGGGCACGTATCCCCAGTTGGCCGTTAAGTATGGCGTCTATGACCAGGCTCTCTTTTATGGGTGGAAAGACAACTACGTGACCTGCTACATACCCGGATGCAACGAAGAAGTCATCAAGAATACCCGCGCAGAAGTCAGCAAACACGTCAAAAAGTTCCACCTCTACGCCAAAGATCCCCAGTACGTCCTGCGGGATTGCTGTCCATCCGCTTCGGCCACCGATCGCTTCGTCAAGGTCGATATGGTTTACGGACATTTCAACACAGAAAAGCACTCAGCCATACATAACTCTTATCAGTATTCCTGTGGTTATTGTCGAGGCAGGGGGGCACGCCCTGAGCATCTTGATCGGCATTTCTTGGTATGCGGTGCCCTGCAGAACCACATTGACTCGCTCAAATCTGCGCCGGCTCAAACATCGTTCTGTTCTACAAGCTTATCTGTATGCGTTTAGAGCATGGTAGCAACGCTCTCACCCTCCTTTTTTCATCGACGACACCTTGAACACCAATTCTCACCGCATCTCATTATTTAACGCCCTTTCACATGTCAATTACTGTATCGTTACCACATTGCATTTTATATCTTGGACCATCCTTACCGTTGTATATCCCATTCCATTGGACATTTACACTGTATCATAGAGTTTATAAATCTCATCAAAAGATGCATTTTAGATTGAGATTCTGACATACGCAGAACGGGGCGGGGCGTTCAACCTCGCGATTTCCTCGATGCGGCTCATGACCCTCTTCTGCGTTCCACAGCTTCTCTCAAGTGCCGTTTCCTTGGAGGCATTACATCGTACCGTCGCAAGTCGCGTCAGAGCGGTGGAGATTGCCTTGAAAGCAGCCATACGCGACAAATCGCGGTTATTGACGTGGTCTTGACCCTTTTTCGAGTATTAGATAGAAAACGCCTCGAACAGACAAGTCTTCTGGCACGAGTAGGTACGTAGCATTTCTCAGCGATGCCGAATTGGTGACGCCGGATATTGTGCTATATTCCGCATAAGCGTGCGCTCGATCATTTATCCTTTACTTTTTTCACGAACTTTCCCATAAATACCCAGAATCCCCGTCGGAGTAGGCGGGTATTTACCGAGTCGACGCCTAAGTGCCGTGCGTCCTCGAGTTGCTTGATAGATGTCACTCGAACTCGTTTCTGAAGAGACAGAATACTGACAGTCGTTCACGCACATTACTAATGCTCCGTTCCGAAATTCACCGCAAGTTTTGTGTCAGTCTTTGGATGTCCGCTGGACACAAGACCAGTAATAAGAACAGACACCTGTCCGATCTTCCAAGCTGGTGGTATTCAACTGTGACGTTGTCAGTAGCCATGGTGGTCGAAAAGAAGAAACTCAGGTCCATGACTAAGACCAAAAATTTGCAAGATAGGGGCTATTTCACTTTCTGCTTCTGAAGCTCACAACGTACACGTTCATCAATATACCCCGTTCATTAATTATGGCCGATCCAAACATGATCTCCTATGGCCGAGTGAAAACGTGTGCAACTGCTACGAAAATGAATACAAGTACCATGCCCCATGATGGTCGTCAGAACGAATAGCATGGCGCCGCATGCCAAGTTTTGGGATGTTTTTAGATGAGAAGAAAGGAAGCATCCACCATCCCATCATGAGTCATCTTCTGACATTCAAGGCCTCCCGAAGATGAGCTTCGCAATGCCGCCTGCAGATGCGTTTCTGTCAACTTCGATGCCGATCAACTGAACTTTATGACCAAGCCAGTCTATCCTTCTCACGCCTCCATCCCAGCCACCACCAGTCTTCGAGCAGCGCCTCTCATAAGCTCTCGTGACCCTGCGCTGCGCAGGCGAACCAGTGCCCAATGCATCCCACTCCTCGTGCGTCACCCTGATGGCCAGCGTGCTGTGTACCGCATAAAGTAAATCCATGTTTGAGATCGGCTGCGTCTCGGTCGGGACCGTCGGAGCGTTACCGAGGTAAAACTTTCCCACCTTTGAAGAAGGCGAGACGACGACAGGCCAGGGGAACTTGTCGCATCTCATGACCAGTTTTGTGAAAGTCGGTGGATCAGTGGCAGGCTGTGCAAGAGTGTGCGTGGGAACCGCCGTGCGTGTATTGCGATCAACAACAGAACGTGAGGAAGGGGGGAAAGTCACGTCATAGGAGATGGGAGCATTATGGAACCGGCTCGCGGCTAGAAGTGGATGCATATTGATAGAGTCTTTACTGTTGGGATTCAAGAAAGAGACGTGAGGACGAGGTTCTGTAGCCCAGCAATCAGACAAGTCGACAATAACTGGAAAACAACGTACGGTGCATAACAACCGGCCTCGAATCTGCATCCCAGGTATTATTATGCTTCAGCACCGGTCGACGTGGGGTCGGGTTGATGCTGGTAGAGCTTGCGGACCGCGGGGGGGCATAACGACCATGACCCTGAGAAGATGTTGGTCGGTTGGAGGATGTAGCGGTTGTACAAGAGTCGCTACTAGTGCGAGCAATTGGTGTGTACACTGGATATTGTGTATCTACATACGCAAAGCAGTTAGCTCAGCCACCTCATGGAAGACAAGAAAATTGGCGTACAATGGTCATACTTATAGCTCAAGCTTCGATGGAACGTGGGTCGATGCGGCTGGCGCTGCTGCTGGAACGAATACGAACGGGGCGGTGCCGTTAAAGGCTCATCTGGATAGTATCGGATAGGAGGGGGTTGAGTCGTCATCGGAGCTTCGTAGCTGCTGTCGTGCTTCATAACACTGCCCGCGGTTGGTGGAATACTAGAAGGCGAGACAAAAATGTAGTTCACAGGAACGGAACGAGAACGGTTGTGAGGTAGTGAATGCCGTTGTTTCTCGGACTGGCCACCACCAAAGAGACCGCGAAGAATAGACGTCATGTTCGCTGTTCGAGAGAGTGGTTCCTGTCGAAGCTGAGAGAATCCAATGAATAGGTTGAGTGAAACGATGGGACTCCGTTCCTTATATATGAATTACTGCTACTGGCGCGCAGGTGGGTGGCCGGGTCGATATCCGAACCCCAGACCTCGAAGTCCATGACAATGAAGTAAGTCGCAGCGATTCGAAGGGTTCGAAGGTTAGGTCACGACGCGTAGATGGCAAGGGGGTGTGGTGGGATTGGGAAGGATCATGGCGCTAATATCGGCCCCATTAAGGATACGTGTCCGCAATCTCCGGCAGCTAAAGGAGGATATCCGTAAAGGATCAATTAGGGTAAACGGAGAACTTGATTGGCTTTTTAGATAGAATTAGTAAGGGACACCGTGATGCGTCTGATTGGAAAAAAGCAGCACATTGCCCACACGTGTGTTTGGACGTTGACGTTCGGCGCGGGGTGGTAACCGCAGCCTCAAGGACGAGTCGCATCGGTATATGCGTCCCATGAGCATCCTAGATATGTTAGGCTTCCCTGTAGAAGATGATGGTCAATCCTCATTGAATACGCAAGACAGAAAGTTGCTCCATCCCTGGTATAGTGGAAGTTACTGGCCCCGATACTATATTCTCTGACTTAGGAGCTTTCAAATCTGAAGTAACGTTCCGAAACGGAAGAAGTATTAACTGACGAGGATACCTCCGATAGCCAGGGATCAGGGGGGAGTGGTACGTACTCGCAGAAGCCTCTCGGTTAACGAATCTAAGCGATCCTCCCCGGTCTGGATTCCAACCAGTCTCCAACTCAATGGAAACATGGTTTTGAGGATCTCTAGATTTGGGAAGCTGCCTTCCCGAGGCAACTTACAACATACAACGTTGCATCCGCAAGGTCAACAACAAACCGAACACTGATGCCTGTGGTTCAGAGATAGAAGCAGGATTTTAGATTATTCCCGAGATAAGATATAGAATATGATAGAACCCTTACTTATCAAGAAGTACAGCGAGTAGGTCCGACATACATTAGTGAATATTACGGCGTTTAATCTCAATGAAACAATCTGCGTAATCGATATTACTGATCCCGCAGCAACTCGGTGCCAGAAGACGCAACCGCAACAACCTAACAGGCGGTTGTGGCCCACATTAACAGTTGGTACTGTTTGCCAAAGTCGTATTGGTTGACATCCACTGCGACCGGACAATATGCCTTGAGGCTGAGGGTGCCGCAAACCACCAAAGGGTTGTAACACCAACCGGGAAGGTGTACGTAGCCTGGGAAAATGCCATCTGAGTTACTGGTCGGCCCGATAAAATCAAAGCGTCCCACCTGCACCCCTCGGAACTCGATAGAGGCCGTAACCGGGACAGGATTCCAAGCAGAGGAAGCGCTATCATCCCCTATGTTCGAAGTTTGATAAAACCGGGATGATCGTCGATCACCTGAAAGACACGTACAATTCAAGACGACCAGCGAATAGCGAACCCAGTCGCTTGCAGACGCTCTACCAGTCGCGTATGCGCCAACACGCAAGGCCCAGCTGTTGCTACCGCCGACTGTGACACCAATTCTCTGCCCAAATGGACCGCCCCAATCTTTTGGAATGATAGCCTTCGAGGCCTGAGCCATAGAATAGTATTCTTGGTTGAAAGAGTAGGACCCATCGTTATTGATGGTTACAACTCCCCGACAGCCAGCTGTGCAGCTGTTTGAACCTGGAAGCCTTGGGTTACCGTTACCATCCAGAGCGAAATTCCACATTAGACCCTACAGGAGGAGGACGTTAAATGGTATTCCCTGTAGGAAGAATACATAGTGCCCACAGTTTTAGCCCAATGTTCTAAACTTCCTATCCAGCTAGACGGCCACAATGAGTAAATGCTGCGTATACGTCAGCGGGTAACTCACAGATTATCCATGTACCACTGTTACGTCGCTATTAAAATGAAATCCCAACGGACAGGGTATTTGGTGATCTACCTACCTTAATATCCTGCCACCAATCGCTGCCGAGCGTTCCAGAGCACTCCGTGAAGTATATTTCCTAAACAAGACCATCAGAAAGCCATCCGTCCAGAAAGATGGAGAAGGATCTACCTTATCCGGGTACGCAGAGTGAAAGGATTCTTGAAGGCCAACGCTGCCTTCATAACAATGAAATGACGCTCCTGCAAACGAGTCTCGAGCTCCTTGCATCTATGCTCGGCTATCAGAAGTGGCGCACTGTAAGATGAAAACCCACACGTACGACCTCCACGGGGTATGTCGCAGCATTGTTCCAATTATGCTATTAGATGATTTGTGAGTAGCGCGCGGTACCAGTGGGGCAAACCCCAACCTCATATGCAATGACCCTGACACTTGAATACCCGTTATTATCAAGAAGCGTTCGTAAGGTCCTCCCAATCTGAGCTTCTGTAGCAGCAGGCATCCAGCATGATGGATAGCCATTTGTGCTGTACAGAGGTTCATTCTAGGGCTTTTGTCGATTCAAAAGAATCGTGATCAGATGAGAACAGCACGAACTTGAATTGAGATTGCATAAATTGGCACGCCTTTTCCTGAAAAGCCCTGGACCGCCTTCAACAGATATGTGGGATCTGTTGAAATGAAAGGTTAAGTGGCGTACATTACTGTGGACTAATGGACCTACAGACGCTAATGTAGCCGTCAATCAGTGAACCTCCGTTCATCGACCCCGACGTCTTCATCCATGCGGGCTATTCATTTATGCGTAAGCGAGGGCATTATGATGGGCAGACATATGGAGAACTGACAGGCGACCAAGGGACGAGATGAACCTTCGAAAAGGCGTATACGTAAGCAATAAGGTTTTAGTGGTGATGATCCCGAAGCTTACCATTAAGCGACTATTTACTGATAGAATGTCGCGCAGAACAGAGAATAGATACCACGGGGCATTATTTACGTAGAAGTTGCTTAAAATGTTGTCGCTGGTTGAATCGTCGTAACTATAGACTGTAGAAACGGTCAGAGCACAATCACAAAGCCTCGCAGATATGGCGGACCCGAGGCAGAAAAATCGGTTGCGCCAAGAGCAACTCGAATATAGCTGAGGCCAGCGGCATTAGCGCCATCGGTCATGTCGAAAGACTGACGTAGAAGATTCCAACAGTTATTCGAATTTTTCCCCTAAAAATAGTGAACACGTATACAATAGCCAGGCGAAGAAACGGACCTTCATATCATTCAAAAGATTAGCTGAAGCATCCGCTAGTTCAAACATTAAACACGATGAAGTCAGACAGAGAGGATATCACAAACTAAGAGTCGCGCCGAATCCAAGAACAGTCTGATAAACAGTGCTGTCAGAGACGGTGATAGATGTACTCTGAAGAGAGTTCGTGGCTGCAAAGTTGATGGAAGCTGAGAGTGGTTTCCGTGTGAGCAGACTGCGACGATCCCAGGTCGTCTCCCACTTCAGACAGAGGCATCAACAAGATAAACAAGTAAGAGAATCTGGATACGTACAATGTCCCATATCTGTTGGGTGAAGGCGCATCGTGCGAGCGCGAAGGCGAAAATTAGGGAAATGAGCATAGGATGGTGGAGACCTGAGCTGGTCGATGCAGAGCACAAACTTATATACCCCCTTGACGGTGGCTACCCACTGACATGGAAGGAAGAAGCTGCTCCCAAGAACTGGTCAGTAACCATGTTTACTATGCGATAGAACGGTTACTCCGTAGACGTAGAAGTCGGTAGAACTAGCAGTAGCACATGCTTGCTGCCTTTAGCCCATTAATCACTGGGGGTCAATTCGAGACGACGATTCTTGGAATGCATTGTCCTGTGGAGCAAGTCAGGTCCGACTTCAAATTCCCGGGCAGCTAGGTCCAGTCAAATACGCGTCTGCTGCTTTGGCCCTGGACGTGATGCGGTTATCTGTCGGACCGATGATCGTTTAGGATCATGTCGGTAGACTTACAGTCAATGGCTAGGGCAACATGTGAGCCGAAGAACAGAATGCGAGAGAACGCACCAGAACGCACCGTATGCAGACCAACGCCAACGATAACTGTGCAAGTAGTAAATACGCGATTATCGGCGTTTGTCCATCACGTGTGCGAGACGGGTCTAAGAAAAGTCATAAACGATAGAGAAACGACCTAGAGCATAACGCGAGGAGGACACACCAGCGAGGTCTCCAATGGCCTAGCGACACTTCATGTGATTCGAATAAGCAAAAGCTGTTCCCCAGACGGATCATGAACAATTCCTCGATTGAAGCAAACCGTAAACCTCCGCCGAAAAATCAGGCTAAACCGACAATGGCCACAGCCAACAGATAAGTTTGGATTAAGATACCATAGAGTACATTGAAGCATGATTTATACGTGTTTCGTTTTGAGAATGATTACCTTACTGCACGAAAGCATCAGCTCATATCTAGGAAAGAAGTATCGAGATGCGCACCTCGTTCAGCTTTCTGACACTGTCAAGAAAGATTAAAAGGGAAATAACCATAAGATCCAACAACTACACATCTCCCTATATGAATGTTCAAGAGTTAAAGAGGCTGCGAGGGGTGCCCGGGTGGTCACTGGTCATCGTGGGGGATGATAAATGTTTGTTGGTCACTGTTTATCAACATAGCTAAATCGGCAGCATCGGTCCGCATGCCACAATCAGCACGTCGGAACCGGGAATCGGAAACCGCCTCTTTTTACACTGGAGGTTGAACTTCACGCCCATCGTATGGTAGGGAACCGTTAGCGTTTATGCTTGCAGTCCATCGTGTGTTATAAATTGAAGGGCCATCGCAAGCGCGGCTTGATTCTTTTGGCCTTGTTTTTTTACGAAGACAGTCCGGGTCGCTGAAATGCGTAAATATCAGTAATGGTCTGCTTTCCTTTTTTTTTCCTGCTACTCAACTGCTACTGATAACTTTTGGTGGCCAGGCCTGGATAAGATGTCTATGCGCACAAAGGTCTAGCATTCTACCGAAGTAGGGGAAAGTCTCGCCGAACTTAGTTTCCTTTGTCGAATCTTGGCATTTATTTGCCTTGCGTCAATCGTACTTTCCCCAGAGCGTGACCTCTCGATTAGCAACATTGTCTTTTCTGACACAGATCCTCCGATTATGATCTTACCACCTGGTGTGAGTAGCTAATTTCGCTCTTATATCAGTGTCCTCAAGTGCAGTTACCCTAACCTGTCCTGCATTCTTCACTACAAGTCCTAGCAACCGAATTAGTCCCCAGTCCGGGATGGACTCGGAATCGCGGACTTGATCGTTCATCCCCGGTAAACCTAGTAATTACCGTCGACAATAATATTAACCATGACGTCGCTGTTCCCGGTGCTAGTGGAAATCCGGTAAATAGTTCACGTCGTGGCGCAGGGAACACGACCTCGTCTTGTCTCAAGATATCGTCAAGGATCATACGCACCTTTTAATGTTCGGTTCCGGTGGCCTTCATCTAGGGACCGGTAGCCGTAATGATGATTGCCGCGCAGATGTGAAGCTCCTACAATGGTTAGCAAATTCATTTATCACCTACGATGATATTACCCTCTTTGACACTGAAACTCAGGCTCTCGATATGTGTTCAAGCAATTGCTCTTCACGCGGAGTTTATAATCTCCAGATGATAACGTTGAGATCAAACATGTTTCCCCCCCAGTCCCCCCTTCCCTTAGTCTGAAAGGACCAATGCAAAGACTGGTAATATTGCTAATCCTGACGCCACACGGATGATAACTTTATGTTCCGCAGGAATCAGGTGGCTCTTTGATTCCGAGCGATTCCATTTTTAACATCGGGGACAGGTGGAATGCAAGTTTAAGTTCGGGCCCGCGATCGCATTCAGTTTCTCCAGACATAAGATAAGAAGAATGGCCATTTACGTTGGCTACAAACATATTCTACATGTCCTGGCTCGTAACTGCATGCCTCTGCCTCTCGTTGGTTTTTCTTCGTAAGTGGTCTCTCTCTACCTATGCCAAATTTGATCCAGCTGAACATGTGGTTTAGCCTTCTACGTCCTGAAACGACTCATCTCCTCCCATTTCAATCGCGAGCGTTCGAAGGACTGGAAAAATGTTTGCCAAGTTGCTGTCTTCCGTTTCGCCAGCGACTGCTTTGCCTTTGGACAGATGAAATGCAAATCGACGCAGGACAACTACATGCACTGGACGAGGTCGACAGGATTGCCCTATACTGTCGATGCAGTACCTGGTATGGATGATACCAAGATCTTGTGGATTGGTCCAAAGCGCCTGAACAAGGTTTTATTCTATTGCCACGGCAAGTGTTCTTTCGATTACTATTTCCGTTTATAACAACTCACTCTGTACTAGGCGGCGGCTACATGATAAGCGCACTTGCTACACAGATGAACTTCTATCGCTACGTTCAACTCGAACTCGAAAAGCGCGGCGTTCAGGTTGGCGTAGCAATGATAACATACAGTAAGCTTCGCTTGCACTGATTGTTTCGTGTCTTGTTTTAACAAATGATGCAGAGTTACTACCGGAACATCAATTCCCCACTCAGCTGCGCCAAGCTAGAGATGCCCTCGACTTTCTCATACGGTCGGGCGTGCATCCCCGCAATATCATGCTCGTCGGAGAATCAGCTGGAGCGAACCTTGTCATTCAAACACTGTCCCATATTCTCCGCCGTCTTCCATCAGTACAGCCGTTTATACTTCCAACCGGCGAGATTTTCCGAGGCGCGCTACTCATCTCTCCCTGGGTATCAATGACGGCAGACTCAAAATCATCGTGGTCACTTCTACACGCTAGATACAAATACGACATCCTCGCCTCTCGTATTATACGCCTCTTAAGCAAGGAAGTGGTGAGAGATATCCCAGAAGCCGACATTATGTTCCTGGATCCGGTCGAAGCACCCAAAACCTGGTTCGATGGTCTGGATGATGTGGTGGACCGGGTTCTCATAACTTATGGAGAATTAGAAGGGTTTGCACCGGGTATTCAACTTCTATGCGAGAAGTATCTAAAGCCGTATCACGAGGACGTGATGACTTTACAACAAAGGGCTGGCGTTCACGGCGACCCGATCCTGAGGTTTATTCGGAAACGGCAAGACCTGGGAGATGTGGTACCGTTGATCGTGGACTGGGTTGCGGAATTATTTATGAACTAAAACGACACAAGGTCAATGGCGTTATATCGTCTGTAAAGCTATGTCTGTAATTTTAGTTGTATCGAAGCGGTGGAGCACACTGTGCGTCGTAACACGTGAAATTTCGAAGATCCCAACAGGTCCATTATGATGATTTCATGATCGCTCGGTCGCATCAATTTGTACCCCAGAAAAAAACACAAGGTAAAAAAAGAATCCTCCCTGATCTTCAGCTCTCGGCTCCCAATTCCGTCTCAAAATGAGCAGATATGCCATACCCATGAAACTCGACGGCTAAGCCTTCTTCCTCGAGTTCCGCAAGCGTATTCAGTATTTCCGACGGCTTCGAAGAATATGGCGCACACAGCGTCAAGGACCTCAGCCGCTCTCCATCGCCACTATGCCGTAGCAAGCCCCTTCTCAACTGGACCATTCTCATGAATGCCTCTTGACGAAAAGAGGCCTCGACGACCGATCGTGGATTCTGTCTGGACCAAGGGAGTAACTGTCCTCCGGTAACGTTAGATTATCCACATACGGAGCATGATATGTTAAGCTATCGAAAGCCAGAGCGTCATACACGTCTTTGACACCATCCACATCAACTCGAAGGGATAAGATAGTCAATGGGGACGAGCAGGCCTCCAGGATTGATGACAGGGACGAATATTGGAGTGGCACAGTCTCGAGGAGGAGGGTATTCATCGGAGAGCGCCACTCTCGAATGAAAGCCTCGATATCCGAACCAACTCAATTGGCATGAAACAACCCGAAACGCCTTGAATCTTGAGATGTTTCAAGGGTGGAAAACGTATATGCCCCAAGCACAGCACATTAGTGTACAAGGACAGTCGACGGAGTCGGGTATGCCACACTAGTCCCTCGGCCGGAATTTGGTGAGAGATCCTCAAATGCATCACCCGAAGCTCTGAGAGACCCATGAAGGGCCAGTTACACTGTTCCATGATGTGAAGATTCCCAGCAAATCTCTTCAACTATTTAGATAAGACAGGCCTGAATTATTCTGATTCCTTCGATACCGTGACGGACTTCGTTCAAGAGTGTTGCAGAGAGGAATACTTTGACAGGCTCCTCCGAACCATCGACTCTTCTCCTATTTTTGTATGCCCCCTCGACCTAGAGATGAAGTATAGTGAACATTGAGACGTCCACAACCAGATCTGACAGAGTCTTCCAACCAGAAAGGCACAGTATCATCTCAGGCGTATGCAGCCGATGGAAATCGGAAACGAAGCAAAGGACAAGAGTTACGTCATGAGAAGAGTTGACGCTAGGAGATAATGAGGATTGTTTGGACCGCTAGAGATACATTTGGGATAACTCCGTGGGGAAAAGGTCAACATGACCTCTCGTCGTATCGTCAATGTATAGTGTCGGCCAAAGCATGGACGCCGACTGAGCAACATTTTGCCAAAGGTGGCAAACATGGCTCACGACCCAGGGAATACTCTGGTGTATATCCAGATAGTCAACAGTGCCCGCCGTCCGTCCCCAGGATAAAGATCTCAGCTAGTATCTCAACAAGGAGAGATCATATAAGAGCCACCACGCGTTTCTGAGTTCTAACTGGTCCTCTTTCTTCTTTCGCGCACGACGGAGATTAGAGAGCGAAGCGCGCAAGCAACGAACTTGTTGATCGAGAACAGCAGTATCTTCCTCCATGTCCAAAATTTTGTTTTGTACACATTGTCGATCTGCAGAGGATAGCAGGAGAGGATGGGTCGACTTTGAGAGGTTCTCCGTCATTGGGTGGGGGCTGGAGCCGATAGTAATGCTGCAGGTTGGACATGCCGACAACATAGGCAGATGCTGTTAACTGGGCAAATTGAATATGCTAAAAGTTATTCAGAAATTAGTGAAATGGGACTGAGGGGGAAGTCTTTACCTACCGTTGAGCTGGAAATTGACCGTCTCTGACGAACGACGAGGTGAGACAAAAAGAGTATTCGGGGGGTCCGTCCCAGAGGCCGCTACACGCTCCTAATTGGGACCTGCGCCGGTACCCCCCGAACACAACACATTCAGAACTCACCATGTCGCAGTCCGACAGTGCCATTACGTGGCATTTGACCTGCCTGGAAATCATCAATCATGTTCTCTCTGGTTTTCTCTTGGACTTGTGCAGCTCGGTGATGTGCAGCGTCGTTTGAACGACGTTCGCCCCAGCCGCCAGCGTGCATATAGAGATCGTTCGACTCGAGTATTTGGGATTAAGTTGATAGGTAGAGTCTCAGTTTACAGACGTTTATCCTCTCTGGTTCTCACAAAATTTCTAGCAATTTCCCGACCAATCATAACCCAACAAGAGGAGCTCACCAAGTCTTTATATTCCACGTTCACCACCGACTTCACATCTAGGGTTCAATATAGTTTCATTATTACGCGCCTGTGGCTGCGGAATATGGAAGTATAAACGGCTTGGCTAAGGATGGCGCCCTATCCGACCAATCTTGTATCGGGTCTCTGTAAGGAATAGTCCATCTTTGACCTATTGCGTCTTTAATTTTACTCTCTGCGACCACTGTCGTGGGGAACTGTGGAGCAGCGAGGTTTCTCGAAGCTCAAAACTTCATCAAGCTTCTCGTCACTCTCCTAGAGCATGCCAGGACACTCTTTCTTTCTGCGATAATATAGAGAAGTCGGCTGCACGTCGTACAGGCTTACAGCTCTAGTACACGAGCTTCGAAGGAATCTAGGTCTTGTCACTCGTCAGCTCTCTTCGTCTTCTCTCGCAGCTGATAAAATGCTGAATATCACCCAAGGGCCAAAAGTGTTCGGTATAAGCGCACCACTGTCACATAGGATAACGTTTTGAGCAACTCTTGTCGAGTAAGGCGAATCATGGAACTTGACCAAGGAATGTCTTACGCTCGGGGGAAGTCCGTCTGTTCATTCATACCTGAGGAGCAGTCGGGTGTTTATACTTCTGTCGATCTCGAGTTGATGCATCGATCTGCGAGACTGCCTCTGACTTGTACACCGACTTTTGGCATTGTAATCCGACTAGTGTGTATTCAGAAGTTCTCGGGTCCGGCAGTGGCAATCCAAGCAATCTCTCCAATATGAATAGTATTCCACGCTATGATCCATACCCGTTCAGTTAGTTCATTTGATTCTCCATTATGATAGGACAGAATATTCCTGCGTGGCATCCAGCCAACCAACGGAGAGGAACACACATTCTTCGATACTACACTCTCGGGTATGTTTAGATATGAGTTCTTTTCCTGGATGCCTGACTGAATCATGTGCACTAGGTCACTCTTCTGAACGTGCGACACGGTCATCCAAAGCCAAGGAACTGTATTCGGCAACGGCATATTTACCACCCCCAGCGTACACCACATTGGTAAGTGATTAGATTTAAGCATGACAGTAAATGATATGCCGACGCTTCATATGACACCGGGCCAAAATTTCTTCGACCGTAATTTGATCTCCATCGTCGGGACTACTTCCCCATATAACTCCAACATCATTGAGATTACGGCCAACTCCGTTGATCAGATGCTCGTGCTAGTTTCGGGTCCGCAATTCTTCAGTACTTCTACATTGGTGAGGACATCTCGGATGGTTTACGGCCGTAAGTGCTCTCTTTACAGCCGTTTCATTTTACCCGCTAACTGTTCATATTTTACAGCCGAGGGGTTATTTGTGTCGATATGAGCACAACGTACGAAATTACACCAGCTGCTACTTTGGTTGAACATGGAGGTGTCATTCACGATCCCGGTTCCATTGAGGCGGGTAATGACTGGCGACTTCCCAAGTGGAGCCGGGTCGGACATCTCAACATCCTCCGGTAGTGATACAACTAGCAACTTGCTCAGCGGAGATGAGTCTGGCGAATCGACCTCCTTCAGTGACGACAGCATCATATCTCTCCTTCATGGGAATTTGCTTTGTATTTTCACGTCCTATACAGCCTAACACCTCGACTATCATCTTTCCTTGAAGAAGGATTTGACGATTTGTTAATGATCATATTGTTATCACAATAAATCAACTGGAATCACTTGTGGCGCAGTGGTCAGTAAAGAGAAAACCATCCTGAAGTCAAGTTTCCAAACAACGATTTCGGCCTGGTTTGAGGGACTTCTTCTCTCATGTCCACCTCCAAATCCTGCCAAACAATATAATACTGAGTGACCTGAATGAAATATGCGTGAGCACTACTTATTCATCAATGCGTTCCCCTGATTCGAACCGGCTCATCCGGACCGGGAGGGAGGCAGTAGTTTGTCATCCGAGTCGTCTTGATTTCAATCATCCTCCAACTCGAGTTGGTCTTCGAGCTTCCTGCCTTTCTCTCGGTGCTCCAGGAGATTTCAAGTTTCCAACATCACAAAATCTTCGTTTCCGTTCTCAAAGCTAATGCATTCCACCTTGGCAATGTGCAACCAGCACAAGGTTAGCACCAAGATAGCACATCGCGGTAGAAGCAGACCGTGAGATCTTCAAACGTAACGTCTTACTCTTTGCCGGATTGCGTAACCTGGTTGATCTGAGCAGTTTTCAGATTCGCATACCAGAAAGCATTGGTGACTCGTGGAAACCCGTTTCCCTGGTTTGACCCCGAGGCGCTAGCCAATACCGAGCTGTTCCTTAGTAACAAGCTTGATGGTCTATTTTTGTTGACAAGGCATCGTGACCGACAGTGTGAATGAGCGCGCTAGGGAGATATAGGCTTTACTCGCGGATTTAGGACCAATCTAGTTCCTGCTCAGTCTGTTGACTTATAGGAACTGGTATCATATCGAAATCTTCCCGGTTCCGCCACCTGTTTCTCACCTCTAACAGACTCTATCAGTGGAACTCAGGTCACCCGGAACCGGACAGCTACAAAGCCGTCTCGCATCGCGAGGCTTGATCAGCCACTGGCAATTAACTCCGTCGATTTGCATATCCAACTTCTTCTTCCCATTCTCTCGGTGGGCGCATTTCTCTTGCAGAAGCTTATCCATCTTCCCCTCCATCCACTGTACCATACCTCTAGTTCGGCGCAATACCCGTCACTGGGTGCATACGGTATCTCCCACGCAGAGTCTGACCGTCGACACGGACCATGATGATGGATGAAAACATCTCACGACGACACTCAATACCGACCATGATCCTGACCCTTGGTCGACGGTATCGCTCGAGTGTCCAATGGTCTGCCAAAATTACCACTCGTGTGTGAGCAAAGTGTTATATGCGATGTGCTATTGGATGAGCCGCCTCAGTTTTCTTTCACATCTGTATGGGAGATGCGTATAAATGGTGGACAGAGTGAGCCTTCACTGCAGTCATCGACACAACATGGCTTTCACAACACTTTTTGCACTTCTGTTCTCCCTTGCCATCGTACGCCAGTCTAGCGGTACTGCCTAGCCTTCTCTCATTTGCACCGTCACTAATACACCTTGACTAGCCGCCCTCACGAAGCGAGTGGCATGCGCTGATGGTGTTCATACCGTCACCAATGAGGCCTGCTGTGCCCTGTTCCCCATTATCGACGACATCCAGGAGAATCTGTTCGATGGAGGAGTGTGTGGAGAAGAGGTTGGCATTCTTCTGGGTCTTCAACGAGTATTCACTGCTGATGAATGGCATCAATCGTAGGTACACGAGTCACTTCGTTTGACCTTCCACGACGCAATCGCGTGGTCTGATTTTAATGACGTGTGAGTTTCACGTCCCTTTATGAGCGCAAGCTGATGTCCTGGATAGTGGTGGCGGAGCTGATGGATCCATCATCACCTTCTCCGAAATTGAAACGGCCTTCCACGCAAATGACGGTATCGGTACGGTTATAATGATCATAGGTCTTTGACTGGTATTAAGAAATATCATCTAGACGAAATAGTGGAAGTGCAGAAGCCTTTCATCGCTCGCCACAACATTACTGCAGGAGACTTGTAAGGCATTTTATAGATTTCGAACTTTGACACTCATAATTCTCCCAGCATCCAGTTGGCTGGCGCCGTTGGGATAACCAACTGCCCAGGTGCTCCACGCCTGACCTTCTTGTTCGGACGACCGGCAGCCACTGAGCCCGCACAAGATAAACTGGTCCCAGAGCCTTTTGATACGGTCACAGACATAATTGCGAGGTTTACCGATGCCGGGGTGACGACACCTCAACTCATCGCTCTTCTATCTTCGTACGGCATTGCTTCCTTCTCTCTTCAAAACATTTCAGTCTAATATCCCGCTCTAGACATACCGTTGCTGCCGCTGACAAAGTCGACGTTACGGTAGGACTTATTCATGCCCATTTTGTCTTCCTTCACTCAACAGTTTTCACAGATTCCAGGGTGTGTATCTTGTGGCGTCCTTGGCTTCATTGGACTTATCTCCTTTAGCACTCCATTCGACTCAACTCCGGGACTCTTCGACACCCAAATCTTCATAGAAGTCCAATTGCGAGGCACTGGGTTCCCCGGGTACCTGTCCCTTACTTTCCTTTGACAGGCTAGTTGACAGATTCGGACAGGACTGGCGGTAACCAGGGTGAAGTTGAGTCGCCTCTGCCTGGAGAGCTGCGACTGCAATCAGACTCTTCGGTAAGTCACAGCAGTATGTTACATATTATTGATGGCTCACTGCGATTTACTAAGCTGGCTCGGGGTTTGTCTACGTTGTTATCGATGTTTGAATCCAACTACAGCTTTCCACAGATTCGAGAACGGCCTGCATCTGGCAGTCTTTCGCCAGTGCGTGGTCTTGCATTTTTGATGAGAATAGTTTCGATGACAGTTTCCACAGATAATCAAGCACTGATGCAGAGTCAATTCTCGTCCGCTATGATAAAACTTTCTACTCTCGGACAAGACCTGACTCAGATGGTGGATTGTTCGGAAGTCATCCCAGAACCTCTGGCGGCTTCTGTGCATGGCGCACACTTGCCTGCCGGACTTAACATGAATGACATTGAACAAGCGGTAAGTCACTTTGTGATCCTTACGAGCATATTTTCATGTTCTGTTAGTGTGCCACTGCTCCGTTCCCCAGTCTTACCGCCGACCCTGGCCCTGCCACCAGTGTCGCTCCAGTGTAAGACTCTTAAATCTTCAAATGTGTGGTTTTTTGCTGATTTCGTCTACTTGCATAGCCCACCTTCTTAAATCAACTGCAGACGCGAGCAAAAAACTTTGTTTCTTGCCAACTTCATGTAGCTGACTCGGGAGCCGTGTACCTGATTATATTGTTTTTGTCTTATTATGTCGATATGTTCTTGGAAATTTTAACTTTCTTGATGTGTATCTTGTTGACTGAAAACCTTCTCATATAAATCACCTCAATAGTTCGAGGGACTCTTTACTCCGAACAGCACGCCATCAGAAAAATAGTGAAGCGGGATGACGATATGTATACTTTTGCCGCCGTTGCAATCCTATACATTTGGTACGGGATCTACATATACGATGGGTAGAAGTAACTCGATCAAGCCAGGTATTGCACCTGTACCAATACCAATACCTGCTTACGAGGTACAAGCAACGCATTAAGCAATGATCGAAGTGGGTGCTCAGTGGTATGACACAGTTATCTTCATCACGACTACTGCTGAGCGTAGATGACTTCAGTACACCAGAGCTGGATTCAAATGGTATACATAATGCAAGTCTAACAGTATGCAGTCTTCGTGTATCCATATGGTGCGGCCTTCTTTGCCTGCGTAAAAGATGGGCAGATGACTACTCCCAGGAATACAGCACATTCCTGGGTTTATTATAAGACTCGTCGTCCAGCGATCCATCGACTGAACGTCTTCATTTCTGTTGATGAAGTTCTTATCTCTCGTTGCTTCTCTCTATAGTCACCGGCTTTGGGTATAGGAAGTGCCATACAAGGATTGTAAGATGTAGTAAGATCCCAGGTCCAGCAAATGGAATGGAGCGACTGCACGGAGTCATCCTGAAGTTAAACTTGTTACACTAAGTACTCTATGCTAGGCGGCCTTGGAAACTTGACAAAGATGAATATTGGTACGGCATCTCATGCTGGAGAGTATATAGCGGTCACTGCGACTCTCGGAGGAAAGTATTGATATCCGAGCCCATCTTAAGAGGAGCGACTTAAGTTCGACTTTGTCTTTCCTGTCTTCGATCCCAAAACACTGTAGTATTGGAAGACAGATAAGCCTCAGACAGTGAGTGTCTATGCAAAAAGAGAGAGTCGCGAGAGCCGAGCATGTCATATGGAACCGTTGAAGAAATACGCAATGCGAGAGCTTTATCGGACACTGCATCCAAAGTTCCACAAGAATTTTTGAAGAGCGAGATATAGTCTTCGACACAGGAAATATCTCCGGTGAACCTTGTCGATTGTTTCAGTGGCACGCCGATGTGTGACGTCCAGATTCCTTCAAAATACACGTCACTTAAGGGTTGTTCACCCAGAAACGTATCTACAAGGCGTGAAAGGGCCTGAGAGATGATGTCTAAAAACGTCACGTAAGTCAGAAGCCACTTGACCCACATCACTTATGTGCACGCCCTCAACTGACAGACGAAGGGCAGTCAGAAAGCTTCCACCCCAACATGGATAGGGCCTCCAGTCCGGAAATGCAGAGGTCCCGCTCTAGTGTATGCAGTCAGGAGCGATAGGGAACGAAGCAGTCAAGGATGGCATTAATTTTGCTCGAAGAATCGATACTGACGGATAAGGGAGTTCTTTGGGGTGAGAAAGATATAACTGGAGGAGCTGCATGGCAAAAGGATGGTTTCAACCCCTCACCGTATCATCAACGTATACCGGTGACCAAGGCGCCGCCGTGGACTGAGCGATGTTTGGCCGAAGACGACACGCAATGCTCGAAGGCCACGGCATGTCGTGTGTCCAGACCATCACCATTGCTATCCTCTGCTGCAAGAGTGATGCTTTCAGCGATTATCTCCGCGGGCAGGGACCATATTGGCACCATGTTCGACTTTCGACATTCCAGCTGGAATTCCTTCCTCTTCCTCACCCGACATACATCGGAGAGAGATGCCTGAAAACGAGGGGTTTCCTGTTTGGGGAACGTGATGTCGATACTGTCTGTTTGTACTTGACGACTAGCAGACGGCAGTGGGACAGGGCAATTGGGTATCACCCTAAGGGCATCATGATCACGATTGGCACTCTTCTGATCAGAGAGGTCGAGAAAGTCGCATGTTGGACACGCAGACACCACGCAGACACCATAGAAAGGTAATATGAATCAAATAACTCTCATACGAGTCATTGACAATCTTGCAAACCTACTGGCATAATTAGTAGCCCTGCCGGATGATCCAATGTTCAGATTGACACTAAGAGAAGAGGAGCCACTGGTTTAGGGGTGGAGGGAGTCAGAAACGAAGGAAGAATGGCTTTTCAAAACCTCCTTTGTTCTTCTTACTGACACTCTCCGGACCACCATAATTCCGAACAAGTTCAGTCTCTGGGCGCCTCGCTGAACGTAGAAACAAACCAGTCTACAATTCTCTTCTCCCCAGGATCCTTCTTCCAAGCAAAGTCCAGAATAGGCTCAATATGCAGCCGATCTTTTTGCTCGAGAAACTCGATGTCGCCATGTATCGGGACGAGATACTTCTCGTGCAGCTTTTTGATCCCTTGGAATATACATTCCAACCCGCCGCACGTAATCAGTATCCTTTCCACGAGACCGTCCAATCCCGCAAACCAACTCTCAGGTCCCTCGAGAGGATCCAAGAACGCGATCTCGGAATCGGGAATATCTTTAACGAGCATTTCGCACACAGGGCGACCTATCTTCGCGGAGATAACATCATATTGGTATCGAACTTCCATTGCACCCAAGTCGCATTGTGAGTCGCTCTTCATAGACACCCAGGGGGATATGAGGCACAGCCCGCGAAATTGCGAATTGCGTGGAAGGCTAGGCAGTTCAACGGAAGGGTGATGATGAAGAATGTGGGATAGTAATGACAGCGTGAGATTGCCTCCAGCGGAGTCCCCGGATAAAATGATATTCTCGGGGCGTACACCGGCCGCCAGAAGGAACTCGAGTCCATCTCTGGCTTCCCGAAGTGGAACAGGAAAGGGATTCTCGGGTAAAAGCTCTACATGTAAACGCCGTCAGGATGATCCTGAATCCACTCAGAGGAACAGAACTGACTGTAAGCCAAAATCACAACCCCGACAGAGATGTCGCGTTTCTCGAGCTCTAATTGCAGGTGCCGGCAAAACGCCATATGGGTATTATTGCAGCCGGCTTTGTACGCACCGCCTAAAATTCAACATCAACCCAATTTTGCCGCACCGAATGAACAAGATACACACCGTGGCAGTAGAACAAAACCTTATCCAAGCGCTTAGGTCCAATCCACAACAAGTTAGCACCATCAGGTAGTTCATCTGCCACTGGGGTCAAGTTAACTGAATTTGTCCATTTCAAGTACATGTCGATAGAGGACGGCGTCTTGAAGTTATGATTAACCAGATATCGAACTGCTGCGCCAAAGCACACTCTCTTCCACTCCCGCGAGCGTTCGGCATTGAAGAACGAAGCACATAGTCGTTTTAAGACATAAAGAGCTGTCAGAAAGTGGATTAGTAGGGAGAGAAAAGTAACAATATCTACTCACGTAGTAGGACCACCTCCACTGACTTGGGAATCGTCGTTATCATGGTGGTAGCAAAGAATTCGATGGCGGACTTCATTCCCCGCACACCGTAATGTCAATGATGCCGAGTTGATGGCCAGGGGGCGTTTGATGTTTACAATCGGCTGCTTCGCGTGCCGATGGTCAAGTGCACGATATTTCCTTTGTAGCTCGACGCGGGAACAGCGGTGAGAGATAAGGTTCCAATGTAAGCAGCATTGGCATGCCAGTTGTAGGAGCAGCAGTACGAAATGTTATTTCTTAGGGAAAGCCATTATTTTAGCTTCAGAAGCAGCAATACGGCGCAGAGGGTCTTACAAACCTGGTATGATTGGCTTTGCGACGCCTCATAAGGAACAACAATCCGCTTCGAATATCACCGCAGCATCTCTGGCTCCGTGAGAAGGAACAATTCAGCCCGTCGCCCGAGGATAAGAACCAGCTTCCTTTCCATGGTAAAGGGAAGATGGCCATCTGCGAGAAGAGTGCCCTTTAATCAGTGGGCAGCGTAGGCTTGATCCAAAACAAAACAATCCGGCTGAGGGAACAGTAGCAGATAACAGAGAAACTTAGCAGTGGCCCAGATCAAGCAAAGATCTGAATCTTGGATCAACAACCGCCTACAGTCCCAACGTCTCCAGGGCCGCGGGCCGCGAACCTGAAACGCCATCCGGGCCCAAGTGTAAATCTTGCGTCCTGACGGTCCATGCATCCGATTGCCGGATCCTTGATAAACAAGAGTCAGCAAACCGTGCCTGGGAAATTTTAATTACGAATCTTTACGAGTGTGTCCATGGCTACTGGCCAAGATACGATGATTGTCGTGACAACGGCACAAGCTCCTACATCCAACCTTCGGATGTCCACCCCTGAGCCCAACCCACCCAAAGAACTGCCCTGGATCGAACGGCGTCCAGGAATACCGGTTCCAAAAAGTCCACTTCCAACGTTGGCGGATCTACTGATAGCTAACAAAAAGAGGGAAGGCATTGGTGCGAGGACGAAGGGGGCAAAGGGGTGACGAAAAATGCAGTCAATGCTAAAAATTTGCGGGAGCCAAACGTGAGTCTTGTGTTTCGAAGGTTGCCATTTACTAACCCCACGTTCAGTTTGCTGCTTTAGATGGAACCATACCACCCGTACAACCTGGTTACAGATCTGGGTAAGAGATAGTCGTAGACAAACGAGAGATACTGGCTGGCTGTATCATCGACAACGGCGGCGGCTGAGTTAGGAACTTGCCCGCGACTTATACGCATGCACCCTGAGAAATATTCGCAAAATTAGATGGCAATTATGTTGATCCTTCGCAACGAACAGACCCACGAAACAGGAGAATTTTGGTATGCCTGTCGTATATGCAGCCGTGAAAAAATCCAGACGCGGTCGCCATAGCCACTGCTTGCCACTGCTTTTTGAGCTTCCTGAGGATCCATTATATCTTGGTTGAACGACTGTACAACGGACACCGTGACCTCAACAAGCGCTCGGACAGCGCAATGTTGCATTCCATGAAGTGCGGGTCATTCCTAGATATTCGTCCTGATACATTACAATTTATCTGGGTTCATTGTCCAGGGTTCGTGAAACTTTGTTTTTCGTTGGACCGAGCATGAGCATGAGAGAAATATTCTCGCGGTTCTTCGTGAACTGAAGTGTTTACGGAGTGGGCTATGAAAAGTCTTCAAAGTACATTTTGTAGACGCCTTGCCACTTTCCTGGTGCACGTTCGGTTCTACGTAATGGAGCTTTATGAGCCTCCGTTTCCTTCGACACTTTGCGTAAGGCTGTGGGAATCCTGGATATACCTGTGTTAGTCATTAATGGACTATAGCATTGCGTCCTCACCGAGCGCTATGTTGAAGAAACGCGCATCGCAGTCGACCTTGAAGGCGGCGTCATAGCGGTGCAGGAAGGATAAAAAGAAGAGTCAGTGACCCAAAATGGTGCTGCCCCTAGGTCCCTGCGCCGCTGCCACGCGAGTATCCCTCGCCGCTACTATGACTTAATTTATTTACCGCAATACCGTAGTACCTCAGACCTGAATGCACTTGTGTACACTTCCGACAAGGTTGTAATGGTGGCTCACGAAAGACGCGAGACAAATAGACTTTTTCGTCCTCACATCCTTGACGGATCCTCGCTCCGTGCCCTGCGAGCTACAAGAATTGGCAACCGTTCGCTGTAGCCTGTCAAAGACTTTCTCTCTGGAAATTACCATATTGCTCTACACGGCTCTACCTCTTCGGGCACATGTGCATCAACGTGGGAGCTGTTAGGAAGTATCCTTTAACTCTGCCGGTGCCGACATTAATATATCAAGGACGCGCCACTCTGATTCTTAAATGTTTCCCCATATTGAAATAACCCAGCTTTCACCTGATTTATTCCTTGGTATAATCACCATCTGTTATGCCGATTTCTCAAGTGATCGCTACCACGTATCCGTTCCTTAGGTTCAGCATTGACAGTGCGAAGGGGCAATGGGGGCAACGAATTTGTCGAGGGTAGATTCTAGTTCCTCTGCTCAATGGAAAACTATGACCTTGTTCTATCAATCATCAGGGACATTCCAGCCTGGAATGAAATGCCAGGGCTATAGCAGAGAATACAGTCAATTTGGATGTGTGGCTAGCTAAGGGATACACGAGGAACGTAACGCTCAAAATACGCTAGACAGTAATTGAATACATTTCGCAAGTCCTTTGAAAGTGGGAGGTCGAGAGCAATGCAGGGAAAAAGCGATAATAACTGTAAATATAACGAGGTGTAGTAGAAATTTTGATAGCAGCACGAGAGCGGAAGCGAGAACCATAGCAAAACAAACAGGAAAAAGAGATAACTTCTGGGGGAAGCTTTTTTTTTTTTTCAAAAAAAATTCTGGACCTCCTTCGTTGGAACCGTCATCGTACTCGCGTTTAACCATCAATACGGTCTATAGCGATGATAGTGCGATGGCTGGGAAGAGATTTTCGGTTGCATTACACAGGCTGTGAGGGGTGCGGTAGAGTAATAATCACGGCGGCTAACACCGATGGGAGGTAGGCGGGCCTCCTCTGGGATGGCGAGGAAGCATTCTGGGGAGGGGGTTGGTGTAGCTGCGCGAGCCATGACTGGACTAGGTGCTTCTGTGACAGTGGCAGCCAGAACAAGCGGAGCTAGGACAGGCGTCGCCGAAGTAGACATCCTTGAGGGAGGTGGGGCGGTGAGATTGGCTGATGGCGAGGTGGCTGGAGTGCTTGGAGGTGTGGGAGGCGCTTGTCCCTGTGTATTATCCACCAAATTCTTGTACAAAATGTATTCGTGGTAGGTCAGAGGGCCATTGCCGTAGAGGCTGATGAAATCTGCGACGGTTCGAATATCGGGGGTGGGGGAAGACGATGCAGAGTTGGTGAAGGATTTCTTCGCCCTTGCTTTCCTGCGGCGTGGCGCGGGCTCGTGGCCTGTTTCTTGACGATGGCGCGTCAGGGTCGCGTCGCTGGTAGCCTCGAATGTACAGGTGCCACAGCGAATTGTTTCTCCGGTGCTGGGTAGATCGATAGTCATTTAGGCAAGTTTAAGTTCCTGTATCGGAAGAGAACGTACTGTGCGCTGCGAATGTGGCCTGCGATGTTGGTCTTTTGTATGCTATGTGCACCGCACCGACAATAGTAGGACCTGATCAATTGTGGCTCAGCGCGGACATTCCAGGTTCTGAGGGCGATATTTACTCACGACATAATCTTTTCCGTCTCAGATGCGTGCTTTGCTAGCCTATGTCGCTCAAGATCGTGATCTCTGCTCAAGACCTCAGAACATTCGCCACATGGATATGACCGGTCATCTTTCTGTGGATAATCCGTGGGTTATTAAAAGAGCTCGTCTGTAAACCGATACTGAGAACTCACGGGCATAGAAATAGTGATTAAAGTCTAAGAATGAGGGAGGAGGGGAAAGTAAGGGATGTTGGTGTTGGGAGGCAAAGGCAAAGAAGCCTTTATTCAAGAAGGGGAATGGCTGTGGCGGAACTCGAATTTGTCAAGGTCCGTGTCCAAAATCAGAATTGGATTTTGAAAAAGAACGAGCGTCATCGAGACCCTCAGCGCGCAAATGCAAGCTGTTAACGTGAAGGAAAAACTGAAATAATGTCAAGTCATGCCCAAGGGTTTGAAAGGTTGTAAGGTGACCATGAACCTCGATCAATAGCGCAAGGTCCTCGATTAAGACGTCAAGCGAGGATGTAGACTCCCGATAGAATACTGAGAGAGTAAATTGAGTCGAAGCTTATTGCACCCTCGCACACCTTAGAAAAGCTCTCTCCGTAGAGGCATAAAGCCTGAGAGTTGCTACTGCTCCATCCGGAAGCACAGCCTGATGAACAAACTGAGGTACAATTTCTCGGGTGCAATTTTAGAGCCCGCCAATTCGAGCGGACAATGCTAGAGGTTGAAACCACTCTCAAATTTGTCCATTTTATACCCCGTGAAAGGATTTGAGCAGCTGTCCGTTGCACCATGACTCAAGCGTGAGTTCAGGTGCACTCCCCGCCGGGGGTACATCAAATACTGATATATGATCATTGGGTTCGTCTCCGCTTCCAGAAAAACGATGCGATCAAAATCAAGTGGCACTTAAGTTCGTGCTCATGTCATCGATAAGGGAAATTTAAAGCCGAGACTTTGGCGGTGAAGAGGGATGCTTCAAATCCGGGCGACTGCTAAGTATGTAGACAGGCCACTGAATCTCCAGCGATAAAGCTTGATCTGTCAAGAGAATACAGCGCTGAAATAGAGCAATTATCAGGTGGTTCAACATGATATGAAGTGCGTAGATTATGACCTTGCTTTGAACGGCCAAGCCAACTATAAGGACCACCGATACGCATCGTCAACCGCAGTAGATTAAGACAACCCCATTGAGGATTATCCACGCGGGTCCTTGTCAAATGAAAAGCGTGTTAACAGCCATAAAGCCAAATCAATTTGGGGATCAGTGGAAAAAATGAGTGCCGTTAGGCGCTGCAGGGCTAAGCACAAGCCAATGGCGAGGGTCGGGATCACGGCAGGATCGGGAAAGGCATTATTTGTTTTGGTTGCCGTTAGCTTTCGATGCCTAAATTCGCTGGCACAGCCACACTGGCAGCAAAGTTGCCGAAGAATCCGACAACCCTCGTCGAGAGCAGATTGCTTATTTCGCAGAAAGCCTTTCAGGATTTTAGCCAGTGTCTTCCTTAACAAATTTTCATGTTTGGCTGAATCCTGCACTGATGGCCAGGGTCGATATTGATGCGACCAGGTGCAGCCAGCTAGTGCTGTACGTTACCTGTAAACTTTGTAAATGACTAAATGTGATTAGTCTCTTAGGAATCCGACTGAAATCAGGCTCATGATGTCAATTTGGAACCCAGATATGACACGTACTTCTGTGCGACCAGCCGCTGCCGGAGTCGCGGCGCCGGCGCTCCGAATCGTTATCGAACTCCTCAGCTCTCTCCTAATATCCGGATGGGAATAGTGAGCGATATACTTGGTATCCTTTCGTGCAAGATCAGTCGGCCCCGTGCTGCCCGTGGGTTTGGAGCCAGCTTCTTCGATTTCTGAAATAATATTTATTATCAGTGGCGTATCCGCAATCTCAGATCGATATTGGACAACATCAAGCCAGCGCGGAGTAGGAGAAGTAAGAGTAAGTGAATACCCGCGTTCTACTTGCGTTCCAATAATATTATTGCCAGTCAGTTCATCTGCCGAAGTTATACAGTCAATATGCCTATTCCCGACCGCAAACATTTGGTAAGGTAGCACGCGGTCGTTGTCTTTTCCTTATCAAATATGGAACGAACAAATTGGATTTCGTTCTGATTCTTTGTTCTGGAAATGGGGTGTCAGTATTCGATCTGACGCCCGCGGGTTTATTCCGGGCAACACTTCACAGAAGCTCTCCAGTGTCTGAGTGCCGCCTCTATGGGCCTCGCCGCGTCGATTCAAATGTTCTTGTTCTCAATTTTCAGTGTTTTACCGTGATCGGCTTGATAAATCGAGGCACAAATACCTCCCGATGGAAATCATCCTTCACGATGTGACTTGTTCATAATATTATGGGGACGGCTATACGTTGGCATATCTGGGCGTCAAGATGCCTACCTTATCTGGGCCTTCTTCCAGTCTTAAAGATCTTGAACGATTTACTTTTTCCCTTGTACCATCTCATTCAGCAATAATTTTTGACTCCGCCTGTTATTAGGAACTGCTATGACCGTAGGCCTCCTAGAGGCATTGCGATGAAGTGGCTGACTGACCGTTATTTCAATTAGGCGGACTTTCTTACAAAAATGAGGGTATCGCAGCGGCTCGTTCTCTAGTCACCTTTGACAAAAGCAGGCAGGTGTTTGTCAAGGACAATGTACAAACGTGATGTAGTCCATGCATGCCTCGAGCCGTTTCGGAACTGGAAATTTTCCACCTCTCTCTTTCCCATATTAGGCCTCGTTCAATTTCTATACTCGCTAACTCATTCCTTCACTTCCCACCGTCCTTCGCACTAGTGTTTCGTTATCAGCTACAAATCCCCACCATGGACGTAAGTACTTTCTGAGTACTCTCAAAGTCGTAGCGCCTTCGATCGCAATGACTGTCGTTCTCTTGGACTAATCCTCGTTTCCTGGCTAGGAGAAACGCAGCCCGGAGAGCACCAGTAGCCCGATGGAGCAGAATGAATATGAGTGAGTGCTAAATATCGCGATCCCTGGGACTACATAGAAGTAATTCTTTGCCAGGGCACCGTACTCTCTGCTATCCCTACACTCCAGTCTAGACGCAGACCTTTTATGGGCCAGTTGGAGGTACAATTCAATTCCTCATAGCCGCTGTATAGAAGGGATCTGACATTTACTAGGAGGGCACAGGCTACCGACCGCCGGTATTCTCATCGGCAGAGTTCTGAGAAAATGTCGGGTTCAGCAACATCCTCCCAAAATAGCCACGTCTCCCCCCAGCAAAATCAACAGGAAGCGAGGAGGCATTTCCAGCCACGTAGTGACAGAAACAAACCGAGACCTATTGTGTCCGTCGCCAAACGGGATGTTCCAGATAATGTGGCTTCTACTGGTCACCACCCAAATACCTCCTTCGGCCGCGCAGTCACTTTGCAGGGTGATTCCCTTCAACGTCCACTTCTACCACCCCGTTCACGGATGCTCTTCGCCTCGACGTCTACCGAAACCAGCCATTTTAGCCACCAGCAGCCACCTTCTTTACATGCTCCTTCAAGCATCGACGCCAAGCCTTCTATCTCTGGCCTTCCTCAGCTTATCCTTGACGGTCCCAGTAACTGTCGCCTGAATCCCATTGACCCTCAGCGACAATTTCGCCGTCATCACGAATCCGACTTTTTTGAGCCACCAAACTCTGCTAGAGCGATGCGTTCACCTCGCCATGATCATCGCTCCGCACCCTACCATGATCATAAAGACAACACCGCCGGAAGCAGCTCTCGCGACTTAAGCAGCCACAGTGCCGCCTCAAGTCAACTAGGACCATATTCCGCCCCGCAGGCCAATATTTCTGCTCATGGGAGTGTCAGTCTCACTAGCCCCAATACTGTGGCTCCACAGACACCCAATGAAAGGTCGTTTGGGGTACGTTTTCTCCCCCCCAACTGCCCTTCCTGGAAAGTAGGAACTCCAAATTATCCTCACCCCAATGGGGATGTGGAACCTGCTTTCGAAGAGTCTGTCGGCCCAAGTCACTCGACTGGATCGTGTGGGATGAAGCGCAAAGCCAAGAAACAGTACGACGCGAACGTGCTTCAAAAGAACGCAGCGGAGAGCAGCGGAGACTCAGGTTCGGGCTAACTGGATATTCAAGGACTTTGCAAGTCTACCGCCACTGCTACCCGTGTACATGTTGACAAGGCACCTCCTGCGGCGTTTGAGTCGCTGATTGAACCTAGTCCTCAGTCGATCTCAAGGCGAGAGCCAGGTCCTTATCACCACCGTCGATGCAGGGCTCGCCATCAAAAAAAAAAGCTGAACTATCTCACATTTTTTTTCCTTTTAGTTTCCCTCATGCACACTGCTTCCATATTGCTATCCTTGTACCTGTTTTCCAAAGTTGCTATCGTGTTTTCATTGTTCCCTGTTTCTACCATGCTCAGTACCTGTGTGTATTCGTACTTAACGGGTTACTTGATACTGATCCAAATCGTGTGCCTTAAGCCAGGTTCTAATTGTTACTTTGCACTAGATGCTGAACCGCTGAAAGTATTGCAATATTTAGCTGCTGCCAGATAAGATCCTTTGAAAGGAAAGTTAAATTCGACTATGGAATCATTATCGACGTGAGGGTCCTGTGGCCCTTCAAGTGCCCGTCTCTTAATTATCGAACTTGTAAGAAGTTGAAGATCGGATCCGAAAAGGAGTGTAATGAAGGGAATGGCATGAAATAATCAACATTGTCTTGAGATTTATTGGCTATACTGAGCTCCAAGCATACAGGATATCCATTATGTGCAACTGTTTGTTGTTCGTACATATCCACCCTGTTTCAGCGGCCCTTGTGTTACCGCCAATCCTACCTTGGTCGCATATCAGTTGGGTAGCGTGTGCCGTGAAGAGTTCGCCTCTGTGCTTGAAAACACCTTTTTCATCGGATTTATTTACAACGTTCAACGCGGGCCATCATCAATTCAAGAGTCTTGCTCCGCAGCGTTCGCGCCAGGCCCGGCGCTGTACGACCCTTATAACGTGGGCTTATGCATATATATGAGTGAACTTCGGAGCACCACGCGTCTGAGATACCCCATCCCTGACAATCTGGTAAATTACCTCAATGTTTCAAAACGGCTACTCCGGGATAAACGGGACACGTTCCTCTGATTTCTGTCAGTTGTCTACTGTTGCCTGTCAGTCATACACTCTAGAATCTCCCTCATAGCATTCAACCGACGTGGACTGGTGTTTTCATACCGCCGACGACCATTAACATCGCCCCGTCGTTGTATTCATGTATCTGCAGCTACAGCAACACTGAGAGGTACCACATCCTCGATGGGCTTCGATAGGGTCATCGTGCCACAGGCACGGATTGACAGAGTCGCCCTGAAAGACCACAATTACCAAGGATCGGGGCGGTGGTCACCAGAATCCCCGGATATGTCTTCCTTGTGTCTAGAATTTCGCAACCATCAGATGAAATCCCTAGCATATCTGACAAACGCACACCGGCGATTCGGAAATTTAAAGCTATTTTATATGGGATACGAAATTCACCCACGTGACTCCTGCCACGGCGGCTTTCCTATATAAAGAGATTCCCGATGAGGCGGGACTACGTAACCACGTTTCGTTTTACAAATAAGATGATATTAAATTTTCAAATTGCCGGTGTGACGTCTACTGGGTATCGTGGGACAATCGACTTGTACTGATTGTCGTCAAGCAGAACAGTACCCAGGGAAGAGATAAGCTCGTAGCAACAAAAAGGAGAACAGGTTATTTCAGTGGGATGCGCTCCACGGCACGGTCGCAGGAGAGTGATTTTTTTGAGACCAGACGGCAGAACAAGGGAGCACTGATAATGAAGCCCCATAGAGACGAGAGACTAATATTTCTTTCTGTTCGTTGGGCGGAGCCTTCGACCAAAACGGGAACTGAACGCTTTACTTGCTAACATGCATAGTCGCAAGGAATCACGGCACCACTGTATATTGAAACCTAATATTGAACTGCATTTCTGTTTCTATTGATATGGCGACTTTTAGTAGGGAAGTTGAAATCGTCGTCAGTTCAAATTGGGGGATAGTAAGATTTGAGGGACTTACTACCGTGCCGCACTTGTGCGTCCCATAACGCCACAACGTTTTGTGATCCACTGTAATTATTACGTGGTGTGTGATTCAGACGACGTAAACAATATCATAGGAAGAGTATTGGCTCCAGAATGTCGAGATCTTGTCATGAAGCCAGATAAGAATACAATCAGGGGAAGGTTCAAGTTACCCACAGCGTGAAAAAGTTGTAAAAAAGACGAGATCTAAATCTTATCGTAAAATTCTTGGACCAACAAACACCTATAGATATCGGAACCGCATTCCGTTGCCCAAGACAAAGATCTAAAATTACCTCCCGGACCAATGCCTGATTGGAAGAACATGGTTAACCAACAATAGACCGGTCCTAGAAAACTAAGTTTTGGTGGCTTACCCAGATAACCTTCGGATGTCCGCCCATCGAGCATCCGCGAACCAAACTTGGCCTACGAGGCAAATTAAACAAAAGGCCGTCTTTATGTTGGTGAAACTGCTGGAGTCAGAGTCCAAACGGCGCAAAAGGAGGGGACCATTGCAAGAGAAGGAACTCGCCGGCCTGAAGACAGGTTCCACGACTTGACCAACATAGATTGTTAGAGAATGTGAGTCCGGTATTGAAGCTTGCCCGTGAAGGAGACATTCATCGTTCGGATTATTGGCGTCATCGGTAATTTGATAGATATGTTGACTATTGAAGGTATAGGTCGGACACGGAGGCAAAACAAGGAGGGATAGCTTACCGGACATCTGCTCAGGCATTCAACAGAGCTACTGTTTCTTCCTGCACCAGGTTCCTTGAGTACTCGTGTTCAAAGCTGACGGATTCTTCTTCTTGATAACTTGACAAAAGGTGGTGACTGAAAAGAAACACACCCTTGGGCTGAAACGTCGGTGGAACTGGTTGGACGGTGTTAGACCACATCGTTATGCCTTTCGATAGGTCAGAGATCTAAATGAAGGCAGCCTTACTGTGAAATCAGCTCACCCTTTCCTTTCTTCGCTTAATACGAAAATTTCCGCCGCAGATTCTGGTGCAGTCCTAGACCCAGATCAATTGACCAGAAGCCTATTATATCTCTTTTCTTTCGAGATGCCCTCCCTGAACGCGAAGGCGTCACCGTAAGTTTTGCCGAAATACATCTCGAGTCATACAAATCGGCTACTACTGGCCTGCTGGCAAATCATGTCGGTTACATCGATGCTCCACAGAGACGAAGGGGAACACACATAAACGAGTTTGACAAGAATTTCCGCTATCGGCGAAGGAAAAGATGCCCTAGTTATCACGGTTGTCGTCGAGAGCAAAGCGTGCGCAGGCGCTTTGCCAAAAATGGAAATTACTTTTCTCTCTCTGTCACCACGATGGCGCCTCAGTTGGATACTCGGGCCACACAGGATGAGCACTAGCATCCACTGGAGAGCAATTTCTAGGACCTTATTCTTTCGCTACATTGTATAGTATTAGGACGTCCGACTTCAACTCTCGCTAATGGTACTCAAGGAGAGATATAACAACCATTGGCTACCTCTTTGCTTTGTGTCATTACATACCGGCAAGTGCAGTCGTATTTGGGTTTCAAGACCCGGTCGACGATTGCTTAACCAAGAAACTAACGGTTTAACACGAGCTTCTTCGTGGTCGCCATTATGTCTTCGTAGGATTTGGCGAGGATTACGTAGTTGTCAAATAACTAGAGAAATCCCGCAGTTATCCAGAATTTCTCTATGTGAGGCCTGCATCATCTTGTCCATCTATAAATCTGATTTTTTCCCAGGATTCCATTTATTTCTTATGGTATCGCACATTGAACTTCTGAATCAATTTCCTGGATTGCAGCGTCAATAGTTGTGACCTCCGAAGATCAAGTGTTGACATCTATGCCTCCTCGTCTCCGCTTCCTATGCCTAGCTAGAACGACTGATATCCTAAATCCACTCATATCGTCTTCCGGGCACATCTCAATGAATAATGTCTGGCGCTTTAATACTTAACTTCTTGAAACGCTTCATTTCCGATGACGAAGGCTCTCGAGACTGGAAGAGGGTATACACCTTGCTGCAGTTCGATATCTCACGGATTACGACTCCAAGAAACCTCCCCCTCTTGACGTTTACATAGTCAATCTGATCCTGATGGTGGAAGCACGGCCCGAAGGTGTATATCTGTAGGCGACTAGACTGAAATGTCTGGATAATCGGTACGGTACATATCTCATTTCTTACTCTCTGGGTTTGGGTCATTGAATTTTGGAATAGGCGGTACATGCACTTGAAGCTGGCTAGTTCGATAATGTTCTGCCGACACATGTAATCGGAGCTCGCAATGCGTGACCTCCTGCCAATCTACTGATTTGAGCTCACAAACAGTTTTGTTTATCTGTGCGGACTGTGGATCATTCCTGGCCGCGCTAATATGTGCAGCTTTTCAGAGAGAGTACATTTCCTGTTCCCCTTCGGAGGGCCAGAGACACATCCGAGTTTTCTATAGTGCAGTTCCGCGAACCAATATTTGGTCCAAGAACGTCATCCCAGATTCGTGGATAAGACCTAGCAGAGACTACGTCTTATTGGTATCGGGCCTCCATGAGAACTTCCTCACGCTCAAAAACATTCTTTATAAACCCGAAAGGAATACAAGGTATATCATACGGAGATGCATTTTCGGTGGGTGGGCTGAGATGTAGTACTCGACCGGGGGAGGGGGGGGGGGTGTGGGATGCACGATAGCATCGGAGTATGGTGCCTGAGATCAAGAGTCTTCACGAGAAGTATGAGAAGTATCTCCCAGCATCCCGGCTAAAGAATACCCCGGCCGTCAGAAATCTACAGCGGCTGACAATCCTTCTATGGCGACCACCTGAGAATCCAACGAGACGCTCGCCATCCCTGTCTCATAGATGAAAACCCTCATGGAGCTAGGTGAGTCGGTCGTACAACAAACGTGATATCCTTACCTCCAAACTTATATCCTAATGATACTCGAGCATCCAGACAATAGAAGGGATCCATATACGCATAACGTCCTTAGCAAGATCGTGAGTTGGACGATGTTTGGAACGCTATTCTGAGAAGAATACAACAGGAGCAAGAGAGAAAAACGACGAGAACAAGAAAACAAAGACCTTGACGATAGAAAGAGAGTTTTCTCCAATTGGTCGTCCACTTCAGCACGGTGCGTGAGTAACCATAATACTGACGGAGGCTATGTAGCAGAGAAGGCGTCACCGCCTCAGACATGGATCGGAATGGTTTGAAGTTTTGTCGCCGTTCGACTGTATCTTCCTCAGTATTGTGCCTCTAGGACGATGAAGATAGTAACCGGCGTTGGGCCTAACAGGTTGGTTGCACCCGTATTCCCTCGGCGGTGGTACCTTCAGGTTGGTAGGTCGGTGACTTGAGAGTCAGGATAAGGAGGACAAGAGGCGAGAGACACTCAGGTAGTGAGACACTGAAATTTTCGGCGTAGAAGCGGCGAAATGAAAGATTGCTAAGCGCCAGTGGGGGCCTCATTGTTGGCAGCGAAAGGTTCCCAACGTTCCGTGCGTCCTGAACGCGTCTGTGGCTGGAGGTGGCGCTTCAACGCGGAGTTGAAAATACGACGCTAATTGCTTGGAAAACATACTAGCGCTGAATACCAATTGATTATGTTAACAGTGCATTGAAAGAAATCCAGGTTATCACCGGGATTTGCTCGCTCCGTGTCTCAGATTTCTACCATCACGAGCGCGTCTCAAGTCGCCGTTCTCCAGATTGGAGCCGACTCCAGATTTCTGGCGTAAACGGTCCGAGAGAGACTGCCGAAGAAAGGCGTCAAGCCGTTTGTATTCTTGAGAATTGCAAAATTCTTCCATGGAAGCGAAATACAGGCAGCCTTTTCGCCCTGTCTTTCGTGTTGACTCCAGGTGAACGAATTTATCCTCACGTCACGAATGCAGTCTTGGCAGCTCAATTTAAATGGCGGGCATACACTTTTCCTTAACAAAATTCAATCGCATCCTGTTGGTTATGATAACTTGACGCCTGGACAGTTGTTAAATACTAGTGATTTGTTTCGCCTAGATTCTTCGTGCCAGCTCTGGTTTTGTGTGTGCGTATAGTATACCTTGTGCTCCCGCGCTCCCAGCATACGCCATCCCTGGACCCTGACGATCTGTTTAATTGCGCTCAAGGTTGAAAAAAACAGGTTCGGAGAAAAAGCGGAATACAGACATTCTCTCTTCCTTCCCTTTAGTATCGTAACCTTGTCGGAGCCTGAATTGGTTACGTTCGACGGTCGCCGCTGGCGTTATCTCCCAGGTCAGCCCACCTCGGAAAGATAATAATGAATTCGTCCGCAGTCAAGAAAAGGACCCTCCATCTCACGGTCTACCTCACAGCAGGCACGGATCGACTCGGACGTCAACCCTGAGCAACTCAATCGCGACAAGAACCGGGACAGCGGACATCGGACACGTATCCATTCAATGCGTCTAGAATGTCGCCACCATCATATACTGTAGCCCTATTCAAACCGCCACATTGTGACTCTGCCATGCTTCCAGTGAAACGAGCGATTGGCGGGTTTTTAACCTTGCAGCAGGGGTGATTAGACATGGAGGATGATCTGTTCATATTCTCGGAGTTGAAATCGTTGAATCTGTGCACAGAGGAATGATACCAGCCTAATGTACGAAAAAGGGACAATGTTCGTCAACCAGATCCCATGCTAATGAGTTAGGACAAGAAATCGGTCAATTACCTATCGTCACCATCGTCGTGCTGTTGTTCTAAAAAGGCATTGAACGCTTTGATCACAAAGTTGCCGCCGGGCTTGATTACATCCCTGCAATGAATCGGAAATTAAAGGACATCAAGGGGTCGGCTTGTGAGCGCTTTGAATGCCCAAGTCATGATAGGGGCAATTTGAAAAACGAGCAATGGGCGCATAACCTCCACAACGTCAGCGCCACTAGAAGTTTACTCCCGACTATATTAGGTGCTAAACATTGCTGAGGACCGCATGCCTGAAGTTTTAGAAAAGAATTCTAGGTCCAGTCTCGACAGCATCACGTAGAGATCTATTGTTAAGATGATTGCTTTTTAGAAGCGACCTCGCGGGTGCGGACTGTTACAAGGTGCGCTTAGCGTCGAACAACAGCCTTTGCGGAATAGCTCAGATATTAGAAGCAGATATATCGCAATTAGCTGTTTTAACCCAATGCTGTAGGTTTTCAACTCCAGCTGGTTGCTTGACAGGTATGAGATAGACGAAAAGTAAGATAAATGCATCTGTCACTACCTTTGCCTTCTGTGACACGCCCCCTCGGGCGGTATTGAAGTCGTATTTGTGAGTGATGTGTTCTCTGCCGAAGTCTGTCGTACCAGATGCTGTTCAGCTCGGCGATACTGGTATAGGACACCTTCCGCCTGAAATCGCGGCATCATTCAATTATATTGAACCCTCCAAACGGCGACGAATAACAGCGCTGTTAAAGGAGAAACCCCGATCTAAGAGCGACAGTAAATGTCTTGCGTGCAAAAGCTGATGCCTGATGTCGTGTATTTTGGCGCTCTGCTACTACAGCAGACACTTCGCCCAGTGTTACCGCCATTGAGCAAGAGTCACGTCACGGTCGTAGGGCCGGAAGTGACCAGTATCCCAAAATGGAAGTGACCTCTTTCTCAGACTCCCACGACAATGATGACTTGTACGCAACATAAAAACTTACCCGTTCAGACGATGGGCAACGAACAATATTCAGGACAAGAAAATTAATTACTTCTCCGAGAGCAGAGTCGTCTCCTACTACAGGGAGCATGATGATACCGGGTTCGGAAATGAGATCACGGCAAAATCACGGAAATGAAATGGTCAGCATAATATATACTCTTTGATTTCCTTGTGCTTACTCTTCAATTTCCAGACAAGGATAAAGAATATCTTTGATAAAATTGTAAAGTTCCCCGTATGAGAGCTGTCACGATGTTCGAACTCAACACCTCCGCAGGTACAGCAACGCTCTAACAGTCTGTCTTCAAAGCTTTAACTAGTCCAGTGGTACCAACTGCGACTAAGGATCTCTGATCAGGGGTTTAATGGAGACATTCGTTGTTCGCCAGTACATTTGGGCACAGTTCAGTTTTGCCGATAATGAGGCCCACTGTGAGCTTGCTTTGGATTCAGACAGAAGCGTTTGAAACAGGTTGTTCTTCGCTGCTGTGGTAAGTATCGTCTATTCTATTGTTATAAAGCGTGTTGTTGACACCTGAATTCAAGCGGCATGAATGGGCAGATAGTGACACCTTGATGGCCGGCTCCTGTCATCGGAAGTAGAAGAAAAGCACAATCGTCGCCATGGTTCTACTGGATTATACGTGGTAAACTCCGTTGGTGTGAGCATATTCTAGATCATTCCTAACGGTCTTTGTGTGTTGAGTCCTTTCCGAAGGTCCAGGTCTCATTGATCCCCGAGCCTCAATCAGACGCTTTCGAGTTCATTCTTGTAGCCAGTGAACATACCGAGAGGGGCGTTTTATTCGGCGACTTTCCCAAATCGTCAATTTGTTTGCATTGTGGCCTCCCAGCCGCCTGTCGTGAGCCGCGACTCATAAGTCCTAGAGAGCCCATCAACAATGACTCATTGTGAACGGACCCTCTCGGTGACATACCCCACATGGTCTCTGACCGAAAAAGTCGTTAAGGGGCATCTTCGACTCCGACGTCACGTTCTTGAACCCTCGAGAGGGACCCTAGAATTGCTTCGCGGGATTGGGGGGGGCTCGCCGACAGGATCGTCCGTGCTGCGAGCTAAGTTCATTGTGCAGGTGATGTGATATCGAAAGCATCTTGCTTCATTGTTGAATTTTCCGAGCCGAAGCACTGACTGTATGGCGATATCATTTGTCTAGAAGGAAGATTCGAAGATTACAGGGTAATTTGTGTCTACCTCGAATAGCTGCAGGGTGCCTGTCTCAACATTGTCGTCGGCAAGGCTTGTACCGACGAAACGCACTCAGCCCTCAGGCTGTTGTGGCGCTGCAGAATCTCGGTAAAAAGGGGATCAATACTCGGCGACCAGTGTGTTCACGAAAGGAGTACACCCGGTTTCGAGGCTTGTTACTGTTTCTGATAGTCACGATGCTCCGACCACATCTCCGCCGAACGCAAAGAAATTACAAGCCGCGTTCCCGAAAATTTTATTCTCTCATGATTGCAACTGATAGATAGATCGATTACACATTAAGCTCTGGACCAATAAGAGCGACCAGATATTTAACCAACAAACGAATAAGGAAGTCATGAATAACACGATAATAACAGAGCGACAGAAAACGAACAGAGACAGGAGGAGGAGGTAACGGCGCACGGAGAAATGCCAGCAAGAAATAAATGACTAGCACTTCGATAACAAAACAATTTAATTCCCCCTTGACGACCTACTTCCATGGGGGGCGCGCAGTGATGGGAGCGCGACAAGCCCCCGATCGTTGGCGGTAGCATGGTCATGACGGTCGACATTAATCAATGGAGGAAGGCGGTATTCCTCCGGAATTGGGAGAAAAGCCTCCGGAGGGGGTAATGGTGTAGGCAAGCGAGGAACGAGTGGGTAAGGGTTACCCAGGTCTGGCGAGGTCTGGCGACTTGGAGAGGTCGACGGAACTTCTTCCTCGGCGCTACGCATCATAAATACGAAGCGGGCGTACTCCTCAGCAGTCAACGGCACAATGCCAGAATAGCTGGAAGAGCTGATAGTATCCTCATCTGTGAGGCTGGAGGACACGAGTCGATTATTTTTGGTCTTTGTTTTCTTGCGCGACGAGCAGGGGTAGTCGGGGAGCTTACCCTGGCGATGTCGCGTCATGTTTGCGTTGCTCGTCGCCTCGAAAGAGCAGTCCTTGCACCGAATTTTCTCGCCCGTACTGGCGACACGATAGTCAGTTAACCTTCAAGGATAATGACGAAAGAGAGCGCACTGCGTGCGTATATGCGAAGCAATGTTGGTCCACTGTATGCCGCTGAGCCCACAGAGGCAGTACCAGGATCTACTCAACTGCGACTCAGTAACCACCAAGTCGTGTGATGGCGCTCTACTCGCCTCGACGCCTTTTCTTCCTCCGAGGCATGTTTTGCTAGCCAATGCCTCTCGAGATCGTGGTTTCGTCGAAAGGTCTGGAGGCATTCCGCACAGACATGAGGTCGGTCGCCCGGTTTATTCTTCTGAAGAATCATTTGACAGATACAATCAGCTTTTCATACGTGACATGACATTGACTTACAGGCATTGAGACTATTAATGAAGTTGTAGGATGTAAGAGGGGAAGATGGGAATATTGCTGTCGGAAACCAGGCGAGAACTACTGTTCTTCAAGAAGGAAAAGGGCAGTGCCAAAATCGGAATCGGTCAGGGTTGACGTTCTGAGAATGTATGAGGCACGAGTGAAGTCTCAGAACAGGACTTATGCGTATGTGTTCCGCATCACGTTTGAATTTTGAGCATTGTCGAGACAGACTTCGCAAACGAGGTGAACGGGAACCTGAAATAACGTCAAGCTATACAGTGGACTCAAAAGGGTCGACAAGTTGTTCACGAGTCTCTATTATTAGTAGATCCCGAGTCGAAGTGTCTTCGAAACGCGGCAAGACTACTTCCGCTTAGAACAATATATCTCAGAACATACAGTATTATTCTACTACACTCCTGGCGGTTGAAGGCACGAGCGGTGAACATGACCAATGCCAAGTCGCGTCGTCTCTCATACCCCGCCGTCGACGGTCCGCGCAGCTCCGGGCGTGCCCGGATACAATCTTAAGGTCGAACTTGATGTGAGCTGCCAAATGGAAAGTGAAACGACCCAATTTAGTTCCAAATTACCCTACTCACGAATGCCGAAAACCAGCTAAAGTCACTAACGTGTGAAAACGATCCAGAATGAATGTAGATTCATCTCCATGACATCAAACGGATGACATACCTTTTTAGAGTTCGACTCCGATGCTTCTAGAAATACTGACAATGCAGCAATTGGCACCCAGGCCAATGGACATGACATCGAACAAGGTAATCTATGACCGATAGTTCGGCGCTCAAGACGGACGCCTCAAAAATTCCGCTGCGAAGATGGTCTATTGAATGCAATCAGAAAGTGATCCCTGGTCCATCACGCTTCAAGAGTCGAGAGCGCGTATGCTTTTGAATAGACACGTTAGACCTTACCAATCGGCTACATACCATTGGCTGCACGTTGCGAATCTGACGTATCCATGCGGCCAGACGAGATCCTGTCAAGTGAAAAGCATGGATGATGTTGACAAGCATACATCAAATTCGTTTGGTGATCGTCAAGTCACTGATAAGCGAGGGGTTGCGGAACCAGTGGGGAATCAACAACGGGGATCAAGGCAGGCACAGACATTTTAGAAGAAACAACGTAATTAAAAAGCGTGATTAAATTTCAATGAGGATATATACTGAAGGCAAAATTCAACGCTCAGAGTAGGACTTGAGTAGGACAGACTTGTAGATTCGTTTTTGTTCTTTGTACTGTAAATGCTTGCTCGGGTTCAGGGTTTAAAAGAAGGTTGAAATTCTTTGTAGTATTAGGGCGAGATAATGCAATTCTCTAATTGCAGATAGTTTGCCGCGAATTTTCGATAAAAAGAACTCGGCATGAATCCAGTTTGGGTTACATTCAAAGCCATATCCAGATGTATGCATAACAGGTGCAAGATGACCCGGACCTTGTCTATGTGAACCATCATGATGATTGATCCCAAGAGCTGTTGGAACGTTCTGCCTAATCACGCGAGGACGATCTAGCAAAAATACTACACACAGTGTACTTGTTATCTTCGGATTATTTCCTTGTCTGTCAAAAACTCATCATGACCACCACCAACAGGGTCGACTGTGGTAACAGACGGCGACCGTGAAACGCCTCATTGTCTGTTCTCCGGCAATATACATCTTATACATCTTCGGCCATCACATGCACGTCGGCGCTTTGGAATATCCCGCCCATTCGTCTCCGTTCCCTACTTGGAATATTCAAATCTTAGATAGGGTATAGTTTGAGGCAGTCTATAGACATAAGTGCGTTTCCTGCACTTTTATACCTAGCCATCATTGTCCGAGGTACAACGATTGTCGTCGCCAAAATAATTTGTCCTAGCGTTTTGCAGACCTGCCAGCTGTCATCTGGTTCACGGTATGCCAAAGGATTACAGGAAGGCGATCTACATAGCAACCTGCGGTATAATCTCACTTGTCGGTTAAAATATATCGGTTGACGCAAAAGCCATGGCGGTGGAGTGTATTTGATTGCTCTTTCTTTATTCCACAAATTTCTACCGGTGTAGAAGTCCACAAAATTCCAGAAATCTTGGATGATAGCGGTTACTTAACCACGGTCACTGCATATTTCCCTTGTCAACATTGAGATGTTGGGCCGAACGTTCACCGGTAATCCGAAATCGAGATCGCGAATTGGTCACTGCTAGACATGTGGGTGCGCGTCGAAGACTAGGTTGCAATGCAAAGTACCTAAATCTAAGCGCCCGGTCTTGGTTCTTCGAAGCAGGCTGATAGTAATGTTTCATCACAGCTATGTTATCCGAATTTCATCAACGAAATGTAATGATGAGAACCGCAGATTGAACAGAAGTATTAGTCCAACCAGCGTCAACAAAAATGATGCTATGGATGTCGGATCGAGTTGGTAACATGGAAACATATGACACCACGCTTCTGGACGAGTAATATCGTTTTATGAGGCGCTTTCGGTTGCCAAGCATTGAATAAGTCCAACGTCTTTGCAGTAAGCCTGTACTTCGACCTCAGCTCGTCGAGGCGGTCAGGCATACAAAAGTATCACAAACGAGTGAATATAATCACTTATGACAGGTAACTAGATTAAAAAATAAAAATGACGAACCATCTGAGCAATTGCTACCGTCATTCACCTTTGGCCCCGGACAGTGCGAACCAGCCAGTTTGTAGTGAGTAGCGTACAACCTCAGAAAATCCGTCCCTGACCTTCAGACAGTAAATATAGGTGATGAATATTTTGGCTGGCCTAGAATAGTCTCTACCGCCCTGTGCATACGGGAATGAAGGGGTCGGTGGAGTATACTTCGAGAACGCGCGAAGGTAATATTTAAATAATATTAATAATCACTACTAATAATATTAACTACTAAGTCAACGTTCACGTGATTATTAATCTTCTTCAACCCCACCACGACATCCCTTCCTTGGCAAGACTTGATCCGTTTCCTCCTTCGCGCGTAGAAGGAATTCTCTATGAACAAATATCAATTAGCCAAGACAGGCTCAACTTGTAAACTTTCAGCCAGTAACTGAGTCCAAACGGACATTCAATGTATCATTTTATTTTTATTTGCACCCTAGCCTCGTGTTTCCCTCTCCTTTCACCTTCTCTCCATTTCCCCCCTTACCCTCGATATCACAGTACTGCTCTGGTGTCGCTAGGGCTCCTCTGAATCAGCACTGCATGCACTTATTGGATAGTTGTAATTTTTGTGATCATTGTCACACTTGGAATTTCACGATTACGGAAAGTCCTTGTGCCTACACTTTTTCGTCGCTTACCTCATGCCTTTGAACAGCTTTTCTATATCCATGCGCTTGTGAAAGATGCACGTTCATGGTGTTGGAGATCTTCAATCTTTTTGTCCCAACTTGGAATTGAAGGAAGCATGAGCGTTGGCTGAGTAACAGTTGAAGGATAATGTTCGGCGTAGCCCTGAACATCGGCAGGAGCTCGTCAAACGGAATATTCTCTGTGTTACTCACAGCGAAGCTAACATGTCATCAATACAACGGTTGTCTCGCATCTAGAGGTACGTCATATCGATATATACCTACGCCTAACCTGAGCCATCGCCGTGACCTAGAATTATGTTGCTTTACCCCTCGAAACATAGCGAAGCGGATAATTCTGCTTGATTTATCGCTGGTAAGTCCTCGCCCTCAGGACTTACACATGCTGCTAACTCAAGAGCGTTAGTGTCGACACTGCACATAGTAAAATCCAAAGACTATTGTCCGATATTAATCAGAGTCGGACGACAAGATTATCTAGGAGTCATCCTGCTCGTACAAAGCGGAAAACATTGTGATCCGGTTTGACGATTGAAACGAACGTGAGCTTTTTTATCTTACTCTTTTGGTTCGTAACCGTCTTACCTTTGATTTAATACCCAGGTCCGCTCAACATCCACAATACAATGCGCCCTGCCCACGACCATTCCGACAAGAACGCTAATGCTGGAGATACCCCGGTCAACATGGATGAAAAAATTTCCTTCTATGGTGGACTACGGTATAACGTCGTCAAACTTTACTGCGGGCAGAGGATTCACCCCGCATATCCATACCCAAACGGATCTGCAAACCACCCCAAAGGCGACCCATCACATGCACTCTCTCCACGCTATCGTCGCGTCCTTCCCTGTTACCTGGCTCTCAGACGAGACACGGCTGACTAACGACGGAGAACCAGCCCGAGTGCTGGAGAGAACGAGGCGCGGTGTTCATTTGATCCCGTATGCGCCTCCTCCTCATCACGACATTGTTCGCCATCGCCTATCATAGGTGTCCGCTCCTCTTTCCCCCCGCTGAAGTAAACCTGACGAAGAAGGATCACTCGAGTCGAAACACTCTGAACATCAAAGCACGTAGCAGGTGGCTGAAGAGTCGAAACGGTACCTTCATTTCTCTGCTGATATCGTCTAGTTCGCTGACGGGTTTCGTTTCCCTTTAGAATACTATTGTTATTCAGGGTTGGGTTCTAATTGCGGGCGATGATGGCGGTATTGCATGGAAAAAACGAGGCCACCTCAAAGTGTCATTGATACAGTACGCCATTATGTTCGTGTGCCGGTACAAGTCTCACCGTTTCTTCAGCACACTGGATTGAGAAGCACTAACAATAATCGTTTCTCCGTCGTCTCCATATGCTTGGTCTACCTGACGGAACTGGCGGATCTTCCCTGGAGAACCATCCATACACCTTATCTGTCGACTTGCGGCAGAACAACTTGTCATGTTCCAGCTTCACCTCCGTCAAGTTTGGGCATGCCTTAATCCAGCCGGCTATCAGGTTGCGTACTTCGTCTGTCGCCAATGGGGCCGGCCCAGGCCTCATCAACCATATCCCCACACGAATCTCGGGTCAATAAATATGCAGTGTTGTCATGTTCTTCATCTCACTGAAGAACATGGTTACCATGTTCAGGATTGAAGACTGATATCGCGTCGATGAGATAGCCTGGGGCAAGGGAACAGACGACGTACATCATTGAGATGCCCAATTTCGTACTTGATTTTGACCTCTCTGAAATCTCGAAACATTTGCGAGATCGCATACAAAATTTCCGCGTTCCATTCCTTGATTGTGATATCCAGCGACTCCAACTTTGGCCAGTGGGCGGCTACCTTTTCCAGCAGGCCCAACGCGTCGACAAGTAGCATCCGACAATCGCTAATGTCGAGACGCTTCAAAGAAATTCCTGCATCCCTGAGAGGTTAAGGAAGTTACTTGAACCCTTGTAGCTCGTCAAGTTGCGAAGGGCCTAGGGAAACAGTCGTAGCTTCTTATATCGTGGAACCGGGGCACTTCCAACTTCTGAACGGAGTGGCATTTTTCATTTAGAAATGTAACAAGTTCATCTCGCGTTAGTCTTTGCAAGGAACGACGAAGGTGAACATAAGCGCAGCGTCTTGGGCTTGCATAGCGAAGACAAGTTGAACTTCTGCGGAGGGCCAATATTTGTGACTACTCCGATGGCAAGGGTGCGGAGCGATGTTATTGTGAGGAAGTGATGGAACGGATATGGATTGCTTCCGTCAGACTGTGTGCTCCTATGCACAGCGATACGACCCAAGAGCGAAAGATCGGTTATAGGAAGCCGCGGGAACATGCCATAGTCTTCACTCAAGTCCAGTGGCTCCTCGTAAAATGTGCACGCGTCGATGACCAGCTTCCGGAGATTTTGGCAACCTTGCAGGAGATAGCTAAAGGACTGCATGTTCGGGAGACCGCAGGCTTTGAAGCAGAGCGTGTGGAGAGATGTGAAGGATAGAATCCTAATCCACACGTCGACCTGGATACAACCACGGCGCCTGTCGTCCTCATTGGCGGAATTGAGGTCTGTCGGGTATATAACGCCCTCAGCCCTATGAATCGCGGGATACGACGCACGGTGTCTCGTCAACTCGGGCAGAACGCCTCATGGGCTCCAAATTCTCGGCAGCTGCTGTAGTAAATATGCCGGTGTAACTGCACCATACCGATGTCGTAGAAGACTTTGCATGTCTGCATGACATGCAGGAGACCGCTATTTCTGTCGAGATCCTCGAATATCCGAGTGAGAATTTCAATCGCGAGCACACTCATGGCGGTGAGTGGGGAAGTGGAAGAAGTTGAAACAGGACAATAATTGTCAGCGACTTCACCTCGTGGGAATATTGCCACCTAGTGAGTTGATCTTGGCTTTTCATTTGTCTTGTCTCATTAAAATTTAACATCAGGTGCGATACAATTGAAAAAACGAGTACTTAGTACACACTGAGAATCACCAAGAACGATCGATCATCCGGCGTCTGCGCTGCTGTCGGCCATCGACTTCTACCGGTTCCAGTTCCATTGTAAAGAGCCACTTCTCTTCCTTCCCTGGCGACCTTCGGCACAGCAACCTCCCTTTCTCCCACTTCACCTCCGTCAACTTAGGACACGTCTTGCTCCACCCCGCCATCAGCTCCAGTACCATGTCCGACACCGGCGGACCTAAGTCATACTTGGCTGTCCAACTCATGTGATACAAATCGGCGCCAACCCCGCTATATCCTCTGTGTGATATCCGGGGAAGGACAGATTGCGGGTTGTAGATATGCAGCGTCGTCATTTTGTCCATTTAATCGAAGAACACGGACGGCATGCTCACGATAGCGGCCTGGAGTTGGGTGTCAATTCGAAGAACAGACTCGATTTATAGAATGATGAACTCACCTCATCAGGGTACCCTCTATGGTACTTTATCTTCACCTCTCTGATATGTTGGAATAAATGCGAAATCGCGTAGAGAATTTCCGTGTCCCATTCCTGGATTGTAATGTCCCGAAACTCCAGTTGCGGTCTCTGACTGCCAACCTTTCCTAATATGCTCGTTGCCTGCGATACACTCATCGTCAGGTCGTTGGTCTCCAGACGTGTCAACGGGCATCCTGCGGCTGCGACACCGGGAGCGATAGCAGCTGGACCCTTGTAATACATCAAATGACGCAGTGCACCCGGTCGTAGTCGGAAATCGTCCGAGGTGAGCTCGGCGAAGCCAAAGAGCTCCAGCGTATTGATGGAAGAGCACTGTACATTGAGGAGGGCAGCAATGTCACGGCTCATCCTCAGGACGACCTCTGTATCGTTGGTGAGACGGAGGTGCAGCGTCTTGAGATTGTCGAAGGAGATGTCATCACTGTATGGTGTGCAGTTGGCAAGGAAAGCGCAATTCCGGGTGTTTAAATCGATGGTCAACATGCGAAGGGATCTGACTGTGAGAAGGCGCAGAAAGGAACCCGCTTCCCTGTCAACGGGCGATGTATCATCTTGCCATAGTGGGTCGTATTCCGTATTTTCGCCCAAAAGAGACAATTCCTTTAGTGGAAGCCACGGAAATAGCCCGTAGCTCCCGCTTAAGTTCGGTGGCTCCTCCTGGAAGGTGCATCCTTCGATGGAGAATTTACGGAGGCTCTGCCAGCCTTGGAGGAGATAACTGAAGGACTTCGATTCTGGGAGAAGACAATACGATATGGAGAGCGTGTGTAGGGAAGTGAAGGAGAACAACCGGACCCATACATCGATTTGGAGCTGGAGCGCTTCGTCGTATCGGTCGTCATAGTCACCCGCAATCCAGATCGATTAAGGGTGTTTCAGGACGTTGTCGAGGGCTACCGACCGTGAAATACCGTACATGCCGTCGCGTGCATGCTCCCAAAATGCTGTCTGAGCACCAAAGCTTTCGGAGCTGCTATATTGAATATGCCGGTACAGCATCACAGTGGCGATGTCATGGAAAACCGAGCATGTTTGCACGACGTGAAAGAGATCGCTCGAATTATCAAGGTGCTCGAATATCTGGATAAGAATTTCGGTTGCGAGGATGCTTACGGTAGGGTGTGGGGGACAAGACGATCGTGGTTGTTAGTTTTAGGTAAAGCCGCAATATTTCTAATCACGACCGCGGATACGATTATGTAGGAAGGAAGGAAGGAAGTTTTATTAACCGACGGTGCTCCTCAACATCGGAAGTGTGCCGGTGTCCGTACTACAGTCCCCCGCCAGTACATTCAAACTAGTTACCTGTATCTAAATTTGTACCTAGTGAGAAGTACCACTGCTACGGTACCGAACCATACCTACGCTAGGAATAACTTACTATGCTAGGTACGCGACGTGTCTCATTTACCCCTCTGAAATTTTTTGACGTTCGACACGTAGGCATTATTCGCGTCGATGGATGTCCAGAAATGTATTCGGTTTCATTTGTGCCTCATTGGTTCCAACAAACACGATAAGTAAGGGCGCTCTATCAAAGCAAAAAGCACAGTCATTTACAGTCAGTAAGAGTCCAGGGTCCGTTTTTGCATGTCCGTGTCCTTCGATTTCTGATATTATTTAATTAGGGCACATTTATTTTAATGTTATTTATATTGACCCAGATCTTCGGGCCTTCAAGCTTCAAGAGCCTGACTCGTGCACGGATCCTATCGACCAATTGACTTCCAAAGATGTTGACGCTAATACAACGCTCGTCTTCGTCAACATTTCCTTATCGTATATGGGCCAAGCGCACAGGCCATATTGGTCTTTGTTACCAAAATCATGACCACACGGCGCTCATGTATGTATCATCGTGAACGATAGATCAGGACACCCTCCAATTATCGACCGGCGTCATCTTAATGTCCGACGTTCGGCTGATCTTCAGGCTTCAGTTCATATTAGACCTTCATATATACCGTTAAGGTTTGTCTCGTTGATCCACAATTGTGATCTGTGTTTCAAGGTTCGCGCTCATCAATAATAGATTGGATGCTTTCAACAGCTGAAAGCTGTTTGCTGCACAGGTTTTTAGCGCAAAACTTGCCGTCACGTCTTCGCATCTGGGCGTCTACCAACACCGCCAAATAACTGGAGCTTGGAGTGTTGATGATGGGCTATGAACATTCCGACTATATGAATCTTTCTGCATCCTCTGCTCCCTAACCTTTCTCCGCTCATATCCGATGTCCTCAACAAGCGACTCAACCCCAGATCTTACTGGCGAAGAAACCGTGATTATTTTTGGAGTTCTTGATGTTTATTTCAACGAGATAGTCGTCTACGCCCTCATGCACGGTAAGCCCAAAAATCTACTGGGTTTTGTGAGAGCTGATTTCGAATGCCTGTAGGAATATATACTTGCATTTTAGCTACAACATTGTGGAATATCTGTTCGTCCACTCTCCTAAGCATCAGGGAAGTGCCGTCTAATAACCCATTGTAGTTTCGAGCAAAACCTCTAAGAATGGCGCATCCAGAGTCCTCATGGTGTTTGCCATCATCCTCCTTTACATCATTAGTACGATTGCGTTCGCGTTTTTTTGGTTCTTCGTCCGATTTGGTTTCATCGACAACGGTCAAGACGCCCTGACTGTCTTTACGGGACTGACTGGCTTCAATAGCCAGTGGACCGCCGCTCAGATATCCGCCGGAGTCACGGGCATCATTGGGACCGTCATCGCTGATGGCGCTATGGCAAGCATCTTGATTTTTCGGCCCACTCTCTAAGAAAGCGAACTTACAACCTGTCCTAGATCTGGCGCTGCTTCATTGTTTGGGGTGAACGATGGTTCATCGTGTTCATCCCTGTTCTTTGCCTAATCGCTGAGACAGGTACGCTGGCAATAACCTGTCCGAAGGCTTTGGCAGGACTGGCATTGATTTCCGTGATTTTAGTCGTAAAATCCCTTCAGGTTTACCACAATCTTCATGATGTTATAGAGAACGATGAGTTTTCCGAGTTCGGTAGCAGGATCGACTGGACGACGCTATATCTGTCCCTCGTGCTCGCCACCACTCTAATGTGTACTTTGCTCATCGTATATCGCATCTTGTCGGTAGGAGGGATCAAGGCGGGTCTGCGGTCATACCGTGGGGTCGTGGAGGTCGTTGTGGAGTCCGCTGCACTGTACTCCGCCGCGCTGATAATCTACATCGCCTTCATTTCACGTAACATGTTGGGGAGCAGTTATATCGACATCATCACTGCCTCAATCAAAGTGGGGCTGTTTTCGTTACCTTAACGACGAATCTCAATGCGCTAACGGATATTCAGGGTATAGCTCCTACTCTTCTTGTGGGTCGCGTCGCCGCTGGACATGCGCGCCCGAATGATACGTGGAAGGAGAGCCGTCTGTCGTCGCTTCACTTTGGCAATCCTGGACGTGCTCAAATGAGTGTTATGAGTACTACAGGCGGCGTCACGCAGAGTGTAATGTTTCCTGAGGGAGAAATTCTTGGAAATGACGCTTCGTTGGATAGTGCTGCTGGACGTACGCTAGAAGCAAAGATGGAGAGTGTATGAAATTCCACACTCATACCTTATCTCCCTTTAAAGTCATCACAAAGGATAGCTAAATATACCTTCCTTTCCCTGATTGAACATCATCATTTTCCCTCATCCACCTGGTATTCAAATTTCATTTTTTTTGGTGGACGCGTTGTATTGGTTTCAAGAGTACTCTACGTAGTTAGTCTAGGTAGAGCAATGTCGACATCGTCGTCTCTATCTGCCCCCGTGTGATTTGCAAGGGATCTCGACCTTGCAGGTGTTCAAATTTCATATCAAATGAAATCGCTGCGGACCGCTCTCGGCGTGTAGAGGGCCACGTGGGAGGCAGCTACGGATCAGCTCGTTCAGCGTACTTACTCTCAGTCAAGAAGGTTCCGTCGGGTAAATCCGGGACATAAGGTAGGGGGGGGTAGGGCCTTAAACGCATAAGTGACATACCAAAAATTTGAAGTATATATTGATAGAAATAGCACATTTTGACTGTAATAGGCAATACTTTGATTAGAATCATTGCTTTCTGCACCATTTTTAGGCCAGAATTGGGCCAGGAACAACCAAATCAAGAAATTGCCCTGATGATGTAACACAGGCATTGCGGACCATCTTGATGGCGAAGAGAAAACAACCAGTAAGCACGGCATATGCATTCCCATGTCACTTAATCAATTTCTGCCACCATAAATCTGTCTCTTGATTAGTCCAGTATGCAATTCTGTCTCATGTGTCAACACAACATAGTGCTTTTGTGAAAAAAACTGGTCCAATCACCTTAATAGCTGTGAACATTCCAAGAACACAGTCCTCAAAAAACCTGTTCCAATCACAAGTTTTTCGAGGCTCAAACTTAACTGTCACACTCAAACCTCCCACCATCAGACTATGATGTCAAATATCCGTTTCAGGGTTGCTCTTTTGTCCGACATCATGGGAATATATGTCTTGAAATGTTTGACAGGGACGGTAAATCATAGGAATTAGCTACTGTAAAAGGAAGGAGAGGGGTCCAGCCCGCCTTAAACAAATTAATGTAGGTCATGTCTGCAGTTGATTTTCCGGAACCCTCTTGCTCTCAGTCTTCCGAAGTCAATCTGAAGTGGAATCGTCTCGGTCTTATGAGTTATCGATATATTATGCTTGATACTGTCCAGTCCAGCATCTCTTGGTATTTCATGTTTCAGTCTCGACTACTTAATGTGTACATGATTGAAGCCGCTTGACTAAACCCTCCTTCCCAATGATCGTCACTATGCGGCAGGCATCTCGAGGAGCATCAATCACCAAACTCAGGTCCATGCCACCGATCATTATACATCCAAAATCACGGTTCCGGGAATCGGATATCGCCAGCTCACGTTCCGTTCTTCTGTTCTTGCCACTTGGTGCTATATTCGTTCTTGTGTTCCAGAGAATCCCTATACCATGACCTACAGACTTGCCTAATCGATACAAAAATTCTCACTGAGCAGTGAGAGTGCCACTCATGTGTTTCGATTCTGTTTCAAGCGCTTGCCTTCCTGATGGATTGATGGTTATGGTTTATGATTATCGAAAGATGGGTCCACAAATATGTTAAACATTGAGTCCTCTTCTCATGTCCTTTCTGTATTGCTGAACTGCCTTGAATCTTTCAATGAGGATGAGAATGCTGTTTATTGTGATCAATATACCAGCACAGACTCTATAAACACCTGGAGTGATTCCTCCTTCCACATTCTGTGTCCCAGCTCATAGCTCCTGACAATGGCATCCTTGACTGAATATCCAGATATTACTGGTGGAGAAGCCAGCACCATATTCGGAGTTCTTGACGTTTACTTCAACGAAATAATAGTCTACGCCCTCATGCATGGTATGTTCGCAAATGCTATATGCTTCCTTAGAAGAGTTGACCGACATGCTTTGAATAGGGATTTATACATGTGTCTTCGCTGTCACCTTGCGGAATATCTGTTAGTAGGACTTTCTCTGTATTGCCTCATACTCATACCTCCGCAGTTTCAAGCAAAACTCGAAGCGGTGCTTCTAGAAGTCTAATGGTTCTAGTTATCATCATACTCTACGTCCTGAGTACGATCTCTTTTGCATTTATGTGGTTTTTTGTCCGCTTTGGATTCATCGACAACGGTCAAAATGCCTTGACTGTGTTTGGAGGGCTTACAGCCTTCAATAACCAGTGGAATGTGTTCCAGACGACAGTGGGCATCACTGGTATTATTTGTACCTTCATTGCTGATGGAGCTATGGTACGAAGATCTTACCACTGCCAAGCTTCTACTCAGTTCTGCGCAGATCTGGCGTTGTTGGGTCATTTGGGGTACCCGCTGGTTCATCGTGTTCATCCCCATCTTGCTTCTCATCGCTGAGACGGGTACGTATAAACCCATATTTCCGCAAGCATGACTGATATTTCTTTCTCGGTAATGAAATCGGTCCAGATATACCACCTCCTTCACGATGTTTTAGAAGGTGACGAGCTGTCCAAGTACGGGAGCATTGAATGGACGACGATATATCTGTCTCTCGTCCTTGCCACGACTCTGATGTGCACTTTGCTCATCGTGTATCGCATTTTATCAGTGGGAGGAATTAAAGCCGGTTTGCGAACGTACCGGGGTGTGGTCGAGGTGATTGTTGAGTCAGCCGCACTATACTCTATTGCCCTCATCATATACATCTCCTTGATCGTGCGTAATGAGCTCTGTGGAGGCTATGCCGATATCATTACTGCTTCCATCAAAGTAGGTCGAATCTGTCTGCTTCGCTTCTAGAATTAAAAACTGATGGACCTGTTATGCAGGGTATTGCTCCTGCTCTTGTCGGACGTGTTGCCGCTGGGCACGCACGTCCGAACGATACTTGGAAGGAGAGCCGCATGTCCTCCCTTCGCTTTGATCACACTGCTCGCGCCCAGATAAGCGCTATAAGCGGCATCAGTGTTACTCGGAGTGTGGTGCTCTCAGTCGAAGAAAACAGTTCTGGCGGGGATGTCTCGACGAAGAGACCCAGGACAGCAGCTAGAAGCAAAAACGGAGAATGTATGAAACCCGATTTCGTTCTTCTTTTTTCCGCACCCGTTGTCGGCTCCTGGCACGCCTTTCGATAAGTATTAATCTTTGCCACGCTTTCTTTAAGGGAGCTGTCTTCCTGCCCGCAGTCTATTTCTCATATATTTTAGCCTGCACACCGATCGCTGATAATCGATAATCACATACGTCTTCATTTCATAATTATGACCCAGATTTCAGGCCCTGAGCGAGTAGCAGAGGCTCTGCCAGAATATCGCTTGCAAGTGCCACAACTTAAACAGTTAACAATGGCTGTTTCAAGTTAAAATGATCTCGTTCGATCCAGGATATCTTTCCCATCGGACCGGAAGTCCGATAAACGCCATTTGTATGTGTCTTGTGTGTCCAAAGAAAAGATACCTGAAATGTGCGATTGTTATGATCAGTCAAGCTCCAAAAATCCTATCAAAGCTGAACAAACGCTGAGAGGGGATCCGTTAATGATATAAATTATGCTAGTAAAACACCATTAATACTCTAATAAACTCGAGCATCTATTTTTTAGCTGAAGGTATCGACTTCTTGTACTCTTCCTCAAGTTGTTTTTGCAGCGGCGCGAGCACCGGCATATGGTTCTGAACACGCAAATAGATCAGCGACATCAACTCCAAAAAAGGACTAGAAAACATACCTTGTACTCCATACTAAACTCACCCTTACCCTGCGTCGTACCACGCAACTGGTTCGAATACCCGAACATGTCGTTCAGAGCAACCTCTGCCGTACACGAGAACTCGTCGTCGCGGACTTCACTATCGACGATGGTTCCACGGCGAGTGTTGATACCACCGATAACCGTACCTGTTGATAAATCATGAGCAAGCGAAGAGAGGTGCAGTAGAAGCGCATCACTTTGGAACTCGGCTGGAGAGATCACCTCGACGTTCATGATAGGCTCGAGGATGACAGGCTTCGCAGCATTATACACTTCTCTGAACGCTCCGACAGTAGCTAGTCTAAACGCAAGCTCGGAGGAATCAACAGCGTGGAAAGCACCATCTTGCAGGACCATCCGCACACCAGAGATGGGGTTGCCGGAGAGCGTCCCTTTCTCCAGTGCGACGTGGAAACCCTATGACAAGTAAAATGTGAGCAAAGAAACGTAACTGCGAGACCTACATACCCTTTCAACACCAGGAATGAAGTTGGTTGGGATGTTTCCACCCATGACCTCGTTCACGAATTCGACGTCGACACCTGTCTCTGGGTCCGGTTCCATGGGTTCAATGAAGCCAATGACTCGAGCAAATTGTCCAGAACCACCAGTCTGCTTCTTGTGCGTAAAGTTGAAGTAAGACCGTTTGGTGATGGTCTCTCGGAACGCAACTTGAGGTTTCCCAGTGGTGCAGTCGACATTGTATTCCCGTCGCATCCGCTCGACGTAGATCTCAAGATGCAATTCTCCCATGCCAGAGATGATGGTCTGCGAGAAAAGAAAGATAAGTAACTGCTTAGTTGTCGATATAAAGGGATATACAAGCCTCTTTGCTCTCTTGATCCAGGTGCACCCTGAAGGTCGGATCCTCTTTCTTGAAGCGGTTCAACGCTCGAGCAAAATTGGGTGTTTCCTTGCCATTGAGTTTGAGAGCTAGTGATATGACGGGTTCCGGAACGAACATCGAAGTCTACCCAAAGGGAATAAGAACAGGCCGGCAGAAAAGATAATAGCATACCATAGAGAAGCTAGTGGAGCCATCCGTGAACGTATCGCCAGAGGAACATTCGACACCGAAAATGGCGCAAATTTCGCCCGGGCCGATGGACTCAATGTCCTCCATTTCATTACTGTGCATGCGCACTAGCCGAGGAACCTTGACTTTCTTGTCGGTCCGCGCATTGAAGATGATGTTAGACTTCTTCAGAGTACCCTGGTACACTCGCATGTACGTGAGCTGACCAAATCTGCCTTCCTCTAGCTTGAACGCGAGGCCGACAAGGGGGGCATTAGCGGCTGGGTAAAGAGGAACAGGTGGCGCCGATACAGGTTTGGTGGTGTCATGCGCGACAATCTCTGCTTCTGAAGGGTTGGGGAGATACGCACAGACACCGTCAAGGAGGGGCTGAACGGCGGTGTTCTTGATAGCTGAGCCTAGGAATACAGGTGAGAACTTGAGTCCGAGTGTCGCACGGCGAATGGCATCGTTAAGCTGCTGGTTGGTCGGTTCCTCGTCGATGAGGAGAAGGTCACCAATCTCCTCGTCGACTTCAGCCAGCTGTTCTATGAGTTCTACTCGCTTCTCCTTGGCCAGGTCGAGCAGGTCCGCGGGAATTTCGTCTTTGATAATGACATCGATTCTATCCCTGGGTAAGAAAGCGAGAAACGATAGTGGAGTTCGATACACACCCTTTGTAGCCGTCGTTGTAAATAGACCTCCAGTTTACCAAATCTACGACACCCTTGAACTCGTCTTCAACGCCTATAGGTATCTGCACCGCTGCAGCAGGCATCCGAAGTTTTGTCCTGATCTGGTTTACAATTCTCCATGGGTTAGCACCGGGCCTATCCATCTTGTTGATAAAAGATATTCGTGGTACGTTATACCGTCGCATTTGCCGATCTACTGTTGTGGTTTGACTCTAACGAAAAGTGTGTCGGAAAACGGTCAACACCAATAATATTCCAACGCACCTGGACACCGGCGACAGCACATAAAACCAAGATAGCGCCATCGAGGACGCGCAGAGCACGTTCTACTTCAATCGTGAAATCCACATGTCCTACGAACGAAGTTAACAATTTTTTACGAGGATACAAGGTTCAACTGACCTGGAGTATCGATGATATTAACGGCATACTTTTCCTTTTCCTTGCTGAAGGGATTCGTAGATTCCCAGTCGCAGAATGTCGCGGCACTTTGGATAGTGATGCCCTTCTCCCGCTCCAGGTCCATACTGTCCATCTTCGCTCCGACGTTATCACGCCCTCGGACCTAGGAAATGCTTGGATCGTTATCGTAGTCATTGATTCAGGTAACGTACCTCATGAATGTCTCCAATTCGTCCAGTGTAAAACAAAATTCGTTCCGTCAGTGTAGTCTTTCCCGAGTCGATGTGCGCCGACACTCCAATGTTTCGCTGAAACTTGAGCCGTTGCATGTCCTGCTCAGTGAGTACATGTTTTGGTGGTTCTGGCGCAGCTGGCTCCTCAGCGACATCCTCCTTCAACGCCGTAGCCGTCGATGCCCACCGGTTTGTGACGGTTGATGAAAAGACGGTCGCAAGCCGAGAGGGCCGGTACGAGCATGGTCGTCCCAGCCACCTGCTCAGCAACATATTAATAACGAACTGGCACCGCCGGAAACCGTTGTCGCCGCCGTTGTCAATGTCGTGGTCGGCAATGAAAGTGCAAATTTTTAGGCGCGATCCGGGGAAATTCATCACGTGCCGATCAGTTTTTCGTTTTAAGGGAGTTACATAATGTACTGTCACAACGGTCACCGTTGTTTTGTAACGCTTCCGGACACGTTTATTCATCTACCACCATGGTGAGAACATTCTTTCCTTCCCTGAAGCCGTGTCATTAATGTATCCAAGCCACCGATGACCGTGACGGACCCAATTCCAATAGAAACTGCCCATGAGGACATGATTGTGGGTGTCGAGCGCGAATATAGAAAGAATTGACGGGTTAATGTTCACCGTGAATAGCACGATGCCCAGTTAGACTACTACGGCAAGCGTCTGGCTACATGTTCCTCAGATCGCATGGTTAAAGTCTTCGATGTCGTCAATGGCGAGGCCCAACGAACGGGGCATACACTAAGAGGGTGGGTTCAGTCCCATTCCTGAGGTACAATCTATTGACGGAGGTTTTTAGACACACTGGGCCTGTATGGCAGGTAGCCTGGGCTCACCCGAAGTTTGGCAGCGTTTTGGCTTCGTGTTCGTACGACGGAAAGGTCTTCGTGTGGAAGGAACAGCCAGGGCAGGCCGCCGGCGGTTGGACAAAAATTGCAGAGCATACGCTGCACACTGCGTCTGGTACGTTCTTCGCGACTATCTCAATTCTTTTATTTACTTTACTTTCAGTGAACTCTGTTTCCTGGGCGCCTCATGAACTTGGAGCGATATTGGCTTGCGCTTCGTCTGACGGGACAATATCTGTCCTAGCATTCAAAAGTACGGTCGTTTAACAAAGACATACATCCGCATACTCATCATTCCTGTAGACGACGGCATCTGCGACGCCGACAGATTTGACGGCCATGCCATTGGCTGCAACGCCGTCTCCTGGGCCCCGGCCGCCCAACCTGGCTCTCTCATTACCCCTCAACCACAGTCAATGCCCGGCCAACCCAGCGTGCACCTCCACCAGTCCATCAAACGCTTCGCCACTGCTGGCTGCGACAACCTTGTCAAAATCTGGGGATACCGCGAAGATAGCAAGACCTGGGTCGAGGAGGAGACGCTCGAGGGGCACACTGACTGGGTTCGGGACGTTGCATGGGCACCAAATATCGGTCTTCCTAGAAGCTACATCGCTTCCGCTTCTCAGGATAGGACAGTGCTGATATGGACAAAGGACTCGCCCACGGCGCCTTGGGTGAAGACTGTGCTTGACCCTTCAACGTCGACGACCACACCCACCGCTCCAGCTGGCAAGTTCCCTGACGTTGTTTGGCGCGTATCATGGAGCTTGGCAGGCAACCTCTTGGCTGTGAGTTGCGGTGACGGTAAGGTTACTCTTTGGAAAGAGAATTTAAAGGGAGTCTGGGAATGTGTTAGTGATATGAACAGTTAGACTTGGGATTGTAATTTCATTATTTTATTTCTTTTTTGTCCTCTTGGGCCTGATCAACGCGTTCTTCCACACCCTCGCCAGGACTCACTCTTAGCATGACAAATTCGTGCCCAAGACTCAAAATGCAAAGGAAAAGGCTGGGATAGAGAGGAAAATTTGGTGCATTCTTTTGACAACAGCCGAGTCCATCGGCTTTACCATCAAAGGTAATCCTGGCCCATTTTGGTGTGGTCGAAAGCATGTATCAACATCATTCACAATATTACTCTAAGTCCGGTGAACCTACTTATCTAGTCCGAAATAGATGGGTACCAGCTACCGCGGCAGCGAGGCGTTCATGATTTTATGTTCAAGTAACTCGAAACAGCCATCACTGAACGTACTTGTCCGGTAACCTGTCTATCTATCTTATTCACGTCCGATTAATGATCTGAAAGAATGGACTTTGATCGAAGGTACTACCTTTTCATTGACAGTCATTTCAACAATATTCGGAATTAGCAGAATCATCCCCCATTTCCCCCGCAATTGAAGTACATCCGATCAGTGGATGCCGTCGGATATACTGATGAGGAACTCGATTTCTTTCCCGACGGCGACGATGATTCGGATTCCGTTCGCGCCAACACTCCGGGACTCATGGCTGACTTGAAATTGGCCGACAGAAACCCTAGTGCGAGGTGTTGTTCAGGAAAATTCCTCATGCATTGGAGCTGGATGCAGACCAAGCGCGGTGGGTCGATTGTCGAGCTATTTGAGGGGTATTTCGACGTCAGCCTGAGCTATGGCAAGTTGGAATATGACGGCCATGCTTGTAGCATCGACAGTGTTTTCGGCTTCTGGGTAGTGTGCGTGAGAAAGGATGAGGATGGGAAGGAGATTGGAATTGGGTCGGGTAGCGAAGATGGTGACTATTGTACAGTCGATTATTTCATATGGAATAACCGCGATATGGAATCAACTTTTGATGTCCATGGAGCCGGTAGGCGGAGATATTCCATGCAACCGTGATCCGGAATATGGAATACTGCGAGAGGGTGAATATTCCATATGGTAATTGCCTTTTTTAGTAATTTTGGCCCGGCAGGCATAATAAACAATTGTTTTTATTGTTCATATGAACAATAAGACTGTACCAAAGCTATATAAGATGGAGCAGAAGTCCATAACCCTCACTCATTGCATCATGGTTATCCCCTCTACTCAGAAAACATGCACTGTATGCCAGAATGTTAAAGCTAGCACAAAGTTTAAACCTCATGGGCCTCATAAATCCTCTTCCAACAATCCTCACACCACAGCACATCTTCTACATCAGCCAAGGCAAGACCTGACTCTTGCAGACTGGCTTGAAGTCATGAACTACATTGATAGCCATCCCACACATACTCAGAAGCAGGTTGTGGCCTACTTTGCAGCCCGTCCATCTGGTGTCCTTACATTTACACAATCTGCTCTGTCGAAGAAGCTCAAGAATCGTGATCAGCTTCAGGCCCATGCTGATGCACATCCAACTGCTTTGTCTATGAAACATGCTCGTATTGTTACCTGTCCAGATGTAGAAAGGACTCTATTTGTTTGGCAACAGCATATGCAGATCAAGAGGCATCAGGTTGTTACAGGGCCTATGTTAATTGAGAAGTGGAAGAAGATTGAGATCATGCTCAATGTACCTGAAAAGGAACAGTTGGATGGCAGTGGATGGCTTACAAGTTTCAAGAAAGTGTATGTGGCATTTTCAATGACTCAGCATCTTCTCATTATATTTTCAGATATGGAATCAAACAGAGGAGGCTGCATGGTGAAGCAGCATCTGTTGATCTCACTGCAGTTGCTGCTGAGCAGGACTGAATTTGAAAGCTCTCCTCTTGTTACCCACTCTGTGACCAATTCAACATTGATGAGACCAGCTTCTTTCCTCAGGCACCACCAGATCAAGGTCTCTGTACTGATGATCTTGGTGGTTGGAAGAAGAACAAGTTCCGCATCTCAGCTGCATTCTGTGCTAATGCTGATGGCTCTGAAAAATACCCTATTCTCTTTATCGGCAAAGCTCATTCTCCTCAGCCATTTCATAAAAAGGATCCTGCTTGCATGCATCCTCCACTTTATTACCGAAACAACAAGAAGGCCTGGATGACAAAAGTGATCTTCTCTGAGTGGCTACACAAGTTTGATCTTGACATGAAGTGTCAGAACTGGGAGATCTTTCTAACCATGGATAACTTCACTGGTCACTATGTTTCCTATAATCCTAAACACATTGAAGTCGAGTTCTACAAGCCCAATCTTACCCCATATGTCCAGCCAATGGATGCTGGCATTATTCGATGTGTCAAAGCCCATTATTGGAAGGCACTGGCAATTCAGGCCATTGAGCTTGATGAAGCTGGTGTGGATGACATCTTTAACATCAACATTCTGTCTGCCATGCACATGCTCATGCATGCATGGGATGAGGTCTCATCTGAAACTATCAGGAACTGCTGGCATCATACAGGCACTCTTGTTGGTGAGAATGAGGATTGGGCTGATGTATTTGTTGCTCATGATGCACCTGACTCTGATGAGTCTGGTGAATCTGATGTGGAAATGGTGGATGCAACTTCTTCAACACAGGCAGGATGGGAACTTGTTCTCAAGTTTGCTCAGTCTGATTGGACTCTTCCTCATGTTGAGCAGGAGCTGATGACCCTTTTGAGGGATGACTATGATGCAGCATACTGGAGGAAGCCTCTCAAGGCTGTGATGGATGCTGAAGGCAATGTTGCAGAGGCTGTCTCTGCTGTAACTTTGCTGATGCCTTCAGATTTTGAAGATCATCCAAGCCAGTCTCTTCAACCACTCTCTGATTGGAATCAATTTGCCTCTTGTTCCTCTCAAAGATGCTGAGAATGAGTGCCTTGAGGCAGTCAAAGCCTTAAAGTCACGCCACTGCATCAAGGGTCACTTGATCTCACTTGATGATCTTCTTGATCCTCTTGCTGAACAGGAAGATGCTGATTCGGAGGAGCTGAACAACTTTGCTGATGGAGATAAATGTTAGACCCTGGTCGATATTCAGAGGACAAAGGTAGGTCTAAGGCTGTCTCGCGTTCGGGCAGTCACCTTAGAGATCCTTGTAGTAGTCCGGAATATGGAGAGGTACAGGTAGATAGCCTTTCAGCAAGTGAGTTGGCAAGATAGAGTTGATTAAACTATAGCTTGAAGCTGAGGTTACATAGTGGACTTCGGTGTCCTTATATACTAATCGTCGGGTCTAATAATAGTACAAAAAGATGGAGAAGATGGGATCAGAGGGTCATGCACCATATTGCATGAGGATTGCGAGGATCTCGTGATCAGAAAGTGCAATGAGATAAGATAAGATAGAGAGAAAAATGAATAAATCATAACATTACCCTCTCGTTAAGGCAGTCATCCCGACTGCCATTATGTTTTCTCCCTCGTCCTCTTCCTGGTCGCAGAGTATGCAATCTGTGATTTCCTTCTCAATTTCCCTTGACCAGTAGTCGTCGATGAATGTCTTCCATTGTTCTCGGTCGGGTTCCTCAATCCAGAACTTTCTCCCATCAATTCGTTCTACTTGGTAGAACATGCTCCGTCCTCCTGTGGCTTGGTTTTCATGATAGTCGTGATCGACTATTCATTTAACTGCCTTTTGGGATCTGTCGATCACTCGTCGTACTGTGGCTGACGGTATACGTTTGGCGAGTTGGTTTTGATAGTCTTCGATGGCTTCTTGTGCGTTAGCCATGTCGTCTTCCCGTACCCATGAGTTGTGTTCTTGTGTCCATCCCTTCCACTTGATGAAGTAGTCGGTTACGAGTCATGACCTTTGTCCTTTCTTGCCTTGGACTTGACGTGTGCGAGAATCCAGGACTTCTTCGACTTCATATTCTTCTTCGTCTTTGATGAGGTCTGGTGGTGGGGGGGGGGTTGTTCTTGGTTCGGGAACACAGGTGGTATGTAGGGTGTTAACAACTTCTCGTTGAAGCGGGGGTGTATCTTCCAGTGTGATGGGAGTTTTAGCTTATATGTGGAAGCGCCGGTTTTTTCCAGGATCAGGAAAGGACCCACTCGTTTGTCATCGAGTTTCTTTTTGGGTTGGGGAAGGTGGAGGTGGGTCACGTCTAGCCATACTCGATCTCCGATGGCATAATTGGCGGCGGATCTCTTTGTCTTGTTGTGTTGGGCCTTCATCCTTCCGGCCACTTCTTCGAGTGATTCCTTCACTTGATGGTGAATTTCCTGCATATTTTCTGCGAACGATTTGGCAGACGGGTTTGTGAATGGAGTTGTATGGACAGAGTCTGGTACTACATGGGGGTTCACTCCATGGTTTGTGAAGAAGGGGGTTTGGCTGGTAGCAGAATGGATTCGGTTATTATGGGTGAAGGCTGCGAGCATGAGCCATTCGCTCCAGTCAGTTTGTCTGTAGTTGACGAAGATGCACAAGTATTTGTTAATTTCTTGATTCGCATGCTTGGTCTGTCTGTCTGTCTGTGGGTGGAACGCTGTGGATGCGTTTGGGGTGATGTCGAGGAGTTTTAGGAGGGCTGTCATGAATTTGGAGATGAATTGGGGTCTCCGATCTGAGATGACAGTTTTCAGCATCCCATGCCGAGCATAGACATGGTCATGGAGCAACTTGGCCCATCCTTCAGAGGTAAGCTCAACGTTGCAGGGGATTGGGATGATTTCCTTTGAGAACCGATCTACAATTACTAGGATTGTGTCGTAGCCATTTGAATCTGGTAACCCTGTGATCATGTCAACGGAAATATGGGTCCATAGTTCTGATGGGATCGTGTTAGGATGCAGGGGGGTGGCTGCAGGCTGCATGTTAGTCTTTGTCCATTGGCACGCTTCACAGGCCTTGACATATCTCTCTATTGTTTGTTTGAGTTTCGGCCACCAGAACTCTCATTGTATGAGTTCTTTGGTTTTTTCGATCCCGGGGTGTCCGGCTGTGATATGATCATGATGACTAGTGATGATCTCCCCTCTGAGTTTATCGTCTCGAGGAACATATATCTGTCCATCGTAGTAGAGGAGTCCCTCTTTTTCTGAAATTCCTCGTTCATGGTTGAGCGAGGCAGCGATCCCCTGGTCCCATTTTTCGTGGCTTCGGGTTGCGTCCCGGACTCGCACATGGACCTTGTTCGTAGTTGGCATGATCATTGCTCGGAAATGCCCCAGTTGGAGGACGACTACATCGTCGTTATCTCTCTTCCCCTGGTCATGATCATCCTGTCGACTTAGGAGGTCAGCCTTTCGGTTAGAGGTCCCAGGCTTATGGTGGAGCGTGAAGTGGTATTCTGCTAGCTTGGTTACCCATCGGGCCTGTCGGCGATTGAGCTTCTGTGGTTGACGAAAGTACTGGAGATTTTGATGATCCGTCCAAATTTCAAAGTCTTCTACGGCTCCCATAAGATAATGTCTCCACTCTTCAAGGGCGAGCATTATTGCGAGGAGTTCCTTGTCATAGATTTTGTAATTCCGCTCCATGGTAGTGAGCGCCTTCGACAGGAATGCAACTGGCCTCCACTTCCCATCGTGCTCCTGGCTGAGGACTGCGCCTATAGCCCCCTCACTGGAGTTGGCTTCTACTTGGAACTTCCCTTTTTCCTGTGGAAGGGCAAGTACTACATCCTCCACCATTTGTCTTTTGAGCTTTTGAAAGGCCTCATTCTGAGCGGTCCTCCAGTTCCATGGGGCGTTCCCAGTTAATTGGGTCATCGGGCGGACGATCTTCGAGTAGTCCTTTATGAATTTTCGATAGAAATTGGTGAAGCCTAGGAAGGACTGTAACTCCTTCTTCCTAGTCGGGGTGGGCCATTCCGCTATTCCTTTCACCTTGATGGGATCCATCCTGACGGAGCCTTCACTAATAATAACTCCCAAGTACTCGGTTTCAAGGACTTCAAATTCGCACTTTTCTGCCTTGAGAAACAGTTTGTGCTCTCAGAGGCGATGAAGGACCCTTTTTACTATACGACGATGCTCCTGAAGATCCGAGGAAAAGATTAGGATATCGTCCAGATAGATGGTAACCTTCCCTTCATGAATGAGATCATGGAAGATGTTGTTCATCATCCACTGGAAGGTAGCAGGAGAGTTTGTAAGCCCGAAGAACATTACTGTGGGCTCGAACAGTCCTTGGTTCATCCTGAAAGTGGCCTTATGTTCGTCACCTTGCTTAATCCGCACATTGTTATACCCCCATCGTATGTCCAATTTGGTGAAGTACTTGGCACCCCGCAGTTTGTCCATCAGGTCCGCGATAAGAGGAAGGGGGTATCGGTTTTTGATGGTCATCTCGTTGAGCTTCCGATAGTCTTGCACAGGCTGGAGGGAGCCATCCTTCTTCTTGACGAAGAAAAAGGGGGATGCGAAGGGGGACTTGGAAGGGCGGATTCTTCCGCTATCTAGATTCTCATCGAGGAACTTATCCAGTTCCTCTTGTTCGTTTCGGTTGAGGGGATAGATTTTGCAGTCCAGGGTCGCTTGGGCATTAGGGATGAGTTTGATTGCATGGTCCCATGGTTTGCGGTCTGGGAGATCGTCAAAGTTTTCTTTTGAGAACAAGTCTTGGTACTCGTGATATTGAGGTGGTACCATTTCTTCAAAGCTCTGCTTTGCCTTGTTCTCGTTTGCCCTTGCGGCTAGGTCATTTGCATGGTGGACAGCTCAGACCCGTATCTCCTCTTCTAAGTCAACCACCAGGATGGTCTCCCCCTCTTCCAGCTCCTCATCCCAGCGATCGTTGGGGTCAGCATCGGGCAGGGGGAACAGGTTTTTCTGGCATTGGCACCTTGCAAATAGGACCTTCCCGGTCGTCCAATTAATGACTGGGTTGTGCCTCTTTAGCCAGTCATGCCCTAGAAAGACGTCTCCCTTCCCCAGATTGGTTACTCCCAAATTGATCTGTTCACTATGCCTGCCAATGTTGAGTCGGAGCTCTATGAATTCAGTAATACTCCCTGCCCTATTGCGGGTGCCGTTGGCATTGTATACTGAAATAGGGCTGGCGGCCTTATGAGTTGTCAGGTTGTGGTTCCTGACGTACTCCTCACTTATCGTGCTGCCGGTGCAGCCACTGTCCACGAGTGCCTGGACCTTGAGAATTTCTTGGTTGGTAAGGGTTTCGATCTGGGCTTCAAGGAATAACTCACGGTTGCCCGAGGTTCTTACGTGCCGTTGATACTGAATTGGGGTTCTCAATTCGTGTATTTGGTTGATAACGGAGGAAGAGGGATCCTCTCAAAGGAGGCATAGGAGATCAATATCTATTTTGGATCTCTTATCTCTATGTGCCCAAAGATACAGGGAGGATAGTGCCTCTGCATCAGTCCATGCCTCCCTAACTGCCCGAAGGGTCCAGTCCACACCAAATGGTGGGAGCCAGATAAAGTTCGGGGGGTGGGAGACACTTACTGGGGAGGGTGGGGACTGCCTCTCCTCTCACACTTCTTCGTCATGCTTCTCTTGCACCTTTAGGTAGCGTTGGTAAGAGATGTCATCTTCTTTGTCGGGTACTTCTTGCATAGTTACTCGTGGTGGCACCGCACATCCGATGCCGCTTGATTCCATTGGGGGCATACTGGAGGGTGCCGATCTTCCAGCACTTCTGGTTCCTTTTTCCGCTGATCCTGAGAGTCATTGGGATGTCGCTTCCCCAGGCAAGGTGTATGCCTTGGCTGGGGGACGAACATCACCACTTGCCTTGGTGGGGCTGGGTGGTTCCGGGGTTGGGTCTCTCATGACTTGTCTTGGAGGGTGAGCGACCTGGGGGATCGTACGTACTTGATCAAGTATGCCATCTTCCCTGCTGCTTCCGAGGGTCGGTGGTACCCACAGCCCATAGCACTTACCCGACCGGAAGGCGGGAGGTCCAGGAATTGCTTCTGAGGCGGTTGGAGAGGGGTTGGCTGGAACAAGAGGGGTTAGCGATCGTGAGGGGAATGGGGTTTCATTGTCATCAGAGGGGTTTTTATCATTTTTTGAAGGCGATTCAGGTTCGGATAAGGAAGTAGTCAAATCGGGTATATTTGAATGCATGTGATGAATACGTGATAATGTGATACAGGAAGAGGAAGACCACACCACAGGCTTCGACTTTGATTTCCTTATCTGAAAGTTCTGGGCCGAACAAGTAGAATCACTTACTTGTTGGCCTCGTCTTTTACCTCCTCAACTTTGGAGGGTTTCGGTACCTCCGCCTTCTTGTCACCCTCTTCTGTGATTTCGATCATGGCCCTCAGCTCTTCCTGGGTAAATCTTCCGGTACGAGCCTCACGGGGTCTCTGCTTCCTTTCCTTCTTACAGTCTTTTGATAGATGCCCCTTTTCGCTGCAGTTGAAACATCTCCCTTCCCTTCTGAGCCGGTCTATGTCCATCGGTTGCCCGCTTCCCCTGTAAGTCATTCCTGTTCCCGTCTTCTTTTCAGAAGGTGCGGACGCTGCTGAAGGGTTGCTTCCCTGTCCCTGATTCCTGAACCGATTGTCGGACTTCTTCCCTTCTTTCCTGTCTCCCCCATGCGCTTGATCGAAGAGGGTCTGTTTTTGCCATTCTTTGTACATGGTGGTGACGCAGAATTTCCATTGGGGGTAGGTCTCGGGGATGTTGAAACCAGTGTCAGCGATTGCGCGAGCATAGCTATATGGGATTCCTCGGTGTACCACGGTGACCAGGGGCCCCCTTGCGCTTTCATCGTGTCTTTGGTTTGCCATCTGTGCCTCTGTTTCCAACTTCTGGAAGTATTGATAGGCGGTCATTCCCTCCATGCGGAGGCCCATCATTTTTTTCTCATGGATGTCCTTGATGGCCAGGTCGGTGAAGCGTCTGGCAAGTATTTTGGCGAATCTGTCCCAGGAGGGATATTGGAACCTCCCCAGGTTTTGACTAAAGAAATTGTTGATGAGATTGACCCACCATTCCAGAGCTGCCCCGATAAGGGCGGAGGTGGCATAAGCCACTCGCTGGGAGTCATAATGATAATAGGCGGTGTAGGTTTCAAAATAGCTCTGGCATTGGTACAGGAATCTTTTGAGTTCCAAGTGCGTACCATCAAATGGGACAGGTTCCTTGATGAGGGTTGGCCTTATCCCAAGGAAAGGGGCATCGTCTGCAGTGTTTCCTACTGGCCACGGTGGAGGGGGGCCAGGAGGCATCTTGTCGGGGGGGGGGGACGAGGGATTGACCATCGGTCAGGGTCGTTCCATGGGTTGTCATCGGGGTCCCCGCCCCCATCGGGTGGTTGGGGAGGGCAGGTGTTTGGGTACTTCTTGTAGTGGTCCTGGAGCTCCTTATCAGCCCCTTCTCATTGTTCACGCAGTTCCTGGGCCTTTTCGAGTTCTTTTTCGTGCTTGGCCCATAACTCCACCGAGCTAAGCTTGACAGTTTCTGGCTTCTTTCCAGAAGGTCCCGCCTCTGCCCCCCCTGCTCCTGTGAATATTCTACTGGTGCCGGGATGGGGTGCTCGGTCCTGCCTGCGAAGGGGAGGTTCGGTGGTGTGGGGACGGCGGGGAGGGGGAGCATCGGGGAGGGGACGTGGGTACTCTTCTGCTTCTTCATTCTGCCACTGCCCTTGTCCTTTTGACCACGGCTCAGGCTTCCTCGGCTGCCCTGCGGTCTCTTTCTGTAGCTTCTGCCATCTCTTGTATTCTTTCGGCCACCTCTCTGTTTGCTGCGAGGTTTTGGAGGGCCCCATCCAAGATCCTTTCAAGTTCTCTTTGCTCGGAGTCAGTCCTGGGGTGGAGCAGTGGTCCTTCATAGGGGTGGGGGATGGGGCCCTGTAACTCCCTCCAAAGGTCTTCATGTATTCTTCTTCCCACAGTCCGTGGAGTGAGTGGTCACTCTGTTCCTCCCACCAGTCGGTAGTTGGGGCGGGTCCTGGATATGTACTCGTCTGTGGAGATTGGAAGGCCTCCTCTTCATACGAAGTCTTGTAGCTGGACCTCCCAGGTGAGGGTGATCCAGGGTCCCAGAGCGCATCTATCTCCTTCTGAGAGGACTGTCCACTCCATTTCGAGTCCCTCAAAATGGAAAGGGTTCTCTTCGAACCTCCGCTTGTAATGGTCTCATTCCTGCTGCTGGTATTCAATTCGAAGCTGTTCCACGACGGCGCCCTGCTGGGCCCATGTGGCTCATCTGAGTCTGTCCCAGTATCGCTTTCTTGACTCGCCTGCCAGTCGAGTACGATTTGCTGTGCTGTAGTATGCTTCCACAAGTTGGAGTCGGCATCTCCTTCGCTCTTCTCTCTCCTCATCGGTTGGATTTGATGCCTGGGATGGAGAGCTTTCTGTTCGTATGGTGATCCTTTCCTGGAGGGGGAGGTCGGGGTATATCCTAATGGGTCTTCTATCTAGGCCCCTTCTGTTAGGGCCAACGTTCACGTGACTCATTGTCGGGCAATTGATAAGCTGTCTCGTGTTTGGACAATCACTTAATCAATGCCGCAGATGACTCGAGGTGGTGAAAGAGGCACGAACTAATTAGATGCTCTCAGCGAGTGAGTAACAAGTAAGATTTGGTAGTAGTAAACCTTAGCTCAAAGCTGAGGTTGTACAGTAGAATGTATCGACTTAAATACTAAAAGGTCGGTCCTAATAATAGCTACAAAAGATTTGTCGAAGTCAAAAGGCGTGCTGGTCGGGCGACGAGCACGCAATATCATGCGTTGTCCATCATGAAAGTTTTGGCGAAGTTGATATCGGTGATGCGGTGGCGTTACGCGTAAGCGTGATGACGCCGATAAGATGAGATAAGACTAGAAAATGAAAAAAAGCTAATAAAGCGTAACATTACCCTCTCATTAAGGCAGTCGTCCCGACTGCCCTATGTCTTCCTCCCAGGGTTCGCTGTCAGGTTCGTCTTGTTCGTCACACTGGATGCAGTCCGTGACTTCCTTCTCGCTTTCTCTGTGCCAGTAATCATCGATGAATGGCTTCCAAACCTCCCGGTCGGGCTCTTCAATCCAGAATTTCTTCCCGTCAACGCATTCCACTTGGTAGAACATACTCCATCCTCCCATTGCTGGGTTTTCCTGATAAGACCTGTCGACTATGCGTTTCACCGTTTTTTCTGATCTGTCGATGACTTTGTGGGCGGTCACGACGGCTTGGGTTTCGGATAAGCTCTCTTCGTAGTCTTTTATGGCTTCTTGGGCATTTGCCATGTCGTCTTCCCGGACCCACGAGTTGTGTTCTCGTGTCCAGCCTTTCCACTTGATGAAGTAGTCTGTTACGAGTCGTGATCTCTGTCCTTTCTTGCCTCGGACTCGGCGTGTTCGTGAGTCCAGGACTTCTTCAACTTCGTACTCTTCCTTGTCTTCGATGAGGTCTGGAGGTGGTGGAGGGGGTTGTTCCTGGTTGGGGAACGCCGGGGGTACGTATGGTGTCAGGAGCTTCTCATTGAAACGCGGGTGGATTTTCCAGTGGGGTGGCAACTTGAGCTTGTAAGCGGAAGCGCCTGTCTTTTCAAGGATCAGGAAGGGTCCTACTCGTTTGTCGTCTAGCTTCTTCTTGGGGCGGGGCAGGTGAAGGTTGGTGGTGTCGAGCCATACACGGTCTCTGATGGCGTATTCGACAGCCTCCCTCCTCTTTTTGTCGTATTGGGCCTTCATCTTTCCAGCCGCTTCCTCTAGTGCCTCTTTGGCTTGACGGTGTACCTCTTGCATGTTTTCCGCAAACGACTTTGCCGAGGGATTGGTGAAGGCAGTCGTTTTAAGGGAGTCTGGTAAGACTCGGGGGTTTGTTCCGTAGTTTGTGAAGAATGGAGTTTGTCCCGTAGAGGAGTGGATGCAGTTGTTGTGGGCGAACGCTGCCATGGCGAGCCACTCGCTCCAGTCGGTCTGCCTATAGTTGATGAAAAGACGGAGATATTTATTGATCTCCTGGTTGGCTCGCTCGGTCTGGCCATCAGTCTGGGGGTGAAAGGCGGTGGATGCGTTGGGGGTGATGTCGAGGAGTTTGAGGAGTTCCATCATGAATTTGGATACGAATTGTGGTCCTCGATCAGAGATGACTGTCTTGGGCATTCCGTGTCTGGCGTAGACGTGGTCCCGAAGTAATTTGGCCCATCCTTCGGAGGTGAGTTCGACATTACAGGCGATTGGGATGACTTCCTTAGAGAATCTGTCAACGACTACTAAAATCGCGTCGTAGCCATTGGAATCAGGTAACCCAGTGATCATGTCGATGGATATGTGGGTCCATGGCTCCGAGGGGATTTCGTTAGGATGGAGGGGAGCGGCCTTTGGATGTGTATCTGTCTTGGTTCGCTGGCATGCTTCGCATGCCTTGACATATTTTTCCACCGTCTGTTTGAGTTTTGGCCACCAGAACTCTCTCTGGACGAGTTCTTTGGTCTTCTCGATTCCTGGGTGTCCGGCTGTGATGTGATCATGGTGGGAGGCAATGATTTCTCCCCTAAGCTTGTCGTCTCGTGGAACGTAGATTCGTCCGTCATAATAAAGGAGTCCCTCTTTCTCTGAGATACCGCGCTCGTGATCGAGGGAGCCTTGAATTCCTTGGTCCCACTTGTCATGGTCACAGGTTATGTCCTTAATGCGCTGATGAGTTTCCGATGTGGTGGGCATGATCATGGCATGGAAGTGTTCTGGTTGTAGGACGATAACGTCATCATTATCCTTCTTTCCTTGGTCGTGATCATCCCTTCGGCTTAACAGGTCGGCCTTTCGATTGGAAGCGCCAGGTTTGTGATGCAATGTGAAGTGATATTCGGCTAGTTCGGTGACCCATCGGGCTTGGCGGCGATTCAGCTTTTGAGGTTGTCAGAAGTATTGTAGGTTCTGATGATCGGTCCAGATCTCGACATCTTCAAACGCTCCCATGAGATAGTGTCTCCATTCCTCTAGTGTGAGCATAATTGCGAGGAGTTCTTTGTCGTATATCTCGTAATTTCGCTCTGTCACTGTCAGTGCTTTCGATAAGAAGGCGACTGGTCTCCATTTTCCGTCTTGTTCTTGACTAAGGACGGCTCCTATCGCCCCTTCACTTGAGTCAGCCTCTACTCTGAACTTTCCTTTGTCCGTGGGGAATGCTAGTACCACGTCTTCGGCCATCTGCTTCTTGAGGTGTTGGAAGGCCTCATTTTGGGTGGCCCCCCAGATCCAAGGAGCATTGCCGGTGAGCTGGGTCATCGGGCGTACAATTTTGGAATAGTCCTTTATGAACTTTCGGTAGAAGTTTGTGAAGCCTAGGAAGGATTGCAATTCCTTCTTTTTGGTAGGCGTTGATGTGCTCGGTAATCGTACAGAGATAGCTAGAATCTAAATATATACTGAGTGTAACTCGTATATACTAAACCCTAAGCAATCCTTGCGCTCACAATCACCAAATATATGAGTTCGGGCGTTTCGAGATCGATAGAAGACCTCTGCAAACTGAATAGTCTAAACTTGTCCACAAATATTCAACTCAAAGACGAAAACAATGAGGATATTCAAGGAAATCTGACTTCAACAAAGCAGATATTAAATGTGTGTGTGGTCTAGTGGTATAATCAAGCGAACTTTGTCTGTTAGAACGCTGAATAGACTTCAAAACTCGAAGTTAGATGGCTCTTTGCCTTGATCTTCCAGTTTACTGACTGATATATGGGCGCACTGGCCTCTATCTTTAGCTCACTGGCTTATATTGGCTGCGATGCCTTCACTTCAAGCTTCGTTCTGAATATACAGCGGTCTCTGCGACTCGCAATGTTTTTTACAATCAAATATATGCTTTATATTCTTTAGTGGACTTAGCGATATGCTATTTGTCCGAGACTCGACTTAATACCTCTTAATTCAACCTTAGCTTCTGCGCTATACGGTCAAACTGCGGGGTGGCGAAGCCTCCTGTATATTCGTATGTACAGTCCTTATATACTACTACTGGTCCGTGCTACCTCGGCTATTTAGTCATATACTATAGTGTAAGTTACTACCGGTCACAGCTAGCCCGAGATATCCTACTGCCGTGCTATGCAACCTGGTCTAGCTAGCGGCCTCCGATGTTCTAGGCTGATATATTTGGTTACCCGCCTCGCAGTCGGAATGCTGTGTATCCTGCCATATGGAATAACTTAGTTACCCGCACGTTGCCTGGTTTCAGGCCAATTCACGATTAAGGGGTAGCCATAAACTTGCTATAACTAGAACTATCTGATGCAACGCGATCGGTCAGAATATTCCCGGAAGATCGATCGGTAGATAGTATAGTCTCATCATTGATGCGAACCTCATGGTTCTTCAGGGTTATATCTTTCTCTAAGGCCATCCCGGTAGCGTTGGCTATCCCGTAATGGACGTTAGCTCCGCCTGCTATCACGACTATTCACAGTTTTATCTGGTATATCTACTCCTGGTTTAATAGCTAACTCGCAACTAGAACTGTTATGACGTATATTCGCCTACTAGGGCGTATATATTAGGCTGGTAGGTCCGACTCGTAGCGATATCTTTCCTAAGTCCTAATGCCACTTAGTATATTGTATAGTGCGAAGCGATAGCTTTAGCTAGCGATCCGGAGGCTCAATCCTAGCTCTCGATATTCAAGCGCAGTATAGATTGGATAAGTATATATATACAAATCGCAAAATCTACGGGTGGATACGTTCCATGCGTATCATCTCCCCCACACTATAATCGTGACCATCCCTGGTCACTGCCGCTGGGATATTACCCTTATTGGCACAGTGCTTCCTGTTACTTGTCCGTATATTCTTTCTTATCTGGTTCTGTGAATCCATCGCTATTTCATCGTACGGCGGCCCTGCTGATCGTCGTGCACGTGGGGTGACATCACCTGTCATATGGCCCGTTTTGGGGTGGCGATACGCGTGGTCTTCTTTCTATCTGCTACTATCCACATTACTTCGCTCAATACTTGGTATATTCGAGCCTGGACTCAATATTCAACGCTGGTGGGTCCGTGCGCCGGCGTTATCCGTGCCGCGTTGAG